>CATIXN010000023.1:15827486-16095262 GCA_949711725.1 Leptidea reali | reverse complement strand
ATACAAGATTTAATACATTGTACTCACTAAATAACATCGTACAAGATGTTATACTTTGTACTATATAAGGTATTAAATATACCATCGTACAAAATTTATTTATTAATTTATTTGTATGGATAACCAACAGTCGTACATTTTAACTTACATATAACACATGCCTTATATCTTAACATTTGTATATACAACCAATTTTCGGAGAACACATCATTCCATAAAAATAACAGTGACTGTAATTTGCATTTAAGCTGACTAAAAACTACTTAAGTATCTTAAAAATAAGTAGTATAATAAGTAATAGCTGTAAAAATTATGTTTTCTGAACAAGAACAAATGTTGAATATAATAAAAAGTGAATAACTAGTTAATTAGCCAGAGCGTCGCTTCGCTACATTTTTTCAGAAAAAGATATAACACTTTGTACTCACTACCTAAATAACATCGTACAAGATTTAATTAATACATTGTACTCACTAAATAACATCGCACAAGATAATATAACACTTTGTACTTTTTAAATACCATCGTACAATAACACTGCACTTTTTAGGGTTCCGTAGCCAAATGTCAAAAAACGGAACCCTTATAGATTCGTCGTGTCTGTCTGTCCGTCCGTATATCACAGCCGCTTTTTTTCCAAAACTATAAGAACTATACAGTTGAAACTTGGTAAGTAGATGTATGTAGTGAATAGCATTAAAATTTTAGCTCAGTTGCACTGTATGATTTTGAGTGAAGTTTTTTCGCTTTTTCCATTTAAATAATTTAAAATCATTTTCCTTTCTATATAACTTTAATATCATGTTACTTGCTGCTACGGAACCCTTCATGGGCGAGTCCGACTCGCACTTGACCGCTTTTAAAATTTTTTTGTGTACGAAAGGTAGACGGTAGGACGGAGGGACCACAAAACCAGCCTTCAGGTCACGATTATCAAAATATCGAAATAAAATGAACTGAATTCTAAAGCAAATTCATTCATTGAAATAATGATAATAAAAACACAATTTATATGAAGTTTTGCGACGATTTATTGTAGTAATAGAGTAGTTGGAAGTAGGTAACGCTGGCGTGGTTCCAAGCCGCTGTATCGAGCTTGATAATACACTAGGGTATAAACACAAACGATACATTCGGATTCACCTTTTTGTACGCTTCATGATAATATATTGTAACAGGAGTTGTGGAAGGACAAAAATATCATCAATCGGACGAAAATTCATTCATTCATTCAGGAAGTTATGTTAATTTTAAATTTCAACCATTATCTTTAACCGATTTAACTTATATTAGGAAATTTTTGAAGACTCAAGACACAAGCACATCTCTCCTATAACTATGTATGTAGTAACAAACGTAAGCGCTCAGAGTATTCGGGAATTTTACGTCTAACACCCAACCTGCTACAAAGAACTCATACAAACCGCCGCTGAATTGACTGTATTCTATCACGGTGAACATTATAAATTCGAGACCAAATCACTGAGCAATACTCCAGGATACTTCTCACTAAACTATTGTATAATAATATCCAGGAGTTTTCCTGTTTAAATGGTCTGGCGATTCTGACAACAAAGCTTAATGTCCTATTTGCCTTTGAACAAATATCATCGTAAGGGCTAGATGTAATGATGTAATAGATTATGTTGTTACATATAGCAACAATCTAACTAAAGAAACATTAACACAAAACACAGGTAAATGACTGATTCTTCAATACTACTTTCGTGATGTTTATTTTCGTAGAGCATATGCGCTAAAATACTTAATATTACATTTAATATACTCAGGAAATACGTTATTTTCTTAAGATTATAATCATTTTAGGAAATATGTGTTAGATAATAAACTATTGTATGCGTGAATATGACGCCGTTATAAATATTCACAAATAATTCAAATAGGCACAAAAAATTTGCTGTCAAACATATGCAACAGCCGGTCCAGTGGCATTTATACAGGTTAATGGTTTGTCTACTAGGCTAGTACACTATGTTTATTGAAATTTTATATGAAATTTCTTAAATCCATGAAAAACTGACGAGTGCGTCATTCATATAGATTCGTAGACGACCTAAGAATCGATCATAAAAACTCTTAACAACAGAAAAAATATAGTATTAAGAAAATAATAATTAGTTGTAATTGAAAAGCATACAGCACAAAAACAAGATTGATTTAAATTTACAAAATATCCAAGGGTTCAGAGCTAGACGAAAATAATAATTTAAATGGCGACTATCAGTATAAGAACCCTTATTGTAAAATTAATTAGCTAAGAGGTCGTTAGTTCAAGCCAGATCTTTGTGCAGAGTTTGCGATAATTAATTTAAATCATTAAAGCAAAGGATTCTATTACAAATCAAAAGTGAATTTACGAGGATAATTTATATTAAGTGATGCTTTTTGTTTTCAAATTTATTTCATCTTTTAAATTGAGAGTCTTGTTTACTTCAAACGCGGACTAGAAAAAAAAGAACGACTCCGCGCCGTGATATTTACAAGTGAAGCACCTTTATACTAGTGTGTGTGCGGTTACGGGGGGTACTAGTTACAAAAATTTTTCTCCCTTAAATATATCCACAAATACATTTATGTTATTGCTTTTTCACTTTTTCACAACGCACGACGGCATTTTTAAAATATTTTATTGAGACGCAAACTGATCTGTCACAGACGATGACCATTCTCATAATGGCCGCCTATCGGCCTGTACTAGTGTAAGTGTGTGCGTGGGGCTATGTATTTACACGTTAATCGGCTTGTTTTGGTGCTACACTGTTATGTAAGGTGACACGGAATCCTTATTTTTTTACTAGTCCGTGACTTCAAAATACATTATAATTTTATGGCAATAAGGATTTGCTAGATTGTTTACTACTATATGTGAAATTAATATCGTTAATTGGTGCATCCAGGTTGGAATAAAAAAAGGAAAGTTGAAATTTAGGGTTTTTTATAAAGAATTATAAAACGTTCAGAAATATAAAAAAAACGTGTAAGCAATTCACACGTGGTAGAAATGAAACCTTCAGAAATTTTGACTTCAAGATAATGAGACGAATATAAAATTTCGGGAAGAGGATAATTGTAGGTTTTAATAATGATCATAGTGATATCAAGTTTGACAATTTATGTTCTCCTGGTGTCTATGTAGTAATACATCGAGCGCATGACGTCAGAATATATTAAGGTATACTCGCGTCATACATAAGTCAATCTCTTCTTCAACTATGATCGCCTGGTACCGAAACACGGTATAATGCTGCCTATCGCATTTTCTCCCACGAAATCTTATGAATTTATGTGTCTGTCTCTTTTTACTGTCTCGCACTTTCGTTTCATCGACTTTCAAATCACAACTATGCTAAAGAAGTTTTCACTTCAATAAAATGAAAATTCCATCAGCTATAAACGTTGAAATAAATCGATGTGCAGTTTAGTATACCTCGATGTAGTTTATCATATTGGTTAGTGACATAAATACATACTCTAGGCTTAATTGTTGACCACTCAAGTCATTGCCCACCTGTGTTTTATGAAATAGTACCTAGTACGCTTTTTCATCACCATCACCATTATTATCATCAGACGGAAGACGTCCACTGCTAGATACAGGCCTCCCCCAAAGATCTCTATGACGATCGGTCATGCGCTGCCGTCATCCATTGTATGCGATCTTGACCAGATCGTCGGTCCATCTTGTGGGGGGCCTACCAACACTGTGTCTTCCTGTACGTGGTTGCCATTCGAGGACTTTTCTGCCCCACTGGCCATCTGTTGTCGAACTATCATATCATATAATATCATTTAGTCATACGCTTTTTACTATTTTGTAAATTTTAAGACTTCGTAGCGACAAATTTCACCACTACACATATATGAACAAAATATAAAAACAACTGAAGATAAAAACACGTTTGGATATTGGAAAATTTCTGGAAACAACGATAACATCTTTAAATGCAAATTGATAAAGGTTATATAAATCTAGTACCTCATATTATAACATGCAATAATGAATATACAAACAAAAGGAGCAGACACGTCGTAAACACGAATTAGCATAAGATATGATATGAGTTGCTAGCATTATATTTTGAAGGAAACATTCAAAATTGCCAATGCGAATTCAGTTAATAGTTTTGTAGCAGTGACTCGGAATCATTTTAAAGAAAACTTACTAGTGCGAGATATTCCACTTTAGCTGTAGTTTAATACTACTATTGCAATAAATAATATATAAGTTTTCAGAAATTTTCTGACATTCGTTAATTTGTTCTTGGTTTTTGTTTTTCATTTCCATTATTAGGATAGGCAAAGGGTTCGAGCCCATACAGTCATATTTGTTAATATTCAATAACAACGTCATACTTATAGGTGCTAATAATAATGTAACCTTCAATTTCTTATTAACAATTAATTTATTAAGGAGTGAAAATTTTTAAATCTGCGAATGGACAATGACCTGAATTAAAAATAGAATATATAATGAAAATAATAATTAGTCAAATAAAATGGTGGAATCCCAGGAATATTTTACTCATTCATCAATAAATAAGAATAAAAGAGAACCTGATAATGACCTGACCTGTAAAAAGTGTAAGTGTTTATATTCTGATGAATAATAATATCACATTATATCATTCTTTGTAAAATATATAAAATCTCACTTGACAAAATAAAATTAATCATATTATATATCAATAAAGGTATTTTTTATTTTAGGTAGAGAAAATGCTAACTTTCAACGTCAGCTTTTCCGAGAAAAAAAATTGCAAACAATCTAACAATGCTCCTAGCTCTTCAGTAATACGGGAGTGCTTAGTTGGTAACACGGCTTTATTTAATGTAAATTTAATGAAATATATTAAGGCGTCTGTTAATTATTCCTAAAGTTAATTATTAATGAGTTTTACTTCAATCACGCGTAAAGATTACACGCACATACTTTTTTCTTTAGTGCGATCCCTGCTGTTGACACTTTGGTTGCTGCACAGAGATTTTATATTAGGTTCTAATTTACTTAACTTTAATCTCAAGTCTCAGCGTTGTGTTATATCAAGTCGATTTTTTTTATCAGTAAATCATTTACAGCACTAAATCCACATTCAGCTAAATATGAAGATGGAAACTGTAATAAAAGTTGCACGTTCTTGGAATTTGCCTTTTTTCCTAAATTTGTCACCGATAACTATATATATTTAAATAACCCAAGGCGAAAGGGTTAAAGTCGTGTCGAATCCATTTTTTGAATTGCCCATCGTAACTATCAAATTGCCCCCCTGTGGGTCGTGGACCCCACGAACACTGTTTTAACTAGTCTTTGGAGTGATTTGAGGACGTTACTGAGATTACTGAGATTGAGATAAAATTTTCAACGATTTTGCTCATATTGTTCTGGATTTAATAAAATTTGAACAACGTTCATAATGAGATTGATCTAAGAGCTTTTACTAAAAATTTTACGAATATTCAGTACAGTTATACTATAATACCAATTTAGTGTTTATATTTCTGGTTATTTTGACTTATACTTTTTTATGTTAATAAGGGACGCGACGAGCAGGACTTTCGTTGATTTATTTGATACGCCCTGCCCATCACAATGCAGTGCCGCTCAGGATTCTTGAAAAACCCAATAAGTCTGATCGGCACTACAATTGCGTTCGTCACCTTGAGACATAATTAATTATTGAGATGTTAAGTCTCGTTTGCCCAGTAATTTCACTAGCTACGGCGCCCTTCTTACTGAATCACAATAATGCTTACACATTACTGCTTCACTGCTGTAATAGGCAACGTTGTGCTACCCATAATCTAGCTGGCATCCTGTGCAAAGGAGAAATGTGAACCGATGGACCGATGTGGGCGTGATCTTCTCTGGCAGAAGATAGTGCTATAAGAAATATATTCAGATAATTTTATTACTTAGTATTGGTGGGCTATTTCCCGAAACTCGATGTTTACTTTGCGCCTATTTGCCCTGGATTCAAGCCCTTTTTGAGCCTGTGCTTATTGGGAGCCTACCTCCCCGCAGGCTCCTTTATATAAAGGTAGGATTTTATAAGAAAAATATTTAAATAGTAGATATACTACAGTCCGAAAAATTAAAGAAGATCTTCTAAAAATAAATAGAAATTTATATTATCAAAGAATCGTAATCGTATCATTTCTATTAATTAAATATTTTTGAAGTTGAAGAAGTTTTAGGCGAGGTTATGAAAAAATGATGAGAGTGACATTTTAAGATGCGCGCGCATCACTCTAACACATAACAGGGTGAAGTTGGTTTCTAAGATTTTCTGACGTGTGCGACATTCGTTATTTTTTTTTTTTTTTGGTTTCTTCGTCCATTATTAGGACAGGCAAAGGGTTCAAGTCCATACAGCCGTATTCGTTATTTAATAATTAATTGTCAAAGCCATCTTTGCAAGATTTTTACAATATTGTTCTTTCTAAAAACGTAGAATAGCCGGAAGAATAAATAATTTTAAGGATTTTTGCTTTGTTACGCCAAAGAAGTATAAGTTCTTGCGTGCATACATGAGTTTTTTTTGTCTGTCTAAGGCAAAAGGGATGAATGTATGCCGTCGTTCACTTATGTGTTGTGCCAATATTTCTGTAATAATTGGTACTTGTCCCATAACTTGTAAATAAAATCTAATTTAATCACTTTAAATACTATAAATGAGATCTTCGCGAGCGATTTTACAGGCGGCGGTTTCTACAAGATAAAATATTTAAAAGCAATAAACAATATCAAATAACGAAATGTATTGAATACGATAAAACAGAATTATGTGAATAGACCGGAGGCAGTGAGGCGCTCCGTCTATTAACGGCGAGTTTTAATTGAAAACCATTCGAACATACGTGCGATTCTGCTCGCCTAGTACATTTATTGCTAACATTTTATCAGGAATGGTGAAGAAAGAGGAGATTTTGCGTGTAAAAAGCTTTTATAATTGTTTTTTAGGGTACCGTAGCCTAATGGAAAAAACGGAACCCTTATAGATTCGTCATATCTGTCTGTCTGTCCGTCCGTATGTCACAGACACTTTTTTCCGAAACTATAAGAACTATACTGTTGAAACTTGGTAAGTAGATGTATTCTGTGAACAGCATTAAGATTGTTACACAAAAATAGAAAAACTCAATAAGTGTTCCCCCCCCTACTTTTCTTTTCATCAAACTCATTCTTGTCAAATCTATGGATAGGTCAAAATGACATTGACGTTTATAATATATTTTTTTCTAAACTGAATAGTTTGCGCGAGAGACACTTTCAAAGTGGTAAAGTGTGTACTTCCCCCTGTAACTTCTAAACTAAGAGAATGATAAAACTAAAAAAAATGATATATTATATATAATATGATGTACATTACCATGCAAACTTCCAACGAAAATTGGTTTGAACAAGATCTAGTAAGTAGTTATTTTAATAAAAAAAAAAGTATTATTAAAACATCGATCAGAATTACAACGAACTACAAGAACTTTTATATTATGTTACTTGCTGCTACGGAACCCTTCGGCGAGTCCGACTCAAAGTCAAAGTTTTTACTTGCATAAACATGTTAGATTGATGTTACATAAATATTATTAAGTATATGTTTGCCACATTTCTGACGTGCAAATTGTACAAAATACATTTCTAAATCATTACTTACAATAATATTTAATAAAAGATTAGTAGCAGTGTTATTTATTAATATTAAATTATTTAAAAAAAAAAAATCAACATTTCAATTGAAAATATTCGTCTAATGAATATAAGCCGTTTTTATTAAGGTATATTTTCAATTTAGATGAGAAATTCCTATTTGACGGTACCTCTCTTATTATCTTTGGAATGCGATTATAGAACTCTCGCACTTGGCTGCTTTTTTGGATTACTCGAGTATCACCACAAGTTTTAAGAAGTCATATATTTCGATCAAAGCATATAAGAAAAACATTTTCACAAATAAAATTAATGATATTAATATGTTGAATTCCTTATCCTGATGTGCATCAAACAACGGAAATGTTCACATGTGACCACATTATAATTAGTGAAAACTATTTTTAACCGACTTCAAAAAGGAGGAGGTTCTCAATTCGATCGGTATTATTTTTAAGTATGTACACCGATTGCTCTGAGATTTATGATTTACGTAATTTTTAGTTCAATGCAGAATAGATTCCATTTGGTCCCATAAAAAAATACATAGATTGGCTTAGTAGTTTTCATTTTATGAATATTTTTGTTTACGTGGATGATGTTATTATAATTTATGTACTGCTTTTTTAGGAGTTATCATTTAGTTTGTTTATATTTTATTATTAATAACCAGTTTGCTGATAAGGGGGTCTTAGGCTACCTGTCATTCATAGCTAACAAACGTTCTTCACTATATTTAAGTATCTAACAAGAACGTGAAATAGGAGATCTATATATATTGTTTTAGGCACGCGGAACCTTTCGTATGCCTACCAATAACTACTTAAAAAATATTATTTAATATTATTATAATAAAAACCAACGAAATCTTATAGTTTACCTGATTAATGTCACTAAAAAGTAAATAAAAAAAATACCGATCGAATTGAGAACCTCATCCTTTTTGAAGTCGGTTAAAAATAAAAAAAATTCGTTTAAAAAAATCGACTTCAAAATTTCAAAAGTATAAAATAACCTGATAGAGATTTAATTTAATAGGTAGAACATACAAGTAACAGTATTTTATTAACCGACTTCAAAAAGGAGGAGGTTATCAATTCGATCGGTATTTTTTTATGTATGTACACCGATTACTCTGAGATCTATGATCCAATTTACGTAATTTATATTTTTTATTTATTTTTTAGTTCGATGCAGAATAGATGCCATTTGGTCCCATAAAAATCTTACATACTTTGGCCCAGTAGTTTTCATTTTATGAACATTTTTTATGAAATTTTTTATTTAGCTCGATGATATAATTGTTTTTTGTGTACGGCTTTTTTAGAAGTTTTCATTCATTTTGATTATATATTATAATTATTAATTGACACTAAAAAGTAAAAAATAAAAAAAAACTTCGTTTAAAACAACCGACTTCAAAAACTGAAAAGTATCAAATAACTGAAAAATTAATTTAATACACCTTTACCTTTAATATTAATAAAATACTATTATTTGTATGTGCTAAATATTGATAGCTTTGAATTCGGAGCCAAGCCAAATGTAATAGGAAGTACCTACACTCACCATGCGTGACTTTGAGCGGGATAGCTTCGTCTAGAACAAAACAACCCAAGCGGACAGACACGCGTAGCCAGACAAACTTAACAATTACAGTAAGTAAGCTGTTTATAATATTAAGTTTTATTTTTGGGCTTGGCACTGACTTAAAACCGATCAATAGGTAGCACATATAAATAATAGTATTTTATTAATATTAAAGGTAAAGGTTTGCATAAGAGGTGTATTAGATTAAATTTTTAGTTAACTTTAAAACGTTTTTTTTAATCTAGTTTTTTTAAGTTTATCTACAATTTTGAACAAACGACCTGTACAATTATGTATATATGCATGATTTATGTAACTATAGAATCTTAAATAACATACACCTATATATTATGTTGTGTAAATATTTTTAAGCTATCAGTAAAGAAGTACCTAACATATTAAACAGATAATATAATAAGTAAATCCCATTCTTATCCGTTAATTCAAAATGAGCCGTTCCTAAATTAAATGTCACATGCTATTTCCTCGCACAGATGTGTAACATCCGGGTTGACTTACCGGGTATAGAATTCAATTTCAATGCTATTATATTCCTGAGTACATCCACAACTTTGGTAATGATTAATTCATAGTTATCTGCTGAGCTGGAAATATCATTTATATTAAATATACTTCGAATATATAAAATTGTCGTGTCACGGTGTACGTAATAGAACTACTCCGAAACGGCTCGACCGATTTTCGTGAATCTTAGGTGGAGAATTGGATAAAATCTATTTTTCATCCCGCTACATGTTAAGTGTCCACCCCTAATTTATTTTTTTGACAATTCTTTTTTAATTTTATTTTTTATTATAATACAGCATTAAAAAATAGATACAACTTGAAATTTTCGCCTTTCTACGATCTACAACTATTTTTGTATCGCGATTTTTATATTAATCTGTTCCATCCACAAATCCGCTATAGGGTTGCAAGATGGCAATCGAATACAATAATTATAGTACGATAAATTTGGTAGGTCTGAGAATCGGTTGAATCTACTTTTTAAACCCCAAAAATTTTTTAATTACTTTAAGTATATGGCAATACAACGTTTGCTGGGTCAGCTAGTATATATACATATATATATATATATAATTCTTCTGTACGTGTGTTGACTGTGGATTCCTCCTGAATGGATGGACCGATTTTATTGATTTTTTTGTGTGTTGAGAATTTGAGATTGGTTTAGATTCTCAATTCCGTCCATATAATATAATTCTCCTGCTCATGTGTGTATTAGTGGGCTCCTCCTAACGTCTGGACGACGTTCAAATACGTGTTTACAGAACGTCTGTCGGGTCCACTAGTACTTACTATATTTTGAGTTTCGTTTTTAACTTAAAAGTAGAGGGTTGTTGTATGTTTTACGTGTATCTAAATTGGTCCAGCTTGAAAGTTTAATAAATTTCCCACTCTTTTCATTTTAATAACCTCGCGTGCGCTCTTCCAACTGACCTAACCGTTCGAGTGACGCATTGTTGATAAATCGTGTATGTTTTTTTAAACTCTCAAGTTGTGGCTTCATGTACAGGCTCGACCGTACAGTTGATAACCTGCTCTCACCCAATATTTGCATATTAGGAAATTGACCTGAGATATCGCTCTTTCAAATCTAAACAATTTTTATTTTTAAAGTCATAACCCCACTTCTGGTATTAAATGCACAAATATAATTTGAAAAAAAAAACGCGATTTCTCGCGTTCCGTGCGAGCGCTGTTCCAACTGAGCCAACCGTTGACACATCGTTGATAAATCCTGTTCAACTCTTTATTTATTTGTGCAATAAATACCAAGAAGTGAGGGTTATAACTTTAAAAATAAAATATTACTAACCATAAACGAAATTTACAAAAAAAAAATATCTCCTGTTTTGAAATAAATAATTATATTTTATCCATTGTCCAATTAACGACACAATGAACAGATAATTTTATTCGATTTATCTTTTCATGTCGTAACCACTTATTATTATTAATTAATTATTAAAATAAATTATTGAAAGCACAGGAAGTAAAATAGGCCAATTGAAGCACAGAATTCTGCACAGATGAAGTCACAGTACAAAACAATAGCGTCCATACAAGTCACAAATATTTTAGAAATCGTTTCAAATTCTTTTCGATTACTATTATTCGATTCAGTTTCGATAACGCGATGCATCGATGAA
Organism: Leptidea reali; assembly: GCA_949711725.1. Taxonomy (NCBI): domain Eukaryota; kingdom Metazoa; phylum Arthropoda; class Insecta; order Lepidoptera; family Pieridae; genus Leptidea; species Leptidea reali. The sequence continues at coordinate 16,083,832 of CATIXN010000023.1, read as the reverse complement.
TAATATCGATTATTCAGTAACTGGGGATTGTCTCAATAAAATGTTAGTGTTATTACAGAATTTATTGTATAATAATGTTAAATAGGCAATAGCCATTCGTATGGGCATGAAGTCATAAAGGAGCTGGTAGATTATACTTATTACAATTGTTACAGATATATGGAATATGGATTATTATTGAAGTGAATACTTCTTTAGCATCGTTGTGATTTGGAAGTCGAACAAACGAAAAAGCGAGATAGTAATAAACAGACAGGACATAGAAATTCATAAAATGTAACTTTTGTTTGAAATGTTTTGGTACCAGGCGATCATAGATGAAGAAGAGATTGTTATATGTATGTCGCGAGTATACCTCAATATATTCTGACGTCATGCGCACGACGTATTACTACATAGAAACAAGCAGAACATAAATATGGTAGCGGTGATAGTAATGTCTTTCATAGCAGTTGAAATCATAACGTGTCATCATAGCATGTACCAGGACTTCATATGCAGTTTAGAGGTTTATGCACAATGCAGGTTTCTGACGTGGGTACTTTACTTAATACGCACGAAATTTTTTTCTTAACTAAAATTAACTTACTTATGTAAGTAAACTATTTCAAATTCAAATTCTCATCAACCTATACCAACTATAAGCGTAACATTATCGAACAAAATGAAAGGTTTCCTTAATATCACAAAACCCAAATGGTTAAGTTGTTTTGATTGTAATCGCAGCCGGGGTCGTGATCACAACTAGAGAGCAATTAGCCAGCCCAACACTACCTTATTCACTTAATTAGCCATAAGGCTGGCCACGTACGAATAAAATATACACTTAGCTCTCCATAATCCTTTTATAGTTCTGTACGAAAGGTAACACACGAGAACTCAAGAACTATTTAGTGTACAGTTCAAATGATGTGTTTCCAGTCTTATTGTATTTTTTGAAGTTATACTTCTTTAGGCGCGTTATGAAAAATGATGAGAGTGAAATTTCAAGATGCGTGCGCATCTCTGTAACACAAAAGTAATAGGGTGAAGTTGGTTCCTAAGATTTTCTGACGTCTGCTACATTCGTTATAGTTTTTTGATTTCTTCGTCTATTATTAGGACAGGCAAAGAGTTCAAGCCCATACAGCCGTATTCGTTATTTAATAATTAATTGTCAAAACCAACTTTGCAAGATTTTTACAATGATGTTCTTTCTACAAACGTAGAATAGTAAATAATTTTAAGCATTTTTGCTTTGTTACGCCAAAGAAGTATATTTTCTTGAGTGCCTAGATAAGTACACACACTTTTTTTATGGCAAACCAGATCACCGAATCAGACATTCTCTTGCAACAGAGGACTCACAAGAGCGTTGCCGGCCTTTAAACAAGGTATACGCGCTTTCTTTGAAGGTACCCATGTCGTATCGTCCCGAAATAACAGCACAAGGAAGCTCATTCCACAGCTTTGTAGTACGTGGAAGAAAGCTCCTTGAAAATTGCACTGTGGGGGACCGCCATACATCCAGATGGTGAGGATGAGATCCTTATTTGTAGCGTGTGTGAAGCTGGAAATCAGCAGCAGTAATCAGGAAGACTTTACTTCCCAGTAGACTAGAATCATTACAGATAGAGCCTAACTCTACTCATCGGATTCTTCGTTCATTCGGATCATTCGGATCATTACGCGATTTTTGGCGCCACTCTGAAAGACTGAATGATTGATAAAAAAGCGGTCAAGAATGAGTCGGGTTCGCCCATGAAGGGTTCTGTAGCAGCAAGTAACATAATATAAAAGTTATTGTAGTTCCTTGTAACTCTAATCGATGTTTTAATACTGTTTTTTTTTTTTTTTAATTAAGTTATTGATAATACTATTTGTGCGTATTAAAAAAACGACTTACTAGATCTCTTTCAAACCAATTTTCGGTGGAAATTTGCATGGTAATATACATCATATATTTTTTAGTTTTATCATTCTCTTATTTTAGAAGTTACAGGGGAGGACAAACATTTTACCACATTGGAAGTGTCTCTCGCGTAAACAGTTCATACAGTTTAGACAAAAATGACATTAGAAACCTCCATACCATTTTTACCCAATACCATTCTTAAAGACCTATACATAGATATCCTACGCGTATGGGTTTAATGAAAAAAAAATTTTTGAGTTTATGTTCTAAGTTTTAAAACCTTCAAAGATTTTAGTTTTTTTTTTTGTGAAAATCTTAATGCTGTTCACAGAATACATCTACTTGCCAAGTATCAACAGTATAGTTCTTATAGTTTCGGAAAAAGTGGCTGTGATATACGGACGGACAAACAGACATGATGAATCCGCGATGGCATGTGTTTTATCTTTTAAGGGTAACATACTATATCCATTGTTTCATTCTTAACTAATAAAATAATGAATACACATTTCCGATGGCTTCAGACTATATTATTCCCGAATTCTTACGTCATATTTTATTTTCTATTTTGACAGAGTCTGTCGGGTCAGCTAGTTTTCTTATAAATCTTCCATTAATGTCATCTTTACAAACTATAAGAAATGAATGTCGTGCCATCAGCATCAGAATTGGGGCAGTCTTTGTGACACCAAAGAGTTTGTTAGTACTCTTCCATTAACCACACATAGTATGTCTGAAGTGCAGGGTAGGTACAAACATCTTTGTACAACTATGTCATTTAGTCTTTAGAAGTAAATTTATTACAATTGAGTTATTAACAAGTGAAGGAGCTTGTGAACTTAAGCGTTCATAATATATATGTCGCTTTTTAAACATCTTATAATAAGCATTTCTAGCATTCATTTATTCATTATAACTAAAAAAATATGCGATTAACACAACACGATTTACCTGTGGGAGGCTCCTTTGCATAGGAAGCCTGCTAGATTATGGGTACAACAATGGCGCCTATTTCTGCCGTGAAGCATTTGTGTTTAGGTCTGAAGGGCGCGGTAGCTGGTGAAATTACTGGGCAAATGAGACTTGACATCTAATGCCGCTCAGAAATTTTGGGTTATTCAATAATCTTGAGCGGCACTGCATTATAATAAGCAAGGCGTATTAATTATCATCAGCTAAACGTCCCTTATTTTCATATAAAAAAATAAAATGTAGTCTCCATTGCCTGCAATACAGTCCTTTAAACGTTGAGGCCAGTTATAAAAAAAAAAACCCGCACTCTTTCCATGGGAAAATTCTTCACTGCCAATCGTACGGATTGCTTTAGGGACTCCAAATAATGATGGCGTTAAGAGCAAGCCGTATTCTCTAAAACTGACCATAAATCATAATCCAGCGATTAAGGTCGGGACTAGACGACGGCCAGTCTTCAGCTTTGATGCAGTCCAAAACGTTTATTTCCAACCAAGACTGGGTAGACCGAGCTTTATGACCCGGCACCGAGTCTTGCTGGAAGGACCATTCTTGGTTATTGAACATGGTGTTGTTAAGGGGCTTCACTACCTTTTTAAGAATGCAATCTTGATACCTTTGTGCCGATGTTTTGATACCTTTTTCACATAAGTTTGGCTGGATCACTCCTTCGTAGCTAATACTCCATCAAACCATCACTGAAGTCGGATAGTGCCCACGATGCACTCTGTCGATTAATTGGGCAACTATCTTAGATCTTTGAGGATAAATACGGTCATTTTGTTTCTTAAAATGTAGCTCAATTGTAAAAAAAATCTCATCCGTAAACAAAATTTTTCTGTGAACTCCCTTTGCGTATCGCTCTAGTAGTTGTTTCGATTTTAAATCATCAGTTAAGAAATGAACAGTACGTCTCTTATAGTTTAAGCAGTTTAAAGGATGAACCTTTCTAAATAATGGTTCTTTCTTTCTAAAGACCACCTGGGTTTCTCGGGAAGACCAGCGCTGATCATATCACCTATAGGTATGATGAGTATTATGCTGAGTTGAACTCAAATTCTGCAATTTAATAATAAAAATAATAAGTCTACTTATACAGGTTTAAGTTGAAGAATAAATGATTTTTCTTTCTTTCCTTCTAGTAAAGTCACTTTTGAAATGTTGTCACAATTTTGACGTATTAGCAAGCCTCAAGTCATCTTTAAAGATACGCGACATGTTTCATGGTGCTCATTTCATCTCCCGAGATAAAATCTTTTGCTTTCGGACAGGATATCTTCGAATTCTTTCCCTTACTGCTTTGACCACCTTTTTCGTACCAACCCGACGTGGACAGTCACGCCAATATGAAAAAACTCAATGAACAATCATATAATAATAACAGATTCCAAATTCAAATGTAATATTTTGTTTGTATATCATATTTACATACAGATTAATGTTTAAAAATGAAATATCTACTATTTTTTCATTAGCGTAAAAGAAAACTGCACGAGACATTAGTATCAGTAGAAATAGAGCAGCCTTTGTGAATCAAAGTGGTCGAAAGTGCGCTCTTTATGCCTTCAACCCACGTGTCCTAATTTAACTCTTAACTTACTCATATATTTTAACCGATCTCAAGTCCACATAGAAAGTAATGTAAAGTTACTTTAAGTTTTAAATCACTTTTCCCTGTCACGTAATTCTGTAGTGACAAAGGTAATAAATACCTCTACAATCACGGTACAGTCATCAAAAAACCTTTTTTAATACATTTAGTATAAATTGACAAAATTATTTCATACATACAACTCGGGATATATTTATTGGTATATTAAATTTGATATAAAATTAAATAATTACATATTATAAAACTAAGTCCTCCGCCGCGTCTGTCTGTCTGTCTATTCGCGATTTTCTGCGCGCTATTTTCACCAAGGGATAGCATGTTTCTCGAGGAAGGTTTTGGTATATAATTTCTTAACATTTTGTATATATATTAACATATATATATAAAGAGTATTTGTTGGAGGTGTCGGGAAAAAATAAGCCGTCTGAGAGCTTTAAATGAAAACGCTTTCTAAAGCCTATGACATATAACAAAATAATGTGTGCTAGAAGTGTATATATAACAGAAAAATATTGTATTTAATACTGGTCTAAAAAAAGTCCGCGATGGCATATGTCTATCTCTTAAGGACGACATACTATATCCATTTTAATACTTTAAAAAATTTGACAATTATAAAGCTCTTTACCCAAATACGATATAAATGCTTATCATTTTAAATAAGTTAGATAACTACTCATTTACACCATAACATAATTGATTTATGTGATACGACACTCCCCCCGCACAGTCTTGCCATGGTTGAAGGGTATGATCATTCAGAATTACGTTTATGTTTCATTTGTAACCAATTAAATAAGACAAATAAAACTGAAAACAAATCAAATCTAATCCCAGAAGTTTAGTGAGGATTATCACTTTAAAAACATAACAATTTTTTTAATTAAATAAAATTACAATATATATTACCGATGGCTTTAGACTACATTATTCCCGAATAGATACTTCCATCATATTTTTTTCTATTGAAAGAACAGCGTCTGTCGGGTCGACTCGTTTGTCATAAAACACTCCTTATACATTAAAACGATGTAGTCCATTTGTATGTTAGACTACTCGTACTTATAACACAAACTAACTCCTCACAAAGTCTACCGTGACAACAATTCTTAATAAGACTCTTACGTCATGTCACCGTAGAGGTAAATAGGGCCACGAGAACTAAATATTTCATGAACCATGATAATATATTAGGGGCTAAAGTAAGAATTTTCTGGTTTGTACTGAAAAATTGTAAGTATTTTTGAAGTTTACTCCTTAAGCATCGATTTTTATACTAGGCGCCTGGTATGAGAAAAATATGGAGAGTAAAACCTACTCATCAAATGGCATAGTAACGTTTTTGGTGCGCATCATTTCTCGCGCACTTTTCACTTTCTATTATTTTGAAGCTTTATTATATTATTAAAATTGATTTATTATTATACTTTCATAAAGTTAAGTGAAAATCCTATAAATTATGGAAGAAAGTTGTGTAAATAATAGTGCCGGAAAATCTGATAAGCACGTGGGTACTCAGTAAGTTACAATTCATACATTTGTATTTATTAAATACTAGCTGACCCGGCAAACGTTGTTTTGTCATATAAAGTATAATTCACGCGATAGTTTTATAAGTAATAAAATATTGCCTATATTATAGCCTGTACATCATTTTGTTCTATTGTCAATAGTTTTTGCAGCGCACGCAAAAATAGGTTTTCGATTTTACACCTTGTGTTACAAAATAGCAATTTTATTACGGATCCCTAATTTTGAAAAAAAAACATAGCCTATAGCCTTCCTTGATAAATGGACTACCCAACACTGAAAGAATCATTCAAATCGGACCAGTAGTACCAGAGATTAGCGCGTTCAAACAAACAAACAAACAAACAAACACTGCAGCTTTATAATAGTAGTATAGATTGATTTATCAATATAGTTCATACAAATTTATATGAGCTATGCATACTATTAAATGTTAAATTTAATATGGAGAGTATATATAGCACATTTCACCCCAAATAGACAATTTTTAACCTAACCTATTATTTTATTTTTTTTAATTTTTTCTATTAACTATTTTGTAGTTTCGCTTATGATAATTAATGATTCGATAATATAATTTTAATAAAAATCAAAAGTAAAATCTTTGATATATATAAGATTTCGCCGAATAGTCGTAAAAAATTTAAATAAATATATATATATATTCTTTAAGAATTTTCATTAATGCGTCTTTTTTAATTAATATGCTTTTATTAGCTTCAGCTAGTCTGTTTGTAACCGTTGGACTTGATTTTGTTTAGTACCTCTTCAAAGACAATCGTTCTTGAGGAGTAAACTCCAGTCGTGATTCGGAGCTGACACACAAACGTTTTTTTTTTAATTTAACATATTTATTTAATCAAAATAATTATCATTATTATCTATATATTGCTGCCATCTAATGGGAAGGTCATTTATGCTTTTACGATAGAACTGTGGTGATCTAGATTCGACAAACTGTGTGAAAGCATTTTGTACTGCCTCCTGAAAAGAAAACTTTTTATCACGCAGAAAATTGTCCAAATCACGAAAAAAAAGGTAGTCCGTTGTAGCAAGGTCTGGCGAATACGGAGGGTGACGAATGGTTTCTAATTGCAATTCCTGTAGAGTTAAAAGAGTTTCTCGTGCTGTATGAGGTCTCGCGTTATCATGGAGCGATAATGGTGAAGATCGATTCATGAGTTGGGGCTGTTTCACTGCTAGTTTTGCTATCATTTTTCGTAGTTCGGCACAGTAGACATCTGCCGTTATTGCTTGACCAGATCGGAGAAAACTATTGTAAATAACACCATGCCGGGACCACCGAACAGTTACCATTACCTTTTTATTGGTAAGCTTTGCTTTAGCACACAACAGTGGCGTTTGACCTGCGGTCAGCCATTGCATTTTTCACTTACGGTTATCGTAAAGAATCCACTTTTCGCAAGTCACAATTCGATCCAATATTTCTTCATTCCTGTATCGGTTCAACAAGGCAACACAAGTTTCAACACGCGTTTTTTTGTGCAGATCATTCAAATCACGAGGCACCCATTTTTATATTTTTTTTATTTTGTGGACTTGACACAAATGAGTCAATATTGTTGATAAGGTAACGTTAAACCGCTAATTCCTCGGTAGTTTGGCTCGGATCGGCTCCCATCATCTCTTTCAATTTATTCTTATTCACCTGTGTGGTCTTAGAAGTGGTTCGTTCTTCAAATCAAAGTATCCATCACGAAAGCGCTTAACCCAAAATCGCACGGTTCATAAGCAGTCCCCTCTTCAAACGAAACATTGATAATGCGAACTGTTTCTGCCGCGACAGTTCCGCGCCGGAATTCGTATTCAAAAATGACTCGAATTTTCGAAGTATCCATCTTTCTTGTACAAGCTGAATAAGAAAAAACAACTGAAAGTCGATAATCGAATGTTGCACATTTTTATAAAAAAGAACTACATAGGTACTATCTGAAATAAGTTTCACTCAACAATCTCAAACCATGAAGGTTTTTTTTTATGGAATAGGAGGACAAACGAGCGTACGGGTCACCTGTTGTTAAGTGATCACCGCCGCCCACAATCTGATGCAACACCAGAGGAATCACAGGAGCGTTGCCGGCCTTTAAGGACGGTGTACGCGCTTTTTTTGAAGGTACCCATGTCGTATCGTTCCGGAAACACCGACAAGGAAGTTCATTCCACAGCTTTGTAGTACGTGGAAGAAAGCTCCTTGTAAACCGCACTGTGGAGGACCGCCACACATCCAGATGGTGGGGATGATATCCTAACTTGTGGCGTGTCGTGCGAAGGTGGAATTAGGTTCTTTATTAATTCATAGTACCTATTACAATAAAATGGCAGTTTCATTCTTCAATCTAAACCCTATTATATACATTGTACTTGGAGTTTTTTAATTTAAGTTATACTTCTATTGGCGCGTTAGAGAAAAATAACCATGTAAATTAAAGTCTGAAGAAAGTCGGATGGGGTGAAGTGGAGTAGAGTGTTAGTACTATACCAGGCCTATCTCACTCCCCGTGTAGGTATCGAAATCGTAAGCACCTACACAGTACGTACACAGTAGGCCAGCCAGTAAGGACTCACAAGCGAGCAGTGACGCACGCGCAAGCTTTGTTGTCACGTACTTCAATGATATCGAAATTCTAATGTTTGCATATTCAAGTATTCTAACTAAAAATAAAATATATTTTATATTTCACACAGTAACCATCAGTATGAAGACCACGTGATCCCGACTGGGAGATGCGCCGTACGCGCGCGCTGTTACGTGCGTGGCGCGTAACATGCGCTCGCTAAACGCATCAGCTTGCGAGGCGCTGTTAGAAGACGTTCGATGGGACGAGCCGAGCAGCGTTGCGAGTCTGGCTGTACTGGCTCTTATTGACGTCCTCGTCATCGCAGGTATGAAATGTAACACAAATTAGAATAGTTTTATTCAGAGGAGATTGCTTGCTTTTTTATGACAATAAGGGGCGAGATGAGCAGGACGTTCAGCTGATGGTAATTAATAGGCCCAACCATAGGCACCACAATTGCGCTCGTCACCTTGAGACACAAGATGTTAAGTCTCCTTTTGATTTACCCAGTAATCTAGCTAAGGCGCCTTTCAGACGGAAACAAAATAATGCTTACACATTACTGCTTCAACGCAGAAATAAGTAGCTTTGTGGTACTCATAACCCAGCCGGCATCTTGTTCAAAAGAGCCTCCCACTGGTGTATACAAGGTTGCTATAAACCCCATCTAGACTTATGGCATCCAACTGTGGGAAAAAGTAGAAATACTGCAACACTCCTAAAACGCCTTACTTAAAACCACCCCTAAGCCCCTTGGTTCATAACAACGAAGTTCACCAGGTCTCAAATCTGCCTACGAAAGGAGAAGAGATTCCAAAAACCAACCCGAAATACAAATCCAGATCAAGGACTCACTTGGATGTGTTAGCTCAAAGGCTACTATAGCAATACACTAAACATCCTGGACCTAGATACAAAATACAATTTTAGCTTACCCCAGCACTGAAGTCAAGGATTAGAATTATTAAAAATTAAGAAAGAGCAGTGCACTCATTCGAATACAGTAGAACATCGAATTAGTGAGAACTATCAAAGAGCGTAAGATCTCGTACCTCGTTCATATAGTGCGCAACGATAGGTACCGCCTGCTGCAAACTATTTTGATGTGGAAAATTGCTGGGAAAAGCGGTATTGGAAGAAAGAAAGAATTAACTCAGAAATTTAAGTGGACTGGCATCAAGACAGGCGAAGAACTATTTCGCTTAGCCATGGACAAGGAAAAATTTAAAAAGCTGACCGCTGACCTTCAGTAATGGAGACACGCGTGAAGAAGAAGAAGTGCACTCGCTAGATTGCACAGTCGCTAGCCAGATCTACCAACATATCCTCTTAAAGTAGATAACTGATTGTGGATGAGCTTTAAATAAAAAATAAAGAGGAGATCCGTAGGAATACCACTGACATAGTCCAGATGATTGCGAATGAAATGGCAGCGGACAGGACACATAGCTCAACGGACGATGGCCATTGGAGCAGTGAAGTCCTCAACTGGCAACCACTGGAAGACGCAGTCTTAGTTTTCAAATAAAACATATTGAATAGTCGTTATTTTGCGGATATCCATAATTATATAAATTGAGACTCGTGCCAGAATTTGGCGAGTCAACATCTCCTGAGGATCTGCCTCGTGTAGAGGTGAAATACATGTTGAAATAATTGAAGATCAATGATTCACTCAAGAAGGCTCACAACAATTGGATAAATAGAACTCATGTTTAATAAGCGTCCATATTTCATCTTAATATATAGGCTAGATTGATTTTTAAAAAAATGCGTGCGTAAAAAGTACACGTCATGTCAGAAGTGAAATCTGCATTGTGCATGAACCTCTAAACTGCATATGAAGTCCTAGTACATATTGCTAGGATGACATATGATTTCAACCGCTATGAAAGACATTACTATCAACGCTACCATTTTTATGTTCTCCATGACGTCACAATATATGAACGTATACTCGGGTCGAAAAGTCAATCTCTTCTTCAACTATGATCGCCTGGTACGAAAACACTGTATAATGCTTCCTATCTCATTTTCTCCCAGGTAAAAAATCTTATGAATTTATGTGTCTCGCTTTTTCGTTTCATAGACTTTCAAATCACAACGATGCTAAAGAAGTTTTCACCTCAATAAATATTTTATTACTTTATTGTGCAAAAGTTAATACTCTTCTACAGTATACACAAAGTACTCAAAGCAAGCTTTTAGTAAAAGAAACACACATTAGCATTACACGACAAAATGTTCTTAAAATATCCTACCTCTGTTTTCCTGAACAAGTTTATCGTAAAGCAAACAGCTTCCGATGTAATTCACTAATGGAACACGCTGAATGAAACGCCTACGAGACTCTACGTGGAATTATAAATATTATAGTCAACTTGATTCATTTCTTCTACCTGAGTTGAGACAGAGTGCTTATAAGTTTCGTTTAGAGCTTTGTTTTTTAAAATGAATAATTTTATCTGGAGCAATCTTGATAGATTTTCGTCTTCTTAAAAATATTTAATTCTGAGTTGGAGCACCTTCAAAACCTCTATTATTATTTTCCTGTAAATCACTTAACTACATTTTTAACCGACTTCAATAAAGGGGAGGTTCTCAATTCGACAGTTCGGCGTCGGTGTCAGCCAAGGTAGGTTTGTAACTACATGCATAGGTGAGATGTGCTTGTGTCGCACACGCGACGCGAGAGCGGGGTCGCGGCGGATAGACACTGATTCCAAAAATAACAATAATCATAACGAGAATAATTAGATTGTATAAAACACTCAATTATTTTTATACTTTTTAGTGCACATTAAATCTACTGTTTTGGAATAGTGTTTTTGAGTCGGTTGTTTGTGTTACAATTTTTTTTATAAAACAATGTCCTCCGCCGCGTCTGTCTGTCTGTCTGTTTGCGATAAACTCAAAAACTACTGCACCCATTGTCAGGCTGTTTTCACGAATGGATAGCGTGATTCACGAGGAAGGTTTTTGTATATAATTTGTTTAGTTTTTGTATACATTATCGATATTTGTTGAAGGTGTCGGAAAAAAAAATTAATGGTGGAATCGTGTATCTTATATAGTTCTACAGAAAAGTCCGTGATGGCATATGTCTATCTTCTAAGGATACTACATACTACATCCATTTTAATAGTTTTAACATTGGCAATTATAAAGCGGTAATGTAAAAGCTGTTAACACAAATACAATATTAATCCTATATCAGTTTATTACAACATATTGTAAAACAATTAATTTCTATGATGACTACATTATTCCAGTATACTCAGGTACATTACTTTTTATTTCTCTTGACAGAACAGCGTCTGTTGGGTCAGCTAGTAATATAATAAAACTCGTTCGCATAGACTTCTCTTACGCTGTATATGATTGATATTCTATTAGACTTAAATGGTCGTAACTTCTGATACTTTTAAGCCTTTTAGACAATTTACAATTTTTTTATTTATTTTTTATTTTTTTATATAAGAGGGGGCAAACGGGCAAGAGGCTCACGGGATGGGGAGTCCGCCCATGGACATCCGCAACAACAGGTGTGTCAAGAAATTGCGTTGTCGGCCTTTATGGTGGGAGTATGCTTTTTTCTTGAAGGTCCCTAAGTCTTATCTGTTCGGGAAGACCGCCGCCGGTAGTTGATTCCACAAAGTAGCTGTGCGAGGCAAGAAATTTCGAACAAAACGCACGGTTGTGGAATGCCAGACGTCTACGTGATGTGGATGGTACTTTGCACGTAATGTCCGGTGGTGGAATTCGGCCGCTGGAATCAACCCGAACAGCTCCTCTGAGCACTCCCCGTGATAAATGTGGTAGACGATGCAGAAAGAACCCACATCTCTACGCAATGCTTAAGATTGATTCTTCGAGCCGATCGGAGATGACTTGATCGTTGATGATTCTCTCCGCTCTTCGTTGTATGCAGTCAAATGGAAGATGATACTTGGGAGTACCCGCCCAGACGTGAGAACAGTACTCCATTTGAGGCCGAATTTGCGCCTTATAAAGTTGCAGGCGGTGGCTTTTAGTGAAGTACTGTCTCGCCTTACTGAGTACACCAAGCTTTTAAGAGGCCAGTTTGGCCTTCTCTTCCAAATGACCACGGAACTGTACGTCGCTCGATATATCGACGCCAAGTATGCCAATACAGGCTGTGGCAGTTAGAGGAGTGATCTCGAATCGAGGGTATACGACAAAGGGAGACTTTATAGTGGTGAACGTACAAACAAAATACACATAAATTAACATTGACTATAACTATAGCAAGTTGATGACGGTATCGTCGTCTATTTGCCCTTTCAAGCAATGGCCTCCTCTATATACTTTTATTCTTCTCGGTCACTGGTCAATTTAGTCCAGTTGGCTCCCGCTGTTCAATTTATCTCGTCCTCTTATCTTTTGATCTGTCTTCCTCTTTTCTGCTTATTGTATTTTGGATAAATTGTTAATGCTTTGCTCCACTTGTCCTTTTTTCGTATTCAGTATACCTCCATTCAAAAAAATACCTTTATTGAAACGTCTTTTATTTTCATTTCTTTCCAAAGCAGATTGGCAGACTTTTAATTTTTTAAGATGAGCTTTTGTAAAAGCCCAGTTTAGATAAATCTAGATAAATCTAGATAAATTATGATTTACGTACAATATATTCACATTTTCAAAAATTAATTGATATAAATTCAAAATATGATTCAAACTCACTTATTGAATGTTCGAAACCCATTCCAAATAGACTGCCTCAGACTCAGGTCTAAGAACGAGCGCAAAATACTCAGCGGGCTTATTTTTAAATGAAAAGATGAATTACAATGTAATATCGTACAAAAATTCCCAGTCTGTGGTATCATTAAAGAAATGGTATGCACCTAATTTATGTTATAATAACCTTTCCCACTTTCCACTCCCGAACGTTTTTTTAACAATTCTTTTAAATTTCGTAACACATTTGTTTTTTCTTTTTCTGGGATCATATTGTAAAAGCATATACATCGCGGATCGCCCAACATATAAGATTCACTAACTCGGCTCAACCGAGTAGTAGGCATAACAAGTTTATGTTTGTTCCTCGTGTTAACATTATGACAGTTTCTAGCAAATTCACATTTCTGCCTATATACATAACATTATCAAGAATATAATGAGATGAAACAGTCAAAATGTTTATTTCTTTAAATTTTTCTCTCAATGATTCTTTAGGACCTAGTTTATAAATAGAAATACTGAATCTATATTAAAATAATATGTCTTATGCAAGGTCTTATCTAAATCTTAATAGATCTATTCTTGTCCCAATCGCTTTGTGCGTATTCATTGCCAATATCTGGGGTGAGTCAAAGCAACTCAAGTGGGTAAAGCCGATTGCGTCTCTGAGATAATTAGTGGGATAGGATGTTACTTTGATCTGGTTCTTGCTTAATTAATATCTAAAATGAAGTCACCTTGTCGTAGTAAGACAAATTGAGTCCAAATTCAAATCTCAAGCTTAAGAGCATCGATTAAAAAAACTTTAGGGGTTCCTGTTGTACCTTGGCACTATGTATAGGCCATTAGGGTGGTTTTGAAAATTCCCGCTATGTTAAATTCTAGTGTCTAGTGTATACTGTACGTCACTACTGACTATTAAATTTGAAAGTAGTCACTTGCCTCCATTATGCCGTTGTTTGGTGTTATCGACGTTAAAAAGTTTTTTGGGGAAAAAAGTAAGTATTTTTAATATGCTTTGAAGTCTGATAGTTTTAAACGTTTAATAATAGTCCCTGAGCTTTTATATCTAATTGGTTCTATTCTTTAACTAGTATTAAAATAATAATAAGCTTACGAAATAAGTAGCCCCAAATTATTTGAAATCCACCGTTTTTTTGAAGTTGGAGTAGTGTTATACGATCCGTTTCTGAGAGTTGACAAAGCATACAAAATTTTATGACGATACGTCACTCGAACGGTTAGCTCAGTTGGCAGAGCACTGGCACGGAACGCCAGAGGTCTTGAGTTCGAGTCCCGCATCGTTCCTAAAATTTTGTTTTCTAATTTTATTTATGTATATTATATATTGAAACTAATAATTTTCTTATTAAAAAGTTTATTGCTTACTTTTTTGTTGCATAATGGGTAGATCTAGTACCTAAAGCAATCTATAGTAGAACTAGCTACAGATTTCGTTAGTTCTTCTCAGGTTTGAGGCACATCTTCTCGGCTGAGTGGTGGATTTTGATGTTCTGTAAGTGATTTTAAAATCCTACTTTGATTGAAAGTAATATTTGAATTTCAATTCATAGTCTAAGTACTCCTCTATTCCGCGGAATTCTACCTTCACACGACATGCCACAAGTTAGGATATCATCCCCACCATCTGGCGGTCCTCTACAGTGCGGTTTTCAAGGAGCTCTCTTCCTCGTATTGCAATGCTGTGGAATGAGCTTCCTTGTGCGGTGTTTCCGGGACGATTCGATGTGGGTACCTTCAAAAAAAGCGCGTACACCTTCCTTAAAGCTCCTGTGGTTCCTCTGGTGTTGCAAGAGAATGTGGGCGGCGGTGATCACTTAGCACTAGGTGACACGTACGCTCTTTTGTCCCCCTTTTCCATAAAAAAGTACAAGTACCGGTAATCGAAGACGTCATATTACCAAGAAGGAAAAAGGGAATTCATATGACTATTTTTCTTACGAATATCACAAATAATGCGTGTCATGAAAATTGTTTTCGAATGAAAAAAAATAAAACCCGTCTGTCTATAAGCGACGGAGCGTTCCAAAACTTATACCATTATTAAATCAAAACTTTCGTATAAATCAAAACCAACAGTGAAACTTTGAGTTCGATGCGGTTTTCTTAAACATTCAATTGTTTGAAGTATTTATATGTGGTTAGCCTCTCTTGTAGTATCTGTGGTTTAAATCTAAAGTACGCTTTGATACTTCGTAAAGATTACAATGATTATGTAGAGACTTTCCATCACTTCGAAAAGTGATAACTTCTTATAATAGGGTAAACTGCTTGGTAACGTAACGCGTTACGGCGCCATTCTGTCTGGCTTCCCTTTCCCTCACGCATACGGCATCGGTAGGCTCCTTCTCTCTCACTCTAACCAATGTTACTTTTATGGGATTAAATGGAATGAGAATAATTAGCTGCGGAATGAACTTCCTTGTGCGGTGTTTCCGGGACGATAAGACAAATCTTAAAACTCCCTATAATACTGAACGGCACTGACTTTTATTTTGGCTTTGACGAGTGCCATACAGTAATATATGACAAACAATAGACATGCGGAAACATTATATATAAATAAATATATAAACGTCCATGACTCCGAATAAACTTTCATATATTTCAACAAAAAACTTTATTTTTACATTAGATATTTGCGTAAAAGTTATAATTCTTTAAGCGCGTTATGAAAAAATGATGAGAGTGAGATTTGATGCGCGCGCATCACTGTAACACAAAAGTAACAGGGCGAAGTTGGTTCCTAAAGTTTTCTGACTTTTGCGTCATTTCTTTTTTTGTTTTTTCATCCATTAGGACAGGCACAGGGTTCAAGCCCATACTGCCGTATTCATTATTTAATAATTAATTGAAATATTTTTTTTTATGGAATAGGAGGACAAACGAGCGTACGGGTCACCTGTTGTTAAGTGATCACCGCCGCCCACAATCTCTTGCAACACCAGAGAAATCACAGTAGCGTTGCCGGCCTTTAAGGAAGGTTTTATTTGAAGGTACCCATGTCGTATCGTCCCTGAAACACCGCACAAGGAAGCTCATTCCACAGCTTCGCAGTACATGGAAGAAAGCTCCTTGAAAAGCGCACTGTGGAGGACCGCCACACATCCAGATGGTGGGGATGATATCCTAACTTGTGGCGTGTCGTGCGAAGGTGGAATTGTTTATATGAAATGCGTAACACTCTCGTTAATCAAAGAAAATACTATGAATATCTGTTTAACTTATTCTATAGATTACATGCTGGGATTCGAAGGATTAATTAGATATATTTTTCTGTTTTTCGATGTAAACATCGAATCATGTTTACATCGAAAAACAGAAATTGGTTAGAACCAATAATAATTATAAACGACCATGTATTATCGAATCTCGGTAGGTGCAAGCATTTATATGATGAATATGGATGTTTGTTTCCGAGTCATGGATGCTTAAATGTATTTATGTATGTTTATATGAATTTATGTATGTTTAAGTAAGTATATTGTATTAAATATATCATTGTCTTGTAACCCATAACACAGGCTATATATGCTTAACTTGGGGCAAGATAATTTGTGTAAAAAGTGTGTCAATATTATATTATTATTATTAATGACGATCACTTACAAGCGGGATACTTATAGTAACTTTATTAGTTCCCTTATCCCATAAAAATGGTTTTAATAAAACCGTATTACGCCGTACGATCCTATTAGCCAAATATGCTACAAATGTTTGCATCTGGTCGAATGAAAAAAGTATGTTATTAAAGAAAATTACCCTACGCCTACCCTTATACATAATGCATGCCGCGTAACGCAAGTTTTTATTGAATTATCAAGAAATAATAGCGTGTGCTTAGACTTAGGAATGGTGTAGACGGCACGTATACATAGGCAATAATCTTATTTAAAACTAGCTGACCCGGCAAACGTTGTTGTTAACCGACTTGAAAAAGGAGGAGGTTATCAATTCGATCGGTATTTTTTTTGTATGTACACCGATTACTCTGAGATTTATGGTCCAATTTACGTAGTTCTTTTGTTTGATGCGAAATAGATGCCATTTGGTCCCATAAAAATTTTACATAGTTTTCATTTTATGAACATTTATATGAAATTTTCGTCTACCTGGATGACATAATTGTTTTCTGTGTACGGCTTTTTTTGGAGTTTTCATTCAGGTTGATTATAAATTATTATTGACTGACACTAAAACGTAAAAAAATTAAAAATAACCTACCTTTAAAAAAACCGACTTCAAAAACTGAAAAGTATCAAATAACTAAAAATTTAATTTAATACGCCTCTTATGTAAACCTTTACCTTTAATATTAATAAAATACTATTATTTGTATGTGCTACATATTAATAGCTTTGAAGTCGGTGCCAAGCCAAATGTAATAAAAGTACCTACACTCGTCACGCGTGACTTTGAGCGGGATAGCTTCGTCTAGAACAAAACATCCCAAGCGAACAGACACGCGTGGCCAGACAACCTAAATAATTACAGTCAAAAATCTGTTTATTATAAGTTTTATCTGTTTGTTGTAAGTTTTATTTTGTTTAGGGCTTGGCACTGACTTAAAACCTAGCAATAGGTAGCACATATAAATAATAGTATTTTATTAATATTAAAGGTAAAGGTTTGCATAAGAGGTGTATTAAATTAATTTTTTAGTGATTTGATACTTTTCAGTTTTTGAAGTCGGTTTTTTTAAACGTAGTTTTTTTTCCATATAAATTATTTTTAGAGTTAGACATTGCAACATTACTTTATTTTTCTAAAATAAACTTAGCCTAAGTTACTCATTATTAAATCAGCTACCTGCCAATAAAAGTCCCGTCAAATCGGTTCAGCCATCTCAGAGATTAGCCAGAACAAACAGACAGACAGATAGACAAAAATTGTTAAATATGTTATTTTGGTGTATGTATATAATATATATTTATGTACATGAAGTAAAAAAACGGTTATTTCAATATTACAAACAAACACTCAATTTTATTTATATGTATAGATATAGATGTATAGATTAAATATTTTTGAAGTTATAACTTCTTTAGCATCGTCGTGATTTGAAAGTCGATGAAACGAAAAATAGCGACAGTAAAAAGAGACAGATTCATAAGATTTAACGTAGGAGTAAATGAGATAGGAATACAGTGTTTTGGTACTAGGCGATCATAATTAAAGAGAGGTTGTCTTATGTATGCCGGTAGTATACCTATATTCTGACGTCATGCGCACGACGCATTACTACATAGACATCAGGAGAACATAAATATGATAGGAGTCATATTAATGTCTTTCATAGCGGTTGAAATCATGTGTCATCCTAGCCACATGTACCAGGACTTCATATTATGCAGTCTAAAGATTCATGCACATTGCAGGTTTCACTTCTGACATGTGTTCATTGTACGCACGTAATCTTTTCATAAATAAAGTTATTAGTTAGTTTTGGAACGAAGTTCCTTATAGGACGATGCGGGGGGGTACCCTAACCGGGAAAAAATTTTCTTACGTTTGCGACATAAATGTTTGTTTTTGGTTTCTTCGTCTATTATTAGGACAGGCAAAGGGTTCAAGCCAATACAGCCGAATTCGATAATATTCAATAATTTCTTTCACGATTTTTACAATATTGTTCTTTCTGCAAACGTAGAATAGCACAACGAATAAATAATTTTAAGGATTTGTTTTGTTACGCCAAAGAAGTATAACGTCTTGCGTGCATACATAAGTATACCCACACATTTTTATTTTAGACAGTGGAATTCAGTGGAAACTGCCCATTTTTTTTAGTAAATCAGTCAAATTATTATTTTTATAATAAGCAACTTCATTCCTATCCGGCGTCATAACCACCACACGTTTTTTTTCCTTTATTAACATATGGGTAAAAAAAACCTTAATGTAAGGAAAAATAAACTAAAGAACTGACTCCACACCTACTAAGCAAACATGTGTTAATATGGTTAAGTTGACCAATGAGGATTCCAATGGAAGCAGTTAAATTTTAAATCTATTCAACGACCTATTTACCTCTGATCTATTCATTACAGCGCTTCTACATAATTTTCCCACATCATCACGATTCTCTCAACATCTGACATTATCCACTCAGACATACTTTAAGGAGTTTATACATTATTATATTTATAAAATTATTTCACATGATTCTCTATCATTCTTACTTTCTCTTTATTCCTCCAAACGTTGTTGTTCATTTTTACGAAGCTTCATGACCGTTTAATCAGTGTTTCCGTGTGAAGACGACATGGCGATCTTCATGAAAAACGTATAAACCCATCTTAATGATTGGGAAGACTCTAATAATTTTATATTGAGTCAAAAAGAGAGCATCATCATCATCAGCTAGAAAACGTCCACTGCTGGACAAAAAGACCTCCCCCAAAGATCTCCACGACGATCGGTACTGCGCTGCCCTCAACCAACGTATTCCGGCGATCTTGACCAGATTGTCGGTCCATCTTGTGGCCTACCAATACTGTGTCTTCCCGTACGTGTTCGCCATTAGAGGACTTTTCTGCCCCACTGGCCATTTGTCCCTTAAACTATGTGCCCTGCCCACTGACAGTTTCGCAATCATTTGGACTATGTCGGTAAGTTTGGTTCTCCTAAGGATCTCCTCATTTCTGATTCGATCTCAAAAGGAGAAAGGAGAGCATGAACGGTGGATACCATTGAAGTATGTACAGGTACTAAACACTCGTTTGCAACTGTGATCCATAAAGAAATAAATTGACACATTTATTTATTTGACGTTTATTCTTCACAAAATATTTGTATATTGTACTACTTATTACTAATAATCGATTGTTGTAAGATTTTCAACATTAATGTCAATACTATTTGATATTTCTAATATTGTAATGTTTCATATCTGTTTGCTCCGTCTATTTTCTTGCATGTAATTACGAAAACGAGGGTGTATCTCGAAGGTGAAAGTTAACGGAAACGAATCTAAGATCAAATGTTGTTAAGATTTTTTTTTTGATAAGTCTTTGATTATAATACAGATAAGTTTTCAGAAGTGGTTCTTTAGGAATGTCGTATTCTTGTAATTTTGGGTTTAATAATCTCGGATATTATTTTATTTTAATTTTTAATTTTCTAATAAATAAAATTATGCGAATTGTCAGTTAACATTTATCAAAATACTTATATAGATAAAGAGCAGATAAAAAAAAACTAAAAAACACGCTTTTTACAAACTATTTTTGTTTTTGAAAATTATATGAATTAAAATAAATCTCCGTTTGCAAATTGAAAATTGGAATAGTTTTATCAAATTAATGTTTTGTCATCGGTCCTCGATAAATCTACGAAGTTTGAACAAAATCTGCCCGTTTAAAGTGGGTGAAAATCGCGCCCAAATGAGTCGGTTACAAACAAGCATACATACAGGTGAAGCTAATAAAATGAATGTAAAAGATGTGGCTTTTACAAAAACAACCAATGTATTAAAATAGGTTCATAAAAACACTGATTAACCTAAATGTCTCAGTAGTTAAAAAACATTTGTAGCCATAAATATGTCAGCTACATGAATAAGTATATAATTAGTAATGGTTGAAGTCGTTGGAACGGAGTTATCTTGGAATATTTCCAACAAGACTTTGAAAAGTTACCAAGTAGCACAGATGCTGTTAATAGTACTCAAATCGGCCACATTAAAATACTAATTGGCACTAATGCCTTATTTTAAAAACCTTACTATAAGATTTTTTTTTATGGAATAGGAGGACAAACGAGCGTGTACGGGTCACCTGTTGTTAAGTAATCACCACCGCCCACAATCTCTTGCAACACCAGAGGAATCACAGGAGCGTTGCCGGCCTTTAAGGAAGGTGTACGCGCTTTTTTTGAAGGTACCCATGTCGTATCGTCCCGGAAACACCGCACAAGGAAGCTCATTCCACAGCTTTGTAGTACGTGTAAGAAAGCTCCTTGAAAACCGCACTGTGGAGGACCGCCACAAATCCAGATGGTGAGGAATCATCCTCGAGGATATCAATCCTAACTTGTGGCGTGTCGTGCGAAGGTGGAATTCGGCGGCAGGAATCAGGTTAAACAGCTCTTCGGAACACTCCCCGTGATAAATGCGGTAGAAGACACACAATGAAGCGACGTCTCTACGCAACGCCAAGTGATCCAGCCGTTCACAGAGCACTGGGTCCCCGACAATTCGAGCTGCTCTGCGTTGCACGCGGTCAAATGGATCGAGCTGATACTGGGGTGCGCCAGACCAGAGATGACAGCAATACTCCATGTGTGGCCGGACCTGCGCTTTGTAGAGCGCTAGTATGTGGGCCGGCTTGAAGTATTGCCGTGCTCTATTAATGACGCCCAGTTTCTTTGAAGCCAATTTGGCTTTGCCTTCCAGATGACCACGAAATTAGCAATCGCTCGAGATTTTGAGACCCAGTATTCCGATACTAGGCGGGGCTTTGAGGGAAGTGTTGTCGAAGAGCGGTGATACGACAAATGGGGTTTTTTTTGTGGTAAACGCGCAAACTTGAGTCTTCTGGGGGTTAAATTGGACAAAGTTCAATTTTCCCCATTCCGCGACCTTCTCAAGAGAGGACTCGATAGAAGACACAAGTTTCTCCCGGCACTGGCCGACGATTTCCCGAGAGAGACCTGCATGGCCAGTGTATACGGCATCACCAGTGCTGTCGTCTGCTTAGCAAAGAATGTTAGAGGTGTCCAACATATCATTGATATGCAGAAGAAACAGCGTGGGAGACAACACACAGCCTTGGGGCACTCCAGCATTCACGGGCTTCGGGTTCGAGCAATATCCGTCGACAACGACCTGTATGCTGCGCCCAGTGAGGAAGCTGGAGGTCCACTTGCACAAGCTCTCGGGAAGCCCAAATGATGGAAGTTTGGAGAGGAGCGCCTTGTGCCATACACGATCAAAGGCCTTCGCTATATCCAGGCTAACTGCCAGGCCTTCCCCCTTGCTTTCAATAGCCGCTGCCCATCTATGTGTTAGGTATACCAGAAGATTACCTGCCGACCGACCATGGCGAAACCCGTATTGTCGGTTGTTTATCAACTGGTGACCCTCTAGATATACCAAGAGCTGACGGCTAAAGAATTTAGTAAAATGAATTTATTCTCAGTAGATACGCTCTTGACAGAGTGGTCGGTGGAAGATGGATTCAAAATCACTTATTGAACGTCATAAACTATCACCCATTTAAAATAGACTCCCTCGGACCTGAGAAGAACGGGCGCAAGTAACTCAGCGGGCTTTTTTTTAAATAAAAGTATGGATTACAATGTAACATCGTAGAATAAACATTTATGAGTGAGGGTGTTCGCTTAATTCCCAGTCTGTGCTATAATTAAGAAAATCATTTATGTTATAATAACCTTCCCCACACAAACGTTTTATAACAATTCTTTTTTTCGTAACACATTCGTTTTGTACATTGTAAAAGACGACTCAACAGAGTAGTAGGCATAACAGGTTTACGTTTGTTCCTCGTGATAACATTATGATTGTCATAATTTCTAGCAAATTCCTCAATGCCCTTATATATTATCAAGAATATATTGAGATGTAACAGTCAAAATGTTTATTTTTTTATTTTTTTTCTCTTTATGATTCTCTAGGACCTAGGTTATACGTCAAGTCAAGAAGTTACAATACAATGCGCCGAATGGCTTTCTATACATAAAGGACGTCATTCCATGCCCCTAACCATGTTTCCAAATACTGGGAGCTCGCGATAGTAGTCGAAGGACTCTTTACTGAACTTATTTTTTTTAAGAAAATAAGGGACGAGACGAGTAGGGCGTTTAGCTGATGATTGATACGCCCTGCCCTTTACAATACAGTGCCACTCAGGATTCTTAAAAGACCCAATAATTCTGAGCGATACTACAACTGCGCTCGTCACCTTGAGACACAAGATGTTAAGTCTCACTTGCCCAGTAATTTCACTAGCTACGGCGCCCTTCAGACCGACACAGTTATACTTACACATTACTGCTTCACGGCAGAAATAGGCGCCGTTGACAGTTTACATGTTAAATAGGCAAATATACGCAGTCTGTTTAAATTTAACTGTAATCAGTATGCAGCCTTCCTAAATGTTTGTTTTTGATTCAGAATTTCACACAGGAAAAAGGAAAACAATCCGTAGATTATGTGTTCCGGTGAATTTGTATTTTCATTTTTGGTAGCATTCGGGGTGAATTATTGGATAAGGGAAATTAGCGAGTGCTGTCAAACTCGATAATTCTCAAACAAAATAAAAGAAAGGACATGGAAAAAGAAGTAATATTCAATGTACACATACATATAACATGCAATTTATACTTTTAATTCTATATTAAAATAATCTTTCGTATCCATGCGGTATATTAAAAAAAAAAAGTGTGTGTGTACTTATGTATGCACGCAAGAAGTTATACTTCTTTGGCGTAACAAAGCAGAAATCCTTAAAATTATTTATTCTTTCGACTATTCTACGTTTATAGAAAGAATAGTAATAAAGTTTTGTAAAAGTCTTGCAAAGATGGCTTTGACAGTTAATTATTGAAAAACGAATACGACTGTATGGGCTCGAACCCATTGCCTGTCCTTATAATGGAAGAAGAAAACAAAAAAAATAACGAATGACGCAAACGTCAGAAAATTTTAGGAACCAACTTAAACCTGTTACTTTTGTGTTACAGTGATGCGTTAACGCGCTTCAATATTTTTTCTAAAATAAACGTAGCCTTAGTTATTCCTTATTACATCAGCTACCTGCCAATAAAAGTCCTGTCAAAATCGGTCCAGCCATTTCAGAGATTAGCCGGAACAAACAGACTGACAGACAAAAATTTAAAAAATGGTTATTTTGGTGTATGTATATATTCATATACATGTAGTAAAAAATTGTTATTTCAATATTACAAACAGACACTCCAATTTTATTTATATGTATAGAAAATAGAAAAATACGTAAAAATACCAATGTAAAAGTGTGTGTAGTTTGACAGGACCTTATAAATAAATGGTTTTCTAAACCTATTCAAACTCAATCCTGAATATCCGATTTAAGATTAATGTTCTTATCCATTTCCTGCCCTTGGCATTCAAATAACCAATCTTTGGAACTTTTTGTTATCTCTTTTTCCAATCCTTCGATGGAATGATATTTTCTTTCTAGATGAGAGTTATCTATATTTTATATACAGATTCAGAAACGTAGAACCTACCTATTAAGCTAGAGGTCCCGGGTTCGAATCCCGGTAGGTGCAAGCATTTATATGATGAAGATGGACGTTTGTTTCCGAGTCATGGATGTTTAAATGTATTTATGTATGTTTACATGTATTTATGTATGTTTAAGTAAGTATATTGTATTAAATATATCATTGTCTTGTAACCCATAACACAGGCTATATATGCTTAATTTGGGGCAAGATAATTTGTGTAAAAAGTGTGTCAATATTATATTACCTATGTATCTATCTTATGGAGTCCATAACTTTGTGTAAATATATATTAAATATTCATAAATACATTTCCTAGAAAAGTTGTAAAATTCAATTCAATTGAATAAATAATAAAATGGGAGGGAGGCTCCAGTGGGAGGCTCGTTTGCACAGGATGCCGGATAGAGTATTGGTAGTGTTCAACGCCGCTAAAGAAGTTTTCGCTTTTAATTTCAAATCGTTTTCTCAAAACCACTACAAATACACAGAGCTAAAAAACTAAATAGTGTTGTATAATAATTGAAATACATGAATTATGAGGAAATGGAAGAGCTATTTAACTACACAGAGAATTTTAGGAATACCTTCTTGATAGAACAATAAGTAGTGTTTTACGAAAAGTAACAATGACACACACACACACTCAGACATCCTGTTTGTATAATATTTTTCTTTTGTTAAATTATATTTTTAGACTTAATTTTTGATCCCTAGTTTAGGTACTGTTAATTTTAATTGATATGGAAGAGCGTGGCCTTCTGCCACACGTGTTTCTCACTTAATAGAAGGTCACATTCACTATTATGTTTGTACCATTTTTGTTGCAGAAATAAATATTTTTTATTTTTTTTTTTCATTTTCATAATATCTGTTTTATAGGAATTTGCCAATAATATATAATTAAACTAGCTGACCCAGCAAACGTCGTATTGCCATATAACATATTTAAAAAAATCAATTATTAAAATTTTGATGCAACCGATTCTCAGACCTACCAAATATATCGTACTACAATAATTATTGTATTCGATTGCCATCTTGCAACCCTATATGGGTTTGGTGGATGGAACAGAATAATATAGAAATCGTGATACAAAAATAGTTTTAGATCGTAGAAGGGCGAAAATTTAAATTTTTATGTATTTTTCAATGCTGAATCATAATAAAATTAAAATAAAAATAAAAATTAAAAAAAAATTTTTGGGTGGACTACCCTTAACATTTAGGGGGATGAAAAATAGATAGTAGCCGATTCTCAGACCTACTGAATATGCATATAAAATTTGATAAAAATAACCAAAGCCGTTTCGGAGGAGTAAGGTAACTAACATTGTGACACGAGAATTTTATATGTAAGACTAGCTGACCCGACAGACGTTGTTCTGTTCATATTATATATAAAAAAAAACTCATGCAGTTGGAATTTCATAAAATCCGTCTTAGCTGACCTCTACTCGTTAAAAGGAATATTCCTACCAAATTTCAAGTCTCTACGCCTTATAGTTATAGAGATTTCGTGATGAGTGACTATATACGTGGAAATATCTTAAATATATATAGATATTAATATATATAAAAATGAAATTGTTTCACAGAATAACTATCAAACCGTGCGTCAATAAATTCTCTCACAGAAAATATGTCTATACAAAACAAATATTGAAAATAAAAATAATTATGGGTCCAAAATCGAAATAAAAATTATCCTATCTCTCAAGTTGGACTAAACTGCACTCCATGAAGTAATCCTCATTAAAATCCGTTCACTAGTTTGGGAGTCAATCGTGGACAAACAACGTGACACGTAATTTATATATATTAAGATTGAAAAGTACTGATAAATTGATACATAGAACCCTAAAATAATCTGTTACGAAACGTTTTTTCTGAAAATAGGCCTACAACTTTTAAATTGAACATCCGGAACATATTTGTGAGTCTCAAGAGACTTTGGGTTTGGGATGAAAGTTCAAAAACGGGTTGATTGTTTTGTTCTGAAAAAGAAAAGAAATAGTTTTATAATTTCAGTTCAATACTCAGTAACACACATCCCTACTAATATTATAAATTTGAATATAAGTTTGTTTGCTTCTTTCACGCCTAAACCACTGAAGCGAATTTGATGAAATTTATTACAGACATAGAAAAGAACTTGGGAAAGTACATAGGCTACCTTTTATCCCGAATAAATGGCTTGGCGGGGTTGAAATAGGGGTTAGAAATTTGTATGAAAGTTCGTCATCACGAAGATAACGCCATGAAAATTTGTATTTAGGCACTTGATAACAAATAAATAAATATTTGTTCCTGCGTTTTTTAAATTTAGACCTGTGATGACAGTTCTATAGTTGGTAACTTATAAAATTTTTTAACCATAGCAGTTTGTTGTGTATTATTTGCAAAGTGAATATATTAAAAAATAAATAATGCTGCCCGAAGCAACTATCGCACGCGGACGAAGTTGCGGGTAAAAGATAGTAGTTTAAAATTACGCTGCAATGCTCATTTAGCACACCTTATAATATATCTATGGTTTAACGACTTTAAGCGTGGACGTAGCAATCTCAATGATGATACGCGTGAGGGACGTCCTTTAACAGCGACTACTGAAGATAACGTCAGTGTTGTGCGACGCATGATAGAGGATGATAAGAGAGTGAGCTATCAGCAGATACGGGCAAGCCTAGGCATTGGTATGAGTCAAGTTCAAAAAATATTACACGAACATTTAGGCGTCAGGAAGCTTTGTACCAGATGGATTCCCCATACTTTAACCGACGACCAGAAACACTTTCGCATGGACTGGTGTCGCCAAATGTTAGATAAGTTCAACGGCGGTGACTCAAATGCTGTATTTGACATCGTCACAGGTGATGAAAGCTACTAATATTGCTACGAACCCGAAAACAAAAGACAATCACGTCAGTGGGTGTTTCCTTTCGAGGATTGGTCATCTAAAGTAAAGAAACGAAGAAGTCAAGGAAAAGGATGAGTCATCGCTGTTTGCCTATTGTCTTGGAAAAAATTCGACAGCAGCGCCCTCGAAGCAGGATCATCCTTCACCATGACAATGCTTCAGCGCACTCCGCAAAACGGACTGTTGAATATTTGACTATGGCAGGTGTCGAGATAATGAGTCATCCTCCATACAGTCTTTATGAGCCTTTTATAGAAGAGGAAGAATGGGCCCACTGCTTTTCTCAGTGGTTCCATCGAATGTGACCATGTGTAAATAGGAACGGAGATTACTACGAAAAACAATAAAAGAATACTTTTAACCGGCAACTTTCTACATTAAGCCGTTTTTCATTTTCTAAACATTTTCAGTGTTACCTAGGTATTGATTAATAATTTTAGGTTATATTTTACTTTTAGGTACGTATATCTTTTTCTCCCACTTTTTTAGACTTACTTGTGGTTTGCTTTTTCATAGTTTTATTACGTTCAACAATTATCAATAAGTTTCTATGATGTACGCAACTTCTTTCAGTGGGTCCCAAGATATATGCATTCTTACCATCCTCCTTTATACCTACGTCTAGGCGCAGCGCCAGGGTTGGTACATACGAAAAGATTAACGATCGCGATTGCGCGGCGCAGCAAATTTAACTCTTACAGCAACTAGTCTCGGCGTCGTACGGCGTGGCACTCATTAGTCTTGTCTTCCCAAGATTGCTTGGCGGCCGTATAAATCTTGTGTATGTGTGCGATCTAGACGATCTAGTATGAAGTTAAAGTACTGTTATATTACTTTATTGTGCCCTGCCATTTTGCGATCTCAGCACTGGTTAACCGGCAAATCTGGTGCATTCCGTGTCCAGCAATGTCTTGGCTGACCAAGCCCGAGCGTAGCCATATTTTATCTGGAGTTATATCTAAATAAGTTAAATATGTATTTGAAATATATAGGATGTATTTGAAATATATTACAAGATATGCGGATGAATTTGTTAAAATGGCTGGTTCAAGTTTGGGCCCAAAAATATGCTTTTTTGGAGGAGGCTTTCGGCTGCTAGGATAGCCTGCAGATAAACAATAACTGAATGTAAAACAAATTAACAAAAAAACAACCGGCTTCAAAAAGAACTATTCCAAAACAATAGATATAAATATGCACTAAAACATAAAACAATAATTGCGTATTTTTATACAATCTAATTGTAGTGTAACTTTCTAGTTAGATTATTGTTATTTTTTTAAACGGTGTCCTCCCGCAGCGGCCCCACCCTCGCCTCTCAACCTGTCAAGTCGTGCGTGCGACACAAGCACATCTCACCTACAAATATGTATATAGTTACAAAACCTACCTTAGCTGACACCGCCCTTTTTCATAACAAAATAATCATTGAAATCGGTTGGCGCGATATTGAGTTATTCGTACATTTGTCGCGCACATACTTATAGCAAATTTAAGACTTATGGTTTTCTTAGTTTCGCCAGTTTCAAATCTGAACCAAAT
This sequence comes from Leptidea reali, assembly GCA_949711725.1. Classification (NCBI taxonomy): domain Eukaryota; kingdom Metazoa; phylum Arthropoda; class Insecta; order Lepidoptera; family Pieridae; genus Leptidea; species Leptidea reali. The sequence goes on along the minus strand of CATIXN010000023.1, from coordinate 16,054,829 downwards.
TGCAATGGGACCACACTTTCACAATTGCATTGGTTCGCCCAGTCGAAAATAAAAAAAGAACATACCGATGATTTGAGAACCTCCTCCCTTTTTTGAAGTCGCTTAGTTAAATTCATAGCATTAATGCTAAAAGTAGTATTATAATAATAGGTTTAACTACCTTAGATTTAGTTCTACTTTGCACGAATAAAGAGTCCTTAAACTTCCCCCTCTTGTTCTGCTGCTGTACTGTTTTTGACTTTCCCTAGTAGGGAAAGTTAATAAAAGAAAATTTTGATAAATTAAAAAAAACTGCGATTAAAAAAACCGACTTCAAAAACTGAAAAGTATAAAATAACTAAACATTTTATTTAATACACCTCTTTTGCAAACCTTTACCTTTAATATTAATAAAATACTATTATTTATATGTGCCGAACACAAAAAACAATTATATCATCCACGTAGACAATTATTTTCATAAAAACTGATCATAAAATGAAAACTACTGGGCCAAGCTATGTAAAATTTCTGTGGGACCAAATGGCATATATTTCGCATCGAACGATCGTAAATCTGAGCGTAATTGGTATACATACATAAAAAAATACCGATCGAATTGAGAACCTCATCCTTTTTGATGTCGGTTAAAAATATTATTATCTTCTCAGTTACAGAGGAGGATAAATTCAATGATTAAAGATAATTCAACAATTAAATGAAATAAAACACATTCAAATATAGTCCACACTCTGAAAGGGGTCTAATAACCTTGAATCGAACGTCCAAAACTTTTTCCTTTCTCAAGAGAGTTTTTAGAACAAGTCGTGTCTGCAAATATTCCTTTATTGTTTCACCAATACCAATATCGTTTATAGAAATATCCAATCTCCGAAGATCCTATCACAGGCGTATCGATAAAAATTTGTCTAACCTCGATTCAAATAATAATTGCTTTCTTCGTCTCGAGATTATTTGCTTTGAACATCTTTTTGACAGAGCTCATCATTTGTTTCACCAGACACATTTTTTTTAAAACAGAAAGGTAGTTTGAGATTTTTGATGTGAGAACTTCCTCAGCGAGCACTTTTCTTGGGATGGGTATAAAATGTTAAACTCGCAGGACACGTGGCCTGATCGAAAATTCGTAAAACAGTTATTGAAATTAAGGATGAAATTCCTTAATTATTAAATAAAATCATTCTGATATACGTTTTTTAACCGACTTCAAAAAAGGAGGAGGTTCTCAATTCGTCTGTATTTTTTTTATGTTTGTTACCTCAAAACTTTCGACTGGGTGAACCGATTTTGATAATTCTTTTTTTATTTGAAAACTGGTGCTTCCCGAGTGGTCCCATTGTAATTTGGTCCAGATCTGCCAGTGGAATCCATGAGAAAACTATAAAAGTCTTAAATTTTACATATACATACGTATAGTAAGGTGGATGATAAATTTACGAATAACTCAATATCGCGCCAACTGATTTCGATGATTCTTTTTTTATTGGAAAGGATATACTTCAAAGATAGTTTGGTGAGAGTTTGGTTAGGTTCTGAATACGGAATCCATGACAAAGTAACGGAACACTGTCTGTTATCAAATTGCAAAGTACTTACGTTCATTGCTGCATTGAAAAAGTTAGTAGTACACATATTTAGACAAATTGTTAGTTAGTGTACTTCAAATTCACTAAAAATCATAAAATAAAAAAAAAATTAACAAAAAAAAACAACCGCCTTCAAAAACATTCCAAAACAATAGATATAATGTGCACTAAGAAGTATAAAAATAATTGCGTATTTGTATACAATCTTATTAATTAATCTTATTCTAGTTACGATTATTGTGATTTTTGGAGTCGGTGTCATCCAAGATAGGTTTGTTACTACATACATAGTAATAGGTGAGATGTGCTTGAGTCATGAGGAGGCGAGAGGCGAGAGCGGGTTGCGGCGGAAGGACACCGATTTCAACTGGTTGACTTTCATTAGGTACAAATTTCAGATGGCTTTAGAGACTACATTAATCCCACATACTTTCATAATTTTTTTTTCTATTGATAGAATAGCGACTCGGTCAGCCAGTAGATTACTAAAATTGATGTCAAGTTTTTCAAAGATCGATTGCGCGATTTTCTTTTATCGCCTTTTTTCATCTCAACCATAATGTCTTTTTTTGTTTCAGGCAACTGTCTCGTGATTGCTGCAGTGCTGTGTTCTTCCAAGCTCCGAAGTGTCACAAATCTTTTTATAGTGTCACTGGCAGTAGCAGACCTCCTGGTTGGACTAGCAGTCTTACCATTCTCTGCAACAAGAGAAGTATTTAAGGTACGTATGTGATTCTTAAAATTACATCTTGTTACCGCAATACAAATTATATATAAGTATAAGAGAGCCACCACGTGTTGCCTTTTCTCTGCTAAACACACTTGCCACCCGATGACCACTGGAACTAAAAATGAGCTCATATTTTCTAAGCCAGTGTTCAGTAAGACATAAGATATCAATATTTTCATGGTTCATTATTACTAATGTTCTCTCCAGTTCCAGTTCTTTACCTAACAATTCTTGCATATTTTGGTGCATCAGGCTTATGACTTTACAATTATTATGTTTACTATTACTTGTACATTGTGTATTTATATTGCTAAAGGAGTCCCCTATTGTCTTATTGACTAATTTAAATAATTTGGAACATATTCCAAACCAGAAACTAAACTATAAGACTGCTCAATAGAAGCAATGTTTATCAAATAATTACTTTTTACTTTACTCAATAGGAGCAGAGTCCAACAAGCTATTACACTGCTCAATAGAAGCAGTGCTAATCGACTTACTAATCTGCTCAATAGAAGCAGGAAAAATCATTAGTTATTTTATAGTCATTTTGTTTATAAGGTGTTGAGACTAATTTACAGTATAAAGCCTAGCATAGATAAGAAACAATCTTAGTTTAAATTTATCTAAGCTATCTTTGATAGTTTCTTTTTAGTGTTCCGTAGCCAAATGGCAAAAAACTTATGTATTCGTCAAGTCTGTCTGTATGTCCGTCCGTATGTAACAGCGACTTTTTTCCGAAACTCTAAGAACTATACTGTTCAAACTTGGTAAGTAGATGTATTCTGTGAACCGTATTGAGATTTTGGGGGTGCGGGATAACTACGGATAGGTCTTAAAAAATAATATTGATGTTTCTATTATAATTTTTTCTAAACTGAATAACATAACCATGCAAACTTCCACCGAAAACTGGTTTGAACGAGATCTAGTAAATAGTTTATTTTTAATACATTATAAATCGTAAGCCACATTTTTGCTGCTACGGAACCCCTGATAGAGATACAAACATACATACAAGAATACATGACACGTTTTCAGTCTCTTCTTTGTGCGATGCTTCGTAGCGTCCCCACTATCGTCTACTAACTACTAAGCATTGTCAATATTAATAATACTATAAATTATTAATATTATCTGTTACCCGGAAAATAACATTAACATTAATTAAATTAAGAATCTCTCCGCTAGTATGGCGGCGCTAACTGCACTAAATAATGATACCTTCAACTCAGCGCTTATATACGAGTGTCGTCAATCTCTGGAAAGGTTTGCGTTAACCACAGGATAACTCTGCAATGGATTAAGGCGACACTAAATGCCAGCGACCTTGAGCGATATGAGTTCACGGCTGCTGGCCCGCCATCTATGTAACAAAGCCAATATTTTCAAAATTCTTGCGTGGAAAACAGGTTATATGCTTACAATCCTCGTTATTCACTACTAATCTGAATAAATGAACCTACACAAAAAAGTACAAGCTATAAGAATAACTTTTCTGAGAGAAGTACCAAAAAAATGCGTCCCGCTATGCCAAAAAACTTGTTTAACTCTAAAGAAATGTGGTAGTTCAAAAAAGGCTCGGCAGTGTTAACTATAACTAACAGCAAGCATTAGCAACCTACAAATAAGACTTAAGGATATGTGTAACAGGATTAAGTAGTGTTCAGCTGTTCAGCTCGAAATGCTATAGTTTCTCCACAAAACTTGTCTAAAAACACCATGTTGGGACACAGCGGTTCATTGAGTAACGATGTAGTGAATGAAATTGCAACTCGGGGCTCAGTAGTGGTTGGCCCAATATCACTCTTGTCACTACCATTCAGACAAATGTGTTCATGGATACGCTCTCTCAACAACGATCTAAGCCAAGGGTCGGCAACAGGCGTTTGCGGAACACGAAAGGTCGGATCTGGGACAGACAAATATTGTAATGTAGTGTATACCAGAAACGAGCGCAATGGTGCCGCTGCATTTATGTGTTTTTCAAGAATCCTGAGCGGCACTGCATTGTAATAGGCAAGGCGTATCAATTACCATCAGCCGAACGTCCTGCTCGTATCATCCTTAATTAAAATAAATTCATTATTATCAGTATTTTTTTCTGGACGTCGTTAAAATTTCCCCACAGTGTCTGGACCCCACCTAAAACTACTTGCCGCCCTAGCATTTATGTGGTTAAATTCAATATTTATTGCGCTTTCGTACACAAAAATTACCATTTATATTACATAAAAACTTCAAACTTATTAGAATTATTCTACATGAAAGAGTTTATCTCTCAGAAAAGTCACACATTATCCATATGAAACTGTTAAAATTACACGGCTGAGTTTCGATCCCTCAACCTCGCGAAGTTTCGTCTTCGCAATCACAATAATTCAACTACTGGTCCAATGACAGTTTGATCATTAAGTTGAAATATATTAAACTATTGTTGAACTTGTTGAACTTTAAATGGAAGTATAAATCTTTTATCCATAATTTCCATAACTGTCTTACGAATTATCGATCAGGCCACGTGTTCTGACGCGAGTTTAACATTTTATACCCGTCTCAAGAAAAGTGCTCAACGCCGCTAAAGAAGTTTTTCCATCAAAAGAAGCCCGCTGAGTTTCTTGCGCTCGTTCTTCTCAGGTCTGAGGCATATCTTTTTGAATGGATGATAGTTTTTGACTTTCAAAAAGTGATTACATCCTATTTTTAGCCAACTTCAAAAAGGAGGAGGTTCTCAATTCGATCTGTATTTTTTTATGTATGTACCGGTGTAATCGGTATTACTCTGAGATTTATGATCCGATTTACGTAGTTCGATGCAGAATAGGTGCCATTTAGTCCCATAAAAATTTTATATAGTTTGGCCCAGTAGTTTTCATTTTTTATAAAAAATTTGTCTACCTTGATGATATAATTGTTACTTGTGTACGGCTTTTTTATGAGTTTTCATTCAGGTTGATTATATATTATTATTAAATGACACTAAAAAGTAAAAAATAAATATTGAATAAAAATATTTGAATTTGTTTAATGGATCAAAAATAATTTATATCAATGTTAAATCAAAAATTTCTTCACAATCTTTAAAATAAAATATCATAGCTTGCTATGAACACGAGCCTGTAAAAAACAAACTGCATTACACATATTATATTACTTTTACCGCATAGTAGTTCAAGAACATGAAAGCTAGCCTCAATGCTTTAATTAGTTTTTCCATAGCAGCTTTAATACTGTAAACTACATCTATGTTTCTCGTGAGTTTTCAGTCTTGTTGGACAAATTCCAAGTCAATTTCCTTTCCAACATCTCTTATGAACCAGTCTTTACTAATTAACACTTATTCATGTTTTGGCATATTTATAGAACTGTTTTTAGGTTATTCAATAACAAACAAGTATATTTAAATAATTATATAATTTAATCCGCAATAGACCTTTACTAATCCCTTCTGTTTTACTTTACATAGCTTGCCAAAACACCGTAACAAAATAACGGGTCACGAGTGCCGGCAGAAATGAAAACTTGAACATTAACGTTGTGTATTTTTTAATATTTTGGAATAGTTAGGGAATAATTTCGCATGAATTGCTTTATTTTTCAGTATAAAAGTACTAGCATGTATGTAGTTAAATACAATATTAATTTATTGCGTTATCGTTCACAAAAATTACAATTTATATTACATAAAAACTTCAGAGTTATTACAATTACGTATTTTACATTTAAAAGTTTTAAATCTCTCAGAAAAATCAACTTATATCCATAATTTCAACGACTGTCTTACGAATTTTCGATCAGGTCACGTGTCCTGACGCGAGTAATACATTTTATACCCATCCCAAGAAAAGTGCTGAACGCCGTTAAGGCGCGGTCATACCTCAATATCCACAAAAATTGGTTTCTTAGGGAGTCGATTACAACATAACGCAATGAAAATATTCCGACGCAAAAAATACAGTGCACAAAGAAGGAATTAAAGAAAATATTGTTTCGAACAAAATATTTATATATAATTTGATATCCAATAAAAAATTGGAATTTGCTTCCTAAAAATAAACTTTGCAGTCAAAAATCTCCAAATTTTCAGCTATAATAAATCAAATCAAATAAAATCACAATCAGTTTATTCACGTAGGTCACGGAAATGACTCTTATGAATGTCAAAAAAAAAAATTCTTATTGAATCTACCGCTACTTCGTAAAGGGTTGAGCAAATGAGAAGAAGTAGCAAGAAACTCATTGCCACTCTAAAATATCAAGATTTACATTTAAGTACATCGATTTACAAATCATTTCAAATTACAATGTAATATAATGATGCAACAGACACACTCAAACGTCAAATAGTCAATGTCTTAAACGAGTAAGTCTATAAAGTAAATGTAAATTGTTAAAATACAAAAGTTATTGAGTACAGTAGCTGCATCATCCACATACACCATAAATAAATAAAAGTATTCTTTGAGCATTTTATAAGCGATTATAAATAAATAAATATGTATATATCCATACATATATATACACACAATAACTTTTAAGAATCTGAAACCGAGTCTCCGGCAACAAGATCATCCTGCCACCAATAACAAATAACATTATTTTTTTAAGAGTATAACAGATTTACTACTTTTCTAAAATTTAAACCGAATAATTTTTCAATATATTATGTAAATTTTGAATAAACAAAAGAAAATCAGTAAAATAAATGCCCATTTGCAGCTTGGCCATATGATCAACACAAATGTTGTAGGATTGGTTGTAGTGTTTATAATCCAAGTCAGTCCGCGCCTTAATGAAGTTTTCACTTCAAAAATTCTCTTGATTCACCTATTAGTATGCATAATATTTGTATCTTATATATATATGTGTGTCCTCTATGTCTTTAAACTTTTATCATAGCGGAACTTTAACATTGTAATTAATATGACGGGTACTCACGATAGATAGATAGATAGACACTTTATTGCATACCATACAGACTTAAAAATAAAAAAAGATCTTAAGCTAATTACAGTCATAGGTACGCAATGGGCGATCTTATCGCTTGAAGCGATCTCTTCCAGACAACCCAAAACACAATACAGGATACAATAAGTAATTATAACAGGTATCTTGAAAATAACGTCTGTGAATATTCCTTTACTTAATTAAAGTTATTTAATAATTACAATAATATTACAAACATTCTTATGTTAAAAAAGAGTTAACTTACATAATTATACTTATACAAAAATAAATACAAAATAATACTATATAAATACAATAACTTCAAATTGATAGTATTATACGCACTGACAGTTACATAACATGTAATATGCTTGTGAAATAGTGTTTGGAAAGCATTAATTTGAATGAATTTAAATTTTGAGCACGCTTAATAAGAGTGGTAAACTATTCCACAACTTCACTGCAATTACAGCAAAAGACTTCTCGTAAACTGAAGTATTATGGGGACGACAGAGTAAGATGAGGTTGTTGGCAGATCTGATAGATTTAGTAAAGGTAAAACGTTCTTTTAGATATGATGGAGACAAAGGATGGGATATAATATGGCACAGCATATGAAGGACATGCGTATTCCGGCGAAGGTGGATTGGCAGCCACTTGAGCTTCATACGATAATCGGAAATGTGGTCATATTTACGTAAACCAAAAACAATATATATTTTATATAATTGATGCCGATATTTCGATCCAATTGCATGAATCGTGGTCACAGCTATAGTTCCGCTCTCCTCTTTCTAAAACAAGCGAAAAGAAATTGAATAAGGTAGAGTAACAGGAAGAATATACTGTGAATGCATAATTTACATTTTTCACAAAATAGTTGAAACGAAATGAAGGTAATACACAAAAACTTGTTAATAGCCTTCTGCTCCGATTTTACGGAACTGCAAAGAAATAGGTCGCACAGATTGCTACTGAATATAATATGATAATGGACATTTGCAAAGAGAACGGGCAAAGAAGCTTATTGTGCCTACATTATAAATAAATCCACGTAATTTTGATGTAATATGCTTTCAGGAATAGGTACATATTCATAATTAAAAAGGTGTGTATGTTGTCTCCACGCAAGAAGTTATACTTCTTTGGTCTAACAAAGCTAAAATCCTTAAATTTATTTATTCGTCGTGCTATTCTATGTTTGTAGAAAGAACAGCATTGTAAAAATCTTTCAACGATGGCTTTGACAATTAATTATTAAATAACGAATACGGCTGTACAGGCTTGAATACTTTCCCTTTCCTAATAATGGACGAAGAAACCAAAAAAAAAATAACGAATGTCGCAAACGTCAGAAAATGTTAGGAACCAACTTCAACCTGTTACTTTTGAGTTACAGTGATGCGCGTGCATCTTAAAATTTCACTCTCATCATATTTTCAAAACGCGCCTAAAGGAGTATAACTTTAAAAATTTCTTTTCACGTTGTTTGCTCGCGATGAAGTCTAGAAGATTTGATTTGGTAATTAACAAAAAAGATTAAAAAAAAGTGTTTGCGTGTAATCTGTACGCGCGATTGAAGTAAAACTTAATTATAATTAACTTATGGAATAATTAACAGAAACATACATACACTTTTTTTTGCTTATCTGAAAGCTCATAGACAAAATATGTTGTTTTCGTTTGCCCTTGTTTGTCCCCCCTATTGTAGGACATTCAGTATTTATCAAATATTCTTAAAAAAGTTCAAAGACAGGAAGATTTAATTTATAATTAATTATAGACTTACCCTAATGAAAGCCGTGTTATTAACAAATAATTGAAAAAAAAAATAATAAGAAATTGAAGATTAAATTATTATTATTATAACACATATTAATATAACGTTGATAATGAATATTACCGAATATGGCTGTATGGGCTCGAACCTCTTGCCTATCCAATAGACGAAGAAAAATTAACGAATTACGCAAACGTCAGCCTGAGAATTTTTTCTTATTATTTATTACAAAAGTAGTCTCAAATAAACAAACACTTAGAGATTATCAGAAAATTTTACTGGGCAATTTGAAACAATTGTTTTAACCCATTAAATTATAATGCTTAAAAATTGTTTCAATTGACTTTTTGCTGCCGGAAGTACTAGTAAAAATATTCTGAGTTACCACCAAGTCACCCCAAAAGAAGTTTTACTTCACAAACATATTGCGTGCATAAGTACTAAGTTACTCTTTATAATATATAAGCTATATGAGCTTACAATAAAAACCTCATTGTTTCGGAGACAAAATATAAAAAATATTAGTCCTCGTATAAGTGTTAAATATGTCAAAAATAGGATAATACACGAATATCACGCAAACCTGTCATTAAAATAATATAAGTATATTTTCCAGCACACATACGATTCATAAATAAGTAACGACAGGTAAATGATATCTAACTATAACCTCACAAAAAATACACGCGTTAATGACGAATCGATATACCGTGTAGGGTTGCTATCATCGATAGTATTTCGTTATTCCTTCATTATTTTTAATGCTAGTAAGTAAATTTTAAATTGTGAATAAATAGTTTTATTAAATTAATTACAGTGATCGAGCCAATTAACTAATCTCATGTTCATAACTCTTCCATCTTCCCTCTCCTTCCCACAAGCGCACTATAATAATTAATATGTCGATACATATTAATTATTATAGTGTGCGAAGTCGATACTTCATTCGCATCCGATTGAAGTGATTCGCATGTGACTGTTGATACATGAACCGTCGATGCGTCTGGTTGAGTGAATCATTCATTCAACGCTCATCGCCAGTTACTGTCCGGCCGTCGTTATATACGCAGCTGCAGTGAATCTCTAGGTACCGCTCGCTCACCGCATCACAATCAACTCAATCATCGACCGCGTGGTTAACTCTTTATATATTATGTAGAAGGGGTTGGTAATTTAAACGCACATAATAAAACTGTTACATCTGTATTTTAAAGTTTCCACACTTAGAATTCCAATATCCACTTATTATTAAAAATAAACCCCTTAGAATTCACAATCAGTAATATTCCCTCGAACTGAGCGCTCTGGCTTATATAGGGCACGACCGTCTACCGTAATGATGCTACCAACTGTTAGTTGGCACTACTGTAGTGCTAACTAACTTACACGAATCAAGTTAATAATATGCTATTAAAGTTATTTCTAATTATAGTGATAATTATATTAAATAGTATTTAAATATTAACAGTAGTTAAATGAATGTAATTATTAATTGGGATATCTTATGACAGTTCATGACGTTGGTAGCGCTTGTTAACACATCAAGCTGACATATATATGAGGTTATAGTATTGGTGATTAGACTAATATAATGTACCTATAGTATAGTGAAGTGTAGTGATCAGCTCCCAGACAAGAGGCGATTGAAGCTTCATATGCGCACGAGCATGCCATTTGCAACGCCAGTGATATTAGAGGTTAGTACGTTTGTTCCTTTAATCCATCCTTTTGTTCACGCCTTAACTTAATACCGCAACTTACAGTCCATTATAAATTCCACAATTCGTTGAATCAGGTTAAGGTCAAGGTCAGGAAAATTTAAGTAAATTATTCATAAATTTATTAATTAACAAAGAAATTATACATTTAGGAAACAAAATTAAAATAATTATTAAAATCAGCCTTACGTAAGCGCTGTTCGCCTACGAGTTCTGACGGCTACGACGCGGCGTAGAAGAAGTAGGTGTGTAGTGCCTACGGCTAGCTCGCGGCTACTAGATTACTTATGATGATATTATGTAAGAATGGTTTATTTATGTTAATTTTGTTTATTTTTTCCGCGATTGTAGCTCCAACTGAATAGTTCCGTGATTATATTTGTCTTCACACTTATTTTAATATCGTGATTAGTTGGTATTTCTGTTTAAACGTGAGTTGAATTGACCTTGAGATAAAAAAAAATCTCATATACCTTTAGATTGGTCTACGCTGCGAATAGCTTTTTTATTGCGGCAACTATTAGATGCTTGTGTGCGTGGCACCTTGACACTTGATGGAGATTCCATTGAGTTCAAATTTTGTAACATACGCTTCATGTTATTTTACATTGAAATTAATAAAATACAAAATACTTACGGATGATATGTGATCCCATTGTCTTTCTTATTTCTTGTTCTATTATTTTTACAAAGTTTTACTACGCAATTTTAGTTTCGATTATTAGCAAAGTTTAACAGAACACGTGGCACGTCAACGTCACACATTGTTCGAGACAGGCGACAACTAATACTGCGCCCACTTGGGCGTAGTATTAGTTTCCGCGCTTTGCGACTACGCCTGCAGTGTCTAGCTGGAGCGCAGCGGAGACCAATCTCTTGTGTTTTGTTGTGTTTTTACAGTCGTTTCACGCCAAATCTAGTTTAGAAAAAATCCATAGTGATTTTTAACTTCAGGTCATTTTGTCCCACATATCTTTTCTGTATTCATGTCAACCCTGTCTTTATGGCCTTGTTAAGTAGCCTAGCCGTTAATAATAGCTCGGCCTACGCGTACAATTATTTGTAAGTAGATTGCAATTTTAACACAGTAAGTTCTAGAATAGGTTTATTAGCTTCATAATATTATGTACCTTAGGATTAAAACTAAGGGCGCCTTTATAGAGAAAATCCACCTGTTTTCCAGCTATCGCTTTTTTATACGCTTTATATCAGCTTTACTTGTATGTTTGTAACTTACTCCTTTAGACGCAATTTTGACCCACTTTAAACGGCCAGATTTCATTCAAACTTTGTAGATTTATCGAGGACCGATGACAATACACTAATTCGATAAGATTATTCCATTATTCAATTTTCAATCTAAGATTTTTGTCAATTATTTATATAGTCGTTAAGGCAGGATTGATTGATGTAAAAGTACTTAATAGTTTTAAAAATACGCTTTTATAGAAAAATTTTACTAAAAAATGAAAAATAAATACTTAATAGTTTAAAAAAACTAAAAAACACGCTTTTTATAAAATTCAACTAAAAATAGGAAGTAAATTTTAATAATTTTAAATTGAAAATAGTGTAAAAAAATATATGTTATTGTAAAAAAAGCGTGGGGTGTAGAAGAATTATTATTTTAGTAATATCTTAAAAAGCAAATTATTTTTAGAATTTACGTGTTCCTAGAATGTATATAGTTTCGAGTAATAACATTTTCACTTAAAACACTGGATATTTCTCATGTACTTAAATTATACTGGGAAATATTAAAAAGTCCATCTTAGTGACCCTGAATACTAGAGTGCTAGAGGTCCCGGGTTCGAATCCCAGTAGGTGCAATCATTTAAATGATGAATTTAGATGTTTGTTTCCGACTTATGGATGTTTATATGGATTTATGTATGTTAAAGTAAGTATATTGTATAAAATATATCGTTGTCTTGTGCCCATAGTACAGGCTATATGCTCAGTTTGGGGCAAGATAATTTGTGTAAAAGTGTGTCAATATTTATTTATTTATTATTATTATATAATTTTTAGTAATAACATGTTCACTTAAAACACTGGATATAGCTCATCTAATAAAATTACACTGGTCGATATTAAAAAGTCCATCTTAAATTAGATATAGTTTTTAAGTCATCTTTTATTGAAAAAGTGAGAATAAACAATATGTGAAAAACCGATATGTTTAAATAAAACACTTTTAAACGATTAAAACGCGTCTAATTGAAACTGTATTGTAACATTAAATTTTTGCGTAAAAGTTACATTATTATTACTTCTGTAGGCGCGTTATGCAAGAATGATGAGAGGAAATTTTCTGACGTTTGCGTCACTCGTGATATTTTTTTTTTTTGGTTTCTTCGTCCATTATTAGGACAGGCAAAAGGGTTGAAGCCCATACAACCGTATTCATTATTTAATAATTAATTGTAAAAGCCATCTTTGCAAGATTTTTACAAAATTGTTCTTTCTAAAAACGTAGAATAGCACGAGAAATGAATCATTTTAATGATTTTTGCTTTGTTAGGCCATAGAAGTATAACTTCTTGCGCGCATACATAAGTACTCACACACTTTTTTTATTATTTCAGTAAACCCGATGTTTCAAAACCTTTTCAGATTTCGTTTTCAGGGGGGGCTGAGATTTTAGACAAGAGAATATATCTTATATATAAAATTCTCGTGTCACAATGTTTACCTTACTCCTCCAAAACGGCTTTACTGATTTTTACTAAATTTTATATGCATATGCAGTAGGTCTGAGACTGGTCGGCTACTATCTATTTTTCATACCCCTTAGTGATAAGGGGTTGTTCACCCTTAACATTTTTTTTTTAATTTTTGGACTTTTTTTTTCTGTAATGTGGCATTAAAAAATACATACAACCCTAAATTTTTACCCTTTTATCACCAACCCCTATTTTTTTATAGCCATTTTAGTAATTTAAGCATTTTTCATCCCGCTCGATAACTGATCAATTATTGTCTTTTTTAAATTAATTACCTAATAATTTATGTAGAAAAACAACGTTTGCCGGGTTAGCTAGTATATTATAAATATATAATAAGGGTTGGACTTAGTATCCCTTAACACGAATTTGGATGTAAAAAATATTGTAGTTGATAGAGCTTTAGTCCACGATTACAATGATACCACTCTTATTACAAGGTAATGCACCGTTTTCAACAAAATCACAAAAAAAAATCTTACCTAAAACAGGTAAATCACGTAAATAAATATCCCATAGCACGAATTTGGTTGTAAAAAATATTGTAGTTGATAGAGCTTTAGTCCACGATTATAATGATACCACTCTTATTACAAGGTAATGCACCGTTTCCAAAAAAATAACGAAATAAATTCTAACCTAAAACAGATAAATCACGTAAATAAACACTAGATAAGCGCTGCCATCGCGGCGGGAGGCTAAAAACTGTCATAAAATGATTTTGGTTTCTTAGTAAAATATAAGTACAGGCAAAGGGTTCAAGCTCATACAGCCATAAATTAGTAAAAGTAATAAATCCCCAAAGCTTTATCAACTGCAATTCATTAAAATTGGTTAGGTTAGGTTATGTTAGAACAGTTAAAACAACGCACGAGCCGAGCGTAGCAAGCCGCGGTAGCGGCCGGCGTGTGCCAGAACCAAATTGTAGGCGTTTCCTCCCATTAACAAATTAGGGAGGGGGGAGAGTCGATTTTTATTTTGGGTTTTCATAAAAACTGTGTATTACGTTGTAATAAGAGTGGTAGCACTATAATCGTGGACCAATGCTCTATCAACTACAATTCATTAAAATTGGTTAGGTTAGGTTATGTTAGAACAGTTATAACAACGCAAGAGCCGAGCGTAGCGTGCCGCGGCATCGGCCGGCGAGTGCCAGAACCAAATAGTAGGCGTTTCCCCCCATTAACAAATTAGGGAGTGGGGAGGGTAGACTTTTATTTTGGTTTTTCTTGTAAACTGTGTATTACGTTGTAATAAGAATGGTAGCACTATAATCGTGGACCAAAGCTCTATCAACTACAATTCATTAAAATTGGTTAGGTTAGGTTATGTTGGAACAGTTAAACCAACGCACGAGCCGAGCGTAGCGTGCCGCGGCAGCGGCCGGCGAGTGCCAGAACCAAATTCTAAGCGTTTCCCCCGATTAACAAATTAGGGAGGGGGGAGGGTCGACTTTTATTTTGGGTTTTCATAAAAACTGTGTATTACGTTCTTATGAGAGTGGTAGCACTATAATCGTGGACCAAAGCTCTATCAACTACAATTGATTAAAATTGGTTAGGTTAAGTTATGTTAGAATAGTTAAAACAACGCACGAGGCGAGCGAAGCGTGCCGCGGCAGCGGCGATAGATGTTTGGGGATTGATGAAAATGAACAATAAACCCTTTTATAAATGTTTTCCTTTTATCTAAAAATAATTATTGATGAAGCCGTCTAATCTGTCATAGACTATTTTTTACATTTCATCTCACTGTTTTTCATACAATTTATGGCTGTATGGGCTTAAACCCTTTGCCTGTCCAAATATTTTAGGAAGAAACCAAAATCATTTTATGACAGTTTCTAGCCTCCCGCCGCGATGTCAGTAGTGTTTATTTACGTGATTTATCTGTTTTAGGTTAGAATTTTTTTCGTTATTTTCTCGAAAACGGTGCATTACCTTGTAATAAGAGTGGTATCATTGTAATCTTGGACTAAAGCTCTATCAACTACAATTTTTTTTACATCCAAATTCGTGCTAAGGGATACTAAGTTTTAACCTATAATAATATAATATGTTACAATTACACGCGTTGTAATGGCTTAATAAGTGCTTTATTTAAATGTGTAACACTCGAGTCGCTTCATTGTGTGTCTTCTACCACATTCATCACGGGGAGTGTTCCGAAGAGCTGTTTAACCTGATTCCTGCCGCCGAATTCCACCTTCGCACGATACGCCACAAGTTAGGATATCATCCTCACCATCTGGATATGTGGCGGTCCTCCACAGTGCGGTTTTCAAGGAGCTTTCTTCAACGTACTACAAAGCTGTGGAATGAACTTCCTTGTGCGGTGTTTCCGGGACGATACGACATGGGTATCTTCAAAAAAAGCGCGTACACCTTCCTTAAAGGCCGGCAACGCTCCTGTGATTCCTCTGGTGTTGCAAGAGATGGTGGGCGGCGGTGATCACTTAACAACAGGTGACCCGTACGCTCGTTTGTCCTCCTATTCCATAAAAAAAAAGTAAGCCGCTAGCCGTAATGATGTTTATTGTTAAGAACTTTCTTAGTAATTTTAATACATTCAACAATATAAGTAGGTACTCAAGTACTTCAGACCTTATACCTACAGAATACGATACTTCAGAAGTTTCCTAAGGACGCTCTCTGATACGATACGGATCTTCAAGAGATCGTTAGTTTCACTTTTCCATTATTGAGAAGAGTTATGTAATACTAGCTGATGTCCGTGACTTTGTCCGCGTAGATAAAGGGTTTTTAAAAATATTAAGCAAGTTTGGAATTGAGGATTATCTCATGTCATATTCCCAGTTCCCGTTTTCGCTCCCGTTCCCAAATTATTATATGAATCGTACCAACTATTGGATCGAGCTGCATAACCCACGAGTGATTCCTGCTGAACGCCAATACATCCCTCGGCTTGTTAGGGAAGCTATAGAAATTAAAAAGCATCTTAACAATTTAAATAGGGAGGATGGTTTTAGTCTAGCGCAAACATGGAATCCCGTGGTCTCTCTCTGCAGTACGATTGAAACAAATAGATCCGAAAGTATGGACGTCGTCAGTAGTGTGTCGTCAATTAGGGAATCAAAGACCAAAACAAACTGTCAAGTCAAGTGTGAAGTATCAAAGTGTCTAGTGTTTCTCGCCGCCTCCGCAGTTCCGATCGATATAGGTATCGGCATCAAATTAATAAAATATATATCTTGAGTACCCGTCATAATAATAACAATATATGAATCTTATTTCGAGGAAGAATGCTATGGCAAACTAAACTTAAATTGGTATAGTTTTAACTCTTCGACGTGAATTTCAGTTTTTCACAAATCCCGCGGAATCGAAGGCAATGAATACGCTGACGAACTTCCAGGAATTGGTGCTAAAAGCACTCAATTTGGCCCTGAACCCTTCTGTGGTGTCCCAAGGATTCTTATCAAATCAACCCTTGATACATCACGTTCACAAGAGTGTATCAAACTCTGGAGCAACGCTCTCCAAAACCCTAATCCAAGCCTTCAACAAGAAGGCTGCGCAATGAGGCACTAGGGCTAAGTAGGGAAAACTTACGCATTCAAACCAGGACACTAACGGGGCAATGCAGATTAAACAAACACCTCTCAATCTTAGGTCTCAGAGATCAGACCGTGTAGAATCTGTTATAGTGCAGATGAAACCCCGTTACACATACTTTCTGAATGTGTAAACGTAGCATCTCTTTGGGAAGAACAATTCTTCAACCACTTGAGATACGTCAGCTCACTGCAAAAGATATAAAAAGATTCATGAAAAGAATCAATCTTAGCAGTGAGCTATATTTAACAGTGTCACAATAGATCACATTGATAACAGTGAAACAAGGCTGCACTGAACTGTATCAAAGCCACTTTACAAACCATAACCATAAAATGTTTATGTTTATGGTTTGTAACCATCTCTACATCCAGAGTAACTGTAAAAGTTTCTTATGAATTTTGAATTTGTTGTTTTTTTATTTTAATTTGTTTGGTAAGGATTATGTTATTATAGGTATAGACTTGATATCAAAGTTAAATAATGATCGAGTTAAGAAAGCAACAGGATAAACATATTCATAAAATATAAACAGTTTAATAATTTTTAGGATGGCGCTATTCGCGCCAAATCAAACTAATAACTGAAATGTGTTCTTACTTATGTTAAAGATAGCCCAACGGTAATTTATTTATTTATTTGTTTAGTTATGAACTACCTACAGAATAACATGTGATACATTAACATTAAACAAGTCTTAGGTGCTAGGGATACACATAATTATATTTATAGGCAGTTACAGCATGTACACCAATACAAGTCGTACAAAATGTTAAAATTTATATAATAAGTAAAGGCTAGATAAAGTTATGTAAATGTTAAATTTTATACAATGAAAGGTATATAAAAAATAAATATACAAGAATAATAATAAAGAAAAAAATGTGATATCTACCGCTGCAGACTCGAGTGTCTTAATTAATTTATCTTTAAATTTTGTTTTATCACTGAACAGATCAATGGACTTATCTCTACTAATAAATTCATTATATAGTCTACTTAATCGGGGTATTAGGAAATGATGACCGAGATTGGTCCTGTGTGTTGGGTGCGTAAAATAGGATGCCGTGGAGTACGGGGGGGAACCTTCATGCATATTTGACTCAAAAGATCAGTGTTATTTTTGATGCCGTTGAGGAGTTAAAATAAAAATAGCATATCATGTATTTTCCGTCTATCTATCAGTGAGTTTAATTTGAAAGATTTTAGCCGCATGCTATATGGTAGTTGCTTGTCTTTTCCAATGGAATAAAATTTTGTGAATTTCCTTTGAATGCTTTCGATCCGATCCTTATGAACTTGGTAGCCAAGGTTCCAAATTGCCGTAGCATATTCAAGTTTGCTTCTAACTAGTGTAGAAAACAATTTTTTTTTCGTTTTCAGCTTTTTGAAAGGCTTCGCGTTTCTGAACAAAAATCCTAGAATCTTGCGCGCTGAACTTCAAGTGTTTTCGACATTATATCGTAGTTTTGCATCTAGTGTTATTCCTAGATCACGTATAGTTTCTGCAGTGGGCAGTTGCTAATTGTATATTTGTGATCAATTGGAGAGCGTGTACGAGTGAAGCTACTAATGGAACATTTTGCAGGATTTAGATCCATCCCATTTAAATTACACCAGTCAGCAATTCTATCGATATCTTCCTATAATCGATAAAGCGTCGTCATGAGTTAGGATTTCTTATGCAAGCTTTAAATCGTCTGCAAAAATCAAGCATTTTGAATTTATTACAAATTTGATGATGTCGTTTATAAAAATATTGAACAAGAGTGGTCCCAAAATTGATACCTGGGGAACACCCAATCTAAATTTGAATGGTTGTGAACAATAGCCCTTTAAAGCAACACATGAACGTCGCCACATGAGAGCCATGATAAAATTGATCCAACAAACCCAAAGGAGGAAAGCTTTGCAACTAGTAATCTATGATTAACTTTGTTGAAAGCCTTCGAGAAATCTGTAAAAATAGCATCGACTTGTGTACGAGAGTCAACAGAAGCTACAACGGAACTAATGAACTTCTACAGGTTTGTCATAGTTAATCTGGCAGCGACGAATCCATGCTGGGCTTCCGAGAGCACGTGAAGAACATGGCGTGACAATATTGGGTGGAACAGAGACTCGAATACTTTTGACAAGGTTGACAGAATCGAGATCGGCCTGTAATTGGTAATATTCTAACGACCACCCTTTTTATAGATTGGGACAATTCTAGATCGTTTATATAAGTCTGGGAAAATACCAGTATGTAATGATTTGTTGTAGATCATGCAGATTGGTACTGAAAGGGGGACGGCGCATTTATTTATCTGTAACGGAGGTATTGCATCAGGGCCAGCTCCCTTCTTCGTCTCAGGTCTTTTTAATTTCAGGATGACACAAGATCACGAGTGTGACATAAACACGGCACAGAAAGTTATCAGATTTAGGTTGAACATAAATATTGACGTTTGGGGGATCTATAGTATCGTAAACTGATGCAAAAAAATTGCAAACAAATTGCATACACTTGGACCATCAGTAGCTACCCTGTCATTATAGACCATTTTAGATGGATATGTGTTTGGTGATTGTCTTAAATTTTTTAGACGAGTCCAATAATATTTTGGATTATTTGCCAAATTGTTTTCGATTGATTCTATATAATTATTATAGCATTCTTTAATTGGGCTATTACTGATAGTTCTTAAGGTTTAGAATTTAAGTTTGTGTAATGAATTGTTGTAAATTTTTGCTTTTATCCTTATATTATTCTTGAGCTTTAATATCGAAATAAGTTTATAGCTGTACCATATAGGATAATTTAATAATAATAATAAAATAGGTAATCTATAGAATCCGTAAGGATATAGAACTAGATATGTCAGCGCAACAATCTGAAACAAAAGTAACATTTAAGTTAACAATTCACTTTAAAACTCAACACTGCTAATGTCACATTCTTATAAAAGTTCACAACGTTGTCGAAAACTATCACCTCAACTTCTCTGGAGAGTTTGTCACTTAATCACACGGTTTCCTGAGTCCGCTAATTTCCCAGGAGATATTTCATATGTTGGTAAAAATGTAGGTATGTAGTGGATGTACGTTTACATTGACAATTGTGAACAAGTAAACGTAATTTAAAGACTTTTATTATGACGCCTCTTCACAATCGGCGATTACACGCGAGCACGAACGCCTGGAGGGCTTATTCGCATCTAGTCACCGAACATCGTCTATAATCGTCACAGTGATCGGTGACTTGTCGGTTTTTAGAACACGCATTAAAGAGAATTCGCGTGTAGTTGCGTGCGCGTGCCCACAACTACACAGGTTTCCTTATCCGTTTCCTCCACATAGCGCGAGACGTACATAGTTAAAAAAGCTATTTTAATGTTGTAGTAATGGAAACACTATAAAGCCAATCGTACAACATTTTATCGTACAGGTACGAAGTCTTACAAGTAAGCAAGAATAAGTATATGCGTGTAATCTTTACGCGCGATTAAATTAAAACTTAATAATAATTAACTTTAGGAATAATTAACAGATACATTAATTTATATCATTAATTAAGCCTTGTAACCAAATAAGCAGTCACGTATTACTGAGGAGCTTTTTGTTAGATTTTTTGCTATTTTTTTTCTCGGAAACGCTAACGATATAACTTCACCTTTTGAGCAAAGTTAGCATTTTCTCTACGTAAAATAAAAGAACGCCTTTATAATAAATAATATTGTTTAATTAAGTGAGATTTTAATATATATTACAAAGAATGATATAATGTTATATTTTGATATTATTATTCATCAGAAAACAAACACTAAACTTTTTACAGGTCAGGTTATTATCAGGTTGATTGATTGATTGAGTTTATTGGTTTTCTCTTTTATGCTTTTTTATTGATGAATGAGTAAAACGTTCCTGGGTTTCTGCCATTTTATTTAACTGATTATTATTTTCATTTTATATTCTATTTATAATTCATTGATACCATTCGCACATTTTAAAATATTCACTCATTAAATAAAATAATTGATAATCAGAAATTGAAGGTTATATTAGCACATATTAATATGATGTTGTTATTGAATATTAACGAATATGGCTGTTTGGGCTCGAACCCTTTGCCTATCCTATTAATGGGCGAAGAAACCAAAAACAAATTAACGAATGCCGCAAATGTCAGAAAAATTCTGTTAACTTATAATATATTAAGTAATTATTATAAAAGTAGTAATAAATAAGCAAATTATACACTTGGAGATTTTCAAAAAATATTACTCAGCATATTGAAATGGTTTTTTTAAACCATAAAATTATAAGGATTTAAAAAATTGTTTCAAGTGACTTTTTTACTGAGCATTACTTTCGTTAGAAAAAATTTCTAAGTTACCCCAAATTACTGCAGAAGTTTTACCTCAAAAAAAACAGAATGTCAGAATGACGCATGGACAATTATACTTTTTTTTTGGAGTTTATGGCCTGGTATCTAGACCTTTAGGACATGGACACTTATACTTCTACGTTCTAACCATAGATTATATCTACCAGACAGTACTAACTCGTTACACTATTAGTTTTGTACTAAGACAAAATACTAAAGTATTAAAACTGTAGCCTAATTCTAGAGTTCAGGGTAGTCAATAACGGACTTAACATGTAGTTCGGCATTTAGCGTGTCAGAAACACATTACGGTCGGAAAGCAATTAAGAGCCTACGTAAAGCTATCTAAATGTATGTTTGGGAATGTATCCTAATTTATGGTCGCCGTTTAAGGAGACCGATTTATTCCTACCAATAAAATGTATTACGTTTTACTTCACGACTTCGTTTACAATAAACGATACCCCACAGGGTTACGTTTCTGTCGTATTTGTAAATTATTAGTTCTTTTTTTTATGGAATAGGAGGACAAACGAACGTACGGGTCACCCGGTGTTAAGTGATCACCGCCGCACGATCTCTTGCATCACCAGAGGAATCACAAGAGCGTTGCCGGCCTTTAAGGAAGGTGTACGCGCTTTTTTTGAAGGTACCCATGTCGTATCGTCCCGGAAACACCGCACAAGGAAGCTCATTCCACAGCTTAGTAGTACGCGGAAGAAAGCTCCTTGAAAACCGCACTGTGGAGGACCGCCACACATCCAGATGGTGGGGATGATATCCTAACTTGTGGCGTGTCGTGCGAAGGTGGAATTCTACGAAAGCACAGCAATTAAAAAATATAAATAATTCAGAAGCAACTGTAATTTACTAATTACTATGGTCTGTGGCATTTGTTTTGCGAATCAATTAAAAGATTTAATGTGAATTTACCTTATTTTGAAGTGAAAATTCTTTAGAATTGTTGTGAGTTGAAACGTAAAATCGAGACGATATAGTTCACAGTAATTGACGCAGTATTCCAAAGGTATATTGACCATATTAGGACCAAAGTATTTATTTCATACTTTAGTGACCATAAGCATATTGTGCCCCGAGTCTGAATAAATCTATGATAAATATAAACGAATAAAATGTAAAATAATCATTAAACTTTGTATCACTGTGATCATGACTAAAACCTACAATTAGCCTCTTCCCGAAATCTATATTCGTCTCATTATCTTGAAGCCAAAATTTTTGAATGTTTCACTTGTACCAGATGTGAACTGCACACAATTTTTTTGGAAGGCATAAAAGGCATTTATTTTCTCATAATTGATTCCTTTAGAATTATTTTTTATATCATTTCTAACGCTTCCACCGCTTCGGAAACAAATGGCGCTCTGAGAATGAAGAAGCGGTGCAAGAAACTCTCCCAGCATTCTTTTTTTGCGTTCTTTTTAATAAAATATACAAACTGAAATAGGTAGTAACAAATAATAATATAATAATAATAGGTTACTGACATTTGGGACGTTGATTCAACAATGATTGTCCCGATAGTAGTTTCCGTAAACGGTCTTATAGCAAAGAGCCTCGACCATCATCTCAAGAGGCTCTCGCTAAATAACTGGGTCAGATAAGGAAGGTATCGTGCGGAAGTTCATCAGTCTGTCGCACTAACCACCGGCGGAATTGTTGTGAACCTACGCCGGTCGGACTCTTTTTTTATACTTATATTAGCAGTTGCCCGCGACTTCATCCGCGTATAATTTCTGATTTACTATGAGATTATTTTCCTGCTGGAAGGGCAATCAAGCCTATCGACAAAAGTCCAACCGCTAGGAAAAACCGCACTTAATAGTTCAGACCTAAAGAGGTCGCAATTTACAATTTTTTTTTGGAATAAAGAGCCGACGGTTCTATTTTTTCCAAACTTCCCCGTAAACAAAATTTCACTTTATATTATGAGTATGAATCTTTATTTCGAGGAAGATTGCTATGGCAAACTAAACCTAGTATTGGAATAGTTATAGCTCATCGATGTGAATTTCAGTTTTTCACAATTCCTGTGGGAACCATTGATTTTTCCGGCATGAAATGTAGCCTATATCCTTTCCAAGCTCTAGAGCGATAACTCCGGCGTAAAAGCGTTAGAAACAAACTAACATCCATATTTATAATATGAGTAGGGATTATAAATATAGGAAATAAGATTCAGGTAAGATGGAATAAAGTGTAAAATAATAACACGGACACAGTTTTACACAAATTATCTTGTCCCAAACTGCATAGCCTGTATTAGGGTAGGGCGGGGTTAGTTGAGCAGTTTTTCACTTGACGGCTATAGCTCCTTAATGGTAACTCTTAATGGCTTGTTCTGCATATTGATGAATTACTAATATATCCCTTAGCAAAAGTGTCCCTAGTAATTCGTTTCTAGATAGTTGAATTTAAGAGCTACAGCTGTTAAAATACTGAAAGTCATCTTTGGTCAACGTACCCCATGGCTGAGGTAAGTTGAGCAAGGATATGGGGCAAATTGAGCACTCAGACGGATTCAATGTTAACTAGATACGTAATCAAATTTGTTTTTGACAATCATCTTTTATTTATTATTTTTATGGGCAAAACACAACACTAAATTCTCTGAATAACTGTGGCAATTGACACAAACGAAAGTAAGACCAGCACCAGGCACACTTTTTTTATGAGCCCATTTTCTGCAAACTTGACATTGTATGCATGTCTCCTGGTAAACTTTCAGAATAGTTTTCGCATTAATTCAGACAGCAATAATCATCATTGTTGCTTTTTTCACTTGACTTTTATAAAAACACTTTTCTTCCATTTTTCTTGAATATTTATCCTTGGCATTTTAACTTTATCACCGTTTTTTGTTCCTCTTTTAACTGTCTGTAACCCATCCACTGGCATTACCTTCTCCTATAGGTTATATATAGAGCAAACTTAGGTATACTGAATTTTCATGAGCAGATACAGTAGTTACGTTAGTCCCTCGTTGGCAGTGACGTTTCGCTTATCCTTCCCAGCTAAAATCTTATTTGGCTTCAGCACAGTGGACACTCCTGTCTCATCCACATTCCTAATTTCTGATACACTGAATCCATGTTTATTGAGAAACTATAGCTCAACTAGCCTCACCCCGTAATTTTAAGACAAAGGTGAGATTATGATTAAACTGTTAGAATTATACGCAGAACCTTTATATATATCAAAAGTAGAATAAATTTATCATAGTATAACACTTACCCGATTGAAAACGAATGAAATTTGGCTATTACAGACGAAATATTACTGTTTACAATTATTTTACTCTTTGTTGTCAAACTAAGTAATGCGGTCATGTATGTACTTTACTCGATAGACGTGTCGCCACTGGCGGTCGTGTGATGAGTTCTCCTCTGGCGACGCTTTCTTTACGCTATTTGATGTTTCGTGCGGTGTATAGTTTTCAAGATATTTCGATTGCCCATCTTGCCCCTATGCTCAACTAACCGCGCCGAACCCTATGGGCACAAAGAAAACGATATATTTAATATTATATACTAACAAAACAAATCTTATTCTTATTTACAATACTATGATTACATAAAATAAAAACTATCATTACGGGGAAGCGTACTAAGAATACTGGCAGCATTTCCGAGCTGGATGGCTAGGCTGATCCGTTGACCAAAATAGCTGCCAGTAAATTCTCCGCAATACACAAATATATATAAACATCCATGACTCCGAAACAAACATTCATATTCATCATATAAATGATTGCACCTACCGGGATTCGAATCTGGGACCTCTAGGTCAGTAGGCAAGGTGACTAACCACTGGGCTAATAGGGGTTGTCATAAGTCATAATATATTTCATAAGCAAGCAGAAGTAATTTGCAGCATATTTATGATATACTTGAACTAGATTTAAGGCAACAGCTTAGTGTCCGACAGATTGGAAGACTCTTGTTAAGTGGATAAATTTGGTCTTACGACGGCAAACTGAAACTGCTTCGGATACTGGTAAAACTTGCAAGTTATTAGTTTTTTTATAAATTTAGTTTTTTTTTATGAAAATAACGGACGAGACGAGCAGGACGGTCAGCTGATGGTATTTGATGCGTCCTGCTCATTACAATGCAGTGCCGCTCAGGATTCTTGAAAAACCCCAAAAATTCTGAGCGGCACTACAACTGCGTTCGTCACCTTGAGACATAAGATGTTAAGTCTCATTTGCCCAGTAATTTCACTAGCTACGGCGCCCTTCAGACCGCAACACAGTAATGCTTACACATTACTGCTACACGGCAGAAATAGGCGCCGTTGTGGTACCCATAATCTAGCCGGCATCCTGTGCAATGGAGCCTCCAACTGGTAAAACTTTATTGTCCAAAGTTTTCAATTTGCCGCCAAATCGTAAAACAAATGACAAATGGATAAAATACATGCTCAATTAGGCTAGCAGAGATCTATTTTCAAAATCATTGTAGCCTATGTTTTTATTGTTTTGTTTACAAGTGGCCAGTTCTAATAACTTCCATTGTCAATCTCGCCGTATGATTGATTCATCTACTGCACTCGTTATTCCTTTGAGTTTTTTATGATTAAATTAATTGTTTTTGTAACTGGACTACAATACAGCGGAAGTCGGTTACGGCAAGATGGCGTCACGTTTGTGTACCATCCAGTTTTTGGCTAAGGAAAGCTAGCATTTTTTGTCTGATGGTGAGAAGATCAATTGATTAAATGCTCACAATATGGGTGTTTCAAGAATCCTAAAGGCACTGCTATAATTTATTTCATCTCGCAAACACCAGGACAAATACTGGTAGACGTACGCCACTGCACAGAATGTTTGCTCTCCATAACTCTAGATTTAATTATGTAGATATGTTTTCGTGTTCCTCTAAAACTTACAAACCCAGAATAAAACAAATCCTGGCACAAACAGAGTAAGTTAGAAATCACGTAATTTCATCTAAATTGTAACAATGTCTACAACTGCATTATGTTAGATTTATTTATTAACTGGTTGTCTGCAACTAAGAGTAATTTAAGTGTAAATTTAAATATTAAGTGTACTTAGTGAAACTGTTTAAGTAGACATTCTTGTGTCCTTATTTCTATTTTTACTTTATCTACTTTATGTTTAAGGATGTATCTGTATGCTGAGATG
Source organism: Leptidea reali (assembly GCA_949711725.1). Classification (NCBI taxonomy): domain Eukaryota; kingdom Metazoa; phylum Arthropoda; class Insecta; order Lepidoptera; family Pieridae; genus Leptidea; species Leptidea reali. Next base: position 16,028,228 of record CATIXN010000023.1, on the reverse strand, counting down.
GTTTGGACATGTCGAGAGAATGAATGAAGAACGATCGATAAAGAAAGTGTATAAGGCCAGTGTGAATGAAAGTGTTGGAAGGGGTAGGCCTAGGCGGACGTTTCAAGATCAAATCAGGGACGTCTTGAAAAAAGGCCAGGTCAAGGGTACCCTAAATCGGAGAGCATGTATGAAAGGAATAATGAAAGTGGACGAAGCGAAACAAGTATGTAAGGATCGTAGCAAGTGGAAAGAAGTGGTCTCTGCCTACCCCTACGGGAAAGAGGCGTGATTTTATGTATGTATGTATCTGTATTTGTTTCCAAATAAATAAACAAATAAATATAGCTTATATATATAATAGGGTGTTTGCGTAGTGTAGAACACTACAGCAAAAATGGTGATCGTTTTCTGAGATTAGCGTCAACAAACAAAGAGACAACAATTCAAAAATCTTTCGCCTCGATTATATTAGAAAAAACCTATGTAAAAAGTTTTCTGTACATGATGAACATGATGATGAATATGATGAACAGGCCCGCCATTCTTTAAAGTATATTTTATCATGTATAAGATTTATAATATCCGGACGACCGAGCCTTGCTGGACATCTTGATTTGGACCGGGGTCTTCTCCTTTCCGGATCACCCAATCCCACCTGAGCTATTATAGTCTTGTATTCTAATATTATTGTAGCTGTTTTTCATTAAAACACGGATAAAACTACATTTTTTCAAATTTAAACCTAGGTACATCGATTTCTCGCCCCCAAAACTACCTGTTCACTAAATTTCATTTAAACCGTTGGAACCGTTTTCGAGATTCAGATTATATATACTATATATATGTTGCCTCTCAATATATTCTTGATAATGTTATAATAATAATAATTCCTTTATTTCAGGCTACACGGCCCATAAAATAAATACCTTAAAGTGTAACATACACATGATAATTATATAACTTAAATCTACGTCACATTTTCGCGGCGATGTGAGGCGCGGGTTCGGTAGGTTCCGGCGGTCGGCGACGTCCGCGATACTTGCGGAACACGACCCCCTTCGGCCACAGCTGCACGTCCAGGAAGGTTGATATATGTTCTGTTGAGACGCGAACAACAAAAGAGTTGAAGTCTACTGCGTGACGCGTAAACTTTTCGACCCCCAACCGGAACCTTGTCTTCTCCACCAAGTACTGAACAATGTCGGAGGCCTTGGCGGTGTGGTGAAAGCGAGAGACGTAGATATACGTCGCTGGGATTACGGGACGCAGGAGCTGGTTCTGTCCTATCGGTGCTGTGCCACTTTGGTTATGACTAGGAGGTCTCCTCTTCTTCCGCTCCACCTTAATGAAGCCATCCTTGTCGGTCAGACCCTTCGACACAGCTCTACAAGCGGGTTCGTTGCGGGCGTGCCCGCTTCCACTTTCTGTACTCAGGACTGTCCTCTTTCTGGGTTGCTGCCGGATGGCAGCAGCATAGTCACGTTGAAGTGTTGACGTAACGACAGCAGGTGACACCTCCGAGAGGGGAGGAGGTGAGGGACGGGCGGCAAGTACATTACCGCTTACACGTGCGGGCGCAGCGGCCGGTGTCGAGTCAAATTTCGCTGATTCAATACTCGCTGGCGAAGCAATGCAAGCCCCACGTCGTGTGTTGATGTTATTGGCCTCTATTGACCTACTTGATGATGATGATGTCATCCCATACGTATCCGTCGACGGCACCCTTAACTCGTCTTCGTCTAGGCTCTTGCATGAGCGCGAGAATGACTCGCAAAACCAAATTTTGTTTTGAAGGTCCTATTGCAAGAAGCGCAGTAAAGAGACCCACTTGAATTGCGAGTATAGTTGTAGGAGGGCTTGGGTCAAGTTTTACGGATCAGGCCTTTGGCGTCAAGGTCTTCAAGAAGGGAACGCTCAAAGTTTTCTATACCCGTGTTGACAGCAGTTTGCCACTCCGACCTCTGCGTTGCAAGCTCCTCCCATGACTCACTAGACATGCCAATAGCAGTCAAGTGGTGTTTTAAGACATCCCTGTAACGCAGAAACTGTCCTCCAGGCTTTCGTTTACCTGAGCTAAGCTCAGAGTAAAATACCTTTTTTGGTAATCTGGAAGACTCCATGCGTACAAGGTATCCACACCAGCGTAGTTGGCCTTTCATTTGCATACACTCCATTCCAGCGAGCTTAGCTCGACGTAGAACCTCCGAGTTTGGCACACGATCCTGCCATCTCACCCGAAGAACCGCCCGAAGACACTTCATGTGGAAGGTATCAAGGCGTCTGATATCTCCCTTGTAAAGACACCAGGTCTCCGAGGCATAGAGCAACAATGGTAAGATTATGGCCCTGTAGACAGCGAGTTTTGTGTGGAGTTTCAGGTCATGTAATTTCCAAACTCGTCGGCTAAGACTTGAAATTTGATGCACAGATCTGGATGATGCTGATCTCGTCCATACTATCAATTGCGTGCTGAAGGAATGCCAGCAATTCATTGGCTATGAGTTTTTCGGAACTCATAGTCATAATAGCGTGCAGCGGCGGTTGCCGCGCAGATCGCGAATATAAATTATATTCGTAAGTTCAGTGAGCATGTACGTTACCGAGCGTTAGTAGTAGTAGTAGTAGTAGTAGAGCGAGAGTTATGTACATAGGCACATAAGTGAATTTGCTAGAAACTGTCATAAACATATCGTTAACACCAGGAACAAACATAAACTTATAATGCCTACTACTCGAGTTAGTAAGTCTTTTGTGGGGCGTTGTATATGCTTTTACAACAAGATCCCAGATAATGTTTAAAACAAATGTATTACGAAATTCAGAAAGAAGAAAGAATTGTCAAACGTTTGTGTGGTAAAGGTTACTATAACATAAATGACTTTCTTAATGATACCACTGATTGGGAATGGACTGACCGCCCACAAGCTATTAAATAATAAATTTTATTGTACGATTTTATATTGTAACCATATTTTTATATTTAATAAAGAAGCCCACTGGGTTCAGATCTGAGATATAACTTTGGGAATGGGTGATAGTTTTTTTCTTTACCACTTTAGCGAAATTGTTAATCGGTTTCTAAGATTAGGGTCCACAAACAAACAGACAATAATTAAAAAAAAAACAGTTTTATTATAAAATAAACTATGTATTTAAATATTTTTTTGTAAACAATGAATATGATAAACAGACACGCCACTCTTTAAATTTTATTTTATCATGTATAAGATTGATATAAGCATCGCCAAACCACAAAAGGAAAATACTAACTGAAACTGAGCCTATTCTTAGATTCAGAATGCTCACGGAAAATGGAACCAGATTACTGTTACGACTCCAGTTTTAACAATAAAAATATTCAAATAAACTCTTTAACAGTGTTCGCTCTTGCCTCATATATCCATGAGCACGCAACAATGAATAAGTTGATTCAGTTGTCAAGACGCAGGCTTTAGCGGATATACCAGTGGATTTTACCAGTGGCGAAAGACTGCTGGATTAAGTTATATTATTTGTGTATGTTATATTATTATCTACATATCTAAAAATGAATTGCTGTTCGTTAGTCTCGCTTTAACTTGAGAACGAGGCTAATATTGGTATTGAATTATTTGTAGAAGTCCAGGGAAGGTTTAAAAGGTGAATAAATATGAAAGTATTCGGAATTAAATTAAAAAAAAAACAACAATTTTGTTTTTCCTTTCATGTGTCCCCCGTCGTCTGATATTTGTTTTGTATGGACATATTTTCTATGAGAGAATTTATTGACGCACGGTTTGACAGTTCTGCTGTAAAACAATTTCATACAACAAAAGGGAGCATATTTTACGAAATAATTCTTGATGTTATGATATATTACTGACAAATTCATAAAAAAACATTATTTTATTTATTATATACAGAACAACGTCTGTCGGGTCAACTAGTTATTTATAAAATTTATTCATTATATTTTTTATGATAATAAGGGACGAGCCGAGCAGGACGTTCAGCTGATGGTAATTGATATGCCCTGCCCATTATAACGCAGTGCCAGTCAGGATTCTTGAAAAACCCAACAATTCTGAGCGGCACTACATTTGCACTCATCACCTTGAGACAGATACGACTTAGGGACATTCAAGAAAAAAGCATACTCCCACCTTAAAGGCCGGCAACGCATTTCTTGACACACCTGTTGTTGCGGATGTCTATGGGCGGTTGCCTCACCTCTCCCCATCCCGTGAGCCTCTTACCCGTTTGCCCCCTCTCATATAAAAAAAAAAACCTTGAGACATAAAATGTTAAGTCCCTTCAGACCGAAACACCATAATGTTTACACCTTTCTGCTTCACGGCAGAAATCGGCGCCGTTGTGGTGCCCATAATCTAGCAAGCACCCTGTACAAGGAAGGTAAAACCACTGGTACCGATTAGATGCCAAAAGAAGAAGAGGAAGACCTGGTCCCGCAAAGCAAATAATAAGGACGAATGAAAGAAGGGGAGGCCTTCTTAAGTAGTTAGTAATAGTTTTATATTGTAATAGGCTTAAATGAATAAATATTGCTTAAATGTTTATTTAATGAAAGGATTAAGAGGCTTTTTCAGATTTAAGAACTCTAAAACAACATACTATCGCACTAACACGTGCAAGACAATCATCAGTGCATTCAGGTAAACGCTACTAAAAATCGTGAGTTAAAAACTCAATATTAGGGTTTCGCTGTCGGCAATATCTCCCCCAAAAATTAATCAATCGTTCAATCAATTGAGAGTTGAACAAAGCAAACAGAATTTTGTAACGAGGCGGTACTCGAACGGTTTGCTCAGTTGGTTAGAGCACCGGCACGGAACGCCGGAGGTCGTGGGTTCGAATCCCGCATCGTTCATAATATTTGTTTTTCAAATTTTATTTGTGTATTAATCCTAGAAGTGAGGGCTATCACTTTAAAAACATAACATATTAATCAATCGTTAATGTATTCTGAATGAGAGAGAAATATTCTGAGTTTTGATTTTTTCTTTTATTGCTGTCGAATTTGTATGCTAGTCCTCTGATTGCAGCCTATAAAATTAAACCGTTTTACTGAATGCATCAACTTTTAGAGCTTGCATTCATTGTTTGTGTAAGGATGCTTCGTGAACATGATGGTCATGATTACTGTCATAATTACTCATCGTCCGAGCAATTATTATAGTCGTGTGTCACTATCACACAGATCAAAACTGCATATTTACAAACACACGCAGACAAAGCCGCGCGCCAAGATGACTTGAAGGATCTGTATTAATATTTCTTCTTAAGGCGCTATAGTCCTAAAAAGTAACATTTTTGAAAATCTACTTAAAATACTTCTACAAATACTACGATTCCATTTTTTTGACATGTTTATCTTCATTTCTTTATCTAAATCATCGCAGTTTCGAAAACACGATTACGAAAAAAAATCTCGATAGATTTATTTTTTGAAAAATAGTCTTTTTATTTGAATTATTTTATATTATCTTAAAACTATGATAGCTATAAACAGAAAACTTATTTTATTCGATAGTTTATTAGTATTTATAAATTTTCCTTGTGGGTTTTATCAATACGCTTTGTGAATTATTTTATATTAATTTTTTTCGTAATAAACCAAACGCGACGCCTTGGTTGCATGCTCGCTCATGCCAGCAGTACGCCCGTGACGCTAAACCTGCACAATAGAAGGCAAGTAGGGAAGCCCGAGAGTAAGAAATACTCTTCCTCAATCGGTGTCAATCGCTCTCTCCCTTGAACAAAAATGTCTCAAATTTCCGTGACGTTCTTTTCCGTTTCATTTGTAAAAAAATTGCCCTCATGCGCCTAAAGAAGTTTCACTTCAAAATGCATAAAAATATCACAGCATTTCGTACTTTTTTTTTTATTTTTTTATATGAGAGGGGGCAAACGGGCAAGAGGCTCACGGGATGGGGAGAGGTGAGGCAACCGCCCATGGACATCCGCAACAACAGGTGTGTCAAGAAATGCGTTGCCGGCCTTTAAGGTGGGAGTATGCTTTTTTCTTGAAGGTCCCTAAGTCGTATCTGTTCGGGAAGACCGCTGCCGGTAGTTGATTCCACAAAGTGGCTGTGCGAGGCAAGAAATTTCGAAGAAAACGCGCGGTTGTGGAATGCCAGACGTCTACGTGATGCGGATGGTACTTTGCACGTAATGTCCGATAGTGGAATTCGGCCGCTGGAATCAACCCGAACAGCTCCTCTGAGCACTCCCCGTGATAAATGCGGTAGAAGATGCAGAGAGAACCCACATCTCTACGCAATGCCAGAGAATCAAGCCGATCGGAGATGACTTGATCGTCGATGATTCGAGCCGCTCTTCGTTGTATGGGGTCAAATGGAAGAAGCTGGTACTGGGGAGCACCCGCCCAGAGGTGAGAACAGTACTCCATGTGAGGCCGAATTTGCGTCTTATAAAGTTGCAGGCGGTGGCTTTTAGTGAAGTACTGTCTCGCCTTACTGAGTACACCAAGCTTTTTAGAGGCCAATTTGGCCTTCCCTTCCAAGTGACCACGGAACTGAACGTCGCTCGATATATCGACGCCAAGTATGCCAATACAGGCTGTGGCAGTTAGAGGAGTGATCTCGAATCGAGGGGATACGACGAAGGGGGACTTTTTAGTGGTGAACGCACAAACTTGTGTCTTCTTGGGGTTGAATTGGACTAAATTTTGTCGGCCCCATTCCGAGACTTTGCAAAGCATAGTCTCGATTTCAGACACAAGTTTGATCCGGTTCTCGTCGACGCTATCCCGGGACATGTTGGCACGGCCGATGTAGGAAGCATACCCCGTGCTGTCGTCTGCATAGCAATGAATATTGCTGATTTGCAGCATATCATTGATATGCAGAAGAAACAGCGTAGGGGATAGCACACAGCCTTGCACCAGTGTTATAATATGTGTAATATGTAAGTGTGTAATAAAATGGAGGTAATGGCAATGGGGCGGTAGTTGGACGGATCTGAGCGTACACCTTGCTTAGGGATTGGGTGCACTAAAGCCGCCTTCCATAATTTCGGGACTACGCCTGATGAGTAGGAGAGCCGGAAAAGACGGGTAAGGACCGGCGCCAGTTCCGGAGCACATGTCCGCAGCACTATCGGGGGAATGCCATCGGGCCCGCTCGATTTGTGAATGTCCAAGGTGAGAAGCTCCTTAAGCACGGCACCATGCCGGATTTTTACCTCCGGCATATATGAATCGCACGGCGGAATATGCGGTGGTGGTGCACCTTGGTCATCCAGAGTCGAGTTGGACGCGAAGAGGGAGCCCAGGAGATCAGCTTTCTTTTTCGCGTCATGGGCCAGCGAGTCATCATCCCTGTGCAGTGGCGGAATGGCTGGCTGGCAGAAATTCTCTTGCGCAACCGTTTTTATAAAATATTACGCGGTCCTTCCGGGGTGGGGTCGTTGACCCGCATAGCTCGGCTAGTGTCTCAGCCATGCCCGTGTCGAACGTATATATAACGCTATAGATAAATACGTTCGAGTGATTTTTGCCTAAAGTGTTGGGAAAACCTCGCCTTAAGTACGGATTATGTACATATTGATCTCGCTAGTACATCATTTAATATGCTGGGATTGTCACCTACTCTTAAGTGGGGTCAAAATATGAATTCGCGGCTTCCTTTAACTTGTGCCACCGGTAACTATTCTATTTCCGTTTGGAAAAAGGTACAATGTCAGCATTGAGCAAGTGTGGGGAGTTCAGCGGAGAAACGGCTCAGTTTTAAAATTTATTATACTTTCAGTTCTGTTTGAACATTTACCAGCGTTATAAGATATTTTTTTTTTATGGAATAGGAGGACAAACGAGCGTACGGGTCACCTGGTGTTAAGTGATCACCGCCGCCCACATTCTCTTGCAACGCCAGAGGAATCACAAGAGCGTTGCCGGCCTTTAACGAAGGTGTACGCACTTTTTTTGAAGGTACCCATGTCGTATCGTCCCGGAAACACCGCACAAACCTCCTTGAAAACCGCACTGTGGAGGACCGCCACACATCCAGATGGTGGGGATATATCGTATGTTGTCAGTTGTAAGGATTTATTGAAAATGAGCTTATGCCCCCTTATTCCTTTTATGGAAGACCAATTTATAAAAATCTTGCAATGATGGCTTTGACGTTTAATTATTAAACAATGAATACGGCTGTATGGGCTTGAATCCATTGCCTCTCCAAATAATGGACGAAGAAACCAAAAAAAAATAACGAATGACGCAAACTTTAGAAAATTTTGGGAACCAACTTCAACGTGTTACTTTCGTGTTACCGCATCTTAAAATTTGACTCTCATCATTTTTTCATAACGCGCCTAAAGAAGTATAACTTCAATAATAATAAAATCTGTATATTCCACGAATTAATGCTGTAGGTAGGACATGTTTTATTGATGCTATTTACGTTGTTGTAGGTATGTTTGAAAAAAAAAGAAAATTACAGCTTTAACAGGTTTGAATAAGATTTATATAAATGGAGTCTTTTAGGATAGGTTATAAAATTGTTCTATCAGCTAATATTTCGATTAATATCTATTGATTTATCTTAACTCGAAGGCATAACTTATATGAAATAGGAGCAATCAGGTACTTGTGAATCACCTAATGTCAAATGAATCTGTGGTCTATGTTTTCTCGTAAAATTAAACGAATTAAAATATCGTTGTTGGAACAGGAGGTACTATGTTTTTATGAGAGACCCATTTTTCGATTGCATTTACTTTATTGTTTATAGCAAATTAATAAAATATAAAAAGTGCGATTTAGTCCGTGACGGTACCAATGGCTGCGAAGCACGCAAATTTGTCTGGATAAATAAATTGTATTATTTTCACTATATTTAATGTGTAAATATAAAAAGTACGTAGTTATCCTTTTGACAAGCATGGGCTATCCTAAGTATACCTTTATTATGTCCTCGTCGTCCATAAAAAAAATATTTCTTTTAAATTTTCGAAATGCATGATAAAAAAGCGGCCAAGTGCGAGTCGGACTCGCACATGAAGTGTTCCGTAGCAGCAAGTAACATATTATAAAAGTGGTATAGATAGGAAAATGATATTAAATTATTTAAATGGAAAATCAAAAAATCTTTGCTCAAAATCATACAGTGCAAATGAGCTCTCATCATTTATACATATTAAAAAACTACTTACTAGATCTCGTTCAAACCAATTATCGGTGGAAGTTTGCATGGTAATGTACATCATATATTTTAACACTTTGGAAGCGTCTCTCGCGCAAAGTTGAATACTTTGCGCGAGAATTTAGAAAAAAATATATTAGAAACCTCAATATAATTTTTGAAGACCTATCCATAGATGACCCCACACGTATTCACGGTTCACAGAATACATCTACTTACCAAGTTTCAACAGTATAGTTCTTATAGTTTTGGAAAAAAGTGGCTGTGATATACACGGACAGACAGACAGACATGACGAATTTATAAGGGTTCCGTTTTTTGAATTCGGCACCCTAAAAATCTACGCTGTCAATGAGATTATAAGCAGAGCTGAAATAAATGTATAATATATAGTAATGCACAAGACTAGATACTTATCTTAGCTTTTTACACCGCGGAAAATAGGTTAGCGCGTTCCACGAAACAAAATATTTACACAAATTAAAGGCATAATAAATCATAAAGTTAAAAAAAACTTACAAGTTTTGCATCGCAAACTTACTACCACAATGACTAACTTTCACTTACTATAAATCCGAAGAGATTTATTAAGGGTTTACTGGCGTTGGGGTTGGAATATATCGCTTCTTTTGCATTAAATTAAGCCTCCGCGGAAAGTTGTTGAGTTAGAGAGGTGATTCAGATGAGAGGTTTCCTTCGGGAGTTAATATTACTAGGATATATTTGAAGCGACGTAAACTAAGTCTGTGTACAGAAACAAATCATGAGGAATTATCGCCTTATTACATACACATTATCACATGAGAAACTTGTGCTGATTTGCAAATTCAATAACTAAGAACCTGGCAGTCGAATCACTCTGGATTTTTGCCTGAACATACATCTGGCCATACTTAACATTTTGAGCAATATCAACATTATAAGAAAATCAGGCAAACGCAACATATAAATAGCGCGTGCTAATTTAGAATAATTTGTAAATGATGTTTGACTTTAATTATAGTAAATGAATCAAGTCAAAGTTTTTTTAAATCGGCCCCGAAATGGCCGAGAAACAATTTAACACAGAAATCAATTGGAGTCACCCGGTGGAAGCTCCGATCAGCTTTGCTCAATAGGCTACGCCAGGTCAAATGATAGTTTCTAATACCGATTGAGAAGGTAACCTTAAGGACCTTCTGTTATTTATAGAAGATATATTCTCACTAGCTGACACGACAGACGTTCTGTTCATAATAACAAAAACTCTTGCGGGTAGAAATGGACATTAATGTACATATATTCAGAAAACAATGCGTTATTCGTTAAATTTAAACTTATCTTTCTATTTTTCTTTCAAAAATAAAGAAGAATCTTAATAGCAAATAAAGTAATACTTACGAATATTTATTCACCTTTAACATTATTATATTGTATAAAATATAAAGTCCTTTCCCAAATATTAAGAGCAAGAAATGTACCATTATTAAACCCAATGCTTAACATCCCTGTAATGTATTTCATCCCCTACCAGGTCGAAACGACGTTACCTCGTAATAATATTCATTATTACTGCTTGAATTTAATCATGGGCCTAGCAGATGTCGAGAAGTGTCCGCTACTGAAAGTACTCGATGTCATCTCGATCGACTCTTTTTTTTTAGTAAATTTAACATGCGTCTTTGATATTTGATTGAACCGTATTTATGTACAGGATTAAAAACTTGTTTTATAGAATGTTAGTCTAAAAAGTATTCATTTAGTCATCACTCTTGGCGTTGCTTAGAGACGTCGCTTTATTGTGTGTGTTTTACCGCATTTATCACGGGGAGTGTTCCGAAGAGCTGTTTTACCTGATTCCTGCCGCCGAATTCCACCTTCGCACGACACGCCACAAATTAGGATATCATCCCCACCATCTGTGCAGTGCGGTTTTCAAGGAGCTTTCTTCCACGTACAACAAAGCTGTGGAATGAGCTTTCTCGTGCGGTGTAGTCCCGGACGATACGACATGGGTACCTTCAAAAAAAGCACGTACACCATCTTTAAGGGCCGGCAACGCTCCTGTGATTCCTCTGGTGTTAAGAGAATGTGGGAGGCGATGATCACTTAACACGAGGTGACCCGTACGCTCGTTTGTCCTCCTTTTCCATAAAAAAGAAACTCATCACTCATGGTGCAATAATAGTGAAGATTCATTGACAAGTCGGGTTGCCTGTTACGAGCTGAATCTAAGGAAACTATAGTGAATTACTACACCATGCACCAAAAATCAAACAGTTATCATGATGTATCTAAGGATAAGTTTAACTTTAAGGCATTGTTGCGGCAATTGACCTCGAGTTAGCCAAGGTTATCCAGCGGATCACTTTTCATTATACGTCAACAAAAATCGCTTCATTTGTGAGCTGATTCAAAAGGTAAGGCATGGTTTACCACACGTTACTCTCGATCACTTAAATCATAGGTTACACATTTCTTAAGAGTTTTTATTTTACCGATTTGATGTAAATGGGTAAATTTTGTGGGTAATAACATCAAGCCGTGCCACTAATTCTTAGCACTCACTTAAAATTAACACATCAGGAACCAAAGAAAAGTACAGTAAGGCTTATTTCCGATCAACATAATAAGGTGTTTGCAGTTTTTTGTCCCAAAAAGATTTGCTACTCGGCTTATTAGTTGACCCAACATTGATTTTCAGTGGCTACCTTCAAGAATCGGCAATAAAGTAAGGTAATTTTAGCTATTGAATAGTCGGTGAACACTTTAAGAATCATCAAGAAAATGTGTTTAGTGTAAGCGGCAAAAATAACTATCGAGATGTTTAATTTGTCGAATCTCGAAAACCAATAGTAGGGGTGCTACTGATTGAATGTTTGCCCATATTCGTTGACGTTTCACACATTTGTGCTCCGAATAGCAAGGACATGATAAGCGCTATTACAAATGCTGTGCGGGCCCTCTATCTGCTAGTATATAACATCGTCTGTAGTTGACGTGAGTTATAAGCTCATTGGTCAAATCTATATATATTTTAGGATTTTACGATATTTCTTAAAGCGCCAAGTATTTAAAATTAAATAGCTTTTTGTGTATAGATCATAACTACATTATTACATAGCACAAGCCATTTATCGATAGATTGTGCCTTACCCTATGCCCATTCGCGTTGCATCGCTTTCGGATTTTGATGTCACCGCAAGATGTGGCAAGGAGCGAGAAGTAAACAGACGGCAACGTCGCATTTAATCTGTCCGATGAACACCAGCGACTTTAAAGTTGAAGCGCGCGAGACGGCAACATCGCTTTATGATGTTTAAAGATTCAAGTTTATTGAATCATTGACCCAGTGACCCAATTTTACAGTGTGTTCATATTTGCTCAAAATTAAAGTCTACATTATAAAATACGCGTATAACTAAGTTTTTAAAATGATTTGGTGAACATTAACATTGTTTATTTTCACACCTCCTTCTCGATAATGCTATGTTTTTATTTATTTGATAATTATTCAATAATTATTTATCTAATAAATATAATATCCAAGACTGTATTACGAATTTAAAATTACAATGTGAGATTGAACTATTCCTGTGTGGCGTATGAGCGTGTTTTTTAAGCGACTTCAAAAAAGGAGGAGGTTCTCAGAGATTCGTCGGTTTTTTTATGTTTGTTACCTCAAAACTTTCGACTGGGTGAACCGATTTTGATAATTCATATTTTATTTGAAAGCTGGTGCTTCCCGTGTGGTGCCATTGTAATTTGCTCTTGATCTGACAATGACATGCATGAGAAAACTATAAAAGTCTTAAATTTGCTATAAGTATGCTCGCGACAAATTTACGAATAACTCGTTTTTATTTTATTGGAAAGAATATACTTCATAATTTGGTGAGAGTTTCGTTATTTTGTATGTTATCCGGATATTTGAGTTACTTACCGCAACGTCGTTATGGTCGAGTTATTGTCACAGTCAATCAATGAAACTCCTTAACGACTTACAGTAAGGGTGCTGTGATCTGTGGCAGAACTTCTAATTACTGTATGTTATCAAATTGCAACGTTCATTGCTGCATTGCAAAATTTTCTAGATCTAGGTACACATATTTAGACAAATTATTAGTAAGTGTACTTCAGATTCACCAAAACGCAATGAATAAAATAAAAATTAATAAAAAAACAGCCGACATCAAAAACACTATTCCAAAACAATAGATTTAATATACACTAAAAAGTATAAAAATAACTGCGTATTTGATACAATCTAATTATAGTTACGATTATTGTTATTTTTGGAGTCGGTGTCAGTCAAGGTAGTTTTGTAACTACATACATAGTTATAGGTGAGATGGGCTTGAGTCTTACACGCAACGTGAGGAGGCTAGAGGGAGAATGGGGCCGCGGGAGGACACCGGTTCCAAAAATAACAATAATCGAACCTAGAATTAGATTTAATTATCAGATTGTATAAAAATACGCAATTATTTTAATATCTCAATATCGCTCTTATACCACTCTTTTTAGTGTAAATTATATCTATTGTTTTGGAATAGTGTTATTGAAGTCGGTTGTTTTTTTGGTAAATAATTTTTAAAACATGTAGACCATAATATTATGCTACATGCGCGTATAGTGTCACATTCGATATCGTTGGATGGACCAGAAAACCCTGTAAACAAAGCCCCGTTGGTTATTTATACTGTTATTGTGTTTTTGTTTTTTTTTAGTGATTTGTGTTTTTAATTAGTTATACTGGTTATTATCTGTGATTTTGTCTATATTATGTTCGATGAGATTCATTTTGGAGTCTATTCTAACACTCAAGTCACGTACAGAGATAGTTGTCAGGATAATATAGGTATCATTTATATAAAAGACACTTACCCCTTATTCATAATGGTCCGCTAACTTTAAACAGCCGCTAAGGAGTATTTTTTCTCATTCTGACTTAGGTCAGTCTACTTTTTTTTCTTCTAAGAAGACAGAGTGCGAATTAGCAATGCTTTAAGTTAGCAGACTATTATGAATTTAAAGAATAATAATATCCTAAGAAAAGACATAATATATTTCGGGTATGTTCCGATATGCACTGCGAGCACTGCACAGTGCTATCACTGTAGAAAAATTCGTTCCGTTATGGACTGTCAGTATACTGCCGCAGTACCCTAGGGAAATATATGACGTCATAAATCGCCGCCATATTCTACTGTGAGCACTGGCGTTTTCGAGGTAAGGCACTCGCAGTACTTTTATCACGGGATCATTCAAAACCACTCGAATGCCTAACGTTATTATTATATTATAAATTCAATTTTCAATTAATATTAATTCAAATATTTTTAATTTGACAGTACTACTACTACAACAGTTATTTTTTTAATGAACTAGAAAACTTTAATACCCTCATTTGAATCCTGCGACAATAAATGCGGCTGACAGTATACGGGATTGCGTTCCGTTTCAAATAGTAACCAGTATAACTGGCTATATACGAACGGCTTTACAGTATACTAAATTGACGTCATAATGTACAGTGGTTGCACTGCATATCGGAACATACCCTTAGTCGTTTCATTTGACAGGTGACCCAAGATCTCGTACATACCTTTTTCAGAGGATAATCAGGCCATACAGAGAGGTAACGTTGCCAGCTTCATAAAAAGGCATAAAAGGCATTTATTTTCTCAAATTTGATTCCTTTAGATTTTTTATTTGATGTCATGGGCAGCGTACCTCTTTGATCTTAATGATACTTACTTAATCTTTATATTATTATAAATAATTATTTATTATAGTTTAATAGATTATTAAAGTTTTATTTTATTTAATTTCATTCAAAGAGTGTTATTTATTAAGTCATATGTAGACTTACGTAATTTCACATTTACATACAAAAACAGAAATGTTTCCTCTTTATAATATTAATTTAGATATAATAGTTTAGCTAATGACTTTGCATTTTAGTAGTTCTAAAGATTTTGCTGGTGTCCTATCAGACCTAGTTCATAGCCGTAAAAAATAGAGTTTCGACTTTCCTTCTTTCAGGTATGGATATTTGGCGATGTCTGGTGCTCAGTCTGGCTGGCTGTAGACGTCTGGATGTGCACAGCATCCATCCTGAATCTCTGCGCCATCTCACTCGACCGCTACGTGGCTGTGACTCGACCTGTCAGCTATCCAAGCATCATGAGCAGAAAGAGAGCCAAGGCGCTAATAGCTGGGCTGTGGGTGCTATCATTCGTGATATGCTTTCCACCGCTCGTTGGATGGAAAGACAAGAGAGTGAGTTATTTTTATTTTTGAAGTGAAATCTTCTTTAGCGGCGTTGAGCACTTTTATTGGGCTGGTTATAAAATGTTAAACTCGCGTCAGGACACTTGACCTGATCGAAAATTTGTAAGACAGTCGTTGAAATTATGGAAAATGAACTTTCGGTGAAAGGAGATAGGATTCAAATTAGATTGTCAAACTTTAACTTCAGTTGATATTTTAATATCAACATTGAATATAAACACGCAGAGACGGAGCTCTGTACGATTACTATAGTTTTAGAAGCTTATTTTTATGGGGTTATAATGAAATTCATATTTAATAGATATTTTTGAAGTGAAAACTTCTTTAGCGGCGTTGAGCATTTTCTTGGGATGGGTATAAAATGTTAAACTGATCGAATATTAGTAAGACAGACGTTGAAATTATGGATTAAAATTGTTTTTTCTGAGAGATAAACTTATAAATGTAAAATAATTGTAATAGTTCTGAAGTGTTAACTTTTATATTTAACTAGCTGACCCGGCAAACGTTGTTTTACCATATAAATTATTTTTACGGAAACGGTCTATTTCTTGGACATTGCTTTATTTTTATAAAATAAACGTAGCCTAAGTTACTCCTTATTACATCAGCTACCTGCCAATAAAAGTCGCCGGATTAGCCGGAACAAACAGACACACAGACAGACAGACAAAAATTGTAAAAAATGTTATTTTGGTGTATTTACCGTATATGTATTCATAATATAAATTTAGTAAAAAACGGTTATTTCAATATTACAAACAGACACTCCAATTTTATTTAAATGTATAGATAATTCACACAATATTTTTATAAATTATAGCCTATATGTTATTCTGGTGTGTAAGCTATATTATTGCAAAGTTTCATCAAAATCCATTCAGTAGTGTTTGCGTTAAAGAAGTTCAAACATACATCCAGACATACAAACTTTCACATTTATAATATTAGTAGGATATAAATTGTCACATCTGTGCACGATAGCACAATAAATGAATATTGTATGTAACGGCATAAATCCTAGTACTTTTATACTGATAAATAATTCTCTATAAGCTATTCCAAAAATATTCAAAAATGCTCAAAGTCTATGTTCAAGTTTTAATTTCTGCTGGTACTCCCGGAGTGCAACACGTTATTTTTTTTATTTATTTTGTACAGAGAGAGATTTGTATATTAGTAAATGAATTAGTGACAATACTTATAATTAACTATTTTAGTATTATTAGCATTAAATATCTATATTTATATTATTATTATATTATATATAATTAATTAATTTAATATCTGGTGAGGTTCTAACGTTACTTCCGTCAGAAAAATATTCTGAGTTACCCCCAAGTCACGCCTAAAGAAGTATTACTTGAAAAATATTCGGACTTGTAACCTTACACAATACTAATAGAAATAATTTAAATTTAAATAAATTAAAGTACGTAAGTAAGTAATCATTATATCAAATACCTCATACAACAATATCACTAGTGTACATCGAGACCTCACCACATGGCAATATTTATAATCATATGATTCCCGAATCTTGTTAAAAATAAAGAGAAGCCTTATTTAGAAGATACAGATAGATTCTGTAATCTTACCGTATTTTTTAACTATAATAATTGTGAAAATTAGATATTTTTTTATTTATTTATTTTACACACAAAAAAAGTATTTTACAATTTACTTAAATTTAAGTACAAAAAAAATGATGTGGTGTCGTGGGACACCAGGTAGGAACGAGGTTCATTCAGCTAATGTAGAATCGACACAAATTGCAAAAATAATCGTTCTAATATTGCTATAATCGTTATCATATATTAATATAATAATATTGATAATATATACACTACTCGCTTGTGTATGCGACTGTCGCGCCTGCGAACGTCTCATTTAACGGTTTTATTCCACGCACTTTTTTCCACGGATTTTTTCTTACGGTTTTACTATCACATTTTTTTCAGTTCGGTCGCGCAGCAAAATCCCTATCCCCTCTATATATTATATTATATTATATTATAATGTAAATAATATCAAATAAATAAATAGAAGTACTTACTTCCTAATATTATTTTGTTTATATAAAATGTTTTGAGCCCTTGCTGGGTGTCACATATATTATTCTCTAAATCTTTTCTAACTAACCACCATTTTGTAATTACTCTTTCTTTCTTAATTCTTCCAATCATGTTTTTATCAATCAAATAAGACAACGGAAACAAAAAAGGTTTGAAAATACATATATATTTAAATTTCTCCATGATAAGATATTTCGTTTAGTTGTAAAATTCCTTCAATATCTCATATAATTTTTGATTTTGATATAAAGGTCAAAATAATTTGAACGTTAAAAATTTAAATAGGGTTATTACAATAAAAATCAATAGTAAGTAATTAATAGTTTTATTATTCACTTGACCGTACAGTCTTACCCTAATTTCACTTACGTACTCATTTCTAGAATAATATGTGTATTTGAGAATATTTCACTCATATTGAGTGAAACTTTAATTTAATTAAATGAACTTTAAAGTTTATTTGAAACCAACTCCACCAATTATTGTAAAATCTGACAATCTGGGTGAAATATGGCTTTGGCTGTACTGAGCAAGGATTATGTACATACTACGTAATAAGAGGCGGGAAGCCTAAGAAAAAATAACTAATTATGTATGACAATTGACCACGAAGTATAATCCGGCTAAGTTTCAAAGCGAACAGATGCTTTAAACGTAGTTGATTTCGGTTATCTCCGTTTTTTACAAGATTATAATAGCCGCCATCTGTCAATCTATCAAATTCAAATTCAATCGCTTTTTCCTAGAGAGTTTCGCTGGGGTGTTACTGATTAGGAAGACTGGAACTATATATTTATACCTACATCTCGCATTTAAATTATAATAACTACTATTATATATTTTTTTTTTTCATATACAAATAGTAAAACGTTAATATTGTATTGAGACGCAACATTCAAAATGCCTATTTCTTTCAAATACAATATTTTATACGTCCATGATATAATAAGTCTCTTTGGTAAAATAAAGATCTATGCAAAACATAAACCTCCGCAAAGCATCAAAGAGGATGTAAATACTACTTAATAAGAGGTGGGACTGCCTGAGTAAAAATTGAAATTTAGTTTAGTGTGAAACGTGCAGTGATTTGGCATAAGTTTAAAATAGTAGTAATTACAGTATCGCCATTGCCAACGAAGTACAATCCGGCTAAGTTTGACAGAACAGAACAGTTGCCTAAAACGTAGTGGATTTCGGCTATCCACTGACCTGTATAAATACCACTGGACAGGCTGTTCCATATGTTTGACAGCAATTTTTATGTGCCTATTTGAAGCGCCGCTCCCGAGCGTCCAGAGAACTATTCTGAAATATATTTGCATTTTGAATTAATTTCCTTCGTTTTCCGTGCTATTTAAACTTCAAGAATCAACGTTATAAAGTATACATTTTTTTTGTAAATAGTTTCCCACCATCTCTCCATGTTTGCTGAGATTTTCATTACTAGTTTTAGTACCGCAGACTCTGGGCTACATGGCGCCAAAATGGCGAATATCAAACAGACACACAAGCACTTTGACAGCCGCCAGTCCAGTGGTATATAGTAGAGGTCAGTGCGGCTATCTCAATCATCTGTCAATCTATCAATAACTGCAAGTTTCATATTCAAATTCAAAATCAAATTCAAAATAGGATGTGACATCACTTATTGAAAGTCAAAAAACCACCACCCATTCCAAAATGAATGCCTCAGGCCTGAGAAGAATGGGCGCAACAAACTCAGTCGGCTTCTTTATTTAATATAAAAATATCGTTACAATATAAAATCGTACAATAAAATTTATTATTTAATAGTCTGTGGGCGGTCGTTCCATTCCTAATCTGTGGTTTTTATAAAACATTTAAATTTATTTATAGATAATGCCTGAACAGTGGCTGGGACTTTATTGTAGAAGTGTATACTTTTACCCTTAAAGCTATTATGTATCTTATGAACCCTACTAGAATAAGTTACAAGCAATCCCTTATTTCTAGTGTTATAATAATAAAAATCACTATTAAGAGCAAAAAGGTGACGATTTTTGTGACGTATATTAAATTTTCATAAATGTACTGACAATGAACAGTCATAATATTTATTTACTATGGAAGTAACTAAAGTATACAAGTCACGCCTTGTATATGTCAGTTAATTGTCTAATCTTTGTAACCGCGTATGCTGCAGAAACTAAGTCTGTCCGCCAATCCTTCAATATGGAGGCCCCATTGTAATTTGGAATCCAGAGTAATGCCAAGAAATTTAGCAGATTCTACCGGTTTTATCACCACTCCGTTTAACAAAACACTTGCATTTTTGACATTTGGTACGGTAAATTTTATATATTTCGTTTTCTTGCTATTTAACAATAGGTTATTAGAGCTAAACCAGTACACGATGTCAGATAGAATATCGTTCACTTCGTCATACATAGCGTTGTTTCTTTTCACTTTGAAAATCAGTGAAGTGTCGCCCGCAACAACTTTTTTTTGTATAAGATTAGGAAGATCATTTATATAGATCAGGAAGAGGAACGGTCCAAGAATAGACCCTTTTGGTACCCCCATATTAAGAGGAGTCCCAGGAGATCTCCTGCCATTCACGTCGACCCTCTGAATTCTATTGTTTAGATATGAAATCAGAAGATCGAGCGCAGTTCCTTTTATGCCATAGTGAAATAGCTGCCTGACCAGCGTTGAATGTTGAACACAATCAAAAGCCTTAGATAAATCACACAAGATGCCAAGTGCATTCTGCGATTCCTCCCAGGCATCATAAATATTCTTGATAAGCTCAACACCTGCATCCGTTGTTGAACGTCCCCTAGCAAAGCCAAATTGTTTCAAATGAAGTAACTTATGAGAGTTAAAGTAAGTAAGCATACAATCGAATGAATCGTTTTTTTCTTAGCAAGTTCTGTTAGGCTGCAAATCATTATGCCGTATGACATTATACTGTAAGGATAACCGAAATAAATGACGCGGGCTGTCTCTAAGATTAAAGATTTTCCTCAAAGCAAAACCAGCCGAAATCAGCAAAAAGTGAATATGGGAACTTCATAGCAGTTAGAGCAAAAACTGAGTGACTTAGTAACTTTTATTAAATCTTATTATTTTATATGACTATAAGGGACGAGACGAGCAGAACATTCAGCTGATGGTAATTGATACGCACTGCCCATTACAATGCAGTGCCGCTCAAGATTCTTGAAAAACTCAATAATTCTGAGCGGCATTACAATTGCGCTCGTCACCTTGAGACATGTAAAGACAATACCTAGGGAACACTGTAAATGTTTAGAAAATGAAAAAAGGCTTAATGTAGAAAGTTGCCAATACTTTTATTATTTTTCGAAGTAATATCCGTTCCTCTCTACAGATCGTCGCATTCGATGGAACCACTGAGAAAAGCAGTGGGCCCATTCTTCCTTAGGGGTCTCTTCTATGGCATTTTCGTATTTTAAGAATTTATTCTATTAATTCTATATTTAAGAAGAATACCTCGAATTTTATCTTTAGTTCTTGGGAATAAATAAAAGTAGCAGGGCGCCATGTCAGGACTGTATGTCGGATGACTCATTATCTCGACACCTGCTATAGTCAAATATTCAACAGTCCGTTTTGAGAAGTGCGCTGAAGCATTTTCGTGGTGAAGGAGGATCCTGCTTCGAGGGCGCTGCTGTCGAATTTTTTCCAAGACAACAGACAAACAGCGATTGACATACCAGTCTGCAGTAACTGTTCTACCATCTTCTAGCAAAACTGTCGCGAAATGACCTTTCCGACCAAAGAATGAGGTAATCATCTTTTTTCCTTACTTCTTCCTTTCTTTACCCTAGTTGGCCGATCCTCGAAAGGAAACACCCACTGAGCTGATTGTCTTTTAGTTTCGGGTTCGTAGCAATATATCCAGCTTTCATCATCTGTGACGATGTCAAATACAGCATTTGAGTCACCGCCGTTGAACTTATCTAACATTTAGCGACACCAGTCCATGTGAAGGTGTTTCTGGTCGTCGGTTAAAGTATTCCCCATACTTTAACCGACAACCACCTGGTACAAAGCTTCCTGACGCTTAAATGTTCATTTAATATTTGTTGAACTTGACTCATACCAATTCCTAGGCTTGCCCGTATCTGTTGATAGGTCATTCTCTCATCTTCCTCCATCATGCGTCGCACAGCACTGATGTTATCTTCAGTAGTCGCTGTTAAAGGACGTACTTCACGCGGATTATCATTGAGATTGCTACGTCCACGCTTAAACTAGTTTAACTAATTGTAAATAGTGGCACGAGATGGGGCTTCATTAAGAAATGCTAATCACAGGCTATCATTGTTGTTGAGTAAGCCCACAACTAAAGTCATAAAAAATCATTGACCGAAAATTTTCTCGCGTTAGGTTCACGTGTAACAAGAGTTTTAGATTTGCCACCAATTCACAAAAACAAATGACAAATAAATGCAATACACTACATTAGGTTACCAAAGACTTTAAAAATTTAAAATCAAAAAAAGTTTTCATTAGCAATGTTTCTAACTGGCCAGTTCTAAACATTTTTAGTTTTACCCACGTAACGACATGATGTTATGTCTCATTTGCCCACCAATTTTACTAACTACTTCAGGCCGAAACGAGCGTAGTATCTACCAAGAAGGAGACGAGAGGCGATAAGCCGTGAAGCTGTCAGGTTATTTCCACCAGAGCAGAGAGGAGATGTCAGCGGTGCTTAAAACAACACTTTCGGGTGTACGAGGCGCGTCACATCTCCTCTCCTCTCCGCTTTGGTAGATACCGGGCCTAATGCTTCACGACAGAAAAAAGCATCGTTGTGGTACCCATAACCTAGCTGGCATCCTTTGCAAAGGAGCTTTCCACTGGTGAATGGTGCGATATGCTCCTACTAGGTATATTTTTAACAAAATTTAAAATATCCCTAAATATTCTTTTACTGCAGTGACTGCGGCTACATCCCAATCCTTCAACCTTGAATAATATAGAAATCCCTGAAGGGCTAAGTCTCATGATACAGTCGTTCCAAGCCAAATGTAATAGTAGGTACCTGCACTCGCCACGCGTGACTTTGAGCGGGATAGCTGCGTCTAGAACTAAACAACCCAAGAGGGCAGGAACCGACTTAAATCTTATCAATAGCACAGTAGGGTATATATGTCTACTGTGTCAATAGTTAGTATTTTATTAATATTAAAGGAATCAGGTTCGCATAAGAGGTGTATTAAATTAAATCTTTATTAAGTTATTTTATACTTTTCAGTTTTTAAAGTAGATTTTTTAACGTAGTTATTTTATTGTAAAATATTATCCATTATAATATTATTATATGTAAATTGCCAGGTTGATTTCATATCTATCTTAATATACACTGGCCTTCAAAAGTAAGTACTTATCACACTTTTAAAATTGGGATAACGTTTTAAGTTCACAAGATATACTTTCGAAATAAAAAGGACTCCAAAGAGAATTTAATTTTGTACATTAAAACTTTATAGTCGGTAACCTTCTTTTAAGAATTAGCTGAAAAAAAACATAAAAACAAAACCATTCCTTTTTCAAAGTGGACGTTTCCGAATTACAATTTTACCATTCACATTTTTCTTTCTGTTTTAAATTTTTTTCAAGATCGATGGGTCTTGTTTTAAAAATTTATGCTAAAAAGCACATAACATTTATTTATCATGCCTCTTTCAGTTGAAGAATGTGCTAGGATCATGGCTTTTCTGGAACTAGGTATCAGTATGCGTCGCACTGCAAGAATGATGGGTGTGACGGTACGAACGGTCCAGAAGGTAAAGCGAAGGTACGAAGAGACTGGACACCATCTAAGGAGACCTTGTAATGGCAAACCCAGGTGTACCAGTGCCCGAGAAGATCGTTATATTATTTCCACTGTGTTAAGAAATCGCCACCAAAATGCAGTTGAAGTCCAGCAACAGCTACTTCAGACCCGGAGGGACTACATTAGTGACAGTACAGTGAGAAGAAGACTTGCTGAAGCAAATTTGAAACCCCGAAGACCAGCGAGTGGCCCAAAACTCGAGTAACAGCATCGAGTAGCGGGACTGCGATACGCCCGTGAACACATGCAGTGGGATGAAGAAGAATGGTCAAGAATTTTGTTTGCAGATGAGTCTCGATTCTCCCTTTACACTTCTGATGGAAGGCGAAGTGTTTACAGGCGACCTGGTGAGCGATACCTTCAAGCTTGCATCTCAGAAAGAGTCCAATACGGTGGAGGCAGTGTACATGTATGGGCTGGCATATCTTCAGAAGGTCGCACAGAGCTAGTAGCCATAGAAAATGGCACCCTCACTGGGCAAAGATATGCTCAAGAGATTCTCAATGAGTATGCAGGGCCGTATTTAGCAAATATGGGTGATGGATCGATGCTGATGCATGATAATGCCCGGCCACACACGGCTCATATCGTACAAGAGTATATTCAGGGTGTCGGTATCAGCGTGATGGCTTGGCCATCAAGAAGTCCTGATCTCAACCCGATTGAACACGCCTGGGATGAGCTTGGGAGGCTAGTCAGAAATCGAAGACCACCACCTACTACCCTCAGGGCACTAAAGCAGAGAATATTCCCCAACATCGGCTCCGAAACCTAGTGTTCAGTATGCCAAACCCGCTCGAAGCTGTAATCAGAGCTCGAGGAAGCAATACCAGTTATTAATAATTAAATAACATGTAATACATTTTAGTTGAATTTTTTTACACTAAACTAAAAATGTCTATTTTCATTGTTTTATCTTTTTAAAGTTATAAATGTTACTAATGTATAATTTTAGTTTCTAAGAATTAAAGCCTATAAAATTTGCAACAAAACGTTTTTAATCTTAAATCTCTACCTTCTATAGTTAAGAAAAAAAATAATTTGAAAAGTGTGATACTTACTTTTGCAGGCCAGTGTATATAAATTACGTGACACGCTGTTTGTCCGCGATGGACTCCTAAACTAATGAACGGATTTTAATGGGGATTACTTCATGGAGTGCAGTTTAGTCCAACTTGAGAGATAGGATAATTTTTATTTCGATTTGTTTTGTATGGACTTATTTTCTGTGAGAGTATTTATTAACGCACGGTTTGACAGTTCTGCTGTGAAACAATGTCATTGTAACATCAAGGAGCATATGTTACGAAATACATAATTCTTGATGTTATGAAAAATTATTGACAAATACATAAAAAAACAGTATTTTTTTATTATCTTCAGAACAACGTCTGTCGGGTCACCTAGTACATTATATAGAACAAAGTGTTTGTTACAAAAAGAAATTTCATTATGTACCCTGAGCTCAACCTAGCGAACAATCATTTGAGGAATGTTATTATGTTAATATATTTTTCTTTAGTAGGATTTCTGCGAGAAGGCTTACTGCTGTTAGCATAGAGTTAGGACTTCCCAGATAGAACGAACGTATTAAGCAGGTAGAAAATATTAAAAATTCCTAGTGAGAACATAATATAAACATATTCCGCAAGAAAGAACTTGAATAACGTTCGTTATAAGGCCTTATTCTAAGACTTTTAACTCCAAAACTATATTTGAAACTCCTTTTAAAGGAGGATAAATTTTGTTTCATTGTGAAAAGTATTTATTTTCCAAAGCATTCCTTATAAATGTTTTGGAACGGATATATATTTAACGTTACCACCTATGACGTTCATAAAGAACATCATTCATTGATTACCACCAATAAATAAAAAGACATTTCCAAAAAGGATGTAAATACTACGTAATAAGAGGCGGGCTGCCTAAGTAAAAATTGAAATTTAGATTCGACATAACATTGAAATAGTACTTACAATTGGGCGACGAAGTATAATCCGGCTAAGTTTGAAAGCAAACAGTTGCTTAAAACGTAGGGGATTTCTGCTATCTCCTTTTTTTTAAATATTATAGCCGTCAGTCTGTCAATGACTGCACGTTTCATACAATCGAGTGAATCGTTGTTTTCTTAGAGAGTTTTGTTATTTTTAGCTCCTTAAGATATTATTATTGTTTATTACTTCGAATGCCTAAAGATTGTTCGGCGAGAATTGATGAAAAAACAATTCAGTAATTGAAACTTTAAAAGTGGACATATTATTTACCGAAACATGATAAAAAAACCTTGGCCATCATAAGACACCCGGCAGAAAAAAATTCGGTGAATATACGAATTTCTGAAAAACCTTATAAAATATGTAGTAAAATAATAAAATAATAGAGTTTTGTTAATATACAGGTGACCGTTGCGCCAAACTGGTCGATATTATGACTTGTGAGCTTCGGAAGGCAAATTAAATTCGTAGCGTAGGGTGATATGACTATATCACACAAAATGCAACAATTCCGCTACAGTTTTGCTTATCAGAGCCATGATATATGAGGTTTCAGAAACTTTTTTTATCTCTATCTCTAATTTTTTTTTTAAAGAATTACAAAATTCACTTACTGAGATAATACTATTCTAGTAACAGCCAAAAAAAAACCATAAATGCTACTTGTACTACATACTTAATAATAGGACATAAATTATAAATAATAACAAAAATAACATCTACTATCTAAGTGATAGAAAGTACCTACTTAAGGGTTTGTATATATCTATACTAACATTATAAAGCTGCAGTGTTTGTTTGTTTGTTTGAACGCGCTAATCTCTGGTACTACTGGTCCGATTTGAATGATTCTTTCAGTTTTGGGTAGTTCATTTAGTGAGGAAGGCTATAGGCTTTTTTTTCAAAATTAGGGATCCGTAATAAAATTGCTATTTTGTAACACAAGGTGTAAAATCGAAAAACTATTTTTGCGTGCGCTGCAAAAACTATTGAAAATAGAACAAAATGATGTACAGGCATATGTGTGAATTATACTTTATATGGCAAAACAACGTTTGCCGGGTCAGCTAGTAGTAGATATATTTACATAATATTACATGCTGGACGAGTGGCTGACTCGCGAATCGGTCGTTGAAGGGATTTCGCTGAATCTTATGTTATTTATTCTAATCTAGGTGATTAGCATTTGATTTCGAGATTGCAGGATAAGAAACAAGTCATTTACAAGACTTCAATTATTATTAAGATGTTTGTTTTATTATTTTTATTTAATAACTAGCTTTTACCTGCGACTTCGTGCGCGTGCAATAGTTACTCTGGGCAGCATATTTATTCTAATATAGTCGCTTTGCAAATAATAGGTACACAACAAACTGCTGTGGTTAATACATTTTAATAATAACAAAAAACATAAGCTACAAACTATACAACTTTGATCCCCATTTTACACCCCACACAGGCATACTTTTTCGAATGGGTTTTAGTTTTTGACTTTCAATAAGTGTTCGATTAGCCTATATTGAATAAAATATTTGAATTTGGATTATCGTTAAAGAGCTTGCAAAAACAACACAATGTGCTCCGTCTATTTATTTTAGGTTCTGAATGTAAATGTATTACTTTTATTATGTTAAGTAAATAAAAGGGAAAGATTTCATTTTTTCCGTTTCTAAGGAATATTTGAGACGTCGGTGAAGCCTAATAGAACTTTAACTTCGAGAAATGACTGCGGTAGTTGGAATGACTGTCTTTCGTCGATTTCAAGTAAATCTCTACTGCAGAATAATACTTTTACAAGTAATTTTACAAATATTCTTTTTAATTTGATTTGAGTTTACTGCAATTTTTTTATATTCCTTTCTACTTCATGCCAAAACCTTCAATATCGTCAGTTCAATATCTGTTACAAGTTATGACGTAAGAAATGAAGAACGCTTATTATTAATATTTATTATAGTTAAAAATCACGGACGAGTAAAAAAAGAAGGACTCCGCGCCGTGATATTAGCAAGTGAAGTACCGTTATGCTAGTGTGTGTGCGGCTACGGGGGATACTAGTTACACAATTTTTTTTCCCTTAAATAATCATATATGGCCACAAATACTTATAAAGTATCGTTTTTACACTTTTTCACAACGCACGATGGCATACTTAAAATATTTTATTGAGACGTAAACTGATCTGTCACAGACGATGACAATTCTCATAATGGCCGCCTATCGGACGGTAATAGTGTAAGTGTGTGCGTGGGGCTATGTATTTACACATTAATCGACTTGTTTTGGTGCTACACTGTTATTTAAGGTGACACGGAGTCCTTATGTTTTTACTAGTCTGTGTATAATATATACCTTTGAGATTATACATAATTTTCCCTTCTTCCGGATAATATATTCCAAAGTAGGACATATTATTATCTTTGTATTTTTATTACAAAAAATATTATAACTATCAAACTATTCTATATTTTTTCAATGTTAAATATGCTGTCAATATCTTTATAGTACTTTCAATCAAGGTGTATCTACTAATCAAGGTTTTAAGTCCCATTGTATTATATTTTTCATATAGCCTGTGAGTACGACTAGCATTCCCGTATTTTTATGTATGTACACCGATAGCTCGGAGATTTATAAACCGATTTAGGTAATTCTTCTTTAGTTCGATGCGAAATAGATGCCACTTGGTCCCATAAAAATTTATATAGTTTGGCCCAGTAGTTTTATTTTATGAACTTTTTTAAGAAATTTTTATCTACCTGGATGATATAGCTGTTTTTTGTGTATGGCTTTTTTAGGAGTTTTCATTCAGGTTGATGATATATTATCATTATTAACTTACACTACAAAGTTACCGAGGCACTGACTTAAAACCTATCAATAGGTAGCACATAGAAATAATAGTAAGTATGTTATTAATATTAAAGGTAAAGGTTTGAGGTTTTATTTGATACTTTTCAGTTTTTGAAGTCGGTTTTTTTAAACGTAGTTTTTTTTTATAGTGCAAACTTTTAAATTTTCTCCGACTTTGCAAATTTGACTACCAGGAAAAAGTCTTTTTATTTTTCGGCTTGATATATAGCTATTACACTCACATATAATGTGGAATTCTATTGGTAACAGAATTTTCAAAATCGGTTCAGTAAATCCAAAGATTACCCCCTAAAATCTCACAAACTTTTGGTACCTCTATAATTTTAGTATAAATAACGGTAATCGCTTAGCAAACATTTAAATCTTAACCAAAGACCAAGTTAAACTTAAATTAGACAAAAAAGATACCTAAATACATAGATCATCTAAATTGTATATCTAAAGTTAAGACCCACCTTACTAATATTAATTTAAATTACTCACATTAAATATATAAAACTCAACAGATTTGAATTACTCATTAAGTAAATATTTTTATTTTCAAGAACCTCGACCTAATTACACGATGCATCTTAAAAACGAGAAGCGCTGTTGGTTTCTTTAAAATATCTTTAGGCTACAAAGCGGAATGGACTAAAGAAAAACTGCGGGCGGTTTTGAAAAACAAAGGCGAGATGTTTCAAAGGCGTTCGTTCGACGAGCTAGAAATAATAATTATTAGAATCCGTTACCCATAAAGTTTCTTGTCGGCCGATAGTCTTGCTGTGAATGGAATTCATTGGTATCATTTAATTTAACGGCTAGCTGTCTTATTCATAATGACTTAGCGCAGATTTAAAACATCGCTAATATGTGCTTGTTAAGAACTGGTATTCATAATCGCATATTCGAGCTATAACGCTCATTATCTCTTCGATAAAGCTGACGTGACTTATAGTAGCTAGGACCCTTCTATAAACCTATTTTAAGCACTCGAACGCAAAAAAACATGGCCGACATCGATCAGCTGTTCGTTATATAATATGATATATAGCTTCCCGTTCAAAGTTGTTGGATATCCGTCATAGATTGACAACCGATAGATTTCAAAACTTTGATTTTTGAAGTTTGAAATTATTTTGACATCTGACAAAGCATTGACATTGAAAAGATGTCTGTTTCCTTTGACAGTTCCTCATTAAATTAGTTAAAATCATGTTTTTTTGTACGAAATGGCAACATTGCGTACTATAGAGACGTGTACTATAGTTATGTGAGATCTATCTAACGAATATGAATAAGGAATTTTATCGAACGTTCGATAGGCTAGAACACGTTTTAACTAATATAGCTTTATACCTTCGAAAAGCGTTTTATTATGAATAAGGCAGTAGAAATATAACTATGCACTGTAACTGATAATATTATTAGACAACATGTCTTATATATTATTTATTTAAAAATATACTCTAGGATGCCGCAGTCGATCGTCGTACCGCTAGCTTGCAGCGAAGCGGATGAGGAATTAGCGCCTTATTTGGTCACATGAGAAACTTATGCTGATTTGCAAATTCAAGAACTAAGAACCTGGCAGTTGAATCACTCTCGATTGATAGCAGTGTTTCAATTAAGACTTATTGTGATTTGATCAATCGGCTCAATTTTTAAATAAATATAAATAGCGCGTGCTAATTTATAATAATTTGTAAATCATGTTTGTTTTTAAATATAATAATTGAATCAAGTCGAAATTCAAAATTCTGTCTAGACAATAAGAAGAATAATAATATTAATATATAATATAATAATAATAAGACAATAGAACAGTTTAACTTAGACGTATTTACCGCATACTCAGAAGGTAATCAACGGAAACCATATTACCAAGACCCGCTGTTCGACGGTCATCTCATCAACAGGAATAAATCGCTGAACTTTGATTGGGTGTATAATATTAATAGTGTCGCCATAACAACAAATAATAAAAAGCGGCTAGATGTGAGTCGGACTTGCCCATGAAGGGCTCCGCAGCAGCAAGTAACTTAATAATATAAAAAGTTCTTGTAGTTCGTTGTAACTTTGATCGATGTTTTAATAATAGTGTATTTTTTTTAAATTAAATTATTTATCATGTATTAAAACGTAAAGTATACGGTGGATTTTTGCATTTTAGAAGTAAAAGGGGGGGGGGGCATTTTGGACCACTTTGGAAGTTTCATCCAAGGACGAGTAAAAACATAAGGACTCCGTGTCAATTTACATAACAGTGAGGCACCATAACAAGCCGATGAACGTGTAAATACATAGCCCCACGCTTACACTAATACAAGCCGATCGGCCGCCATTATGAGATTTGCCATCGTCTGTGACAGAATAAAATATTTTAAAAATGCCGTTGCTGTGAAACAGTGTAAAAACAATAATATAATAGTATTTGTGGATATATGATTATCTAAGGGAGCAAAAATTGTGTATCTGGTATACCCCGTAATCTCACACACACTAGCATAAATGTGCTTCACTTGCTAATATCACGGCGCGGAATCCTTCTTTTTTTACTAGTCCGTGGTGTCATCATGTGAATTCAGTTTAAAAAAATGATATTAGAAACCTCAATATCATTTTTGAAGACGTATCCATAGATATCCCACTCGTATGGGTTTGATGAAAAATTTTTTGAGTTTCAGTATGGGGAACCCCCAAAATTTATTGTTCTTTTTCCTATTTTTGTGTGAAAATCTTAATACGTATCCCAGAATACATCTACTTACCAAGTTTTAACAGTATGTCTTATAGTTTCGGAAAAAAGTGGCTGTGACATACGGAAGGACAGACAGACAGACATGACGAATCCATATCCATAAGGGTTTCCGTTTTTTGGCATTTGGCTACGGTACCCTAAAAACAAAGATGGCGATATCCAAAATGGCTGCCATGCTAGTTAAATAAATCCAAAAGGATTCAAAACGTGCATCTTATACGCTGAATCTTCACACTACGTACGCGCGAATGACTCGCAATTACTTACCATTTTTTTTATCATTATAGCCGGAAGACGCAAGCAAAGGCGGATACATACATCCACCGTGTCAGTGGACTTGTGAGCTAACAAATGACGCAGGCTACGTTGTGTACTCTGCGTTGGGATCTTTCTACATACCTATGTTTGTGATGCTCTTCTTCTATTGGAGAATTTACAAAGCTGCAGTCACAACTACGAAGGCAATTAACCAGGGATTCAGGACAACTAAAGGTATTTCTTTACTTAGGCGTATCGTCATGCATCTGCCATACTATTCGTCGATTTATATTTTTATCCTTTCTAGTCGCTTTCGGTTTCCCTGACTGAATTTTATAACATTAATTTAATATTATGAAGTACACAATATAGCGCCTTGTTTTTTTTAATAGCAAAGTCTTACAAAGTAGAGTCGTAATAAAACATTACACTGTTGAATTAATTTTTAAAATCAATCAGTTTATCTATCTTTACAATATAAAATTACCATCATTTTCGAGCTATCATTATCATATACAGCGTGACTATTAAATGATTACACGAGTAGAAGAACTACATGACCGGTAACATAGAGAATTATATATATTTTTTTTTTTAATTTCAAACAAACCAATTATGCTATCTAAAAAACATAATTTTAATCACACTGCCGTGGGCGCTAGTCACAGAGAATTTATTATTATTATGCTATTTGATTATTATTTATTCTTTTTACAATTAATAAAACGTGTATCTACGCTTCCATCTAAGACTAAGTAGTTTTTTTTTATTTCAGGCCTAGGAAATCGTTTCGACGACAACAGACTTACTCTTCGGATACATCGAGGAAGGGCTTCAAGACCTCATGGCTCACCGCTCTCCAATGCTTCTAATCATTCAACCAGCACCTCTCTTAGTGCTTCGCCTGAAAGACTGAGACGGTAAAGAATATCTAGAAATAAGGCAAAAATAATGATTTAATTACACGCATTTTAATCGTTTACAGAAAATATATTTAAATACATTAATATCGTAATCCAAACATACAGCTGATTATTTCAGACATTCAAGTGCCCGGCGAGCGCATGAAAAAATCAAGATATCAGTATCCTACCCATCTTCTGAACAAATCTGCCCGGCTTTGGAGAACTCTAGATCTTCCAGTAGATCACCTAGTCCATCGTTGTATGCTGTACATTTTGAGCGAGATGGAAGGGAGCTTACAGAAAGCCGGTTGAGGGTTCGGTCGCAGCATCACTTGTCTCCTGGGCCACTTTATGATGAGCTGGAGGATAAACCAAGAACTAGAAGAATGGGCAAGAGAAATATTAAGGCTCAGGTATATTTATTTCAACATTAAAACTGACCTTATCAAAGCGACACTTTACTAGCGCTGACTTAAGTTCCTGTATCCCCTAGTTGAGCAGGGAGCATCTTTTTTAATTTCATTTAAGGTATTCCCCATGGCTTCCGCTTCATTATTGGCAATCGACCGGCGAGCTTGCTTTGAACGGCTGCGTTTGGGTTTTCCTCGGGAGTTCCAGTTCCAACGATTAATATTTTTTCGCGCCAATACCGAGAATATTGCGAATATTAACCGATTAACAATAACCTGGCGCTGATTCGAGATGGAATTGGTCGTCACTTTGGATCGGATTATTTTGGGTTAATTTTTGTGATGACTATACTGGTCAAAGCCGTGCAAAGATTGCTGTTGCTTTGATAAATCTAATCTAATAATCTTCTACATTTGAAAAGATACTATTTAGGCGTCAAATCTGAGAAGAACGGGCGCAAAAACATCGTCTCATCAAAACTCATTACTCATTTAAACTTGGTTATAGTCAAAATGTAATATTTCATTTCAGGTCAAACGGTTTCGCATGGAGACGAAAGCTGCAAAAACTCTTGGCATCATTGTCGGAGGCTTCGTCTTCTGCTGGCTTCCCTTCTTCAGCGTGTACGTTGTGCGGGCCTTCTGTGGTGACTGCGTGACTCCGTTAGTCTTCTCTGTGCTTTTCTGGCTTGGTTACTGCAATTCTGCCATCAATCCACTTATATATGCACTATTTTCTAAAGATTTTAGGTTTGTATTATAATACTAATTATTTGCTATTTCTAAACATCCCATTTGAGTGTGTGTGTGTGTGCGTGTCCAAACAAAAACTATGATTCCCATTTTTTATGAAAATAAGGGACGAGACGAGCAGGACGATCAGATAATGGTTATTGATACGCTCTGCCCATTACAATGCAGTGTCGCTCAGGATTCTTGAAAAACTCAAAAATTTGTAACGGCACTAAAATTGCGCTCGTTACCTTGAGACTATGGACTATTAGATTATTAGACTTCTTAATAAAGAATATGGCATTTTCAGATTTCCTAAAGGAATGACTACGAAATTGAATGTGTCACTCCCCAAAATACGCTAACCATCATGATTCAGCGCAACTTGTTTTGCCCTGTAAACTATGGGTTAACATAGGATAATTACCACGAAAGATGTAAAGGCTTTGTTGGAATTTGACCTAGCCTATGTTACCTACTCACAACCTAAGCAAATATTACGCAATCCACTCCAAAATGGTCCAACATCTAGGAAGATATTTCTTCTCATCTTGGTTGCACACTTGACAATTAACTTGACCAGTTGTTATCACCCAGGGACCACCCACGTGTAATACCTTCCTCTTATCTTTGGACAACGATACGCCTAATACCAGTTCAACGTGTGAACTGGCTGCCTTAGTGTTTTTTGGATAGGTATTTAAGTCCATAATCTTCATGTGTTCCAGGTTTGCCTTCAAGCGCATAATTTGCAAGTGCTTCTGTCGCAGCGGAGGATCACGGAGGGAGTCAGACGGTGCAGAGGCAAGGCGTATCAGAGTCAACCACGTGCATTCTCACTCCTTAGAGGAACAAGATCCCAATGTCAATAGGTCGGTTCTTAAAAAGCTAGCAACAATACTGTTACTGTTAGAAGAGTTGGCGACGAAAGAAATATAATTTTTTTATGAAAATAATGACGAGCAGGAAGTTCAGCTGATGGTAATTGATACGCCATACCCATTACAATGCAGTGCCGCTCAGGATAAAAGTTCTGAGCGGCACTACAATTGCGCTCGTCACCTTGAGACATAAGATGTTAAGTCTCATTTGCCCAGTAATTTCACTAGCTACGGCACCCTTCAGACCGAAACATAGTAATGTTTACACATTACTGCTTCACGGCAGAAATAGGCGCCGTTGTGGTACCCATAATCTAGCCGGCTTGCTGTGCAAAGGAGCCTCCCACTGGTAGATATCTACCTGATCATGGACTACCTAATTATATGAGGCATTATTAGTACAAATTAGTAATACGATATGAGTCAAACCTCGACGAGCTTTTAGAAGGCTTAATGAAATACCTAGAAGTCGTGCAAGTGCAAGTCCGACCCTGGTTTTTGGCTGTAGCTCATAAGTGATAAGCCGCAATATAACACAGCTCAAATTTAGACAGTGTTCATCAGTGTCGATTACCGCAGAGATGCGCCGATTTTTCTCAGGTGTGCCTCAGAAGGCATACTTATTCGAATGGGTAGTTTTTCTCGTCATATGTCGAAGTGCATTTACAGGTTTTGTCAATTTTAATTTTTAGAGGAAGCTTTTATCATTTCTATATTTTGTTTTCAGGTGACGATGCGCACTGCGACGGCAAAACGCTCATGTTGAATCCGTCGCCTGCGTATAAGTAGTTTTTATACTAATCAGTTAGAAACCGTGTAAAAATCTTATCTAGAGTAATCTATGAGCTAAAATAAATCAATGTAAAGCACAATTCTAAATGTTGTAGATAGATATTAAAATGGCGTTAAATTTAATATCAAAATTTATATCGAAAGTGGGTTACCAAATAACCAGATTTATTTAAAAAAAATTAAACTACGATTTATATAAATTTTTAATGTTAAACACTCATGTTGATACTTGCAGTATCAGTATAATATAAACGCATCTGGCACTCATAACCTAATGGATGCATAGTTAAACAGCTAACCAACCTGTAATAATGCATCATATGTTATCTTTGACATGTTCATTTGACCCTTAAGTCGAAGGCGGAAGTTCCATCTACATGATTAACTTTCATTTTACAGCCTCAACCAACTGCATATCTACCTATGGAATAATATGTTATGTTTTTTTTTAAAGTGATAACCATCACTTGGATAACATATTGTTTAGATTTACAAGAGCGACATCTCAAGTCAATTTCCTAATATGAAAATATTGGGGTTAAGCAGGTTATCAACTGAAAGTAGATCCTGTAGATGAACCCACAACCTGAGAGTTGAACAAAACAAACAGAATTTTATTACGAGGCGGTACTCGAATGGTTAGCTCAGTTGGTTAGAGCACCGCGACGGAACAACGGAGGTTGTGGGTTCGAATCCGGCATCATTAAAAAAATTTGTTTTCAAATTTTATTTGTGTACCTATGGAATATTATATTTTAATCAATATATAATAAGTATTACATACTACCCTGGTAGCCTATGGTCTCCAAACTGTAGGTACACCAGTTGGGTTGACCGTTGAAAGCACAAGAGGCATTTATTCTGTATGTGCAATGTCCTATATTGCATTGTTCATAATTAACCTTCAAGAAGTTAGATTACATACAATGACAATTTTTCTTCTTTCTTTGAACTAGATTTCTTCTTAAATAATAAACCCAATGATTTACCCCCAGCATGAACACTTATGAAAATGCACATGCAGTGTGCATTTGTCATATTCAGAATTGGCCCTTTGAAAAGACATAAGCTTAAAAAATCCATACCAGGGCCTACTCTTATAGAATTTAACATAACTATTAGGTTATTTCTTTGATAAACACAAGTGTTACAGATTTAAATAAAACATGTGTAATTGTAACTGAGTTTTTACATTAAATTTTGTGTAAAAGTTTAATTCATATTATTATTTTAGTTAACCCGATGTTTCAATGACCTTTCCAGAAAATGAGATCAAAACACACACAGTTAGAATTACATGTGTTTTAATCCTCAAAGTGTTTTATTTAAATAATAATTAAGTACCTATGTATCTAATCTGTAAATATATAATTAGCTATGTTTTTAATTGTTGTAAAAATGTGATAAAATTAAGATATTGTAGATAAAAAGCATTGTTTATATAACATTAAATAAAGAATTTTTATATGTACCTAATTGATACTATTTGTATTTGATATAGAGTAAGGTATAATTTATCAAGTAAATAATATACTGGTGCCATTGCTAAACTACTTAATGGTTAACTAGATGATACCTTAATATTAAGTTAATGCTTACTACATAACTATAAAAATGAGTTTGTATTTTTGTATTTGTGCTTGTAAAATGTATATAATAAGCTGATATATGTCTATTACTAAACTATCACCATTTTATATTGATACCAATTATTTATGTACTTGTGAGTGTTTGATAGTGACAGCCACTTTCTTAATTAAAGGTAGCCAACTGAAAACCTAAGTTGGTTGATACTCACCTAATATACTAGCAATACTTTTTGGTGCAATAGTTTGAATGCCTAACAAGTTCTTGTTAGGTTTTGTAAGTATTTCCCTGTATATACAGTCTCCAATAAAGATGATATAATATACTTGTATAAAATCTTTTTGAAATGAAAACCTCTTTATGTATTTATTGCTT
Source organism: Leptidea reali (assembly GCA_949711725.1). Classification (NCBI taxonomy): domain Eukaryota; kingdom Metazoa; phylum Arthropoda; class Insecta; order Lepidoptera; family Pieridae; genus Leptidea; species Leptidea reali. Next base: position 15,991,350 of record CATIXN010000023.1, on the reverse strand, counting down.
TAATTTGTTATAGAAAGAGACTGAGTTGTCTAAATTGGCTATTAAATGCTTGGCTTACGTTGTCTCAAGGTAATTTAGAGACCAGTCAAACAAAATTTTGCCAGAGTAATTTATACACAATACATTTACGTTAAGAACGTATTTTTCTTGTAATAACATTACCTTGGTTTTTCTTTCTGTCTTTGTGTCAATGTGGTCTTATACTAATTTATTTCTGTTTGTGTGGGCTAAACAGACAGTTTGCAATAATTTCTAGCGAGTTTTTTATTATTAGTAAATGTTAATTGATATCTGTTTGAAGCTAGTGTGTTACTAATTGTCAATAAAATTTTACTCCATTTACATATTGTCTTCAAATAATGCTTCAAAACTCACAAGCTTTTTATTTTATTATTTAATATGTGTAAATGTAAAATATAATCATAGAATATTGACACTTTGTCAGTTTGGTCGAAGTTTTTAATAGATCACAAAATGACATGACTCCAAAGTCAAAAGTCAATGTTATATCATTTAAAAAAAAGTACTCTGTGGTCCTACCTGCAACAGCAATATGGTAGGTATATAACTTTAGGTATATTTTAATTAAACTTACTAACTAAATTATTAGGTATTGATAATAAACCTATGATAATCCCTTAATGCTTAAGTTAGAAAAATCAGCTGTGTAATTTACATGTTGTCCTATGTAATTTATCAAAATGTAAATAGTTATAGTGAGAGAAAAAAATCATATTATATGAAAGTACCTAAGTGTTTTATGTTCAAGATATTACTTTAGGTATGTGAAAGTATTATACGAGATGTTACTAATTTCTGTTGTTCTTTACTTATTTGGAACCCTAATTAAATAATAGCGAACGGAGTACACCAACAGACGTTTAATAATGAAATACTATTTAATATTTTTTAATACCTACATCATTATTTCATAGTAGAGTTGTCGATATGCGTTTCGCAAATACCAAAACGTAAGTGTGACGTAAGTCCTAAACAGTAAAAGTACATAAACCTTGTAATTTTTTTAAATGTATGGAAAATTGGAAAGCAGCGCTTAGGAAAGATTAAAGAAAATTAAGAAACATTTTCATATTACTACACTACATGGTGGTTTTACAAAAAAATCAAACCTCAAAAATATGTTTTTAAGTATCGTGTTTAATTTATACTATGTTATTTTAAAAAAAGAGAGCAAATTACACAAATTAATAATTTTTGAATTATTTTTACTGACTGGCAAAACTTGCACGCTGTGCATATCGAAACATAATCTAACTTAGATTATGTTTCGATATGCACAGCGTGCACTGCAGAGTGCTCTCACTAATCACTGTAGAAAAATTCGTTCCGTTATGGACTGCCAGTATACTGCCGCAGTACCCTAGGGAGATATATGACGTCATAAATCGCCGCCTTAATCTACTGTGAGCATTGGCGTTTTCGAGGTAAGGTACTCGCTGTAGTTTGATCACGTGATCAGTTAAAACCACTCGAGTACCTAACGTTTTATAAACAATACCTACAGCTTAACCCCAGATATTTTTAATTTGACAGTACAACAGTTTTTTTATGTACTAGAAAACTTTAATGCACTCACTTGAATACTGCGTCAAAATATGCGGCTTACAGTATACGGGATTGCGTTCCGTTTTACATAGTGACCAGTATAATTAACTATAAAGGAACGGCTTCACAGTATACTAAATTGACGTCACACTGGACCGTGGTCGCAGTGCATATCCGAACATACCCTATAATTTTTATATGGAACAGAAGAAATCGGAGAAAGTGATGATTCAGCGTGAGAGTAAAATTATAATTTATTAATTAAATAAATACTTAAATAATTCCAATACAAAAATACGATTAATTATTTATTTTTGTTTTATTTCCCTTTAAGTGGAATTACAACTACAAGTAACTAACTAAAACCGATACACCTACAGTCCATTGCATTGTTTTGTATTTATTATAATTTATTATAGTTAAATAAATTAATATTATCAAATAAATTATTATACATGCATAAGACGTTTAAAAAATAAAATTATTCTATTGCTTAGCGCTCTCTCTACATTCTCTATGGAATGATTCTTTGTACAATTTAACATTGACGTTTTTAGCATAAATTGACAACTCAACGATGACCCGTCACTGTTCATACATCACTAAAATGTCAGTTATCAGGTGTCATGTTGATAAAGTTCAATTTAGGTTAAATCCACTCACAACTTGTCAGTTGTCACAAGTCTCATTTTCAAATTATCTTATTTGATATTTCTTAGTTTGACATAGCGTTCGTGGCATGTTGTTGTGTGTGCAATAGAATTATTTTATCATAAATAATACCGCCGATTCGTCTTTATTACAGTGATAAACGCCTCCGCGTTTTTATTTTACCTACCACCGTAAACAATATGAACGATATAACGGACAAGATGAAGTATTTCGGGGGAGTAGAAGGGTAAGAATGTGCAATGTTTGTTTAAATGCTGTGTACGATTGTTAAAAAGTAGAAAGGCTGCCTTGAATTAGTTAAAAAAATAAACGAAACAATTAATCGTGAAGTGATTATCTGAGAAAACAGAATTTTGTTTGTTTACACGCCGGGTTTGATAAACTTTGGCCTACTTATAATTAAAAAAAATTGTGACGTTGTTTCAACTACTACATTAATTGTTTTAAGTTGTATGTACTAATTAATAATGGAATAAAATTCATGCTCGGTAAGAATGCGTGGAATGTGCTCTTGTTGTCAGCCTTGAAATTGGCGCTTACTTTTGAAATCAATTTGTGAGTGCATAGCAATCATATTACGATGCATTGATTTTCAAGTAAAGACAGGTAAAACTGAGTTAGGTATTTGCTTATTTGATAAATATTTCAGACTTTTAATTGGTTCAGTGAACTTTAAAATGAGTATAGGTGATTATTTGCAACTAAGCATCAAAAGTCATCGTGTTGTTTTGTGTCACAATTCACAAACAGTGTGACAAGCACTAGCCGTCGTCGTCGAAACGTAGGTATTGTAAGGAACATACAGTGTTGAAATTTAAATTTTTAGTTATAACTATTACAATATTACGTCTATTGGAATTTAATACTTAAGAGTCTAACTGAGGTACCTACCGAGAGTTCGAACAGAGAAAAAGATTGCGTTTGAAAAATCCCTACTAATATTATAATTAATGTGAATGCAAGATTGTTTATAACGCTTTCACGCCTAAACCACTAAACCGATTTTGATGAAATTTATAACAGGATAGACAAGAGCTTGGGAAAGGAAACAAAGGTTACCTTTTATCGCGATTTAAAAGCTTGACGGGGATGAGTTCTATAGTTGGTAGCTTATAAAAACGATTTAACCACAGCAGTTTCTAGGTGTATTATTGGAAAAGTATCCTAAAAAATAAAAATAAGTTTTTTGTTTTTTTAAACACTTACACAAATTATCTTGCCCCAAACTAGGCATATAAGCCTGTACTATGGGTACAAGACAATGATATATTTAATACAATATACATACTTAAACATACATAAATACATATAAACATCCATGACTCGGTAACAAACATTTATATTCATCATATAAATGATTGCACCTACCGGGATTCTAACCCGGGACCTCTAGCTTAGTAGTCAGGGTCACTAACCATTCGGCTATATGGGTCATCATTTGTGTGTGCGTGTAATCTTTACGCGCGATTGAAGTAAAACTTATAGGTATTATAATTACCTTTAGGAATAATTAACAGATACTATAATTTTTGCTTATCTGAAAGCTGATAGACCAAATATGTTATTTTCGTTTGCCCTTGTTTGTCCCACCTATTCTAGGACATCCAGTATATAATAAAAAATTCTTAGAGTTGAAAGACAAGAATATTTAATTTAATATATACTTACATAAATTAAAGCTGTGTTTTTAATAATAAATTGAATATAAATTATTAATATCACACATTGAATATTAACGAATATGGCACTATGGGCTCGGACCTTTTGCCGGTCCTATGGACGAAGTAAAATTGACGAATGTCGCAAACGTCAGATTGATAACTTTTATTTATTATTTATTACAAAGTAGTCATAAATTAACAACTTTAAAGACATAACAAATTGTTAAGATTTATATAATGTGTTGGAAACGGAACTGAAATAGGACACGAGATAATCTTCAATTCCAAACTTGCTTAGTACTTTAAAAAGCCTTAATCTACGCGGAAGAAGTTGTGGGCATCAGCAAGTAACATATAAATACATAGCCACAATAACTGTTCAATCACATTTATGTGTTACTACCCAAGGAGAGTGAGAGATATATTTTTATAGAGCGCAAACTCGCGAGCTTGTCTGTTATACATATACCCCCTTATTCATAATAGTCCGCTTACTTAAAACAGCCGCTAAGGAGTGTTTTTTCTCATTCTGACTTAGGACAATAGAAGAAGAGAGAGTGAGAATTAGCAATGCTTTAAGTTAGCAGACTATTTTGAATAAGGGGGATACACTCAGAAACATAATAATAATAATAATATTATGTAGCCCTAAGCGAGACATAGCTTGTACTATATATGCCAGACCAGTTATTATGGGTACCACAACGGCGCCTAAGTCTGTCGTGAAGCAGTAATGTGTAAGCATTTTTGTGTTTCGGTATGAAGGGTGCCGTAGCTAGTGAAATTCATTTAGGTATATTTTCATTTTATATTTTGTAGTATAGCCCATGAGCATAAAGGCAGCACGTCCGTTGCGTCCCTTTTATCTTGGTGAATAATGCATTATTTTTAACCGACTTCAATAAGGTTCTCAATTCGATTGGTTTTTTTTTATGTATGTACACCGATAACGCTGAGATTTACGTAATTCTTCTTTAATTCGATGCGAAATAGATGTCATGTGGTCTCATAAAAATTTTACATAGTTTGGCCCAGTAGTTAAACTGTTAAAATTTTTGTTTACTTGAATAATGCATTTTTTTGTGCACAGATTTTTTTTAAGAGTTTTTATTCAGGTTGATTATATATTATTATTATTAACTAACACTAAAAAGAAAAAAAAACTATGGCAACGACTTAAAAACCTATCAATTGGTACCACATATAAATAATAGTATTTTAATAATATTAAAGGTAAGGGTTTGCAAAAGATTTGTATTAAATTAAATTTTTATTAAGTTTGTTATACTTTTCAGTTTTTGAAGTCAGTTGTTTTAAACGTAGTTTGTATTTATTTACTAGAGCGTTGCCTAGAATTGAAAAAAAATTTTATAAATGTGAGTGCTTCAGGTTTTCCTTTAGGTGTCGAAAAAAGGAAAAGGGTTTTCCCCCACCGGCTGTATTCGTCTGTAATGTAACAATCTTCAATCGAAATTTATATAATATCATAAAAATAATTTAAAATCTGTTGAAACTTGTGCCCATGAAGTCCTTTCATAGAACATGTCAGTACATTTATGAAAATTTAATATACGTTCACAAAAATAGTCATCTTTTTGCTCATAATAGTGATTTTCATTATTATAGTTCTAGAAATACGGGATGGCTTGTAACTAATTCTAGTAGGCTTCATCAGATACACAATAGCTTTAAGGGTAAATGAATACATACACTTTTATAATAAAGTCCCAGCCACTGTTCAGGCATTATCTATAAATCAATTTAAATGGTTTATTAAAAAATGGCTCTGTCGTAAATCCTACTACTCCACAGCTGAGTGAACAAGTGATCGGACAGCCTGGGACTAGATTATGATTATTTTATAGCAACGACAGTACATTGTTGTATATTTCATTAAAAAGAGCGCAATAATATAATGCTGGGAATTTTTTTAGTACTTTAAAAAGTGTTTTATGTAAATGTACACTCGCTTTAATCAAAGTAAATACTAGTTCAAGAGATCAAGAGAACTATCCTAGTAAAATAGTTGACAGATATAAATCAGTGCAGATTTACCAGTAGTGTGTTGCATCACAGACGTGATCCATTCAGCGAAAATACTTACGGAAAAGTACCAGTGTCGCAAACAAGTTTTCCATATGGCTTTTATAGACCTATGAAAGGCATTCGATCGAGTTGTGCGTTTGATTATTTAGCAAACACTGAGAGAACAATTAATGCCGGAGAATTATATCTAGATCCTCAAAGACCTTCACCATGATGTATTTTAAAGATTGGTTAGCTCAAAGAAAGCAAGTTTTGCATTTGAAGTCAAAGAAGGTGTTCATTAGGTTTCGACTCTCAGCCCTCTCTTATTAAACATGGCAATAGTCCAAGCGTGTCCCTTCAAGGATACAAAAAGCAGTTAAGTGCTAATCTGTCGTAAACGACGGCTACCGTACCGTCGTATATGATATATATACCATACCGTACTTTTAAATACTTTTGTAAACGTGCAAGGTTTTTAATGTGGGAATAGCGGCCAGTTCGGGTTCGTCAAATATGCTGATAATAGACTGATAAGAGACAATTTGTTATTTTTTTAAAGTGAAAAACCTCTTTTTTGGGATTAATTAAGCGACCTCTCGGGCTCCGTGCGAGCGCTCTTCCACTACACCAACCGTTCGAGTGACGTATCGTTGATAAATCTTGTATGTCTTGTTCAACTCTCTGGTTGTGGCTTCATCTACAGGATCTACTTTACAGTTGATAACCTGCTCAACCCCAGTATTTGTATATTAGGACATTGACTTAAGATGTCGCTCTTCCAAATCTAAACAATTTTTTTTTTTAAAGTGATAATGCTCACTTCTGGGATTAATTAAAGGGCGTCACGTCCGAACGTGCACGGACCACTAACTTGGGATTTAAAATCAAATTTTTCCTCGTCACATTTTCATAAAAAGATAGATAAAGAATTATTAGTATGTCTACAAAGTAAGTAAATAATTCATAGAAGGTTGATTACTTACTTTCCATAGACTTATGGTAAGACCTTCGCAACAACTCTAAGTTCAAGTTTACTTATAAACAGTGTAACCCACTGCGACTTATTCTGGTCTGAACAAATAAATCAATTTCCTTTTACGATACACGAACGACGAAGTGCGTGAGCCGATCCAATTTAATAATTATAAGATTTTTGGAGGGAAAACTTCATTAGCGGCTTTGAACACTTTTTTTGGGATGGATATAAATAATGTTAAACTCTCTCGCGTCTGGACACGTGACCACACATGTTAGTATGCTGTTTGGCATTGCATGAAAACAGGCCAGGTTTATTACGTTAGTGTGCATGACAAGCTACGTCTTACACTCGTGATACGTTAATCTCTTTGGTTCAGTGTGCGTGCGTTGCTGTAATTAGCGGCTAACAGTTCGTTCATCTGTCAGAGTCAATCTAGACGAATAAATATAAAGATATATTAATAATAATAATATTGACACACACATAAATTAAATTGCTCCAAATTAGGCATAGCCTGTACTAATGTACAAGACAACGATATATTTAATACAATATACTTGCGTAAACATACATAAATACATATAAACATCCATGACTTGGAAACAAACATCCTCACATATAAATGTTTGCACCTACCGGGATTCAAACCCTCTAGCTTAATTAGGTTCGCTAACCACTCAGCTATATAGATATATAAGTATAACGAAAATTGCATTAATTTTGTCATACAACTCCAAATTTATTTTCATACGAATTCCTTAAGCTTGGCTTTAAGGCGACACTAAATGCCGGCGACCTTGAGCGATATAAGTTCACGGCTCCTATGTAACAAAGGAAATATTTTCAAAATTCTTGCGTCGAAAATTTAACATTTTAACAGGCGCAAACAGTTTAATTGCTTACAATCCTCATTATTGATTACGAATCTTAATAATACATTTATTAAGACACAAAAAAGTAAAAGCTATAAGAACAACTTTTATGAGAGCAGTATACTTAACAAACGCATCATGCCGAGAAAAAACTTGTTTAACTGCAAAAAAAACTGGTAGTTCATAATAAGTCTGGAGTGTTAAGTTTAACTAACAGCAAGCATAAGCAACCTACAAGTAAGACTTAAGGGTATGTGTAACAGGATAAAGTACTGTTTATAGCGCCAAATGCTATATTTTCACCACCAAACATGTCTAAAAACAACTTGTTTGCGTGTTTTCTGCTTACTCTTCGCCTTAAAGAAGTTCTAGAATTTTCCACCGTCGTAATTGAAGTATCAATGCAATCGCAGTAGTACGTCATAGCTATAAAATATAAGTACGGGAAATGACCGTTACTTTGTCACACCCTCATGCTATTAGTAGAGTATGGTGTTATAATTTACGTAATAAAGGTGGTATTAGCTTGCGCCTTTATGATACACTATTTCAAAGTCAAAGTCAAATAAACTTCATTCAATAAGGCTTAAATTAAGTGCTTTTAAATTAATTAGAGTATCATATAAATGATTTGAGTTTCTTTAGTGTTAATTCCGCCAATATTTGTCTTTCAACAATTCGACACGTGTTTCGCCTCTACACGAGGCATCCTCAAGACGTGTTGTCTCGCCAAAATCTGGCACGAGACTCAAAGGGCGAGACAACACGTCCTGTGGATGCCTCGTGTAGAGGCGAAACACGTGTCGAATTGTTTAAAGACAAATATTGGCGGAAGTAACACTAAAGAAAACTCAAATCATTTATATAATTATGGATTTCCGCAAAGCAACGCCTACTTCGCCAAAACCTGGCACGAGACTCAAAGGGCGAGACAACACGTCCTGAGGATGCCTCGTGTAGAGGCGAAACACGTGTCGAATTGTTTAAACACAAATATTGGCGGAATTAACACTAAAGAAAACTAAAATCATTTATATAATAATTATGGATTTCCGCAAAGTAACGCCTACTTCATTTTTTTTTAATTAGAGTATTTTACAATGGCTGTTACATACATAACAAATAAGTTTGTAAAGTGCTGCATTCAATATATGTATCGTGTTTAAATAATATAAATAATTTCATAAAAAGTAATAAATAATTAAGTGTGTAAATATAAATTATCATATATTGGATGCACCAACGTTTAGAGTTTGAACAAATTTTTTTATGTAAGGATGCTTCGTGAACATGATGGTCGTGATTACTGTCATAATTAGTAATCGCATCCTTCATTTATTTTGTCCAAGTGCTGACCAGGCAACAGTTGTTTTCAGTCTCATTGTACTCTTGCAACACCAGAGGAATCAGGAGTGTTGACGGCCTTTTAAAAAGGTGTTTTGTTTGTTTTGGTTTGCTTTTCTTGAAGTACCCATGTCGTATAGTCCTGGAAACACCGCACAAGGAAGCTCATTCCACATTTTGGTCGTACGTTGAAAAAAGTAAAAACTGATAACGATATGATAATAAAAGATCCAGATGGTGGGAATGATGTCCTTATTTGTAGCGTGTTGAATGAAGGTGGAATTCGGCGGCAAGAATCATGTGAAACAGCTCATCGGAAAACTCCCCTCACAACGCGTCATATTTCAACAATTTATATACAAAACCTTACTTCTTTTTAATAAAAAAAAGGCAAGAGCCGAGCAGTACGTTCAGCCGATGGAAATTGATAAGCCCCGCTCATTAAAATGCATTGACGCTCAGGATTCTTGAAAAACCCAAAAATTTTGAGTGGCACCAAAATTGCGCTCGTCACCTTCAGACATAAGATGTTAAGTCTCATTTGGTCAGTAATTACACTAGCTACGGCGCCCTTCAGACAGAAACACAGTAATGTTTACATATTAATGCTTCACGGCAGAAATAGGCGCCGTTGTGGTACCCATAATCTAGCCAGTATCCTGTGCAATGGAGCCTCCTACTGGTGCAGTGGCGTGCAGTGGTTTTCGAGGAAGGTAGGCACTGTACATCTAACTACTTACCCCCTTATTCACAATAGTCTGCTAACTTAAAGCATTGCTAATTTTCACTCTGTCTTCTTCTAATGGCCTAAGTCAGAATGAGAAAAAACACTCCTTAGCGGCTGTTTAAAGTTAGCGGACCATTATGAATAAGGGGGTTAGTCGTAATAATTGAGCTTTAGAATATGTAATCTGGATCGTATTTACTCGTAGTATTAGAGTAAGGAAAATTTTATGAGTTCAAAAGAACGTTGGTTATAAAATAACGGAACAAAATTAACTAAAGTTAGTAACAATATACGAGTAGTTTTATAACGAGGGTAGGCACTGCCTAATTGCCTGTATGATATGCACGTCCCTGTACTGGTGGTACCACATATCTACCTTCCTCTAACCTTCGTCGTTTATCACTCTGTATTTTAGTGAAAACAGTCTGGCATTTTTTTTTATATTGAGTCACTTTTTACACAAACTATCTTGCCCCAAGTTAAGCATATATAGCCTGTGTTATGGTTTACAAGACAATGATATATTTAATACAATATACTTAAACATACATCGGACTCGGAAACAAACATCCATATTCATCATATAAATGCTTGCACCTACCGGGATTCGAACACGGGACCTCTAGCTTAGTAGGTAGGATCGCTAACCACTCGGCTATACAGGTCGTCAAAATGGCATTTAAATCAGTTCGGGAGTTTATCGCGGACAGACAAGCAGACGCGGTGGGGGAGTATATTTCATAATATCATGTAGTGATATTGAGTATTGTTAAGTACCTGTATCACAAGATAATATTTATTGTTGATTGAAAGCTTATCTTTGTGTTTACTACCCACTATCAATTCCGCTTTAAATATGTATTTACATTGTTTGTGTATCAGATAATATGCAAATACACCAATCTATCAAAGTAATTTAAATATAAAACGGTTTTCAATCGTCGATATAAATATGAAGAGCTTGTGAAAAGAATAAGAAGCCTATAGGAAACTCAACGACAACTATTTTCAATCAATAGAGTATTTTACAATAGCTGTAATATACAAAACAAATCAGTTTGTAAGAAGCTGCAATATCAAATACTTGATAAAAAGTAATAAAGAATAAACTGTATTAAATAAACTCATTGTTTATGTAAGGATGACTCGTGAACATGATGGTCGTGATTACTGTCAAATTAGCTTCCATCATCCATCAATCATGCATCCAAGAAATACAATCTTCATCCAAGCTTCCTTTAATCAATTGAAGACCTGCAGTGGTCAATTATCATCAAGGGAACTGAATCTGTGACAGAAGTAGAACTTGGTTCACAACGCATTAGTGATTGATCGCCTCGAAGGTTAAATGATTTGTCATTGTCAGAAGTTAACCAATGACGAATAAGTACTCTATACGTATGTAAAAGAACATATCATTCGCAGTCTGATAGCAGAACGGTAAAAGTGTGTTTAAAGACAATGTAAGTATACTTTACTCCTTAGGCCTCACTAACGGAGAACCTCGTCGTTGCGCGTTGCTGCGCGGAACGCACTGAATTCACACATGTGGCGTTGTATGAGTGCGTTTACGGAGAAGCGATTTTACACGCGTTTGCTTGAAATGGAGTGTTTTTTGCGCCAATGGCATCGACACGTCTCACGCGGCGCAGATCGCGGCGCGGCGGCGCACGCAGCGGCAATCCCCTTTGAAGCGATAGTCTTATTTGGACCTTGCGCGGCACAGACGTAGTCACCGTTACAATGAAGAATGATATGATCGACTTTTTTTTAGTAGATATTTATATGTTAGAAAGGCAGTTATTTAATGTAACTATATAAGCAGTGCCCTACCATCTCTCGCTAACCTAAAACTCGTCGATTTTATTGAACACCCCGCGTGCTTCTCTACACGCTATCGCGGGCGCAGCTGCGGTCACCGCGTCTCTTCCCGTCTCACATTTTTATGAACACCATCGTATATTGTTATAAGTTTACGCGTGCGACGATACGTGCCGCTTCACGCGCCGCCGCGCCACACGGTAAACAAAAAAAAAAACTGTGTGGTGTCGTGGGACACCGATAAGAACGAAGTTTCTTATTATAAAATATTAATTTTACTGATTTACTAAAAAAAAGGGGAAGTTTCCACTGAATTCCACTGTCTAAAATAAAAAAATTGTTTGTGTATACTTATGTATGCACGTTACACAACAAATCCTTAAAATTATTTATTCGTCGTGCTATTCTACGTTTGTAGAAAGAACAATATTCTTAAAATCGTGAATTAAATTATTGAATATTAACGAATACGGGTGTATTTGCTTGAACCCTTTGGCTGTCCTAATAATTGACGAAGAAACCAAAAAAAAAAAAAAAAAATTAATGTCTCAAACGTCAGAAAATTTCTGAAATTTTTCAACGTATAAATAGTGAAAAAAGTTTATCTTCAATAACATCAAAAAGATACTGTAAACGTCATTATGTTTTGCTTTTATGTCAATGTAATTTTGCAGTTATAGACCTATTTAAATATATTCGTTTATTGTATTTTGGTTACCAATGCTCTTAATAAATAAAATAAACAATCAATGTAATTTGTCAGAAATGTGTCAAATGTCAATAATTGTTACTTGTCAATTATTTATATATAAATAACAAGATATTGTCGCGTAGCAACGCTTCGACGTACATGAGAGTTGTTAAAATTCATATCTTACGTTCCGGACGTTAGGGTACCCCTCCGCATCGTTCTATAAGGAACTTCGTTCCAAAAAAAGCGGCTAAGTGAGAGTCGAACTCGCCCATGAAGAGTTCCGTAGCAGCGAGTAACATAACATAAAAGTTATATATAAAGGAAAATAATATTAAATTATTTAAATGTAAATCAGGCCTTAGTCGTCAATGATATTATAGTATGTATTAAAAGAGGTAGATATGTCACTAGCGCGCCGAATACAATCGCCTAAATTGAGTCAATTGGTTCCTTTTGTCATAGTCGCTCTCTCGATACGAAAACGGTACACACGCGTTTGTTGTAATAATTAATATCATCAATGTGGCTATATATTATAATCAATATTAAATTATTTTTTTTTATAAAATCAATGACACATTATCTACCTAATTTCAATGCAGTTTTACTACTTTATAGCTTTTACTACATGAACTCAAGAATGAATCGTAATTTAGGCATAAATCACGGTGTACGGTAAAAAATCATATCTGATGAATTAACTGTATTTTCTCTATACAAATACGAAGCAATTAGCAAATTAGAGTTATCTCTTTTTCTTGCGATAATTGCATTTACTATCCTTCTTTGACGTGTAATTGTAATGTAGTGTGCTATTGCAATGTTAAATTATTCATGTGTGCGTTAGTGTATCATTTTCAAACACCGAATGTTGTCTACGTAACATATCTATACTTTTAAATATCATTGTTAGTCGTGTGTCAACTGTCACTGTCATCGAACCTGAACTGAATAAATGTTTTACATTGCTGATTGTTACTTGACCAAGAATATTTTAAACTAGTGGAGAAAATGCGGCAATGTATATGTCGTAGTCGAAGCTTATTATAGTCGTGGTATTTATGGAATATTCCGTATTTCGGCTTTTTACGACGTGATTTGTCTCTATGTCATTGGTATGTACTCGTATATTATTATCGTATCAAAAAATTGTAATACTGGGTATCTTTAATACAAATTGTTAACTTTGTATATTATCTTTCAAAGTCAAGGCTATAAAAATATCAAGACTGCATGCGTTTTTGTTTAAATAGATAGATAAATATGTATAAATAGCATTATTAAGGTATTTGTCAATTTTAATATCATACATGAAACGGAAATACGTATAAAATATCACATAGATTTTGAAAATATACATCTTATGGCGTGTTTTGGAGGAAAATAGTAATTTGAGAGTGAATTTTTAACGTGTGTGCGTAACTTCTCGATTTTCCGATACCATGAAGCTATTCAATAAACCTCACAGCTAATCTAGTATGATATGACATCTATATTAAAGTAATGTATTTACCTTCAAGCAACAATACTCCCACACCAAAGCATTTGCCTAACTCTGGTCGAAGTCCATTGGCAGCTGGTGATTCACTTCACGCATCAGATGAGCTATTTGGCCTCATTAAAAAGAATGTACAATACTTAACTAAAATTAGACGTCAAAGTTTTGTATTCGTAATAGTACGGGCTGCGGCCATATTGTTGCGATAAGACGAAGGTATTAGTCGCGACACGTCCATGCTTTTTTTTTTATTTTTTTTTTATGGAATAGGAGGACAAACGAGCGTACGGGTCACCTGTTGTTAAGTGATCACCACCGCCCACAATCTGTTGCAACACCAGAGGAATCACAGGAGCGTTGCCTTTAAGGAAGGTGTATGCGCTTTTTTTGAAGGTACCCATGTCGTATCGTCCCGGAAACACCGCACAAGGAAGTTCATTCCACAGCTTGTCCAGAAACAAATAAGTAATTCATCATATCATAATACATCAGTTTTGGAATTATGTTTATTTGGCTATTTTATAAATTCCTTATAAATTTTGACGTGCACATTTCTTTTGTATTTGTGAATAAATATTTAACGGTTAATCGCAACATTTACTATTATAATTTTTTTTATTGACACTTACAAAAATTATCTTGCCCCAAACTAGGCATAGCCTGTACCATGGGCACAAGAAAATGATATATTTAATGCAATATACTTACATAAACATACATAAATAACATCCATGACTCGGAAACCAACATCCATATTCATCATATAAATGATTGCACCTACCAGGATTCGAACCCGGGACCTCTAGCATAGTAGTCAGGGTCACTAACCATTCGGCTATATGAGTCATATACGTCATATTTTATAATTGCATCAGTCATCCTTAGCACTGAGTGAATTTTTAAATTTTCATCATCTAAATACGACCTCACAATTAAAGACTTCCTTCTAATTCTAAAGAGTTCACATATGATCTATCCTCGTTACTTGTTTGAATGTTAATTACTGGCAAGCTATCCTTAATGCATTGATGTGTGTGTGAGTGGCCTTTAATCGATTCAAATTTAAATGTCCCCGCAACTGCTTTAGAGGACATCTGTAAATGAAATCGTTTAAGATACTGTGTTTGTTTTATTAGGGTTCAATGACACAAATGGTAGTCTATTCCCGCGATGGTGTCCGTACGTCTGTATGTATGTATATGTGTGTGTGTTTGTATGGATGTACGTACTCAACCGATTTCATCGCGGTTGGAGCCATTCGAAAGGGCTTGACCAAACTTAGACTCGGACTGATTCTTACCGGTATATTTTAAGAAATCTCAAAAAAAAACTACGAAAAATGTTTTCTTATATTTATTTTTTTTAATAACTTTTAAAATGTTTTACCGATCCATTCCGAAAACTAATCAGCTCTTAACATCAACAAACCACGTCGATGGACACCAAGCCGATCGTTCGTGAGTTATCGAAAGAAAACCGAAAAAAGTGTTTTCTTCCGAATTACGTCGAAATTACTAGTTTGATCAATTGAAACTCAAAGATTATTTATGAGGCGTCGAATGCCGCTAACCGCGTGAATATCGGTTGAGTTTCAGTTCTAAGTATGAGGAACCCCCAAAATTTATTATTTTTCATATTTGTGTGTGAAAATTTTAATACGGTTCACAGAATACATCTACTTACCAAGTTCCAACAGTATTGTTCTTATAGTTTTGGAAAAACATGACTGCAACATACACGGATAGACAGACAGACATGACGAATCTATAAGTATTCCGTTTTTTGCCATTTGGCTACGAAACCCTAAAAATGTAAAATGACCTTTAGGGGGCGTCCATAAATTACGTGAGATGTGTAAGGGGGGGGGGGGTCGAGTCCAATCTCGTCTAATCTTACGTTAGAGAGAGGGGGGGTCTCGGCAAATATCAGGCATTTTTTTTTATTGAAACAAAAAATATACACTTGTAAGTATTGTATTGAAAATTTTTTATTACACAGCAATATCGATTACTAATCTTAACTAGATGTAAATAAAAGCACGAAGCAATATTTTTTTTCTTTTTACAATAACAATCCAACGCGTTTACTTAAGAAACCCACCTTTTGAAAAATCTCACGTGAGATTGGGGGATGGAAGAGGGGGTTGAATAAAATCTCACGACATCTCACCAGGGGGGGAGGTAGGGACTGAAAATTCAAAGAAACACCTCACGTAATTTATGGACGCCCCCTTACGTAAATTGATTTTGGACGGTTTTGCGTTCTCATTACCTTGGTATTGAGCTGAAAGAGATTACCACGCAAATCCAACCTCGAAATATTTATCACTCAGACTCTTGTCGCATATTCCAGGACCTCTGCCGTCTTATTTACTATCGGGTGTTCCTTGTGTCTGTTTGTCGTTATATTATATAAAAAGAAATTACGCTTAAAAAAACCGACTTCAAAAACTAAAAAGTATCAAATAACTAAAAATTTAATTTAATACACATCTTATGCAAACCGTTACCTTTAATATTAATAAAATACTATTATTTGTATGTGCTACATATTGATAGGTTTGAAGTCGGTGCCAAGCCCTAAACATGTAGTTTTTTTTTACTATTTAGTGTCAGTTAATAATATAACAATATATAATAAACCTAAATGAATACTCCTAAAAAAGGCGTACACATAAAACAATTATCTCATCCAGGTAGACAAAATCTATGTAAATTTTTTATGAGACCAAATGGCATCTATTCCGCATCGAACTAAAAAATTATGTAAATCTGATTATAAGTCTCTTGAGGAATCGGTACAAACATATAAAACATACATAAAAAAATACCGATCTAATTGAGAACCTCTTCCTTTTTGAAGTCGTTTAAAAACCGTTTTTCATTTAGATTGATTCTCGGAAAAATTTATTACCTTAGCGTAGCGTAGATGCTCTACGCTTGCTATATATTCACTATGTATTTGAGTGCTATTGTTCCGTGTATGTTGTTTTTAAAAACTAGAAACTAATGAGTTTTATGGTACTTTAGATATATGATGGTTCTCCAGACTCATAAAAAAATAATCTATGGAAAAAATACACTCTAAACTATGTAGCATATTCGAGAAGTTATAATACTTAAATCTTGTTTCAAGTCCATTTTTTTTTAAATAAGAGACCTGACGGGGAGGACGTTCAGCTGATAGTAATTGATACGCCTGCCGAATTCTTGAAAGGCCTAAAAATTCTGAGCGGCACTACAACTGCACTCGTCACCTTGAGACATAAGATGTTAAGTCTCATTTGCCCAGTAATTTCACTAGCTAGGCGCCCTTCAGACCGAAACACAGTACTGCTTCACGGCACAGGCGCCGTTATGGTCTCCATAATCTAGCCGGCATCCTGGAGCCTCCCATTGAAAAACTTCGACAAACTCGTGTCATCTTAAACAAATATATTTGTTACAGAGGCGCAACACATTCAAACTTGGTGATATGCGACGAAAACTTCCGAGTAATTGGCCGCTCTAAAGGCCCGGGAACCAACCATTGGATAATGGGTATTGACGAGTGTGCCGATAGAATATTGAAGATGCTGGATGCTGCCAAAGATGACGCTGCTATACCAAGAGATATGCCATTATATTCCTTAGTAAGTAACATAATTTTTAACCAACTTCAAAAAGGAGGAGGTAATCAATTCGATCGGTATTTTCTTTTATGTATGTACACCGATTACTCTGAGATTTATGATCCGATTTACGTAATTCTTATTTTGTTTGATGCGAAATAGATGCCATTTGGTCCCATAAAAATTTTAAATAGTTTGGCCCAGTTATTTTTCATTTTATGAGCACTTATATGAAAATTTTCGTCTACCTGGATGACATAATTGTTTTCTGTGTACGTTTTTTTTTTTGGAGTTTTCATTCACGTTGATTATATATTATTATTAACTGACACTAAAACGTGACTAATAAAAATAAAACTACGTTTAAAAAACCGACTTCAAAAACTGAAATGTATCAAATTACTAAAAATTTTATTTAATACACCTCTTATGCAAACCTTTACCTTTAATATTAATGAAATACTATAATTTGTATGTGCTACATATTTATAGCTTTGAAGTCGGTGCCAAGCCAAATGTAATAAAGGTACAACACTCGCCACGCGTGACTTTGAGCGGGATAACTTTTT
Organism: Leptidea reali; assembly: GCA_949711725.1. Classification (NCBI taxonomy): domain Eukaryota; kingdom Metazoa; phylum Arthropoda; class Insecta; order Lepidoptera; family Pieridae; genus Leptidea; species Leptidea reali. Next base: position 15,973,309 of record CATIXN010000023.1, on the reverse strand, counting down.
TTTTTATGAAAATAAGAGACGAGACGGGCAGGATGTCCAGCTGATGATAATTTATATGCCCTGCCCATTACAATGCAGTGCCGCTCAGGATTCTTGAAAAACCCCAAAAATTCTGAGCGGCACTACAACTGCGCTCGTCACCTTGAGACATAAGGTTTTAAGTCCCATTGCCCAGTAATTTCACTAGCTACAGCGCCCTTCAGACCGAAATACAGTAATGCTTATACATTACTGCTTCACGGTAGAAATAGGCGCCGTTGTGGTACCCATAATCTAGCCGGCATCCTGTGCAAAGGAGCCTCCCATTGGTAGCTTCGTCTAGAACAAAACAACCCACGCGGACAGACACGCATGGCTAGACAACCTAAATAATTACAGTAAGTAAGCTGTTTATAATATTATATTATTAATTTATTTTGTTTAGGGCTTGGCACTGACTGAAAACCTATCAATAGGTAGCACATATAAATAATAGTATTTGTTTAATATTAAAGGTAAAGGTTTGCATAAGAGGTGTTTTAAATTAAATTTTTAGTTATTTGATACTTTTCAGTTTTTGAAGTCGGTTTTTTTAAACGCAGTTTTATTTTTATTATACTTAAGGCCGAAAGTAACATGTACTATGTGTAAAGAAAACAAAAACATTGTCTTACGTATAGACAGAGCGGGGATATAGATACTTGGTTTTGGCTTTAAGGCCGCTATCCCAAGATATCGCCAAAATTACGCAAAAATGAAAAATTTAACGGTTTATATAAAGCTTTTATTTTTACAAAAAATAATTTTATATCTACAGAGTATGAGAAGATATTTTATTTTGTATTTCTATCTTAATAGACACAGCGAAAACAAATCACCAAAGTATCCCCTAACTTTAACATCTGGAGCCGTCTCAATCATTAAATTTAGATAGCAATTGTATGAAAAATTATTTATTTAATGTATTATGTTTGTAATAAATTAAAAATGCTTCTAATTCCGAATTAAAACAAAGGGGATTTTGTACGAGAGAGGTAATCTAGCTCCGCTGGATTCCTCAAGGCCGTTGGCTCGGTCCCCAGCCTTAAGGCGACACTAACTGCCAGCGACCTTGAGCGATATGAGTTCACGGTTGGCGGCCCGCCATCTATGTAACAAAGTCAATAATTTATAAAATCTTACGTTGAAAACGTAACATTTTAACAGGCGCAAACAGTTTATATGCTTACAATCATGATTATTGATTACTAATCTGAATAAATGTACCTACACAATAAAAGTACAAGCTATAAGAATAACTTTTCTGAGAATAGTACTAAACAAATACGTCATGCCGAGAAAAAACATGCTTAACTGCAAAGAAAAGTGGTAGTTCAAAATAGCTCTGGAGTGTTAATGATAACCTACAGCAAGTATTACCGACCTACAAATAAGACTTAAGGGTATGTGACAGGATAAAGTAGTGTTCATAGCTCCAAATGCTATATTTTCACGACAAAACTTGCCCAAAAACACCTTGTTTGCGTGTTTTCTGCTTAGCCTTCGCCTTAAGTTGTATTCTGCTTGATAAATTAAATTGCTTATAAGTGTTAGGCTATATTGTAATTTAAATCATAAAATCTTTCGCCTAGCTATGGATTAATGCTGTACAATGTTGTGTAAAAGATTTCAAAACGATCGGTAGAGCACTTTTGTAGATATATGCCATTTTGCACAAACGAACATAAATTATATATAGATGAGGATCACGAGCAGATGACCCACCCTAGAGCGGCGTCATTTGCCAATAGCATTTTTCTTTTAAACTGCTTTACTGATCGATTCCAAAAACTAACTCTTAACATCAAAAAACCACGTCGATCGCCACTAAGCCGGTCAGAATCAGTTAATTCGTTCGTGAGTTATCGTTGACGGAAGAAAACCGAAAAAAGTATTTTTCCGGAATTACTTTGAAATTCCGAGTTCGATCTATTGGACGTAATATCAGAAAAACGTTCCAAACCACAATCATGTCGAAATTGAGGTAAGAACACAAAATTGGTCACGTAATTCATATTAACGGACTGACAAAAAAAAATTTAACAAAAAAACAACAGACTTCAAAAACACTATTCCAAAACAATAGATATAATATGCACTAAAACAGAGTCGTGAGGAAGTGAGAGGTGAGAGCAGGTCGCGGCGGAAGGACACCGATTCCAAAAATAACAATAATCGTAACTAGAATTAGATTAATTAATTAGATTAGGTCCCAGCCACTGTTCAGGCATTATCTATAAATAAATTTAAATGATTTATAAAAAAATGGCTTTGTCGTAAATCCTATTACTCCATTGCTGAATATCTAAATTATCGGACAGCCTGGGACTAAATCGTGATTATTTTATAGCGATAGAAATTACATTTGACAAGGGAGGACAACTCTTGCAATATCATACAAAATAGGCAACATTCACCAAATATAAATGTTACTGCTATAGATAATCATAATATAAAGCTCATAAATATTGTTCACCAGAATATACAAGGTATCTCAAGTAAGGAATTAGAAATTGAACTGTTTTTGAGCTGCTGTAATATAGATATATTATGTATTACAGAACATTGGCGTAAGAGTCATCAGCTCCAGTTTAGTTTTAGAGAACATAAAGTAGTCAGTTCGTTTTGTAGAAGTAGGGCAATACATGGAGGTTCCCTAATTATTATTAATAATAGATTAAAATGTAAAAATAGAAGAGATATTGTTAATCTCTCTATAGAACAACTAATTGAGATAGCTTGTATAGAACTAGAGCAATTTATTATTGTAAGTGTATACCGCCCCCCCACTGCATCATATGAACAATTCCAACATAGAATGGAGGAGGTACTATCAAAATTTAGCAAAACTAGCAAGTCAATTATAGTGTGTGGAGATTTTAATATAAACTTGCTTGAACCTTCGGCCAATTGTACTAGCCTTAAAAATTTATTTCAAAGTTTTAATTTGTTCAATGTATTTTGGGAACCTACTAGAACCACTTCTACTACAGCAACCTGTTTAGATAATATTTTTACAGATGTTACTATTACTAGTAAACTCATAATTAATAATCTTCAGTCCGACCATAGTGGGCAACTTATAAAAGTAAATACAAGATTGGACAATGTCAGACCAAAAAAGGTGACGATTATACCAGTTACGGTCTTGAGAGGTTTAGAAATAATTTGGTAAATACAATACCATTTTTACACTGTGGCGAAACTGCAAATTTTCACTACAACTTAGTCTTCAATTCCTTCTGTGAGGAATTTGACAGGATTTTTACTCCAGTAACGTTGACAGTAAACAACAAACATAGTTTTAATGATTGGGCAACAATGGGTATCCACAAAAGTCGTAAACGCTTATATGACCTTTATTATGAGAAACATTACAATAATAGTGAATAATTTAAAATAAATGTAAAAAAATACTCCAAGCTCTTTAAAATAGTTTGTCATGAAGCGAAAACACGTTTCATTGCAGATAAAATTAAAAACAGTAATAATAAAGTAAAAGCGACTTGGAGTGTAATTAACAATGAAACTGGTAGATCGAATTGCCGTAACACCTCTATCTGTTTAAATATTAATAATCGCGTTATAAATTCGGAAATAGGTATTGCAAATGAATTTGATAAATACTTCTCCGAAATCCCGATTGTCACGACCAAATATCTTAACTCTTCGCCAAAAGCAGCATATGATATGCTTAAATTACACGTACCAGTATCTTCTACTGACTTGAAATTTAAGTATGTTACAGGTAGCGATATAATAAAAATCTTCAAATTAATTAACCTAAAAAATACAAAAGACCTATGGGGCCATTCGACTAATATTGTTAAATACATACTTGACATTATAGCACCTGAATTAGCAATAATATTTAATGAATGCATAGATGAGGGTGTGTTCCCTGACCTCATGAAATACAGCAAAGTTATACCTTTGTTTAAATCGGGCAGATCTTTTGACCCTGCTAATTTCAGACCTATTTCAGTGCTGCCTGTTTTTAGTAAAATTTTTGAAAAACTTTTGCTTCAACAGCTACAAATGCATTTTTGTAAATTAATGAACAAAACTCAGCTTGGTTTCACTAGGGGCTTATCAACAATTAATGCGGGTACGAGACTCATTGAGCACATCTTTGACGCCTGGGAAGAGTCACAGGATGCATTGGGCATTTTTTGTGATTTGTCAAAAGCATTTGACTGCGTCCACCATGAAACTTTACTCCTAAAACTAAAGCATTATGGAATGAAAATAGAGCCCTAAATCGGTTAAAATCATATTTAAGCGAAAGAGTTCAGATAGTCGATGTAAATGGCAAACGGTCTTCGGGTAAACCTGTGGGAATAGGTGTTCCACAGGGTTCTATTCTCGGTCCTTTCTTGTTTCTTATATATATTAATGATCTACCGTTTGTGGTAGATGATAGCCATGAGATTGTATTGTTTGCTGATGATACTTCACTTATTTTTAAAGTGAAGCGACGTGCGGATATTGATGACGAGGTAAGCAATGCACTCTCAAAGATAGTGCGTTGGTTTGAGACGAATAATCTGCACTTAAACAGTAAAAAAACAAAGTGTTTACTGTTCATTACACCAAACACAGCGGAGGTACAAACCAACGTACTTATAAATGACCAGAGATTGGAACTTGTGGACACTACGGTCTTCTTGGGTATCACGTTAGATAAAAAGCTTCAGTGGGGTCCACATATTACCCATCTAGCAGATAGACTCAGCTCTGCGGCATATGCAGTTATAAAGATTAGAGAGTACACGAATGTTGCGACCGCTAGATTAGTGTACTTTAGTTATTTTCACAGCATCATGACGTACGGTATATTACTATGGGGTCATGCTGCTGACATTGATATAGTGTTTGCACTGCAAAAGAGAGCTGTTCGTGCTATATATCAGCTTGGTTATAGACAGTCTCTCAAAGAAAAATTTAAAGAAATAAATATTATGACTGTTTATTGTCAGTACATTTATGAAAATTTAATATATGTTCACAAAAATCGTCACCTTTTTGCTCTTAATAGTGATTTTCATTATTATAACACTAGAAATAAGGGATTGCTTGTAACTAATTCTAGTAGGCTTCATAAGATACATAGGTAATAGCTTTAAGGGTAAATGGATACACTTTTACAATAAAGTCCCAGCCACTGTTCAGGCATTATCTATAAATAAATTTAAATGTTTTATAAAAAAATGGCTCTGTCGTAAATCCTATTACTCCACTGCTGAATATCTAAATGATCGGACAGCCTGGGAATAGATTGTGATTATTTTATAGCGACTGTACAATATTGTATATTTTTATTGAAAAGAGCGCTAAAAAAAAGAATGCTGGGAGAGTTTCTTGCGCCGCTTCTTCTCTCTCAGAGCGCTATTTGTTTCCGAAGCGGTAGTAGTATCTAGTAGTATAAGAAATGACATCAAAAAGAATTCTAAAGGAATCAATTTTGAGAAAATAAATGCCTTTTATGCCTTTTACTGTACAATATTGTATATTTTTAATGAAAAGAGCGCAAAAAAAAATGCTGGGAGAGTTTCTTGCGCCGCTTCTTCTCTCTCAGAGCGCCATTTTTTCCGAAGCGGTAGTAGTATCTAGTAGTTATTAGAAATGACATCAATAAGAATTCTAAAAGAATCAATTTTGAGAAAGTAAATGCCTTTTTATGCCTTTTGATTGTATAAAAATACGCAATTATTTCTATGCTTTTTAGTGCATATTATATCTATTGTTTTGGATAACCAAACTATCTTTGAAGTATATCTTTTCCAATAAAGAAAGAATTATCGAAATTGGTTAGCGCTATATTGAGTTATTCGTAAATTTATCATCCACTTTGCTATACGTATGTATAGCAAATTTAAGACTTTTATGGTTTCAAATAAAAAAAGGAATATCAAAATCGGTTCACCCAGTCGAAAGTTTTGATGTAACAAACATAAAAACAAAATAGCGACGAATTGAGAACCTCCTCCTTTTTTGAAGTCGGTTAAAAAAGGCAGCCCTGCTATCTTTAAATGACATCATGACTTAGTAGCCCAACCCACATGTATGGAATACACTAATATTTATTAAACTTTAAACACGAATTCCTTAAAATGTCACGGTCACAATCGGTTGATGCGTTCGTGAGTTATCGTTGACAAAAGAAAATCGGTTCATTCATCCAAAAGTTATTGCCGTTTGAAAATTCCAAAAATAGTGTTTTATTAAACTTTTACCAGACTTTTATCAAACAACACAAATGATATTTTTCTCAAAATCGTCATAAGTACAATTTGAAACGTTTAGGTATGTAATTAGCGGGACGTTACAGGGTTGGCCTTTAGGGTCAACCGTTTTCCTATTTTTTTTTATGTTTAGGGTTGAGAAGCTCTACCCATGCATTCATTTAATATTGCCATTGTTGCCGTATGCAACTCAATGTTACATAATTCACTTATAAAGCCATGACTGTATATATTTGGCTTAACTTCCAGGGCTTAACATTATCGGGCTGTGAACAAGACAGTAGTAATGCAGAACTAGCGAAGGTTGTCAAGCAGAAGAATGAGAACAGTGCCAGGTCTATCAACGTAGCTTCAGATACGGCTGGATCTCTGTTCACAGGCGCTCCAGGAGGTGGCATGGTCCTCATTGCTGGTAAGACGTTTTACACGTAGTATGATTAATTCTTGTGCTTAGGTCTGAATACGTTATTTTCCAGGGAGCGCAGGGAGCATATAATTAATTTTATATTAGGCTTAGTTCACACTATGAATTTTTGTCGAGACCTTACAAACCACGAATATAGTAAATTGAATTCTAATTAAACGATTTAAAATAAATTATTTAATTGGCTAAATACTTATAATTTCTAAAAGGAATTTATGGATAGGAAATTCTGATATTTATTGTATTAAGTTTAATATTTATACTAGGTATAGTGCTAAGATTTCCTAGCAATATATAAGCTATTAAGCATTATTGTATTATTATAACCTCTCCGATTTCGGCAGCTTGTGGTCTGGTGTGACCAGTAAATGTGCGAGATTGTTTGCTGCGTAGAGACCTTTCCGCCGGAAGAGGTTTATATTACAAAACATGTATAGCGCTATTTGATAAATCAGCTCGCAAGGAAGAGGCATGATTTTTAGTTCTTTGAACAGCTCTCTTTGAAATAATAATAGTAATAATCTCTCAAATGAGCCCCGTGCTTCACTCTTAAGAGAAATCATTTGTGGCCAAATTTCCATATATGCGTTCTCGGCTCTTTTCTCCTAAATCTTCAGATCAGAGGGCTAGCATATAAATCTGACATTTATATTCGAAAAAATCAAAACAGGCCGCACAGAATGCCCTGCGCTTCCCCGGCGCATTAAAAGAAGAGGGAAGTCCCAGGACCTATGGTGTCGTATGAGGCGACTAAGGGCATTTACCAATGGGAGGCTTCTTTGCACAGGATGCCGGCGAGATTATGGGTACCACAAAGGCGCCTATTTCTGCCGTGAAGCAGAAATGAGTAAGGCGGCTGTGTGGCTCGGTCTGAAGGGCGCCGTAGCTAGTGAAATTACTGAACAAATGAGACTTAACATGTTATGTCTCAAGGTGACGAGCGCAATTATTGTTGTGCCGCTCAGTATTTCCGGTTTTTCAAGAATCTTGAGCTAAACGTCTCGTCCCTTATTGTCATAACAAAAATATTGCTTTCCTATTCAATTTCCAACACATCCAAACTATTGGTTTTTTGTAGGAGTAAATTGCCGAGAAGCAAGCCCTGATTTCTGAGATTTTTACCCAGCATATTTAGATGAGGCTGCAGTTGTCCTTAACTCACTGATGATTATCTTGTCTTCGTTAAAGCGACATAATAATTAGTCCCAGCCAATATCTCCTCTTCATGGCTGCTTTCAAAACTCACAGGAAATGTACTGGGCAACGTATTATCTATTTCGCCATGAGGTCAAAAAACTTTCCTAACCTTTGCACCCGCATCTGACGCAGATATCAGACTGTTTTTATTAACACATTCAGCACATACTGCTATCGTTCAGCCAAAGGTTATCAGATGTCCTATATTCTAATTGGAGCAGCCATCAAGGTTCCATTTCCTGCGAATGTACGTCTGCTTGACTTGCTAGCTGGTTTGATCAATGTTAAACACAAATAAGCACAAAAAAAAATATAATTTACGGTAAATAATAATTTATAATAGTTTTGCTGGGGCTGCTGCTTTGACTGCCGAAGACAGCAAGCGTCGCAAATATGTCGGTCTCAGTGAGTCTCTTTGTGCCAGACAATGTACAAAGTACTATCTTCGCGCCTCAGTAAGGCTACTGGAAACCCAAGCGCTGGCAGCTATTTCGGTCAACGGATCAGCCAAGCTATCCATCGCGGAAATGCTGCCAGTATTCTTGGTAAGCTTCCACGTAATGATAGTTTTAATTTTATGTAGTCATATGTAAATGTAGTTATAAGATTTGTATGTTTCAATAAATAGTTCAAATGTTTACAGTAAAAGCAGCTATTTTTAAGGTTTTGTCACAAATGGAAACCTAAGTATTAAAATTCCGCTGTTAGTCCGACCGTTTGTCTATTAGTCTGTATGTTATAAACCGTAATAGACTTCTGAAATTTTGATATTGGATATTCCATTTTCCCGCAGAGACAACATAACGCCACTTGCTTCTCTCCATACAAACCTCATGCGCTTCCTCTACATTCATTTCTCTTCTCATACATGCTCGCCGGTTCCGAGTGCTTCGGACCTTTCCTTTTTTCCAGACGTCCTCAAATTGGTCGGCGAATGTCCTACGAGGTCTCCCGCGACCGACCGACGGATATTGCAGATTCAAATTTTAATATTTTTATTCAAAATAGGATATGGAATCACTTGGGTTATATGAATAAAAATAATTATACCAGCCTTTATTTTAGAACATTATTTACAGTTTCTAGTTTTTTTTTTATTTTTACTATAAAATATAGTTGTTTTCCTTACGTCGACAACTTCATATCATTAATCTTTTTAACTTTAGATTAACGAATTCCCATACAAACTTTCATCTCTTATTTCAACCCGTTCATGGCTTTTTACAAAAAATGGTAGCTGTCCTTTCCCAAGGTCTCGTCTATTTTTATACCAAATATAATCAAAATCGAATTCGGAGTTGGGCGTGAAAGCGTGACGTTGTTTGGACTGTGCCATACATACGAATATTTATCCCCTATTTCATCCCTACACAGGTCAAAATATTAAAAACGCTAGACTAAATATTTATTTACTTCTTATCAAGTGCCTATATACAAAGTTTCATGGAGTCATCTCGGATAAAGACGAACTTCTATACAAACTTTCATCCCCTATTGCAATCCCTCCATTTATTTCGCAACAAAAAGTAGCCTATGTCCTTTTCAAAGCTGTTAATTAATTATTTCTATCTCTGTAATAAATTTCATCGAAATCAGTGGTTTAGGCTTGAAAGCGTTACAAACAAACTTACATTCACATTTATTATATTACTAGTTATTTTTGAATAGATGTGTTAAAAACCATTCGTACCATCGCATCGTCGTGTGCGATTGAGCGAACCGTACGAATTAATATTTGCATCAATAAATATGTTTGTATAGATAAATTACTTAGGTCTCATTCGTACTGCACTTTTAATAAACGCTTGTATAGAAATCGTTGATATGTAAGAAATAGCTATTCGAATCTTATATCTTTAACCGAGCAATTCTTGTATATATATATGCTGAATCTCGGAAACGGCACCAACGATTTTAATAATATTTTGTATATAGGTAGTTTCGGGGGCGAGAAATCGATCTAACTAGGTTTCAATTTTAAAAAATGTAGTTTTATCCGTGTTTTAATGAGAAACAGCTACAATAACATTAGAATACAAAGGCAAATTTTGCCACTATATACAAGACTATAATAGCTCAGATGGGACATTGGGTGAACCGGAAAGGCCGAAAGTTTCGAACCAGATGTCCCATTGGTTTTTTTTACTCGCTTTATTTTAGCTTCATCTGTATGTATATTTGTTTGTAACCGAAAGAATTGAGCGCGATTTTGACCCACTTTAAACGGCGAGATTTCTAAAAGATTGATAAAATTATTGCAGTTTTCAATTTGCACATACGATTATTGTTAATTGGAGGCAAAGGCAGGAATTGATGTTAATTTTAAATTTCAACCATTATCTTTAACCGATTTATCTAATATTAAGAAACTTTCGAATACCAAAGATAATTTTTAATTTAACAATATAAATAATTGTTTAAAACGCCAAAAAAACACGTTTTTTTATGAAACTCAAAAGTAGGAAATATGTTTCTATTTTTTAGTACGATTTTCTATAAAAAGCGTGTTTTTTAGTTTTTTTAACTAATATTTATTATTGACTATCTTAATTTTATGTATTTTTAAAAGTCACGTGCGAATGAGGCCCTAAGCCCTATCCCGCGTCTAATCTCGGATATTGACATGTTAGAAAAAATGTAAATTATGATAAGGTCAGCAACTTAATTTAACATGTAAATACCAACTCTCAATGTCAAACGTTTTAGCTTAAATACATCCATATTTTCTTGACTCGGGCTTATCTACTCTAGTATCCTTAAAAAATCGTCAAATAAGAGTTGAGCTTTGATATTAGGTACCTAAATATATATATATATATTTAGGTACCTAATATCAAAGCTAATATCAAAGTATATATATATATATATATATATATATATATATATATATATATACTAGCTGACCCGGCAAACGTTGTTTTGCCATATAAAGTATAATTCACGCGATAGTTTTATAAGTAATAAAATATTGCCTATATTATAGCCTGTACATCATTTTCTTCTATCGTCAATAGTTTTCGCAGCGCACGCAAAAATAGATTTTCGATTTTACACCTTGTGTTACAAAATAGCAATTTTATTACGAATCCCTAATTTTGAAAAAAAAAACATAGCCTATAGCCTTCCTCGATAAATGGACTACCCAACACTGAAGTAATCATTCAAATCGGACCAGTAGTACCAGAAATTAGCGCGTTCAAACAAACAAACAAACAAACACTGCTTCTTTATAATATTAGTATAGATAAATGAATTGCTGTTCGTTAGTATCGCTAAAACTCGAGAACGGCTGAAGTGATTTGGCTAATTTTGGTCTTGAATAATTTGTGGAAGTCCAGAGAAGGTTTAAAAGGTGAATAAATTTCCGGGACGATACGACATGGGTACCTTTAAAAAAAGCGCGTGCACTTCCTTAAAGGCCGGCAACGCTCTTGTGATTCCTCTGGTGTTGCAAGAGAATGTGGGCGGCGGTGATCACTTAACACCAGGTGACCCGTACGCTCGTTTGTCCTCCTATTCCATAAAAAAATATATATGAAAATGCTCAGAATTAAATAAAAAGAAAGATTTTGATTTTCTTTGATGTGTCCGCCGTCGTTCAGAAATCAAATTAAAATAATAGTTTCAAATGAATAACTGATTAGAATTTTTATATCTTTCTAACTTTCTCAGGAGTTAAAAAATAAACTTAATCTTAAGCAACTATAGTAGTATAACATTTGTGTTAACTATCTGTCAGCTTATTTTTTTTGTAGATAAATAAATCTTAAGTTTTATCACAAATTAAATTTCAGAACGCGAACAAAATTATTTTACATTTGACATCAAAGAACATACTACATGTTGATTGATAAATCTTAAGTTTATGTTAAAAAATTATTAAAATCATTAACAGAATTTGTAAGCATTACAACGAAGTTTTTTCGAATGTCGACATTCATAATCGCAGTAAAAATAGCTTCAAAACAGAAATTATTAAAATATTAATGAATACACGAGATACAAAAAATGTTACTGGAGCAATATAAAACGAACAAATAGGTACATTAACACACGCACACATACACATCCAAACATAAAATAAACACTATAATCGATTATAACATAATATAATAATAGATATAAATATTAAATTCGCATTCATACGCATAATATTATTCTTTTAATGTTTAAACTATACATATTATTATGTTAAAGTAAATTAAGTTGAAATTCATTTAAGTCGATTTTTTTGTTTATAAGTTAAAGTTATTTAAGTTGAAAACTCATTAGTTGATTTTTGTTTATATAGAGAGACCTGTAATTGGCTATTATATGTACACTAATTTTTAAGACTAATTTGTAATATTTATGCTGTTGGTCTTTTCAATAAATAAATAAAAATAAATAAATAAATAAAATTTCTGAATCCAACCGCACCACAAAACAAAACAAAAAATATAGTTTATCATAAGGCTTTAACTTTATTAACAGACTGTATGATTACTGTGTGTGTCAATATCAAATTGAAACCTTATAAATAGCCAGTATATCAGAAAAGATCGAAAATAATAATAAAATTTCATTCATACCGAGCATTCTTTTTTATTTGTTTAAATAAAAAAATTACTCCTTTTGTTTGTTTTATGTTTATTTTGTACAAAAGTTTAGGTTTTTTATTTATCGATTGAGGCAGTACGACATCTGCCGTGTCAGCTAGTAATAAATAGATTTGAATTATTGCTTACTATTAATATGTCATCTGTAACTTTGTCCGTGTATCGCGCTCCATCGGGGACATAATTTTCACAAACTTTCGTTTTTTGGTGGCTGAATGGTGCGTCACTCTGTGCTTTAGGTAGGAAAACATACTACTACTAATCGTGGTTCGTAAATCTTGGTATATCTTGTTCAACTCTCAGGTTGTGGCTTCTACATTCTACAGGATTTACTTTACAGTTGATAACCTGCTCAATTCTATGATTGCACATTAGAAAATTGACTTGAAATGTCGCTCTTTCAAATCTAAACAATTTGTTAACCTCTCTGTTTCTCTCTGAGTCCCGCATCGTTAATAAATTTTGGTATAAATTTAATTTGTATTATTAATTCCAGAAGTGAGGGATATCACCTTAAAATAACAAATTGTCACTATTTTTGTTCATTGTTTTAATCATAATTAAACAAAGTTTCCTTATATTTGAAGAATTAAAAATAATAATAAAAGAAGAATATACAAATTTGTAATTAATTATTTGGAGTTAAATGTTAGCTAGACAGGTAGATTTTAGATCAATAAGACATAAACGTAAAGTAAACCTATTTGTTTGTAATAGATAAACTCAGAAACTACTTAATTGATTCCAAAGATTTCTCTTTTTATACGCTTTTTATTAGCTTCAACTGTATGTGTGTTTGTTTGTAACCGACTCATTTGGGCGCGATTTTGACCCACTTTAAACGGACAGACCGATGAATATACATTGATTATTATTCCATTTTTCAAATTGCAAAATATGATTTTTCTTAATTTATAAAACTTTCTTCTATCCTCTGTAAGGCAGGAATATATGTTAATTTTAAATTTCAAAATAAATTTTCTATTTTTTAGTTTAGTTTTTTCAAAAAGCGTGTTGTTTAGTTTTTTTTTTACTATTATTTATTATGATCATAGACGAAACGACTAAGTATAGTAGAAGCCTACCAACCAACACGGGAATTAGGTCGAGTATACATTATATAATAATTATAGACGGCATAAGAAAGCTTTTTAACGTTAAAGAGTTAATATGCGGACAACCGAGCCTTGCTCGGATTTTTAAGAATGTACAAAACTTGATCAAAAAAAACTAATAGGATATCTGGATTCGAACCGGGGTCTTCTGCTTTCCGGATCACCCAATGTCCCATTTGAGCTTATTATAGTCTTGTATATAGTGGCGAAATTTAACTTTGTATTCTAATGTTATGGTAACTGTTTCTCATTAAAAATACATTTTTTTAAATTGAAACCTAGCTAGATCGATTTATCGCCCCCGAGATCCCCTGTATACTAAATTTTATGAAAATCGTTGGAGCTGTTTCCGATATTCAGATTATATATATAGTTTCTTGTCATTGTATGTATGTGGATAGGCCTTTCGTGAGCATTATAATAATAATGTTACCTAGTGATTTAATAATCAATATAATAAGGCCGGGTTGTACCAACTAACTCAAGCAACCGGTTAAGCAAAAAATGGGTTTCACCATTTGACAATAATTTTTAGATGACGTCATAACTTTTAACCGTAACCGTTATCTTCGCTATTACTATTTCGCTACTAATTATTCGATATGGACTTGATATTTCACTTCTTAACTGACTTCGAAAAAGGAGAAGGTTCTCAATTCGTCGGTATTTTTTATGTTTGTTACCTCAGAACTTTTGAATGTATGAACCGATTTTGATAATTCTTTTTTTATTTGAAGACCAGTGCTTTCCGTGTGGTCCTATCTAATTTGGTCCAGATTTCGATAATTCTTTTTTTATTGGAAAGGTCGTGTAGTGAGTTTGGTTAGGTTATGTCAAGTAATTGTCGTAGTCGAATATGGTGATCAATGTAACTCCTTAACGACTTACAGTAAGTTTGCGATCTGTGGCAGAATTGCTAACTGTCTGTAATCAAATTGCAATGCGCTTACGTTCCTTGCTGCTTTGCACAATTTAGTAGGTCTACACATATTTAGACAAATTATTAGTTAGTTCTTCAGATTCACTAAAACTCAAAAAATAAAAAAAAATTAACAAAGAAAATCGATTTCAAACAATTCTAAAACGATTTATTGTTTATCTACAATCTATACACTATATCAATACAATCTATTAGTTATTTTTTTGCTAAATTTCCTTCAACTATGCCAAGGAATAGGTACGATGGTGCAACACATTCCGCAGTCTGTTGAACTGCTGGCGATCTACCTCAAAATTTGTAGACTACAATCGATCGCCTCTGAGAGGCTTCAAGTATGTGTGATGAAGGATTGTCGTCTAGGTAGAGTGTCACGATGACATAGATATTAGTTTTGCGCAAAATATGCATTTTTTTAGTCAAGGTAAGTGTAGGTCTGCTTTTAAAATATTTCAATGAAATAACTCATAATTATTATTCAAAATTGCGAGTTTATTGGTTCTTACAAAACAAACGCGTTCTAAAGTTCTAAGCTTAACTAAAGAGTGACTTTGGATGTTGAAGCGTGACACTGCATGTCCTGAGCATACTTTTAATAAGATGTACGGTACGTAATTACCGATTTTAGTTTATTATACCGGATTTTTTTCTCGAGATCGACTCAAAAAGCACTCGCGATCGACCTGTCGATCCCGATCGACCGTAAGAGCACCCCTGTTCTATATCTTCGCTAGAGATAATTTTCTCTCTCGCACACTTTGTTCCAACTTTTACAAAGTAACTTTGCACTTCGCTATAATTCGACCTCTCTCCCACAACTTCACGTCGCGCTTTTTCTTTTGCTTCCAGCATAGTACCGACAGCATATTATTATTTTGGTTGCGGCATTAAATTATTATTATTTTTTTGTTTACATGTAGTTAAGCAAGTTGTCTTTTGATAAAGTAACTTTATTTTGTGCAAGCCTTAACCACGCCGAGTGACCTTTAAATTTGTACCTACGGTCTGTACTTATTAGGTACGATTAATGTGTAGATCTTAATTGTGGTTCCAAAAAACATATTTTTTTTTTAATTTCAGGCACAGGGTCAAATGCACTGCTTCGAACACCGGATGGGCAACAGTATGGGTGTGGAGGTTGGGGCTATCTGCTGGGTGACGAGGGAGGTGGTAGGTTGTATTCACTCATGTATATCTTATAATAATCTTAATATATATAAATTACGTGGCACGTTGTTTGTCCGCGATGGACTCCTAAACTAATGAACGCATTTTAATGAGGATTACTTCATGGAGTGCAGTTTGATCCAACTTGAGAGATAGGATAGTTTTTATTACGATTTGGTACCCATAATTATTTAAATTTTCAATATTTGTTTTGTATGGACATATTTTCTTTGAGAGAATTTAGTGACGCACGGTTTGATAGTTCCGCTGTGAAACAATTTCATTATAACAACAGGGAGCATTTTTAACGAAATAATTCTTGATGTTTTGAAATATAATTGGCAAAATTCCTATAAACCAGATTTTTTTTTATTATCTAACAGAACAACGTCTGTTGGGTCAGCTAGTACTATACTTATATAAGATCACTTATCTTACCATACCCGAATTTTATTTGCTGTTTCAATTCAAATATTTTGGGTATTATTACCACTAATTGAATGCTAGAATTAACCACCTATTCTAAAAAAAATGCTTTCGGTCTGGGAATAACAGGCACAAGAAACATAGCGAGCCCCCTTTTTTTAAAAAAAAAAGTATTTCAGTAATATTTTTTTAATAAATTTCTTGGTCGCATTGAGAAAGACATTTTTTTTTGTTCTAAGAACCTTTCTTTTGAATTTCATAACACATGTATTTTGTACGTTTTCTGGGATCATGTTGTAAAAGCCAGGGCGTGCATATCATATAGGCAATTAGGCAGTACCTACCTCTTTATCAACCTAAATACTTAAACCATGATAAATATAGTGCTTAAGTTAATTATGTTAAATTTGGTTCCGTTATTTTAAAACCAAAACGCTAGATACTATATACCTACGGTAAGCAATCTCAAGGTTGCATACTCCAAAGCTCACCTACAACTAGTTAGATATACAGTGCCTACCCTACTAGAAAACGAATGAACGCCCGTGGTAAAAGCATATACATCGCTTAACACGACATAACTGTGTATTGGCATAACAAGGTAAGGATTTAATATAGAAATTGGCCGTTAATGATTACAATTTTTTTTGCCAGCGTATTGGATAGCGCTTCGCGCTATTAAGGCAGTATTCGACGAGACAGACGGCTTACGACTGGCTCCCCACCCAACCCAACGGGTCTGGGAGGCCGTCAAGGAATACTTCCTCATCGAAACCCGGGCCGATGTATTACCCATGATGTATAAGAACTTTGAGAAGTCCTTCATAGCTGGTATGTATGTTGATGTCCTGCCTAACATCAGAAAAATGTTTTTTCATTACTCATACTCGGAAAGTAATGTTGTTTTGATCTGATTATTGGGTGGAAAATGCTGCTTCCCTCCATAGAGAGGGAAAAATTCATACAAATTACTTCCCACCCTTAGGCCGGAATGAACTTTAAAAATAGAACTGCTGTGAAGAGTTTTATGTAAACAAGAACTAATTAAAAAAATGCTGCGGCCATGTGACTTTCTAAACAGCCAGTGTGAAGTTAGCGCAAACTTCTTTGAGCGGAATAAACCGCAACAATTACGCGGTAAGTTCCATATTTGAAATTTAAGAAGTCGACATAAATTGGCGGGATACTAATCTGTGCTTAGATAAACAACTAGTTTTATTTTCCTCATATTCGTAATGAAAAGTAGTGTTAAACTCGGGTAAAAGTATCAATTCCTACTCGGACTATAGCCGACCTTGCTGCGCTCGGGCGTCTAAATACCTCGGGAATTGATTCTTTCTACCCTCGGTTAACAATCTACTATTTTACACACTTTTTGCTAGCTTCACCTGCATGTATAGTTGTGTGTAACCTACTCATTTGGGTGGTATTTTCACCCACTTCAAACGGTCAGATTTCATTCAAACTTCGTAGATTTATCGAGGACCGATGACCATACATTAATTTGATAAAATCATTCCATTTTTCAATTTGCAATATAAAATTTTTGTTAATTTATATATTTTTTTCATCTACCGTCGATAAGGCAGGAATTGGTGTTCATTTTAAATTTCAACCAGATTTTTTGATTTTTTAAACTACTTTTATTTTCACTATTTGCTCTGCTGACAGGTCCTGTTTATCAATCGACTTAAAAAGGAAGATTTTTTTTATTTTACTACTTTATAATATTAATTCCGCCGTTCATAATTAATAATTCTTTATTTGCAATCAACATGTAAATAGATATTTTGTTACAAATCATTATATGTGCCGGACATGTTTGGCAAATTTATTAATTGCTAGACCGATCAGTTTTTTTTCATTCGCTTTAAAGAAAGCTTATAGCTTTAAGCTTACAAACCGCAGTTCCGGCCACATATAGAGTATTGCTGTCATCTCTGGTCTGGCGCACCCCAGTATCAGCTCGATCCATTTGAACGCGTGCAACGCAGGGCAGCTCGAATTGTCGGGGACCCAGTGCTCTGTGAACGGCTGGATCACTTGGCGTTGACGTCGCTTCATTGTGTGTCTTCTACCGCATTTATCACGGGGAGTGTTCCGAAGAGCTGTTTCACCTGATTCCTGTCGTCAAATTCCCCCTTCGCACGACACGCCACAAGTTAGGATGTCATCCCCACCATCTGGATGTATGGTGGTCCTCCACAGTGCGGTTTTCAAGAAGCTTTCTTCCGCGTACAACAAAGCTGTGGAATGAGCTTCGTTGTTCGGTGTTTCCGGGACAATTGGGTACCTTCAAAAAAGGCCGGCAACGCTCCTGTGATTCCTCTGGTGTTACAAGAGAATGTGGGCGGCGGTGATCACTTAACACCAGGTGACCCATACGCTCGTTTGTTCTCCTATTTCTAAAAAAAAAGACAAAAAAAAACTCCCAGATTGAATCCATAGAATTAACAGAAAACAGTGTTTGGATTTTATTCACCTGATCAAAGAATTTAATGAATTACGAGGTAGCGTTCGTGACAAAATAAATTCTTAATTATTTTTTTTCTAACATCAGATTTAAGTTCAATAGTAATAAACTTAATTTTACTCGATCCAGGACTCACAGCACGGTTGGCAATCCTAGCAGAATCTGGTGATCCCCTATCGCAACACCTGTTCGCGGACGCAGGTGCAGCCCTGATGTCTCACGTGGCAGCCCTAGTCAATAAGTCCCAGAACGGAGTCACGCCGTTCGGGAATGGATTAAGGATAATATGCGTCGGTTCTGTTTGGAAAAGCTGGGGTATGCTGATGCCTGGGGCTCTTCAGATGTTGGAGAAACGCCAGGTACGATAATTCCGTTATTGGACAAAATATGTACTTTTTATTAGTGGCTAAGGGGCGATCCATAAATTACCTCAGTCGTTTTGGTGGACGAAGGGGGGTGACAAGTGGCGGGGAGGAGTCCCGAATTTTGTAACATCAAATTTTTCAAAATATAATATTTTATATCTACGAATTACAACAGTAAATTTAATTTAGCTCACTTTATGGTTGGTGGGACAATACAGTAATTACTGAGGTTCATTGTATTTCTAATATTGTAATGTATATAAAATAATTGTTACTTTACAATGTCTTCAATTGTTCCATATTAAAATAATTTCAAGTCAAATACCACCAACAATGATTAACACTACATTAACTACAGGTTAAAACTAACCTCGAGTTAGTACGTCTTCGCGTATCGAGTGCTATGGGTGCAGCGTGGCTCGCGGCCCGACATGTTGGTTACGACATGCCACGGGATGATACCGCCTTTTGTGAGGTCTTCTATACGTATAAATACAAGCCAAGCCACAATGGAGTTGAAAATATACAAAACGGGTACATATCATGTGGTTGTAGCGAATTCTGGAGCTAACTCATGGTTAAGAAATCTTAAAACGATGAAAATATTTGTGGATTAGTTTCAATAAAAGACAACTTTGTATTACACTATTTACATGATATATTTTTAATATATTTTTTTTTAACAAATATGCATATCTACGTACAACAAGGTGAGATTTTTGAAGTGATTTGTTAACAATAAGTTTAGAAATAGCGTTAGAGTATCTATATTTTGTGTAAATTGAACTTAGATCTTTTGACTGGCCTCTAGCCATTGTAGAGTATATTATTGTATTTGCTAGCGTTTTGAAAAATTAAATATTAGAATAAGTTTAAAGGTATTTTATAATGCGCACATTCCTGCGAACGGCTTAGCTGGGATTCAACAGAATTAATATTTAACAAACATATTATGTTAAATTTGTACAGAATTTACACATCGAACGTATTCGAACCTTATGATTAAATAATATTTAAATGTTAAAGTGTTAACATATTAAATAAATTGTACTGAGTTTGAAAGCTGGGAATCTCATCTTCATTTTTCGTGGGATTTATCGTCACATTAATAGATAATGTATGCAGTTATACTACAATTTATAGTAGATATGCATAATTTATGGACATATAAAAATAGTTTTTTTTAAAGTAAGTCATTTTCTATATAATCAATTACCTAATCATAATATTTTAGAGATTTATTATTATTGAAACATATTAAAGAAAATTGTACATATCTCATTTATATTTCTATATAATATCTTACTTTCTGAGATCTGAGGCTATATAAAAGATCTGAAGGTTGTATTAAATACACATTGTTTTCACGAAATATACGTATTTATTAATTAAGTTATATTTATTAGCTTCTTAACTCTCCAGCTCATGTCAGTGAAAGCGAAATATACGAAAATTGTTTAAGAGAATTCAAATTATTGTATTTGTGAAATCGAGCATTATTATCTATCGTTATTAAATAAGTGATAATGTAAAAACATATTGTATTACACTGGCCTGCAAAAGTAAGTATCACACTTTTCAAATTAATTTTTTTTCGTAACTATAGAAGGTAGAGATTTAAGATTAAAAACGTTTTGTTGCAAATTTTATAGGCTTTAATTCTTAGATACTAAAATTATACATTAGTAACATTTTTAACTTTAAAAAGATAAAACAATGAAAATAGACTTTTTTAGTTTAGTGTAAAAAAATTCAACTAAAATGTATTACATGTTATTAGATTTTTAATAACTGGTATTGCCTCCTCGAGCTCTGATTACAGCTTCGAGCCGGTTTGGCATACTGAACACTAAGTTTCGGAGCCGATGTTGGGGAATATTCTCTCATTCTTCTACCAGGGCCTGCTTTAGTGCCCTGAGGGTAGTAGGTGGTGGTCTGCGATTTCTGACTAGCCTCCCAAGCTCATCCCAGGCGTGTTCAATCGGGTTGAGATCAGGACTTGCTGCCAAGCCATCACGCTGATACCGACCTCCTGAATATACTCTTGTACGATATGAGCCGTGTGTGGCCGGGCATTATCATGCATCAGCATCGGATCCATCACCCATATTTGCTAAATACGGCCCTGCATACTCATTGAGAATCTCTTGAGCATATCTTTGCCCAGTGAGGGTGCCATTTTCTATGGCTACTAGCTCTGTGCGACCTTCTGAAGATATGCCAGCCCATACATGTACACTGCCAATCCACCGTATTGGACTCTTTCTGAGATGCAGGCTTGAAGGTATCGCTCACCAGGTCGCCTGTAAACACTTCGCCTTCCATCAGAAGTGTAAAGGGAGAATCCTCACTGCAAACAAAACACACTCATCTGCAAACAAAATTCTTGACCATTCTTCTTCATCACACTGCATGTGTTCACGGGCGTATCGCAGTCTCGCTACTCGATGCTGTCTCTCGAGTTTTGGGCCACTCGCTGGTCTTCCGGGTTTCAAATTTGCTTCAGCAAGTCTTCTTCTCACTGTACCGTCACTAATGTAGTCCCTCCGGGTCTGAAGTAGCTGTTGCTGGACTTCAACTGCATTTTGGTGGCGATTTCTTAACACAGTGGAAATAATATAACGATCTTCTCGGCCACTGGTACACTTGGGTCTGCCATTACAAGGTCTCCTCAGATGGTGTCCAGTCTCTTCGTACCTTCGCTTTACCTTCTGGACCGTTCGTACCGTCACACCCACCATTCTTGCAGTGCGACGCATACTGATGCCTAGTTCCAGAAAAGCCAGAATGTGCTACATTCTTCAACTGAAAGAAGCATGATTAATAAATGTTATGTGCTTTTTAGCATAAATTTTTAAAACAAGACCCATCGATCTTGAAAAAAATTTAAAACAGAAAGAAAAATGTGAATGGTAAAATTGTAATTCGGAAACGTCCACTTTGAAAAAGAAATGGTTTTGTTTTTGAAGTTTTTTTTCAGCCAATTCTTAAAAGAAGGTTACCGACTATAAAGTTTTTATGTACAAAATTAAGTTCTCTTTGGAGTCCTTTTTATTTCGAAAGTATATCTTGTGAACTTAAAACGTTATCCCAATTTTAAAAGTGTGATACTTACTTTTGAAGGCTAGTGTATATAAGTATATGATTTTAATTGAGCGGTTCATATTTTGTTTTATCGTTTCATATAATTTAAAGAAATAGATTTATAGACTGTGCACAGAGAGTTGATAAACATAAATGAACACAGATTACGGTGAAACCGGCGCTGACCGGCGATTCGGCTTGACAACAGTTGCGTGCCTCTTACCACAAATAAAATATGTGTATATACCAGAGAACACAGGTGAGAAGTGAAACTTCTTTATGATATACATATAATTTTTCTACTATTTACAACTTCACAGATATTGGGTAGATAAGGCTTAAGAAAAAAATTCAATATTAAATTAAAGCTATTTTATTATAATAAACATGCATACAAATAAGTCTTTTTATTTTATTATTTTCAGCCTAATATATTATTTTTTTCTTTATGTCACAATATAGTCATAAAAAAACAACATGGCGCGTAACCGAAAATCGTAACGATTTGCTATAAAATTTCTCTCATACGTCGATAAAGAAGTTTCACTTCAAAAGTATTATACAGTAGTTTTCCAATTAGAAGCACTAAAGCGCATTTAATGGAATAATGCTCAACGTTGAATGTTCCAACTATAGCAACTAGAGGTGGTCGTTAAATCAATAAACTGTTTATATTAACAGCTTTATATTAGTTAACGAATTAACTGTTTTTCTTCAACGAAAAAACCTGTTGAACGTAATAAGCTAATAAATTCAATCAAGGTCTTCGCCCGTAACTTGCAATAAATGAAGAAATTGGATGCCTCATTAAAACAGTTGACGAATTTGCGAACGAAAACGTTGACTTGATATTATATTGACGAAATAGGTACTACGTATAAATTAAATTTAGTAATGTTATTAATATAATATGAAGTATAAACCTAATAAAAACCTAAATTATTAATAAATGCGTTAACCGATTTTTCAAAACCCGTTGACGGTTTAACAGTTTTTTCAACCTGTTGATCATTGACAAAAAAAATTAAATTAAATTAAATTAATTTAAAAACCTTCAATGACACACCTCTAAGCAACGCTTCGCACAATCAAGCACTTTCAAAAGTACTGCTCTCGCGCGATGCGTGCAATTGATACCAACACAATGGCAGAAAATTAACAAGTGTCTTTCTTTAGGTTGGCATTGATCCAAATTTTATTTATAGGTATATTATTGTGGGTATTGTTTATTGTTGAAAAAGTTTTTAAAGCTTTCGTTTCGGCGGAGCTTTTTGGGAAAAAATAAAAGTTACTTCAGACTGTGTTAAAAATAAATGTATAAGTATAGATGAAGGTACAAACATTACGTTTTTATAGCTTTTTTTCAACACTGAACTTAACGCACTCTGCCAATGCATTTGAAAACTAATTCATGTTACAATTCAACAAATGCTTTTATAGTTTAAAAGAATTCTTTAGCCAAAAATAATAGTATTTAAATGTAATTTTTTGAGAGGTACCTACAAACTAATGTTTATTTAATATTATATTATAAATTAAACTATGTAATGTTTATTAGTGACGTATAAATATAAAAATTCCAATATTGACAATCAAATATTTGTATGCCGATATATTGGCGAATTGTGCTGAACACCAATTAATTATTAACAACTATATTACCACGATTCATACAAATAAATCATTTCATTTCATATCAACACAATTCGGTATTGGGTGTCACTGAGTCGCATTATGCTCTGACATTTGACAACTACTACAGATTGCAATAACGAAAGGACAGTCGACACTTTACTTTGTGGGTGTTTAATTGGTTGACTCTCGATCATAGATAGAGTATTGTTTTGTGTGTATGTGCGTGCAAGAGTGAAGAACATATCTAACAAAGTTACAGCAAGATAGAAAAGGAACGCGAATGTATTGTGACTAACCGATTTCGATGGACAAGTCGTAAACAGTCAGCCACTGTCGGTAGGCTACCTAATTGTTTTGACTATTCTACTAGCTAACGCACACATTAAGAAATCAAAAGCAGCGTGCATACTCCGCGGCCGTCTGTCATGCGACACGCGATAGATGGACGAAAAATTTTAGGCGACGTAATAAAGTTTCACTTTAATAATAATTGTGTACGCTTTGATGAAGTCACTTCTGTCGTGTTATTTTTTAAACATTTAACAACTCTCTGAGTACAAGCTATATTGATTACAACATATTATTTACAAAGATTTTACAACGTTTCTATTATAAAAGGGAGGGGATAGCATTGCAAATTAGAGTATAAATAAAATAGTTAAATCGTGCCAAATATATGTACTTATAATGTTTTCATATGTTGAATGTTTATTCATTTTTGGCTGAATATTATTGCGAACTATTGAAATGAAGCCAGAACTGAATGACGTTGCCAAAACTACTCAAATTTTATGATGATAGTTCACATTTTGGGTATGTTCCGATATTCGCTGCGACCACTGTACAGTGTGACGTCAATTTAGTCTACTGTGAAGCCGTTCCTTTATAGCCAGTTATATTGGTTACTATTTAAAACTGAACGCAATCCCGTATACCTACTTTCAGTCGCATTTTTTGACGCAGCATTCAAATGAGTGTATAAAAGTTTTCTAGTTCATCATCTAAAAAACTGTTGTTGGTATATCGTCAAATTAAAAATGTTTGGGATTAAACAGTAGGTATTTGTTTATAAAACGTAAGCTCTCGAGTGGTTTTGACTGATCACGTGATCGAAGTACTGCGAGTACCTTACCTCGAAAACGCCAGTACTCACAGTAGAATATGGCGGCGATTTATGACGTCATATATTTCCCTAGGGTACTGCGGCAGTATACTGGCAGTCCATAACGGAACGAATTTTTCTACAGTGATAGCACTATGCAGTACTCGAAGTGCATATTGGAACATACCCTATAAAGTATATATTTATTTTTATATTTATATACATGGATAATATAGTTGTTCACGAATACAGTAGCTATTTTTTAATAGTTGTAGCTTGTAGATGAAGCCACAACCTGAGAGTTGAACAAGACATATTATACAACTTCTATCAACGATACGTCACTCAAACGTTTGGTATTCGCACGGAATGCGAGAGGTCGCGGGTTCGAGTCCCGCATCGTTCATAAAATTTGTTTACAAATTTAATTTATGTAGTAGTAGCTTTTCCATGTAATTAATAGGTTATTAATATTCGTTGATATCGTAGTATATTTACGAGTGGGAAGCTCCTTTGCACAGAATGCCGGGTAGATTATGGGTAACACAACGGCTCCTTTTTCTGACATGAAGCAATAATGTGTAAGCATTATTGTGTTTCGGTCTGAAGGGCACCGTAGCTAGTGAAATTACTAGGCAAATGAGTCTTAACATCTTATATCTCAAGGTGATGAGCGCAGTTGTAGTGCCGCTAAGAATTTTTGGGTTTTTGCAAGAATCCTGAGCCAGGTGAACGTCCTGCTCGTCTTGTCCCTTAGTGTCATAAAAAAATATTATCGAGAGCCTCTAAACATTGATTTAATATAATAATAGATATTGTTATCAAATAGTTCCTAATTTTAATTTTTTGTGTATTATTTTAATTACATAATCTACAACTGTTTGGTGTTTTATTTTTTTAAATTTTACCTACCCGCTGTGTTAATAAGTCTCCATTTTGTTGTTTTTCTCTTGCGGTCGGAAATTTCTCCTCCTGAAGAGCATAAGGAATGAAGAATGAAGCCCACACGAAAAACTCTAATGAGAGGATACGGCAGTTGTAGTAATCTGCAATTGATATGATCTGTAGTTCAATAGTTCCTTTGTTGTGGCTTTGTTTGGGCTGTGGGTATGCATACTATTATTATGTGTGAAAGAAGTTTATTTAAAAAAAAATGTATGCCTACAAAGTACACATGTCAGAAGTGAAACCTACATGTTGCTAAGATGATACACGATCTCAACCGCTATGAGAGATTACTATCACCGCTACCACATTTATGTTCTCCTGGTGTCTATGTAGTAGTATGTCGTGCGCACGACTTCAGGCTGTAATAAGGTATAGGCGCTGTTTCCAGGATGATACAACATGGATACCTTCAAAAAAAGCGCGTACACCTTAAAGGCAACGCTCCTGTGAATCCTCTGGTATTGGCGGTGATGACCTAACATCAGGTGACCGATACGGTCGTTTTTTCTCCTTTTCCATAAAAAAAGAAAACATTTCTTCAAGATAAATTATTTTTCTTTTATGTATCTTATTAATTAATTGTCGTTTTTTAAATCTTATCTAATTGTCATTTTCTATTAAAAATAAAATATTTTATGTGATGTAAAAGTGACAAAATTAAATGAATTATGTTAGTCTTGGATATGTAAATGTTCGAAGGTTTGACTCGAAATAAAATGGTATAATTTTGAGTGTTCCCATTTATTACAACAACAATACGTCCAAATACCTATATTTTTTTTATAAAATTTATAACTTTATGATTACGCTAATAATCATATCAATATTTTTGACGGTAATTTTATTTTGTGCGAGGTTTAACTATTTAAAAGTTTAATATAGCTACCGTCCAAAAGTTCAGTTTCGGCATTGACGTTCTATATATATATATAGACAATGCACGTCATACAAAATCAAATCCGAAATTATGGCACACGCCTAAAATGACACCATAATAAGTTTTGACTGCTATGTCTATACATTACTGCGCTTACTCCAGTTGTTTCAAATATTATTAGTCAATAGGCAGCAATGTAAGCACTTTTTCAGTTTATTCTGCGAATTTTGAATTTAGAACCCGATTTGGACAGTGACATCTGTAGAGTAGCAGTTAAGCATTTTTTTAAGCCCTGACGAAAACGAGGGTTGCAATAAGTTTTACGTTTGTCAGTCTGTCTCTATTTTCTGATCAAGATCTGTTCAGTCGGAGGTTTTTTACGTTTTTAATCAAAAATCACACTCATATAGGCGAAATTTGTATGTTTATTTATTGGGTTGTGCGTATATTTATTACTTCTTAACGCTCTAAGTGTATTTGGATCTAATATGTTAAGGTAACCTATAATGAGAGAGAAAAACACTCAAATATAATATTTTTATTTACATAAAATAATACGGCGAACTGGTTATTTAAATGTTAAGTTCCCTGAAATAAACTTAATTTGTTAATTTTTGTCTTTGAAACAGAAATATTTTCCAGGTTATGTTTTTGGCATATTATGTAGTGTGAGCGAACACCAAGCTATCTTGTAATGACATCTTTTTTCAAATTATAAATATGGCTAGTTGGACTTTTGTATGTGCATTAACTTGAATAAATTGACAAAATATATTGACTTTCGAAAGATATTTCAATACGTATAAAATTAAAAAGGTTTTATCATACTTTATGAGTATAATTTTTAATCGCTTTAATCTTTTAGTGGTGACTTCGTTTGTAAAATTCTTCACATCTCTCTCTTGCTACCAATTGGCACCAATTCTCTTTCACTATCTCGTGTACGGAAAAACTGAAAAAGATTTGCGGTATAAATAAGTATCAAGTATCACTAGGTTGCGATATGTCTGTGATACCGTGTTAATAGCACTAGTTTGTAATTGTTCACGTTCTTATAAGCCGTTCAAATTCACTGGCGATGACTTTCTGTTCACAAAATACTATATTGTTAGAAGGGCCTTTAAAAATGTGACTTTACCGGCAATGACTTTCCGTCCACAAAATACAATATTGCTAATAATAATTGATCACTGTGCCTTTAAAAAAAAGAGCGACTCTATAGTTTTCATTTTTGAATGTGTGCTTGTCGCGTCCTTTCACCTGTCTCATTTTGACAAGCGGGAGAGAAAGGGATGTGAATACTTGTCAATAATTTTACCATAATACCATATTTAATAAAAATATATTCGTTTTACTAAATTATTTACGCTTTTCGCCAATCCACCTTATATAAATGAAATAAATTTACTGGTGATAAGTCACAGCATTTTTTTTTCGTCGTTAACGTATTATTTGAGCACTTTTTTAAAGTACGCTTAGAGTTGGTGATTGACATACAGTTGACGCACGACTAAGGAGAAAATATATCCAAATTTTTATTTAATTCTTGAGTTTATGCTTAAAATAAAATTGTGATTAATTTGGCACTAGTGCAGTACCATAGCCTACTTGCAAATAGTAGGCTATGGCACTACTCAATAGTCATTTTGCTAATTGACAATTAATAACAAAATGTCAATTGTGTGTGCGGTATCTAGAATTTTACAAACAAAAACAATAATAAGCATCAATCAAAAGTGCTTTACTCGTGCTTTTTCAATATTGCCACGATCAAATAAAAATCAGGATAGTAATTTCAAAAGGAAATATTTTTTTCGGAGTGTTTTATCAGTAGCTGCTGGTGTTATAGGTTATGTGAGTTTAAATGATACAGTTAAAAGTGCTGTGCCGTTGTCTGGAAGACGGGATCAATTTAACTTTATTGCCGATGTCGTGGCTGTGTCTGCTCCTTCAGTTGTGTATATTGAAATACAAGATGGAAGAAGATTCGACATATACTCAGGCAAACCAATTCCTATTTCAAATGGCTCTGGCTTTATCGTGAAGGAAGATGGGTTGATACTTACAAATGCTCATGTTGTTATTAATAAACCAAATGCTGTTGTAAATGTAAGATTAATGGTAAGTTAGCAGAATTTTAATTACAATGCATACACAATATTTACAACATTTCACTTTTGTTTGAAGAAAAGAAGAAAATATATGCATAGTGATGTTTTCTTATCCTAAATTCTTTCGAAACTTACAAATATTGATTGAGTTTGGTGTCATGCTACTGGAATTCAAGGATTTTGATTGGTGTCAGGAGTGTCATCACTTTTTTGTCCACACCCAGCTTTTTAGGGTTCCAAGCCAAATGGCAAAAAATAGAATCCAAATATGTCACAGCCACTTTTTTCCAAAACTATGAGAACTATACTGTTGAAACTTGGCAAGTAGTTGTATTCTGTAAACTGCATTAAGATTTTCACACAAAAATAGAAAAAAAACAAGAAATTTTGAAATTTTTCCCCATACATAGAACTGAAACTCAAAAATTTTTTTCATTAAACCCATATGTATCTATGGATAGGTCTTGAATAAAATGATATAATTTTTTTCTAAACTGAATAGTCTGCGCGAGAGACACTTCCAAAGTGGTTAAATGTGTCCCCACCCCCTGTAACTTCTAAAATAGGAGAATGATAAAACTATATGATTAAAAAAAATATACGATTTACATTACTATGCAAACTTCCACTGAAAACTGGTTTGAAAGTGATCTAGTAAGTAGTTTTATTTTAATACATCTTAAATAGTAAACAGAATAGTTACATCGAAATACAAGAACTGATATGTTACTTGCTGCTACGGAACCCTTCATGGGCCAGTCCGACTAGCACTTGGCCGTATTTATTGTCTTTGTAGAATCATTTGTTTATATTTTACAAAAAATTCGTTGTGTGCATTCCCTTAATACTCATCCGACAAGTGGTACTATTTTTTGATGTATATTGATCACTGTAAGTCTCACTTGTCTTTTTTTTTATGTGTGGGTGGCAACAACAGCAAACATGTACTATCTCTTTCTCTATTAATAAAGTGCTAAAACTATAACTTTACTGAATAACATCTAATAAAAGTATATAATAAATATGGTTACATGATTTTTTCAGAATGGCTCCATTCACACAGGATTTGTGGAAGATTATGATGTGAAATCAGATCTAGCAACAGTAAGGATACCTGTAAAAAACCTACCAATCATGAAACTGGGTACATCTGCTGATTTGCGACCTGGCGAGTGGGTTTGTATTAATATTTAAATTCTATAGGTACACTTTTATCAAGTTCTAACCTATTATATATTTTATCACCACTATCTACAACACTGCCTCATGTAATGTCATGAGGGTTGCCAGACTTTTGAGTATACACACCTTTTTATTATGCAATCCATTTCAAAGATGTGAGTTTCATTTAAAAGCTTTATTTTTAAATATTTTGATAAGAATGATGGTGATGTGCATAATCTATCATACATACCTATATAATAATTTATTGGAGTTGTTTAGTCATTTTAAAATATTTGCAAAATAGATTGAGTGTTTTGAATATTTTTATTTGTTTTTAACCGATTTCAAAAAGGAGGAGGTTACCAATTCGATGGGTATTTTTTTTTATATATGTACACTGATTACTCTGAGATTTATGATCCGATTTACGAAATTTTTCCCATAAAATTTGGTCCCATAAAAATTTTACATAGTTTGTTCCAGTACTTTTCATTTTATGAAAATTTATATGAAAATTTGTGCTACATACAAATAATAAATAAATCTAAGTTTTGAAGTCAGTGCAAAGCCAAATGTATTAAAGGTAATTACACTCGCCACGCGTTACTTTGAGCGGGATAGCTTCATCTAGAACAAAACAACCCAAGCGGACAGACACGCATGGCCAGACAAACTTAATAATTATAGTAAGTTAGCTGCTTATAATATAAGTTTTATTTTGATAAGGGCTTGGCACCGACTTAAAACCTATCAATAGGTAGCACATACAAATAATAGTATTTTATTAATATTAAAGGTAAAGGTTTGCATAAGAGGTGTATTAAATTAAATTTTTAGTTATTCCATACTTATCAGTTTTTGAAGTCGGTTTTTTTAAACATAGTTTTTTTTATGTTAGCTCTAATAGGTGTAGACAGTTTTGTGGTCACATTTTGTATCTATTGCTTTGTATAGACTGCAATTCAATGTATTTTATTAATAACACACAAATATTTATTATAAACTAGCTGACCCAGCAAATGTTGTTTTGCCATATAAATTATTTTTAGTGTTTGACTGTTTTTCTTTCCAACATACTTTACAAATCTGACTACCACAAAAAAGTCTTTCATTTTTCCGGTTAATATATATAGCATATATATGACACTCACAACAAATGTGGCTTTGAATTGATAACAGAATATCCAAAATCGGTTCAGTAGATCCACAGATAAAGGTTGGTAACCCTCCTGTTTTTATTCTGCAAGAGAATGTGGGTGGTTTGTACATTTGTTTGTCCTCCTTTTCCATAAAAAAAGATTAGCCTCTAGAAAATTGTGATAATGATTTCAATGAAAGAAAGTATTTTATTCATTCCTCAATTTTAATATTATTCTCTTGTGCTCTCTAATAGTAATTATAACCGCTATACCTACTTTATAACGATAGATAGGTACTTTATGACGGTAATGCAAAAGTTATAGGTAGCTGCTGCAATATGCTCCTATAAACTATGTTAAATTATTTATTTTAGCAAACCCACAAAGAGCTGGCAGTAGGAAAAACATAGCATGACCTAATGTATTCCTGCTTCTTTTAAGGTTTGATGATACAATTTGTTGATAGTCATTGAAAATGAAACTTTTAATTGGAACTGCAGGCATTTAAAATTTATAACTCCCCCAGCCGCAGTCGTACGATCACCGGCGCGCCCATTCCATTCTATATATCCATAATTATTGCAATATTATAGATTTGATATAATTATATATTTATTTATAATTAATTGACCCAACAGACGTTGTTCTGTATATAATAAATAAAATAATGTTTTATATAAATTTGTCAATAATATTTCATATCATCAAGAATTATTTCGTAAATTGTTTCACAGCAGAACTGTCAAACCATGTGTCAATAAATTCTCTCATAGAAAATATGTCCATACAAAACAAATATCGGACGAGGGGGGACGCATCAAAGGAAAAACAAAATTGTAGTTTTTATTTAATTCTGAACCATTTCATATTTATTCACTTTTTAAACCTTCCCTGGACTTCCACAAATACTTCAAGACCAAAATTAGCCAAATCAATCCAGCCGTTCTTGAGTTTTAGCGAGACTAACGAACAGCAATTCATTTATATATATAAGTTTATTGCTCGTTTGTCTCTAAACATATCTGCCTTCCAAATGAGCTTAATAAAAAATTACATATTTCAAATGTAATGTAATAAACCTATGAAATAAAATATTTTTGATTGATTGATTAATAAATCAATATCTAATTTTCAGGTAGTTGCAATGGGCAGTCCGCTAGCTTTAAGTAATACTGTGACTGCTGGTGTGATCAGCTCTACACAAAGGCCCAGTAAAGAGTTAGGACTGCAAGGTATTATTAATAAAGAATATGGGTTTTATGAGCTGAGAGAGTGGATAATAAGTGAGGAATATGGGTATCATTTGCTATAGGTAAACTGATTTGGACTACAAGGTATTATAAAATAAGGATATGGGTTTTATGAGCTGAGAGAGTGGATAATAAGTGAGGAATATGGGGATCTTGTGCTATAGGAAAACTGAATTTGACCACAAGGTATTATAAATAAAGAATATGGGTTTTATGAGCTGATAGAGTGGATAATAAGTTAGGAATATGGGTATCATGTGCTATAGGAAAACTGAATTTGACCACAAGGTATTATAAATAAAGAATATGGGTTCTATGAGCTAAGAATGTGGATAATAATTCGGGAATATGGGTATCATGTGCTTTAAGAAAACCTACAAATTGACTACTGTTATTGACATGCCTTATAGCAATTGAACAGAATATGTGTGCTTAGTTATGCCGGGGTAGAACTGTGTCCACACATATATATTATGCAGTAGCATTGTAACTTACAGTATGAGTAGTGTTAGTGTGTGTGAATTGCTCAAAATAGATGTTACCCTCACCCTCAATTTTGTTTGACGTATTCACAGTTGTCATAGACATATAAACGATTTAAGTATTGTACTTTGCCTGCCTGCCTTTTTGATATTTAAAAACGAGTATTGTATTATGTTTCAGGTAACGACATGGTGTACATACAAACAGACGCGCCTATAACATTTGGTAATAGTGGAGGTCCTCTAGTAAACCTGGACGGAGAAGCTATTGGCATCAACAGTATGAAAGTGACCTCCGGAATATCATTTGCTATCCCTATTGATTATGTCAAAGATTTCTTGGAAAAGCGTGAGTTGTGTATTTTATTATCTCAATTTATGTTGGGGATCATACAAATTATATCATGTTTTTCACTCCTACCCTCATCCTATTCACAACTGGTCACACAGAATATTAACACTTAGAACGTGAGTAGGCCTAAGCGAATTGAAGCACTTTCAATGTGGACGTTTATGACCACATACATTTCCTGCCACGTCAGTATTATTCTGTCAACCTCCATGACAAACAGCGCGCGAAATTTAATTTAAAAAGGACTTACTGTGCAGTGAAAGGGTGTCACAACGCATCTCAAAATAAAAATAAAGATAAGAAAATCACATTTCACACCTAAATACTATTTCACAACTTTTAATTTAAGCTAATACATTCGTCAAAACAGTAAAACTTAAACTAAGCGCTTTGAATAGTTACTATAAATATTTCTCAAATTACTGAATTTACCATATTATGTTCGGAAAAAATTGAGCTCGTGAGAACATTAACGGCCACTCTTTTTAACCGACTTCAAAAAAGGAGGAGGTTCTCAATACGTCGGTATATTTTTGAAGTGAAACTTCTTTATCGACGTATGAGAGAAATTTTATAGCTATTCGTCACGGTTTTCGTGACATTTTTTTTAAATCCAAGATGGCCGCGCACTAAATTATGATTTCAACAATATGGATATCGTATCCAAGGTTCTCGAGGGTGCAGAGAACGAATTTGGGATCATTTTTGAAATCCAAGATGGCCGCCGCGCAAATGTATGATTTCAACGATTTTATTTCCATGTGGCACAACAATGTGCTATCCGCAATTGAGTACTTAACTAATCGTTATAAAGTTGAGTATTGTTTACTAATTAATATATCTAAACAGACGGTCACTCAAAAATTCAATACATTGCGGTGGCAGGCCATGCGACTCACCCGTGCTACAATAAGTACTGTTGTTGTTGTTGTACCTACATTAATTTTTTCGTTTGTATTGTACCTATATTATTAAATTGTGTATTTATAAGTTAATATTAATATTTATTACAGACGATAATAGTATTTCTTCTAACATGCTGGACAAACCTCTGTGGTTTTTGGCCTGTTATATCATAATAAATTGTAATTCTATTTTTCATAATAAAAACAAAAAAAAAATCTCGAAAGATGCCTATAAGTTGTTTGGCATTAGGGTTATAACACTATAACCACCACGCCCCATATAGCCCCAAAAGAATTTTGCATGGCAGCCATCTTCGATTTAAAAATGATCCCAAATTCGTTCTTTGCACCCTCGTGAACCTCGGATACGATATCCATATTGTTCAAATCAGAATTTTGCACGGCGGCCATCTTAGATTTAAAAAATGATCCCAAATTCGTTATCTGCACCCTCGAGAACCTCGGATACGATATCCATATTGTTGAAATAATATTTTGCATGGCGGCCATCTTGAATTTCAAAAATGATCCCAAATTCGATCTCTGCACCCTCGAGAACCTCGGATACGATATCCATACTGTTGAAATCATAAT
Organism: Leptidea reali; assembly: GCA_949711725.1. Lineage (NCBI taxonomy): Eukaryota > Metazoa > Arthropoda > Insecta > Lepidoptera > Pieridae > Leptidea > Leptidea reali. Next base: position 15,938,701 of record CATIXN010000023.1, on the reverse strand, counting down.
TTTGCGTGGCAGCCATCTTGGATTACAAAAATGATCCCAAAATCGTTCTCTGCACCCTCGAGAACCTCGGATAGGATATCCATATAATTGTTGAAATCATAATTTGGCGCGTCGGCTTAAATAATAGTTTTATTAATAATAGCTGGCAGGAGCTCTGTCGTCTCGCTTTTTCGTTTCATCGAGTTTCAAATCACAACGATTCTAAACAAGTTTCAATTCAATAAAATAATATGGATATTTAAACATTATAAGAACAATATGCGTATGAATGCGAATTAAATATATGTATATATCTATCTACCTATTATTATATTATGTTATAATCGGTTACAGTGTTTATTTTATGTTTGGAAGTGTATGTGTGCGTGTAGTGTGTGTTAGTGTATATGTGCGTGTGTTTATGTACCTATTTGTTCATTTTATATTGCTCCAGTAACATTTTTCGTATCTAGTGTATTCATTAATATTTTAATAATTTCTTTTTTGAAGATATTTTTACTGCGATTATGAATGTCGATATTCGAAAAAACTTCGTTGTAATGCTTACAAATTCTGTTAATGGGAGAATTTTTACGTTCGTAGTGTAAAATGATAATGAAAAAAGAGGCGTTTATGGATAGCTACTACCAGATGTGGAAAAATATCCATTGTTCTCAATGGGGATCAAACTATTGGTCAGTAGTGCAACTAACGGTTTCATCCAGACATCTTATAATCTGAAAATTTAATTGTTGCCTATTAAATTCGATATTCAAAGGGTAAATTGTAAGAGCGTGTGTAAGTTTACTTGTAGAAGTTGAGATTGTAAGAGTGTGTGTAAGTTTACTGCTCTTGGTAACTTCAGCCAGCCGTCCATGCCGCCGTTGTACATGAGGAATGACACCCTGGCCCATACGGCAAAAGAGAAAGCCGATCTCTTATGCGCTCTTTTCGCCTCCAACTCGACTCTTGACGACAACGGAAAAACACCGCTGACCATCCCGCGGTGTCAGAGCTCTATGCCTGAAGTACAGTTCAGACAGAAAACTGTTAGGCGAGCTCTGTTTTCGTTGGACGTCAGGAAGTTGAGCGGGCCGGATGGCATTTCTCCAATCGTGCTTAGAACGTGAGCCCCTGAGTTGACGCCGGTGTTAACGCGTTTATTCCGGCACTCTTATTCTAAAGGCGTAGTCTCTGACTTATGGAAGTCAGCTCTTGTCCATCCGATCCAAAAAAAAGGAGACAGTTCGGATCCGGCAAACTACAGGCCTATTGCTATTACCTCCCTGATCTCCAAAATCATGGAGATAATTAGCCGTCAGCTCTTGGTATACCTAGAGGGTCACCAGTTGATCAACGACCGACAATACGGGTTTCGCCATGGTCGGTCAGCAGGTGATCTTCTGGTATACCTAACACATAGATGGGCTGCGGCTATTGAAAGCAAGGGGGAAGGCCTGGCAGTTAGCCTGGATATTGCGAAGGCCTTTGATCGTGTATGGCACGAGGCGCTCCTCTCAAAACTTCCATCATTTGGGCTTCCCGAGAGCTTGTGCAAGTGGACCTCCAGCTTCCTCACTGGGCGCAGCATACAGGTCGTTGTCGACGGATATTTCTCGAACCCGAAGTCCGTGAATGCTGGAGTGCCCCAAGGCTGTGTGCTATGTCCCACGCTGTTTCTTCTGCATATCAATGATATGTTGGACACCTCCAACATTCATTGCTATGCAGACGACAGCACTGGTGATGCCGTATACATGGGCCATGCAGGTCTCTCTCGGGAAATCGTCGACCAGTGCCGGGAGAAACTTGTGTCTTCTATCGAGTCTTCTCTTGAGAGGGTCGCGGAATGGGGTAAATTGAACCTTGTCCAATTTCCAACCCCCAGAAGACTCAAGTTTGCGCGTTTACCACTAAAAAAACCCCATTTGTCGTATCACCGCTCTTCGACAACACTTCCCTTAAAGCCTCGCCTAGTATCGGAATACTGGGTCTCGAAATCTCGAGCGATTGCCAATTTCGTGGTCATCTGCAGGGCAAAGCCAAATTGGCTTCAAAGAAACTGGGCGTCATTAATAGAGCACGACAATACTTCAAGCCGGCCCACATACTAGCGCTCTACAAAGCGCAGGTCCGGCCACACATGGAGTATTGCTGTCATCTCTGGTCTGGCGTACCCGAGTATCAGCTCGATCCATTTGACCGCGTGCAACGCACATCAATTCGAATTGTCGGGGACCCAGTGCTCTGTGAACGGCTGGATCACTTGGCGTTGAGTAGAGAAGTCGCTTCAGTGTGTGTCTTCTATCGCATTTATCACGGGGAGTGTTCCGAAGAGCTGTTTAACCTGATTCCTGCCGCCGAAATCGCACGACACGCCGCAAGTTAGGATATCATCCTCACCATCTGGATGTGTGGTGGTCCTCCACAGTGCGGTTTTCAAGGACCTTTCTTCCACGTACTACAAAGCTGTGGAATGAGCTTCCTTGTGCGGTGTTTCCGGGACGATACAACATGGGTACCTTCAAAAAAAGCGCGTACACCTTCCTTAAAGGCCGGCAACGCTCTTGTATTCCTCTGGTATTGCAAGAGATTGTGGGCGGTGGTGATCACTTAACAACAGGTGACCCGTACGCTCGTTTGTCCTCCTATTCCATAAAAAAAATACTTGTAGAAGTTGAGATTGTAAGAGTGTGTGTAAGTTTACTTGTAGAAGTTGAGATTGTAAGAGTGTGTGTAAGTTTACTTGTAGAAGTTGAGATTGTAAGAGTGTGTGTAAGTTTACTTGTAGAAGTTGAGATTATAAGAGTGTGTGTAAGTTTACTTGTAGAAGTTGAGATTGTAAGAGTGTGTGTAAGTTTACTTGTAGAAGTTGAGATTGTAAGAGTGTGCGTAAGTTTACTTGTATAAGTCGAGATTGTAAGAGTGTGTGTAAGTTTACTTGTAGAAGTTGAGATTGTAAGAGTGTGCGTAAGTTTACTTGTAGAAGTTGAGATTGTAAGAGTGTGCGTAAGTTTGCTTGTAGAAGTTGAGATTGTAAGAGTGTGCGTAAGTTTACTTGTAGAAGTTGAGATTGTAAGAGTGTGTGTAAGTTTACTTGTAGAAGTTGAGATTGTAAGAGTGTGCGTAAGTTTACTTGTATAAGTTGAGATTGTAAGAGTGTGCGTAAGTTTGCTTGTAGAAGTTGAGATTGTAAGAGTGTGTGTAAGTTTACATGTGGAAGTTATACTTCTACTTAACAAAACAAAAATCCTTAAATTTTTAGTCCTCTTGCCTATTTATGTTTGTGGAAAGATCAATAATAGTAGATAATAAAGTAGGTATTAAATACAACCAATCAATATTTTATTATACCGCACAATTTAGTGAAATAACGTGTGATTCAAATTTCATAAAATTATTGCTATACAATCAGTAAGAACTTTTTGACAACTTAAGGCTTTTGGTAACTGATGTGTGATACAAATGGTTGATCAACTAACATCAAGATGTAGAATTTGCCTGACGGTGTGCGCGCGCATCGCCAAAATTCACTGATAATGTTTAAATAACTTGACCATTCAAAATTTGAGTATTAAATATACGTATTAGATATATAAATGAGAATAAAACTGGAAATATTAGGGAAACTAATATTTTAGAAGGACTTAGACAAACACAAAGAATTTAGAAGGACTTTTTTTGTGATGGGTATAAAATGTTAAACTCGCGTCAGGACACGTGGCCTGATCGAAAATTCGCAAGACAGTCGTTGAAATTATGGATGAGAGATTTATACTCCTAACTAATTATAGTTATGTTTCAATTCAATCATCATACGGTCATTGGACCAGTGCGAGGTCGTGGGATCTAATTTCAGCGTGATAAACTTTAATGTAAAATAATTGTTATAGTTCTGAGATGTTACATTTTTAATGTAATATAAATTGTCATTTTTGTGTACGATAGCGCCTTATATGAATATTGTATTTAACGACATAAATACTTTAGTGATAAATATAGCAATCCGTGCGTAATTATTCCCTAACCATTCCAAAATATTCAAAAATGCACAAAGTTAGTGTTCAAGTTTTGCCGGCACTCCCGCAGTGCACCCCGTATTTTTTTTAAATAATGACAAGCAGAGTCTACAGATTATAACAACTCTTCTTAATGTTTCAGGCAAAGCGAAATCACCGAAAGTATCGAAAAAGTACCTCGGCATTACACTCCTCTCTCTGACTCCGAACATATTGATGGAATTAAGAATGCGTAATCCAGGGGTAAGTACGGATCATCATTAATTTTACGAATACATGTTGTTACGATAATTTTAGTACCTTATAATAATAATTGGGGAAAATGTCTCTTCGCATTTTATACGAAAACTAGTTTTTTTAAAGTTTATATTTAACATTTAATTACAGAATATAATATTTTAAGTGCTTTAGTTTCTTATGAAACGGGACGAGACGAGCAGGACGTTCAGCTGATTGTAATTATTGATACTCCCTGCCCTAAAATTTCTGAGTGCCAAGTGTCATTTGCCCAGTAATGTCTTTCCGAAGAGCTGTTTCACCTGATTCCTGTCGCCGAATGTCACCTTTGCACGACACGCCACAAATTAGAAAATAATCCCCACCATCTGGATGTGTGGCGTTCCTCCACAGTGCACTTTTCAAGTTCTTCCACATTCTACACAGCTGTGGAAAGTGCTTCCTTGTGCGGTCTTTCCGGGAAGATAATACATGGGTACCTTCATAAATGCGCGTAGACCTTCCTGAAAGGCCGGAAAGGCTACTGTGATTCCTCTGGTGTTGGAAATGAATGTGAAATGACTCATGCGCTCGTTTGTCCTCCTTTTCCATTAAAAAACAACGTTAAGGTCTAGGTTAAGATGGTCAGCTCCTATGTTCCAGGGTGCATTAACTAGGAGGGTCCTCATGAGACACTCCTCCTCATGAGGTTTTTATTTTGGAAATATCAAAGGATTACAACCTTGTAGTACAGAGTTAAAACATATTATTATTTATCTACACCCATGCTTTAAATCCTCTATTAAAGATTCTAAAACAGATAGCTTATTGCCAACATTAAAACACCCAATGTCCTAATAACCATTACATCATCCAAACGAGTGTTGTAATGAAATTCAGTACAATATTATATCATCCGTTTTCACAATAACACTCCTTTGGATTATATTATGGTTACTAGGACTGGCTGTTTTAATGTTAGCAGTCAGCTAACTGTTTCAGAATGTTTTATAGAGGATTCATATTATGGGTGTAGATAATGTATTGTAGGCAACTGTTGATAATTTGGTAACCACTCATGTGATACTATTATCACAATCGGCTTCGCCTTATAAACCCACGTTCGTGTTTTAATACCCCTTATTACACAACAGTTACATAAATAACTATTATATTTTGTAGATGCCGTCGGATATTACACACGGAATCCTGGTCTGGAAAGTAATCATCGGTTCACCTGCTTATATGTAAGTTAAAACTGGTATTATATTAAAATAAAATACTTGTTTTTTTGTCTGTGATGACTTACGGTACGCAGACGTGGTAAACTTTGGGCCTGATGAGAAAGCTCATGGTCGCTCAGAGGGCAATGGAGAGGCTATAATCGAAGTTTCCCTGCGAGATTGAATCAGAAATGAGGAGATCCGTAGGAGAACCAAAGTCAGCTACATATCCCAGATGATTTGGAAACTGAAGTGGCAGTGGGCAGGCACATAGTTCGATGGACAGATGGCCATTAGGGCAGTAAAGTCCTCGAATGGCGACCACGTACCGGAAGACGCAGTGTTGGTTTCCTAATTATGAATTATATTATGTAAATTGAAGCAAAAATTTTTCATGCCACGGTCCCTAGCCCAGCGGCTTGCCTACTAAGCTAGAGATCCCGGGTTCGAATCGCGGGTGGGTGCAATCATTTATATGATTAATATGAATGTTTGTTGCCCAGTCATGGATGTTTATTTGTATTTATGTATGTTTAAGTAAGTATATTGTATTAAATATATCTTTGACTTGCACCCATAGTACAGGCTATGCCTAGTTTGGAGCAAGATAATTTGTGTAAGAGTATGTCAATACTAGGATGCCGCAGTCGCTGGTCGTACCGCTTCGCTGCGGCGTAAATTTGAGCGAAGCGAGGTAAACTAAGTCTGTGTACAAAAACAAAACAAAATAAATCCAAACAAAAACAATAAAAAATCTTTTGGAATTTGGCTATATTTAAACAGGAGTTAGCGCCTTATTTGGTCACATGAGAAACTTGTGCTGATTTGCAAATTCAATAACTAAGAACCTGACAGTTGAATCACTCTCGATTGATAGCAGTGTTACAATTAAGACTTATTGTGATTTGATCAATCGGCTCAATATTTAAATAAATATAAATAGCGCGTGCTAATTTATAATAATTTGTAAATCATGTTTGTTTTTAATTCAAAATTCTGTCTCGACAATAACCTAGAAAATTTCGAAAGCTTTCTAGAACTGATAGGAGTTCATATATTTTTAAAATCGGTCCAGAAATGGCCGAGAAACAATTTAACACATAAATCAATTGGAGTCACCCGGAAAACCCCAAGCGAAGATGTGCTGAGCTCCCAGCACATCTTCGCTTCGCTTCTCTCAATTATATTATTATTCCTGTTTCCAGTGGCGGACTTCAGCCGGGCGATATAGTTACTCACATAAATGGTACCCCAGTCAACAGTGCCACAGAACTGTACGACATTTTAGAAAAATCATCGGGAAAGCTTAGTCTGCAAGTGGTGCGAGGAGTACTTCGAATTACAATTATTGTTACACCCGAGTTACAATATTAAATAATGCGTTAATTCTATAGTATTATTTCTGTACGTTTTGGCTTGCCAATTTCTTAATGCAATGAATCATAATCATAAATTGGCTAAAAATAAAGTTGCAATGCATAAATATCAATTAAGAAAAAAAGTGTTTGGACTTATGTATGCACGCAAGAAGTTTTTGGTCTAACGAAGCAAAAATCATTAAAATGGTTTATCCCTCGTGCTATTCTAAGGTTTTAGAAATAATAATTTTGTAAAAATCTTGCAAAGATGGCTTTGACAATTAATTATTAAATAATGAATACGGCTGTATGGGCTTGAACCCTTTGCCTGTCCTAATAATGGACGAAGAATCCAAAAACAAAAAAAAAACAAATGACGTAAACGTCAGAAAATTTAGAAATCAACTTCACCCTGTTACTTTTGTGTTACAGTGATGCGCGCGGATCTTATAATTTCATTCACATCATTTTTTCATAAAGCGCCCAAAGAAGTATAACTTCAAAAAGAAACAACACACTTCCTAAATCAATTGATAAAAATTGATAAACAGGGAAGCAGTTTAGGTTGTAAGCTAGTTTTCAAGAATTTTTTCCAGGATATAATATTTTTAAAATAAATTTCATCCAACTAAGGAATAATGCCCTCGATGCGTTCTAAGATGTCTTTCACGAAAGACTTCAATATCGACACAGTCTTTGATGATGTAGCGTTCGGTATAACTGCTTGAGCACTTTGTAAATGTAGTATTTGCGTACAATTAATATTATTATGCCTACTGAGATATTTATATATGGAATAAAATATTGTTGCAAAAGAGTTTTTTAATTACTATTTTCTGGGGTGTATTACCTTTATACAAGGTGGGCCAAAAGAAATCACCCTATTGGAAGATGCTCTCATTTTTGCAAATGGCCGCCAATGTCAAATCTGTTTTGACATTTATGGACTAGACAGATGCAGAATACAAGTGAACAAGCCATGGAGCGATACACTCCCCAAGAACGCGGAATAATTGTGTCTATTTTTTGTGTAACAATTCGTCTGTGTTGTTGGCGCAGCGCGAATTCCGTCGCCGATTCCTCGGCCATCTGACACCGACTGCGCAAACACTGCGCCGTTTGGCCACCAACCTTGAAGAGTATGGGACCACACGAGACGATGCCAAGAGTAGCCGGCCCCGGAGGGCCCGTTCTGCTGAGAATATCGCCGCTGTTGCTGAGGATGTCAAACTGTCGCCGGAAATATCGACCAGACGACGTGCCACGCAATTAGCCATCAGCCGGACGTCCCTAAGGCAAATTTTGGTCAAAGACCTGCGTATGTTCCCGTCCAAAGTCCAGTCCGTGCATCACCTACTGCCTGATAACCGCCAAATACGCGTAACCTACGCCCAAGCCACCCTCAATCTCGTCCTCGAGATTGAGGGTGGCTTGGGCTCCTTCCTAGGAGTGGACGATTTTTCGACCAAAATCATAATGAGCGATGAGGCTCATTTCCACCTCAGCGGCTACATGAACAAACAAAACTATCGCTTCTGGGGCACCAAAATTCCTCGAGTAATGCACGAGGAGTTATTACACCCGCTCAAAGTGACTGCATGGTGCGCTGTTCACGCTGGAGGATTCATCGGGCCATTTTTTTCGAGAACGCCGCTGGCCAAACGACAACAGTGGACACTGCGCGCTATAGGGCCATGTTGTCCGAGTTTTTTCTGCCGCAATTGGACGAATTAGGCCTGCAGGACACGTGGTTCCAACGGGACGGAGTATCGGCATACACTGCGTGAGCCTCAATCGATATTCCGTTCCCGGGTCGCCTCATCTCTCTTTTAAGCGATTTGCACCTTCCCGCAAGATCGCATGATTTAACCGTTTCAGACTTTTTTTGTGGGGTTTTTTGAAGTCCCGTGTTTACGTAAACAAGCCCGAGACTCTGGAAGCCCTCAACGACAACATTCGATACGAGTGCGAGAATCTTTCGCCCAAAGTTATCGCTGAAGTGATGAAAAATGCCATAAAACGAGCCCGTAGGGCAATCAATTGTGACGGCGCCCATTTTGGCCGATATCATCTTCTCGACTTGACCAATACAATTATAAAAGTTCAAGTAAACATATTCAAAAAACAGAATCTAAGTTTTTCATTTAGAAAAAAGAAAGAGAGCCAAACAACATCAGATGACTTCTTTTGGCCCACCCTGTACAAATATGCACACACATGCATTTTGGTACATTCAAAACAGCGAACTCCAACGGGACCTTAACACTGAGTTCGTTGACAAAGTTATCCAAAAATATGCTGAAGCTCATCAACGTAGACTTCAGTATCAGTATCAAGTCAACGTCGACGCCATCCAGCTCCTTGACAACACTGATATAGTAAAAAGGCTAAAACGAACAAAACCATTTGAGCCAGTGTAGTGCTAGTGAATTAGTGTAATACAGTATAAAAATAGTGATATTATAAAAGACATATGAATAAAGTGACTTCCCCTTAATAGAAACATTAAAAAAATGTTATGGACACATTCTTAATTTAATCTATCTAGCAGTTAAAGTCATCAAGGTCCAAATCATTTCAACCATTCGTTCTCTGCACCCTCGATAACCTCGGATACGATATCCATATTGTTGAGATCATATTTTTGTGCGGCGGCCATCTTGGATTTCAAAAATGATCCCAAATTCGTTCTCTGCATCCTCGAGAACCTCGGATACGATATCCATATTGTTGAAATAATATTTTTGTGCGGCGGCCATAATGGATTTCAAAACTGATCGCAAATTCGTTCTCTGCAACCTCGAGAACCTCGGATAGGATATCCATATTGTTAAAATATTATTTTGCGCGGCGGCCATCTTCGATTTCAAAAATAGTCTCAAATTCGTACTCTGGCAACGGCGCCTCTATCGTCTCGCTTTTTCGTTTCATCGAGTTTCTAATCACAACGGTTCTAAAGAAGTTTCACTTCAAAAATATGCACACACTCACCTCTCCAACTGGTATAATATAAGCAGTTGCAAAGTATAATATCGCAGTCAGACGTGTCATTATTTAATACCCGAACCTCCAACATCGCAATTTCATCTACTGGTTTCTTTGCAGAGAATGCCGAGAGGTCATAGATCGGTATCACATAGGCACCTTTTTCTGCCGTCAAGTGTTATGTGCAGGCATGAGGAGACTTAAGCCTGAGATCTATAGATCATACTTTGACTTAGCTCAAACGTTACTCACGTAAAACTCAGTGGAGTTCAAGTATAGCGCAATCTTTGATTTGGTATTTATAATCATTTGACAGTTGAGATTACGCTGTGCTTAAGCCCAATACAAAGTATAATAAAAAATAACAGTATCCCAAACTCATTTGATTACTAGTGCGATATGTGGTCTTGTTAACTTATTTGGTATCAGAAATGGAACGCATTTTTAGAAACGTGACAGCCAATGTTTTCTACCTGAGCCCAGGCAGCTATCGTACCAGGGCTGTAAAATTATCGTATATTTGCGTATATAGATCAAAATTATCGTACCGCACCAGGATAATAAATTTAATACACTAAAAAATCATAAGAAACGTGACAATAATCGAAACAAATGCGTATGAGAACAGCAACTGCAACAGATGTAGAAAAAATTATTCAATCCATAAATGTTTATAAATCTCCCGGTTTAGATGGTATAAGAGCTATAGACATTAAAAAAATATGTACAAAAATTAGTAAAATTATAGCGAATTTAATAAATAAAAGTGTGAGTGAATGCGTATATCCTAGTAACTTAAAGATTGGTGTAGTAAGACCTATCTACAAAAAAAGGATAAAAGTCTTATGAAAATTATAGACCAATAACAATACTTCCAATAGTAGACAAAATAGTCGAAAAGTATATTTGTAACAAAATCCAATAGTTTAAAAAAAAACATTTCCACAGCACCCAATATGGCTTCGTGCCGCAAAAAATACGACACAATTACTCAGTGCATTTACGGACAAAATATACGAACAGCTAGACAAAAAAGAGACATAATGGTCGCATTTCTAGACTATAGCAGAGCTTTTGACACTTTACAGCATCACACATTTCTACACTGCCTTGAGGACAGTGGTATACGCGGTAATATGCTTGGGTGGTGCAAAAGCTACCTAGACAATAGAAAATTCATTGTTAAAATAAACAACACATACAGCGACTCAATATCTGTGTCTTAAGGGCACAGCACAGGGCTCAGTAATCGGGCCATTACACTATATAACCTATGTAAAGAGCCTACCAAATGTAGTTACACAGACTGACCTGTTCCAATTCGCGGATGACACCTGTCTGCTAGCCTACGGGGATAATCCGAAAGATGCAATGCAGAAACTACAGCTTGACTTTGACAAAGTAATTGAATGGTCACATGACTGTGGCCTAGTAATTAATGATAAAAAAACCAAGTTTATGTATATAAGTTCAAGCCATAATAGAGCAAAATACGAGCCTAGACTAATATTACATAGCCACAATTGCTTACACACCATCAAACATACTTTACACAAAGGCTGTAACTGTGAAGCTATTGAGGTTGTAAGTAATCAATTATACCTGGGCCTTGTCATTGATAACAGAATGAATTGGAAAATGCACATTGATACAGTATGTGACAAGCTAAGAGCCCTTCTTGCAAAGTTCGCTGTTATTAGGAATAGGGTTCCTTTTAAAACGCTTCTGTTACTATACAATTCATTAGCTGAATCAATTATCAGTTACGAGCTCTCGAGCTATGGAAGAACTTATAAAAGCCACATAGACAGAATATACACTTTGCAACTTAGAATAGTTAAAACTATTGTTCCAAAAAATATTAAAAAAAAAAACTTAAGAGTTTAGACCCAAAATTATTAGAATTCTGCAAAATACTACCATGCCATGAAAAGATAAAACTTGCAATATTAAGTGAAGAATATTTTAACGAAAATCTTAAATTGATTAAAAAAAACGATAGTAACAAAGTATGTACCCGCAGTATTCGGGAGTCAAAACTACTTTTACCTAGATTTTCTAATGGCTATGGTGGAAATAAACTAAATTACAAGGTACCATTTCTAATAAATAAACTTCCTACATCTTTAAAACAGGAGATAACAATAAAAAATATAAAAGTGAAATTAAAAAAATATTATCTTGATAATTACATAATAAATAGATAAGTATGAAACACAAACAGCCTGTATATGTCGTAATAAAACTACCTTACCCTCAACAGAGAACAATAATAAACAAACGTAAGTGAATTGAAGGGCACTTGTAAATAACTATGCGGTAAGAACTAGGTTTGTTTGTTTGTAATTTTATATAATAAGTTTGTAAAAATTAGAATAAGTGTTTAATGTTATTAATTGTAATAAATGCTTTGAAGTCAAATTGTAATTAGTTTGAAGTACTGATATTATGTCATATAGTATATTCTTAGTTTTCTCTTAGTTATTTATAACATGCGACGAGTGTAGTATACGGTAAAATCCGAATGGGTTTATATTTGTACTTAAATTTAAGTAAATTGTAAAATACTTTTTTTTGTGTGTAAAATAAATAAAAAAAAAATAACATTGAACGAAGATTACAAATTCTAGTATAAGTACTATGATGTCTGTGGACGATATCGATATCAATCGCTGATTGGCAGACAGTAACAGCAACCAATGAAACGATCGCGCCATGAAATATCAGCACTCGGCAGCAGCATATTGTCATAAGAAAGAAATGAGTTAAAAGATGGCACTGACTGCAAAAAAAACTGTAATTACTATTGACTATCATTATAATTTTTAAATTTAGTAGATAGTAGTGTACCATCGTACATCGTACGTAGACATGAAACTATCGTACGGCAGCAAACGCTGGTGACAGCTATGGGTGACAGTCACTGACGTCCACTATTTACCACTAGACTGGCGGCTGTCAAAGTGCTTTTTTGCCTGTTTGATATTCGCCATTTTTGCTCTGTTGGTCATGTAGCGAGAGTCTGCCGTACTAAAACTAGTGATGACATTCCAACTAAACAAACATCGATAGGAAAACTATTTACCAAAAAAAAGGAATTTGTGGTTGACTGATTCCCAATACTTAATACATAACTAATACTTAAAAATAATTAAGATTATATACACATATTAAAAACAAACAAAATAGCGTGGAGCACTGGCACAAATGAGTAATAGTCTATACACTACACGGTCAGCTGCTGCGAACTATAACCGCCCGACCGTCACGCGATATGCAACACACAGACGAAAAAGTTTCAGACGATGTAATAAAAGTTTCACTTTAAAAATGTGTACTTTATTACGTTCATTCCTGAAGTATAAAAACACGGAAAACGACCGAAATTAATTAAAAATGTAAAGATATTTCAGAGTATTGTGCTTCACTCGCAGCCATTTGTATTATACGTCAATCAATTTGTTCTCTGGACGCTCGCAAGTGGCGCTTCAAATAGCCACAAAAAATTTGCTGTCAAACATATGGAACAGCCTGTCCAGTAGTATTGATACAGGTCAGTGGTGACAGTAATTTGTACAAAGTACAAACACGTACTTACAGCTACATGACAATGACAGGTACCTAACAAACACTTTAAAATAGTAATGAATTAGAAATTATAAAATGTCGAACAACAGCTGCTGCGATCATTTTTGATCTCCTTTTTGTCTGAGTTTTTCCTAAGTCGTCGTTATGGTAGAATTCAGCTCAAGCTTAGCTCGCAATTAAGGCGACACTAAATGCCAGCGACCTTGAGCGATATGAGTTCACGGCTGCCGGCCCGCCATATATTTTCCAAATTTTTGGGTGGAAAACAGTTTATATGCTTACAATCATTATTCACTACTAATCTGAATAAATGAACCTACAAAAAAAGTACAAGCTATAACAATAACTTTTCTTAGAGAAGTTCCAAAAAACTGCGTCACGCCATGCCAAAAAACTTGTTTAACTTCAAAGAAAAGTGGTAGGTCAAAAAGGCTCGGCAGTGTTAACTATAACCAACAGCAAGCATTAGCAACCTACAAATAAGACTTAAGGATATGTGTAACAGTATTAAGTAGTGTTCATAGCTCGAAATGCTATACTTTCACCACAAAACTTGTCTAAAACACCATGTTTGTGTGTTTTCTGCTTACTCTTCGCCTTAAAGCAACGTTTACAAATAGTGATGTCGAAGTTCTGGAGGGTAGAGGCAAGGACTATCATCTCTTAGGGGAGATAAGTTAAAAAAGTGTCCAGCTTATGCTGTAAATAACAGTTCAAAAACCTTCCACAATGGCGCTGGTGTAGGCACAGCTGGTATGAAGTATGGTGAATGTAGCAATTGTAAAAAAATTGAAGTATACTGACTTAAAAAAAATTAATATAATTGTCGACTAAAGTAGTTAAATAGTGAAAATTTCAACAACTTACTTTGTACAAAATAAAGTAGTAAATATTATACCCATAAAGAGATATTAAGAGAAAACGTAAAGCAAGAGTGATAAGTATTATTTTAAGTTTGGCGCTTGTTCTAAGATTTATCCTGATGCTACTGTAGCGCCGCCCTAATTTAATGCATATTGACGGACACTTTTTCATAGACTGATGATTATCCTTGCCTCTACCCTCCATAACTTCGACTGCTAACTATCTAAATTAGTCTGTGCAAAATCTAAGTACGCTCTAATAATCTCAGCCTGTCAGTTATTGAAGGGTGTATCACCACAAGCATGTATTACTATCAGCTAAACTTCTTACAAAATAAAACCATCATAAATACTTAAACCTTCTCCAAAACACGCTGCATCTAATTGTATAAGTATTATTACGATATAATAGATAATTTCTAAAGATAATAATTCTTAAAAACAACCAAAAATATAAATATATGAAATAAAAAAAACGCGTGTGGTAGAAATGAAACCTTCAAAAATAATGAAGAAATTTACTATAAAAATAATGAGAATCTCTACCAACGTAGAATACGTACGTGTACACAAAAAATTACGGTTGTTGTGATGCCTTTTCTCAATCTTTGTACTAGGCATGCGTGAACAAACACGTATTAACACACGTACAACGCTAAGGCTCAAGCAAACTGTGGAAGTTTGCTTTGGTAAACACGAGTGGAGAACCCTCTCCACGAAGCAGAGTAGAAAGAGAGCCACGAACCATAACAGGTCAGCATTTGTAAAATAATTTTAAGATGTGCATTGTGCATGAACCTCTAAACTGCATATGAGATCCTGGTACATGTTGCTAGGATGACACATGATTTCAACCGCTATGAAAGACATTACTATGACCACTATCATATTACACAAATAAAATTTGAAAACAAAATTTTATGAACGATGCGGGACGGGACGAGCACTTGCACGAAACGCGAGAGAGGTCGTGGGTTCGAATCCCGCAACGTTCATAAAGTTTGTTTTCAAATTTTATTTGTGTATTCATCCTACAAGTGAGGGTCATCACTTTAAAAACATAACAAATCACTACCATATTCATGTTCTCCTGGTGTCTATGTAGAGTAATACGTGATGCGGATCACATCAGAATATATTAAGGTACACTCGCGTCATACACAAGACAATCTCTGCTTCAATTATGATCGCCTGGTACTAAAACACTATACTGATCCGTATCTCATTTTCTCCCACGTTAAATCTTATCAATCTATGTGTCTGTCTCATCCTCTGGCCAGCTCAATCCTATATATTTATCTGTTTGTCGTTTATCGTCTCGCTTTTTCATTACAAATCATCGAGTTTCAAATCACATTGATTCTAAAGAAGTTTCACTTCAAAAATAATGCATTTTAGATATTATATTTTCCAAACAGTGCATTAATTCGCTTTTCTGAAAATCTGAAAAAATTAGGGTTGAATAAAATTGTTCGGCACACATAATATTATTTACAGGATTGTTTACAACACAACCTTCTTGTAGCACTGCGCTGGTGGTGTTGCCGGTTGAAATTTAACTCATCGAATTGATTCTTAAATACTCAATCCAAAGCCAATTGTCATAAATGAAATTTACAAATATCAACCAATATTATTCTTGTATTTAACAAACAATAAACACCTGTGTCATCTCGATGTACGGTCTGGCTTATGACATACGGTACGGTTGTATTAGCGCGTGCGAAGGAAAACATATGATATCAAGAATGAAAATCTGTTATGGCGAAACAATAAACAGACACCTGAGCTAAAGTTGCTTTACTGTCTTCTCGGCGTTTGTAGAATGAAATGTGAATTGCGTTACATCGAGAACTTTGATGCGATGCGATAATGTCGTTGACCACTGATGAAGTTTAATTAATATGCGTATTGCGTGCGGCTCTGTTTGGTGCTCGGTGACAAGTCTGGTTACGGGACAAGACTCAAGAGTCAGTTGGCATTGGATTAGCCAATCAGATACCAACGCGTCTGTTGTCTACAGGTATCTCTCTATTTTTACAGGAAGTATCTGCACTATAGTTTGCCATAACAAAAAAAAGTGTGTATGTACTTCAAAGTATTAAAGCAAAAATTCTTAAAATTACTTATTCCTCCTACTATTCTACGTTTGCAGAAAAAAAAATATTGTAAAAATCTGTTAAAGTCAAAGATGGCTTTAACAATTAATTATTAAATAACGAATACGGCTGTACCTATGGTCTTGAACCCTTTGCCTGACCTAATAATGGACGAAGAAACCGAAAAAAATAACGAATGTCGCAAACGTCAGAAAATTTTAGGAACCAACTTCACCCTGTTACGTTCGTATTACAGTGATGCGCGCGCATCTTAAAATTTCACTCTCATCATTTTTTCATAACGCGCCTCTTTAGGTATAACTTCAATAACATCAAAGAGAATAAACTATTGCGGCGCAACCGTATGGTAAAATGAGGCGTAAGAATGTGCATATTAACCCCCTTATTCATAATGGTGCGCTAACTTTAAACAGCCGCTTAGGAGTGTTTTTTCTCATTCTGACTTAGGTCAATAGAAGAAGACAGAGTGAGAATTAGCAATGCTTTAAGATAGCAGACTATTATGAATAAGGGGGTAAATTATTAAACAATGACATAATTAGGATGCCGCAATCGCTCGTCGTACCGCTTCGCTTCGGCGTATATTTGAGAGAAGCGAGGTAAACTAAGTCTGTGTACAAAAACATTAAAAAGAATCTTTTGGAATTTAGCATCATATTTAAACACGAGGAATTAATTATAATAATTGAATCAAATCGGAATTCAAAACTCTGTCTCGACAATAAACTAGAAAATTTCGAAAGCTTTCTATGAATTCAAAAGTTTTTAAATCGGTCCAGAATTGGCCACAGAAATCAATTGGAGTCACCCAGTGGGAGCTCAGCTCAGCTTCGCTCAATAAGTAATTACTAACATACAAAAAAACTATATAATAATATTGAAGTATAAACTATTGAATTGGAAGAGGACACAGCTGTACGACAGGGCGTTTAAACAGTATTTATTATAACAGAAGAGGTGGAACTTTATCTTGATGTATCTATAAGAAAGAGGCAACGTGAGACCGGATTATCGCGAAAAAGTCGGGGACCCCAGCGTCTGCGAACATGCCCGACGAGCCGCACTATGCACCGCTGGACCTTCATATGAGTCTTATTCTGCTCATAGCTTTCTGCGACAACATTATCCATAGGTGTTAGGTGTACATGCCTAAACAGTACACCTTGAAGAGTGTGGTTTTTAAATCCTTGCTGCATTTTGCAAATCGTCGAGCGAGCATGTTGCTTCTGACTGCAAGGCCCCTAATAGGCCCCCCAAAGTCCAATACATAATTGTAATTTATACTTTAAGACACCTGGCCCGTGGGGTCCAGAAACGCGAGAATATACGTAAGTTCTATGTACACGCCTCATTAGGGCTAGTGGGAACCCAAGCGCTAGCAGCTATTTCGGTCAACAGATCAGCCTAGCTATCCAACGCAGAAACGCTGCCAGTATTCTTGGTACACTTGTAATGATAGGTTTAATTTAATGTAATCCTAGTACAATACTAGATATAAGTATCGCTGTACAGAAATATGCGGAATTTATTGTAATACATTACTAATAATTTATGTTTAAGCATGGACCAGCCATCACGATCTATATTGAAATGGATTCCAGCAATAGTGTTAGTATTAGAATGAGATAATAATATTATTATCTCATCATCAGTCCTCTCTCCAAACGAAACATTGATATTGCGAGCTATTTCTGCTGCGTTAGTTCCGCGTCGGAACTCGTATTCTAAAATCACTCGAATTTTCGAAGCATCAATCTTAATCGAATGTAACACATTTTTTTAAAGAACTACATAGGTACCATGTGAAAAAAGTTTAATTTAAAAATCTCAAACCATGAAAAAAAAACGAAATAAAACGGCAGTTTCATACTTTAACTCCTAATATCTTATAGTTATTCATTATATTTGATAAATAATAATTAAGGAGTTACAATTCACAAAAGAATCCATTTTTAATCCAAGAAATAATTTAAATATAAAATTACTTTATCATCGCGCTCTCGCTACGAGCAACAACCTATTAAAAATTAATCCGAACGTAATTGCTTGTGAAATTATAATCAGAAATTAAAATGTTTTGTCGAAACTTGTTTATAACGGTAAGCACGTTAATAATTTATATTTTAGGTATTTATTTGTGCAAAATTCAGCCTAGGCAGAAAAGCATGTTGTCCATTCAATAACAGGTTAACATAACCAAAATGAAGTACTGTCGCTTTTAATCTGAATGTTGGAAAAAGTCACTGATGCTCACTGCTTTAGGAGGAATGCTGGTTTAATTATTAGGTCTTTATAAAATTGGCGGGTTATTCAAGAACCGGGGAAGATCTAGTCGGTCTGGGACACGAAGGATTTCGTGTCCTCGCAATTTGTAAATACTTTTGTAAAAGAAATAAAAAAAAATACGTTTAAAAAAACCGACTTCAAAAACTGAAAAGTATCAAATTGCTAAAAATTTAATTTAATAGACCATATCCTTTAATATCAATAAAATGCTTAAGTTTAAAGTTTTAAGTTGGTGCCAAGCTCTAAACGAAATAAAACTTAATATTATTAACAGCTTACTTACTGTAATTATTAAGGTTGTCTGGCCACGCGTGTCTGTCCGCTTGGGTTATTTTGTTCTAGAAAAAGCTATCCCGCTCAAAGTCACGCGTGGCGAGTGTAGGTACTTACTATTGTATTACATTTGGCTTGGCACCGAATTCAAAGCTATCAATATGTAGCACATACAAATAATAGTATTTTATTAATATTAAAGGTAAAGGTGTATTAAATAATTTTTTTAGTTATTTGATACTTTTCAGTTTTTGAAGTCGGTTTTGTTAAACGTAGTTTTTTTTTTATTTTTTACATTTTAGTGTCAGTTAATATTTATAGCAATATATAATCTACCTGAATGAAAACTCCTTAAAAAGCCGTAAAAAAAAAACAATTATATCATCGAGTTACACAAAAATGTTCATAAAATGAAAACTATTGGGCCAAACTATGTAAATTTTTTATCTATTCTGCATCGAAGTAATAACAATCGGATCATAAATCTCAGAGTAATCGGTGTACATTACATTAAAAAAAAATCCAATCGAATTGATAACCCCCTGCTTTTTGAAGTCGGTTAAAAATAAATAAATTCTATCCTTTTGAGAACTCTTTCTAATGGTTTTTATTTGTTTTTAAAGCTTTATGTTAAATAATTAAATTATACAAAAAATGATTTAGTCGTATTAAGAAGCTTACTGGCGTATTTAAAAAGATACTATGTCTATGCAAGAATTGGAATAGGAATGAAGGAAAGGTATCTTATTCCTTAAAACGGGCAATTCTTGTATATATATATAATCTGAATCGCGGAAACGGCTCCAACGATTTTAATGAAATTTAGTATACAGGTAGTTTTGGGGGCGATAACTACTAATTACTTATTTTTTAAAAATGTCGATTTATTCGTGGTTTGATGAGAAACAGCTACAATAACATTAGAAGTCAAAGGTAAATTTTGCCACTAGAATAGAAGACTCTTCATCATAGTTCAGATGGGACATTGTGAGATCCGGAAAGCAGAAGACCCCAGTTCGAATCCAGATGGCCTATTAGCTTTATTTTGTTCAAGTTCTGTACATTCTTAAAAAACCGAGCAAGGCTCGGTCATCCAGATATTATAATTATTATTCATAAGAGGCAGTGGGCAATTTGAGAGTGCCACCTGTATTTAGCTCGATTTGACAGATTCTACTATCCCCCAAATCAAGATATTATCACACCAAATGCCCTTTTCAAAGAACTTTCTTGCAAATACCAAATTATAGAATGATTGGTCTAGAAAGTTTTGTTTCATAGCTCACTCTCAAATGAAGGGTGAGAATCGCATTTTGAACAAGTGTGGTTATCTGAATAATCAATATCTATCAAATCAGCTAATAATTTTAAAATTATAATAACGAATGTCTAAAGAGAATATTATTTTTTTGTCTTATAGGGATTTCTTACTCTGGGTGGTGTTTTTGGGTACACACACAATACTTCAGGTGAGTAAACAAGAAAATATTTTTTAACTACATTCATTCAAACTTAACAAATTTATAAACAAGCGTAAAACGGTGTGGTTAGGTATTAAAATTATACACACTTCTTGATATAACTATATTTGGACCGAGTTTCTACCTATTTGATTTACCAAAAATAAATGTTAAAAAAATCAAATTTCTGTATTTGCTATTAGAATGTGTACAAAATTACTTATTATAGAAATTTACAATTAAGCCGTATATATGTAAGTCTCAGAAACTTATTTCTATGACTAGAATTTAATCTAAACTTAAAACTAAAGTAAATAAATACATACATATTATAATATATACATATAAGAGGGGGGGGGGGGGGGTCGCAGATAAGAAGGCTTACCATCAACTTTTAATTAGCGATTCAATTCCGATGCAGTTCGGTTTAACTGAATGTCGTTTGAATCGCTTATGGAGAATGAACGAAATAAATAATTGTCTGTGGTGTGGCACTTTATAGCGTCAAATTATACACCATAACACCCTTTTAAGTACTTATTAAATAATAGTAATATAAATATATATAGTTCTTTGAATCACAAATTAAAATTAAAGTTTGCTTAGGTTTTCCTAAAAATAATCTCATTAAACAAGTTATGAACGCACCTCCAATAATGTTTGATTTGACAGGAGCACAGAGTACATTTTTGAAGTGAAACTTCTTTAGGCGCATGACGGTAAAATTAAAAAAAAACGCGCAAGAGACCGATCGAGACAGAGTGAGAAAGGGCGAACGAAGCAATAAGCACATAGGCATGCAGCGAGACTAGGGAGCAAGCGATTGAGAAATATCGAGAGAGTGGGATAGAGCGAATGCCGCATCATGCACAGTGCCATGGGGCGCGAGGTGGGAAGATTGAGAGAGACAGTAAGGGAGATCGAGAAAAATTACACGCTATTGGTTGATGTATTCGTCTAGATGTCAATTCTGTCGCATTACGTCTTGTAAACGTATTTTTTTTTAAATCCAAGATGGCCGCCGCGCAAGATTATGATTTCAACATTATGGCTATCGTATCCGAAGTTCTTGAGGGTGCAGAGAACGAATTTGGGATCATTGTTTAATCCAACATGGCCGCCGTGTAAATTTATGATTTAAACAATATGGATATTTTTTAATTCGTTCTTGCGGACAGGCTATAGCCAGGGGCCTTACTGCCTCATCTTTAGTAATTTTATTTTCGGTATTTATTTTCAGTATTTTGTTTTACTAAAAAGTCCAAAATTATTCTCCTTTCATCGATTCTATTCTTTTACATTCCGCTAAGCAAGTAGCAACTTTTTTAAATCGCTCACTTTGACACATAAGCTATAGTTTAGGTTGAAATATTACCTCATGGTACGAATGAATATACGAACTAAAAGAGTTTGCGATTCAATTTCCGACTTGATTTGACGTCAACCTAAAATCGATAGACGTCGTGGTATGAAAAAGTTCAACCCGTAATTTTTTTTACAGGTATAAATAATAGCACTAAGCAGATTCTGAGAACCCAAGATGAAGAAAGTCCAAGCAATCGTAAGATTCTTATATTATTAAGTATTAAATATTATTATTTCAAACTTGTTCCTGCCCGCGACTTTTGACGTAGCAGTAATAATACAATTACTGCTAGCATGATAAGATGTAATCTATATTAAATACTAGCTGATGCCCGCGACTTTGTCCGCGTAGATAAAGGGTTTTTAAAAATAATAAGCAAGTTTAGAATTGAATATTATCTCATGTCTTATTCCAGTTCCGGTTCCAATTTCCGCTCCCGTTCCCAACATATTATATGAATCTTATTTCGAGTTAGATAATATATTCTATGGCAAAGTAAACCTTCTATTGGTATAGTTATAGCAAATAGACGAGAATTACAGTTTTTCACAATTCCTGCGGGATAAAATGTAGCCTATGTACTTTCATCATGCCATCAAAATCGTTTCAGTAGCTCCGGCGTAAAAGCGTAACAAACAAACTTACATTCACATTTGTAATATTAATAGGGATAGTTTAGTACTTTTGCGTTTTGCTCGGACGTCCGAAAAGGCAAACGGAGAAACAGACAAAATTTATTACGCACATTTTACTACTTTGGAAGTGTCTCTCGCGCAAACTATTCAGTTTAGAAAAAAATGTTATTAGAAACATCATTTTTGAAGACCTATCCATAGATATCAGACACGTATGGGTTTGATGAAAAAAAAAATTGTGAGTTTCAGTTCTAAGTATGAGGAACCCCATAATTTACTGTAGATTTTCTATTTTTATGTGAAAATGTTAATGCAGTTCACAGAATACATCTACTTACCAAGTTTCAACAGTATAGTTTTGGAAAAAGGTGGCCGTGACATACACGGACAGACAGACAAATATGACGAATCTATAAGGGTTCCGTTTTTTGCCATTTGGCAACGGAACCCTAATATTTATATGTGTAATTATATAATAATAATATGTGTAATAGTTATTTGTGTCATTAAAGCATATTAGAGGCCGTATGAAGTCCTCTTCCATAGAAGAATAACAAAAACTTTAGAGGTGTCAAGGGACACCCGGATGGAACGAAGTTCCTTTCGATTAATTAGTGAAGGAATTGTAATATATATTTAATATTATATATATTATAGGGCACCCATATTATAAACAATCATTAGTAATAATTAATAATAATAAAACAATAAAAATTACTTATATACAGGAATTATTGTAATTAAATACTACGATAATGCACAGACGAATAAAACGACGACGCAAACTGATCTGTCACAGACGATGACAATTCTCATAATGGCCGCCTATCGGCTTGTAGTAGTGTAAGTGTGTGCGTGGGTCTATGTATTTACACGTTAATCGGCTTGTTTTGGTGCTACACTGTTATGTAAGGTGACACGGAGTCCTTATTTTTTTACTAGTTCGTGTGATAATTTTATAATATATTTTTGTATATGTTTATATTTATTTAATATTAACTATATATTTATAAGTAAAATTATTGTAATAATATTAATGATGAAAGCTTTAGTATTAATACATTATATTAATATACCTATATATATATATATATATATATAATTATTTATATCCCATAAGTAATAATTATTATAATATATTTAATAACGCCGCACGGCTTACAATTTTAGCAAAAAGTGTCGTTACTTAAAACTTTTGGTCTTAATTTTTTCCGCCTAGCCCCCTTTCGAAACGCGCGATAAAGAACTTCGTTCCAATTATAGTTTGAATGTCTTTATTTTATTGTTTTACACTGTTTTGATTTCGAGTGATAGAGTCAAGCGCTCTAAAGTCAAAACTCGATTCCAAGTACAATTATTAGTAACCTATAAGCCCTGATAGTTTAGAGATCAGCGACAAAACGAAGTCAAAACAATTAATTATTTCTTATAATACTTATATATATTCTTTGTTCAATAGTGAAGAACAACTTATCTACCGACGTGCCACTATGGGTGTCTGGTTTGAAGAAACAAATAGCGAATGCAGTGAGTGAACAAGGATTTAAAGAAGCGAAACCTTTCATAGAAAAATATGTAGAAGGTAATTTCGAGTTTTATATATTTGCAACTCACGGACGAGTAAAATAAGAAGGACTCCGCGCCGTGATATTAGCAAGTGAAGCATCGTTATGCTAGTATGTGTGCGGTTACGGGGGATACTAGTTACACAATTTTTTCTCGCTTAAATAATCATATATGGCCACAAATACTTATATAGTATCGTTTTTACAATTTTTCACAACGCACGACGGCATTTTTAAAATATTTTATTGAGACGCAAACTGATCTGTCACAGACGATGACAATTCTCCTAATGGCCGCCTATCGGCCTATAGTAGTGTAAGTGTGTGCGTGGGGCTATGTATTTACACGTTAATCGGCTTGTTTTGGTGCTACACTGTTATGTAAGGTGACACGGAGTCCTTAATTTTTTACTAGTCCGTGATTGCAACTATTTATAAGCTGATGTCGAATAGAGACCAACATTGGGGTCACATTATATTTTTCTTGTAATAAACGATGGTGATGATGAAGTGACCGCCATCACCACAGTAATAGAACTTTAACTCCATACTAGGCATAAAAGGTATATATTTTCTCAAACTTGATTCCTTTAGAATTTTTTTGATGTCATTTCTAACACCCCTACCGCTTCGGAAGCAAATTGCGCTCTGAGAGAGAAGAAGCGGCGCAAGAAACTCTACCAGTTTTTTTTGCGCTCTTTTTATAAAGAAATGTAAAATATTGTACTGTCATTGCTATTGCTATAAAATAATCATAATCTAGTCCCAGGCTGTCCGGTCAATTAGATATTCAGCTGTGGAGTGTGTAGGATTTATGAGAGAGCCATTATTTATACATTTAAATGTATGTATATATAATGCCTGAACAGTGGCTGGAACTTTATTATAAAAGTGTATACATTTACCCTTAAAGCTATTACTTATCTTATGAGAGCGTCAGAATCTTTTGAGTGTCACGCCGTACGCCGCCGAGACTGGTCGCTGTCCGAGTTAAATTAGCTGCGCCAGGCACTTCGCTTCGTCAATCTTTTTAACCGACTTCAAAAAGGAGGATGTTATCAATTCGATCGGTATTTTTTTTTATGTATGTACACCGATTACTCTGATATTTATGATCTGATTTACGTAATTCTTCTTTTGTTTGATGCGAAATAGATGCCATTTGGTCCCATAAAAATTTACATAGTTTGGCCCAGTAGTTTTCATTTTATGAACATTTAAATGAAAATTTTCGTTTACCTGGATGACATAATTGTTTTCTGTGTACGCCTTTTTTTGGAGTTTTCATTCAGGTTGATTATATATTATTATTAACCGACACTGAAACGTTAAAAAATATAAATTACGTTTAAAAAAACCCACTTCAAAAACTGAAAAGTATCAAATAACTAAACATTTGATTTAATACACCTCTTATGCAAATCTTTACCTTTAATATTAATAAAATACTGTTATTTGTATGTGCTACATATTGATAGCTTTGAAGTCGGTGCCAAGCCAAATGTAATAAAGGTACCTACACTCGCCACGCGTGACTTTGAGCGGGATAGCTTCGTCTAGAACAAAACAACCCAAGCGGACAGACACGCAAGGCCAGACAATCTAAATAATTACAGTAAGCAGCTGTTTCTAATATTAAGTTTTATTTTGTTTAGGGCTTGGCACTGACTATCAATAGGTAGCACATATAAATAGAAGGGACTTTTATTGGCAGGTAGCTGATGTAATAAGGAGTAACTTAGTTACGTTTATTTTTGAAAAAATCTTTAATATTGGAAAAATAATGTTGCAATGTCCAAGAAACGGTCTAACTCTAAAAATAATGTATATGGCAAAGCAACGTTTACCGGTTCAGCTAGTTGAAAATATAATTAAAAGCATCTGATGCAATTGATATTTCTTAGATAATTTATACGTCTAAATAGAGCTGTAAGACAACGCATAAAAACAGGCCAGGTTTACTCTAATGTGTGTGACAAGCTCCCTCTTACACTCGCGATATGTATCATACCTATTTTCGAACGCACGCACCGTTGCTGAAATTAGAGGTCAACAGTTAACCGCTATTTATTCGACGTGTTCACAGCTGTTAGGGTCTATCTTTACGCATCAATTATCTAAGGGATATTTGTTATCTGCAAAATCGCATATCTGTCAGTGACATTCCTCAAGATACGATCTGGGTATACTCCCAAAATATTATAGTAACTATTATTCAGCCTAGCGAAACTCTCTAAGAAAACAACAATTTACTCGATTGTATGAAACGGGCAGTCATTGATAGATTGACAGATGACGGCTATAACCTTGCAAAAAACGGGGATAGTCAAAATCCACTAATTACCTACTTCTTAAGTTCTAAGCAATTGTTCGATTTCAAACTTAGCCGGATTATATTTCGTGGCCAATCGCCATACTGTAATTACTACTATTTCAAACTTATGTCAAATCACTGCATTGCATTGCATTGGATTTCAAAAATGATCACAAAATCTTTCTGTGCACTCTCGAGAACCTCGGATACGATACCCATATTTTTGTGATCATAATCTTGCACGGCGGCCCTCTTGGATTTGAAAAATGATCACAAAATCGTTCTCAGCACCCTCGAGAACCTCGGATACGATACCCATAATGTTGTTATTATACTTTTAAGCGGCGGCTATTTTCGATTTGAAAAATGATCACAAAATCGTTCTCAGCACCCTCGAGAACCTCGGATACGATACCCATAATGTAGTTATCATACTTTTAAGCGGCGGCTATTTTCGATTTGAAAAATGATCACAAAATCGTTCTTTGCACTCTCGAGAACCTCGGATACGATACCTATATTTTTGTGATCATAATCTTGCACGGCGGCTATCTCGGATTTAAAAATGATCCCAAAATTGTTTTTTGCACACTCGAGAACCTCGGACACGATATCCATATTGCTAAAATCATAATTTTGTGCAGCGGCCATCTTGGATTTGAAAACTGATCACAAAATCGTTCTCTGCACCCTCGAGAACCTCGGATACGATACCCATAATCTAGTTATCATACTTTTGAGCGGTGGCCATCTTGGATTTGAAAAATGATCACAAAATCGTTCTCTGCAACCTCGAGAATCTCTGATACGATACCCATAATCTAGTTATCATAATTTTGAGCGGCAGCCATCTCGGATTTAAAATTGATCCCAAAATTATTTTCTGCACCCTCGAGAACCTCGGAAACTATATCCATATTGCTGAAAACATAATTTTGTGCGGCTGCCATCTTGGATTAGAAAAATGATCACAAAATCATTCTCAGCACCCTCGAGAAACTCGAATACGATTCCCATAATGTAGTTATCATACTTTTGAGCGGCGGCCATCTTGGATTTGAAAACTGATCACAAAATCGTTCTCTGCACTCTCAAGAACCTCGGATACGATACCCATATTTTTGTGATCATAATCTTGCACGGCGGCCCTCTTGGATTTGAAAAATGATCACAAAATCGTTCTCAGCACCCTCGAGAACCTCGGATACGATACCCATAATGTAGTTATCATACTTTTAAGCGGCGGCTATTTTCGATTTGAAAAATGATCACAAAATCGTTCTCTGCACCCTCGAGAACCTAGGATACGATACCCATAATCTAGTTATCATACTTTTGAGCGGCGGCCATTTTGGTTTTGAAAAATAATCACCGAATCGTTCTCTGCACCCTCGAGAACCTTGGGTACGATATCCATGTTGCTGAAATCATAATTTTGTGCGGCGGCCATCTTGGATTAGAAAAATGATTACATAATCGTTCTCAGCACCCTCGAGAACCTCGGATACGATATCCATAATGTAGTTATCATACTTTTGAGCGGCGGCCATCTTGGATTTGAAAACTGATCACAAAATCGTTCTCTGCACCCTCGAGAACCTAGGATACGATACCCATAATCTAGTTATCAACTTTTGAGCGGCGGCCATCTCGGATTTAAAAATGATCCCAAAATTGTTTTCTGCACCCTCGAGAACCTCGGATACGATACCCATTTTTTTGTGATCATAATCTTGCACGGCGGCCCTCTTGGAATTGAAAAATGATCACAAAATCGTTCTCAGCACCCTCGAGAACCTCGGATACGATACCCATAATGTAGTTATCATACTTTTGAGCGGCGGCCATCTTGGATTTGAAAACTGATCACAAAATCGTTCTCAGCACCCTCGAGAACCTCGGATACGATACCCATAATGTTACCCATAAAGGTTCATACCAGAGCTCAAGAAAGTTAGCCCCCCAGATTTTATTATTTTTTATTTTTTTTTTATTACATCGTTAGTTCGCCATTTGTTCTTGATTGTTCTCTATAAACATTTGTTAGTTCTCGATTTATTTATTTAAAAAAAAATTGCAATTCATTAAAATTGGTTAGGTTATGTTAGAACAGTTAAAACAACGCCAGAACCAAATAGTAGGCGTTTCCCCCATTAACAGGGGGCGGGGGCTAAGTAAAGGGTATGTTTTTAATTAATTGTTTTTAAATAAACAACAAAAGAAAAAACAAACAATTATTTATAGCGAACAATTAAGAACAAACTACGAACTAACGATATGCGATATTGAAAATTTAAAAATAGAAAAAAATTTTTTCTTCATTTAAAATAAAAGTCCCGTCAAAATCGGTCCAGCCATTTCAGAGATTAGCCGGAACAAACAGACAGACAGACGGACAGACAGACAGACAAAAATTGTAAAAAATGTTATTTTGGTGTATGTACCGATTATATATTCATATACATGTTGTAAAAAACGGTTATTTACATATTACAAACAGACACTCCAATTTTATTTATATGTTTGTATGCATAGATTACGGATTTGACAGTAAAATATAATAATGTTCCGTACATGTGCAGATTATCCATAAACACACTATCTACTATACGAATGTGTGCGACACTCTATAGCTTAGTTCACTCAAAACCACAGTTTACGTACAAACAGCTAGACTTAAATATCTTAATATATATAAATTACGTGTCACGTTGTTTGTCCGCGATGGACTCCTAACAAATGAACGGATTTTAATAGTGAATACTTCATGGAGTGCAGTTTAGTCCAACTTGAGAGATAGGATAGTTTTTATTTCGATTTGGGACCCATAATTATTTGTATTTAAAATATTTGTTTTGTATGGACATATTTTCTATGAGAAAATTTATTGACACACGGTTTGACAGTTCTGCCGTGAAACAATTTCCTTATAACAACAGGGAGCATATTTACGAAATAATTCTTGATGTTATGAAATATTATTCACAATTCATAAAAAAACAGTATTTTATTTATTATGTACAGAACAACGTCTGTCGGGACAGCTTGTCTAGGTATAAAAATAAAATTGAAAATTTTGGTTTTTCCAATAACTTAACAAGCATTTGTATACAGAAATAATTATTTCAAAGTCAAAGTCAAATATATTTACATTACTCGCTTTTGTATCGTTATTATAAATTTTCAATTTTAATTGCTGAATCTACCATACGCACGGAAAAAGTATAGTTCGTGAGAAGAACATACAAGAAACTCAACGGCTACTCTTATCAATGAGTATTTTATAATAGTTGTTTAACAATTGATTTGTAAGGTGCTGCATCCAATGTTAAAAGGCATAAAAGGCATTTATTTTCTCAAAACTAATTCCTTTAGAATTCTTTTTGATGTCATTTCTAATATACTAGATACTACTACCGCTTCGGAAACAAATGGCGCTCTGAGAGAGAACAAGCGGCGCAAGAAACTCTCCCAGCATTCTTATTTTGCGCTCTTTTCAATAAAAATATACAATATTGTACAGTCATTTCTATCGCTATAAAATAATCACAATCTAGTCCCACGCTGTCCGATCATTTAGATATTAAGCAGTGGAGTAATAGGATTTACGACAGAGCCATTTTTTTTATAAAACATTTAAATTTATTTATAGATAATGCCTGAACAGTAGCTGGGACTTTATTATAATAGTGTATACATTTACCCTTAAAGCTATTATGTATCTTATGAAGTTAAATGAATAAAGTTCAATAATTTCAAATAATCTTTATTCAATTAGGCTTAAGATAAGCGCTATTGAATCATCACTTAAAATATTTCTATTAAATTACTGAATCTATCATATGTTGGTACGGAAAAAGTAGATCACATGAGAAAACCAGCGGGAGGCTCCTTTGCACAGGATTCCGGCTTAACTATGGGTAACACAATGGCGCCCTTTTCTGCTGTGAAACAGTAATGTGTAAACATTATTTTGTTTCGGTCTGAAGGGCACCGTAGCTAGTGAAATTACTGGGCAAATAAGACTTAACAAGTTATGACTCAAGGAGACGTGCTCAATTGTAGTGCCGCTCAGAGCTTTTGGAGTTTTCAAGAATCCTGAGTGGCACTGTGTTGTGATGCGTAGAGCGTATCAATTACCATCAGCTAAACATCGCGTCTGATGAGACGAGCACGATTGGCACTTATTGTCAAAAAAATAAATACAAAAAAAACTCAACGGCCATTGTTTTAAATTTTCAATCAAATGCTGTAATATACAAAATAAATTAGTTTGTAAACAATTTGTTATTTTTTTAATAACCCTCACTTTATCGAATTATTACACAAAAAGTAATTTGAAAACAAGATTTATAAATGATGCGGGACTCGAACTCGCGACCTCTCGCTCTGAAGCTATAGCCCGAGAGTTGAACAAAGACATATCAAGATTTATGACCTTTGAGTATGACACGGAACGCGAGAGGTCGCGGGTTCGAGTCCCGCATCGTACATAAAATTTATGTAACTTCGTACAATCATGCGATACTATAAACCAGGTAAATTTTATAGTACACGCATGTCCGAAGTCTGTGTATTTCTATATACTATTTTATTATATACTCAAATATCAAAAAATGGAGCGAAAATATTATTTCAATCAATTTTCGGTCATCTCTGATAAACAAAGAAATTTGATTTGGCTTCTATTCTAATATCAGTGGAGATGACGCTTAGTTCGAAATCAAATGTCAACTTGTAAACAAATTTGACAAATCTTACATGAGAAAGATATCGAACGACATGATAGTTGGGGCGTACTAAAGTTTGTCTGAACTAAAAAGAACTATGACAGTTGCTAGAAAACTATTCATTAACGGCCGTTCCCAATTTTCAGTCTATCTCTTACTTGAGACAAAAATCGTAACTATCGTTGACTTTTCTGTCCAAATAAACTTATCGACAGTAACTCACCTTATCCGTACACGCTGACTGTCAATGGGGCGACGTATAGCTTACCAGCGATATAAAGTTGGTATGGAAATTGCAATTCACGCGTCCCAATATAAGGCGATAAGAATGAATTATCGGGTATGTTGGGACAGCTTCGGATAATTGACAGCTAATCACTGAAAGTAGAAGGTAGTTATTTATCTCTATCTGTAGATAGTATATTGGGAACGGCCGTAAGCCATTACCCAAAGACAATTTAACCACTACGTTCTCCATTACCGTTTAAAATTTATGGTTATCATAATATAGCTTCTGAATGCATCATGAAGGCTTTTAATTTCTTAATAATAATCCCTTCATTAAGTACCGTCGCAAAAACTACTGTTATGTACCAAATGCTTCTTAACGTGCGTTTTTTGGCAGGGGATAAACTTATTAAAGTGAAACTTTTATTACATCGTCTCAAACTTTTTCGTCTATGTGTTGCATGTCGCGTGACGGTCGGGCGGCGCGTTCGCAGCAGCTGACCGTGTAGTGTATAGACTATTACTCATTTGTGCCAGTGCTCTACGCTATTTTGTTTGTTTTTGTCAGTGTTTAATGTAAATGTTGTTTGTCAGTATTTAATGTATCTAATACTTTTCAATTAATATTTTTAACCAGGGCTAAGACACAGAGTTCAATAAAAATATTACTTGGAGTCTACTTTTATTATTTCCCATTATCATTCCAATTTTCCAAGTATAAAATTAAGATTGATAAAGCGATTTGTATACCCTTAATGGAATATTATTCCAAAAATTTTAGTTAAATGTCTATAATGTGAAAAAAAGTTTCACTTTTACCGTGGTTTCATAAAACCATACAATCCTTTTTGCTTTTAAACTGTTATTTTAAATACTGTGAGAAGTATCACGGGTACCAATCGCCAATGATCCTATTTCGGTGTACGCTACATCAAGTTTAAATCCTGTTAATAAAAATTCATTTTTTTTTAATCGATATAAAATCGGTTTTTTTCATGTCTGTATATACAGATATACGGTTTTTATATCAGGTGTTAGTTAGTAAGTCTTTTGTTGGGCGATGTATATGCTTCTACAATATAATCCCAGAAAATGTACAAAACAAATGTGTTACGAAATTTAAAAGAATTGTTAAAAAACGTATGTGTGGGAAAGGTTACTATAGCATAAACGATTTTCTTAATGATACTACAGTCTGGGAATAAAGCGAACACCCTCAGGCTCTTTAATTATAAATTTTTAATGTACGATATCACATTGTAATCCATATTTTCATATTTAAAAAAAAGCCCGCTGAGTTTCTTGCGCCATTCTTCTCAGGTCTGAGGCAGTCTCTTTTGAATGGGTGGTAGTTTTTACGTTGCATAAGTGATTTTGAATAAAAATATTTGAATTTGAATTTATAACCATGCTTAGTCTAGATTTGGTTGTCTGTGGCACCAAAGTAACTGCTTTTTTGGCGTTGTACGGTAAACAATGCCTTTTCAGTTACAGACTTTTTCAAAGACTTAGTATAGTATGTACTTATATTACTGATCGTGGCTGTATAAATGAAAGATAAAAGGAGTAGAAAAAATATATAATACTAGCTGAGCCGACAGACTTTGTTATTGTTTAAACGAAATCTGGCCGTTTAAAGTGAGTGAAAAAAAATAGTTGTTTTTATTTAATTCCGAGTTTTTTTTGTATTTATTCACCTTTTAAACCTTCTCTGGACTTCCACGAATAATTCAAGACCAAAATTCGCCAAATAGGTCCAGCCATTCTCGAGTTTTAGCGAGACTAACGAACAGCAATTTATTTTTATGTATATAGGCTAGCTGACCTGACAGACGTTGTTCTGTATATAATAAATAAAATAATGTTTTTATATGAATTTGTCAATAATATATCATAACATCATATGAAAATGTTACACAGCAGAACTGTCAAACCGTGCGTCAATAAACTCTCTAATAGAAATTATGTATGGACACATCAAAGGAAAAACAAATTTGTTGTTTTTATTTAATCTAGCAGAATTTTCCTAATTATTCACCTTTTAAACCTTCTCTGTACTTCCACAAATAATTCAAGACCAAAATTAGCCAAATCGGTCCAGCCATTCTCGAGTTTTAGCGAGACTAACGAACAGCAATTCATTTTTATATATGTAGATTATCGTATACGATAATCTACATATATAAATATATATAAAATAAAATTATATATAATTTCATGCTTAAATATAAGAATGCGCTTTCATGTTTTCCGTATAATACATACTCAGTCAAATAGCCTTTAAAAGAAGATGCGCCAAGATTAAATGCTTTGGCTCAAAAGCGTATTTTAAAAGTGCTATCCATTTACCTCTACACTTTTCCAACGTTTCTCGCCAGCTCTTTTCAATAGAAAACAAATTCCAAACGTTTGAGTTGGCAAAGCAAACTACCAATTATATGGATAAAGATTAAATGAATGAAATACTGTTAACTACGAGGTTTTGAATGCGGGTCTATATTTCATTTCACAATGAATATTTTATTATATCCTTACTAATGTTATAAATGCAAATATGAACTTGTTTAACTACCTTACTGACCATTATCTCGTACACACGTTGTTAGGAACAGAAAAGGAAATAGGCTACATTTTATCCCAAAAGTTTTCATAGTACCCGAGGGAGCGAAGTGGCTAATCTTAATATATATAAATTAAGTGACACGTTGTGTGTCCGCAATGGACTCCTAATCTAATGAACGCATTTTAATGGGGATTACTTCATGGAGTGCAGTTTAGTCCAACTTGAGAGATAGGATACTTTTTATTTCGAATTGGGACCTATAATTATTTTTATTTCCAATATTTGTTTTGTATGGACTTATTTTCTGTGAGAGAATTTATTGACGCACGGTTTGACTGTTCTGCTGTGAAACAATTTCATTATGACAACAAGGAGCATACGTTACGAAATAATTCTTGATGTAGAAAATTTATTGAATTAGACGTGACTTTGCTGAAATCCATAATTATACAAATGATTTAAGTTTTCTTTAGTGTTAATTCCGCCAATATTTGTCTTTAAAACAATTCGACACGTCCTGAGGATGCCTCGTGTAGAGGCGAAACACTAAAGAAAACTTAAATCATATGTATAATTCTTGCTGTTATGAAAAATTATTGACAAATACATCAAAATCAGTATTTTATTTATTATGCACAGTACAACGTCTGTCGGGTCAGCTAGTAATATATAATTTAAATCGACTTTTTGTTGACACGTAATCATTTTAAAACCACAGAACCACATAATATGGAGTCTTGCTGTCATCTGTGGTCTGGGCCACCCCAGTATCAGCTCGAAACGAGTCTTCTATCACCGTGAGCTCTGGAGTTCCCCAAGGCTGTGTGCTATCTCCTACACTGTTTGTTCTGCATTTCAGTGATATGTTAACAGTACCGACATGCCGTATACACGGGCCTTAAAGGTCTTAAGAAGCTTGTGTCTTCTATCGATGTTTCATCTCTTGAGAAGGTCACGGACTCCCAAATCCCCAAAAGACGAACAAAACGCTTACAAGTTAATACTAAAATAGCCTCGTTTGTCGTATCACCGCTCTTCGGCTACACTACCCTTAAAGCCTCTCCTTGAATCAAAATTCTGGGTCTCAAAATCTCTTGCGATTGCCAATTCCGCGGTCATTTGGAAAGCAAAGTCAAACTGGCTTTGAAGAAGCTGGGCGGCATAAATAGATCACTGCGTTACATCAATCCGGCCCACATTCTAGCGTTCTACAAAGCGCAGGTCTGGCCACATATGGAGTATCACTGTCATCTCTGGTCTGGCGCACAGTATAATAAATAGAATTAATCTAATATCTCAACCGTTTTAACTCTACAGGAACTGTAATTAGAATCCATTCGTCACCCTCCGTATTCGCCAGACCTTGCTCCAACGGATTACCATTATTTTCGTAATTTGGACAATTTTCTACGTGATAAAAAGGTTTCTTCTCAGGAGGCTGCAGAAAATGCTTTCACACAGTTTGTCGAATCTACATCACCATAATTCTATCGCAAAGGCATAAATGACCTTTCGTTTAGATGGCAGCAATGTATAGATAATAATGGTAATAATTTTGATTAAATACATATTATGATAAATAAAAAAAGCGAATTTCATACTTTAATCACCTAATATTATGATAAACTATGAAAATTTAAACTCAATTCTCCAAACAAAACGAACACTGTCGAATTTTATTCAGATAGCGTGAAAACCCAAATGACTTTGTTTAACCATTGTAACGAAAACGTAGTGGTATAAAAGCTTGAAATTGGTACTATTTGTCACTGGAATAGATTGGACAAACATTTTGTACACAATTCAGTTTTAGCTTTGTAAACATATAAGCCGCCATTTCGTTTGGACACCAAATTTTACAGATGTTTTAATAATACAAAATGGCGGCTAGTTCTTTCATTAGTAAATATTCGCCGCCATTTTGTTTCGATACTAAATTTTACAGTTGTTTTAATAATATAAAATGTCAGCTAGTACTTTCATTAGTAAATATTAACCGCCATTTTGTTTCGACACTAAATTTTACAGCCGTTTTAAGAATACAAAATGTCGGATAGTTCTTTCATAAATATTAGCCGCCATTTTGTTTCGAGACTAAATTTTATGTGTCGGCTAGAACTTTCATTACTAAAGTTATTATAAAGAGTACAAGCATTCATCTACAATTCAGTACTTCGATTAACCTGAAAATTTTGTATCATTAGCTTAGTACTATTTTTTTTAATAATTTTCAAACAATCAAATCATATATACGACGACCCATATAGCCGATACCCTGACTACTAAGTTAGAGGTCCCGGGTTCGAATCCCGGTAGGTGCAATCATTTATATGATGAATATGGATGTTTGTTTCCGAGTCATGGATGTTTATATGTATTTATGTATGTTTAAGTAAGTATATTGTATTAAATATATCGTTGTCTTGTACCCATAGTACAGGCTATGCCTAGTTTGGGGCAAGATAATTTGTGTGTGTCAATATTAAATTAAATTAAATAAATGGTATGTAAGTAGGCAGCATAATGTTAAGGGCCTTACAAATAAAATTGTCATTAAGTTATACCTGAGCATAAACAAAGAATATGCTAAATGTTTACAAATAGGCATTTTGCGATTGGCTTATAAGGACGTATTATAACGTTTCCCGCGTGTATTTGCAAGGCGTCAAACAGCCTTGCAAATACATTCGGAAAACTTCAGTGTTTTCATTGTATTGACGGTGTTTTCAGGGATATAGTCAACATTTTGCATATTCTAGGTTTATTCTCAGGTATAACTTTATACCAAGTTTATTTGTAAGGCCGTTAAAGTTTCACTCGATGATTATTCTTTAATCTGGTGTTGCCAGTATTACAGCCTTAGGTAATTCATGCGTCTAGATAGAGCCGTTTGCTGTTAGACAACCGATAAAAACAGGCCAGGAATATTAGTTTAGTGTGCGTGACAAGCTACGTCTTACACTCGCGATTTGTATGACACTTTGTGTTAGTGTGCGTGAATTGCTCTAAATAGAAGTTAGTTCTGAATTTTATTTTTTTTTCAACGTTTTCACAGCTGTCATAGTCTATCTAAAGGCATAAATGATCTAAGAATACAGCCTATTATATGCTTCTTTTAGCACGCTTTTTATTAGCTTCACCTGTATGTATGTTTGTTTGTAACCGACTTATTTGGGCGAGATTTCGATCCACTTTAAACGGCCAGATTTCGTTCAAATTTCGTAGACTTATCGAGGACCGAGGACAATATATTAATTTGATAAAATTATTCCATTTTTCAATTCACAAAATAAGATTTTTGATAATTTTTATATAATTTTTTCATCTATCGTCGATAAGGCAGGAATTGATGTTCATTTTAATTTTCAACCATTATGTTTGAACCAAAGCGTGTTTTTTAGTTTTTTTGAACAATTTTTATTAAATATATAATAATTTCTTTGGTTGAACATCGTATTTTCATCATCAAAATAGATTATGTAAAACGGCTGTTTTCTATCTATTATCAGAGAGTCCTCTGTTGCGACAGCGATCGTATAATTTCGTGTGTTTTACGAATTAAGTGGAGACATCCTTGAGATTGAGGTATATTTTTATCTTAATTTCAAACACAACGTTTAAACTTAATTTTTCCTTCTTCAAAACGAGACATAAAATGTTAAACCTCGGTAGCTTTGTACTTTATCACTTATTACATGACGAAATATTTCAGTTTATGAGAATATTAATAATGTTTTTTACCTGTTCTGTTAGAGTTCCACCCCAACCCATATCGTGTGCTCAGGAGCTGATCACTAATTCATTCTGAAATTAACTTTGCAGATATTGAAAAACAACACAACTTAAGGCTGCGTGTTAAGGGTGAGTTATAAACCATACGTATATTCTTGCTGCCTACTACCACATAATATAGTGTAATCTATCCGTCGCGCTTACAGCCTATAAAGGACACTTACCTTCTTAAAAGCTGTAAAAATTTTTGCTAAAAAAAGCTATTTAAGCTACTCAATTTAATGATATTGTTATACAACCTACATTTCACTCACTTCAAAAGGATCAAGGCCATCCCCAAAGATCTCCATGACGATCGGTCCTGCGCTGGCCTCATCCAACCTCCATATTGTGGGGTGCCTACCAATACGACGTCTTACGGTACGTGGTCGCTATTTGAGGACTTTACTGCCCCAACAGCCATCTGTCTTTAGGTCTATGTGCCTGCTAGCTGCTAGTAACTTTGGTTCCATTTCAAATTCGATCTCATTGGTACACTCCGAACAAAGCTCTCTCCATTGGTGGCCATGAGGCCCATAGTCATAAAACAAGAAATAAAACCTGTAGCCATACTTTCCATTCATCCAGACAGAAGGGTTTTGCACCATTATACAAGCTATCACACCATATACTTTTGAAATAATTTTGCAAAAGAAAGGTTTTAGTGTATAGTTTAATAATATAGTTTTGGACAGAAAGATAACGGACGGTCTTGGGGTTTGCGTGTTTTAGCCTTACTGTACGGAGCCCCCAAAATAGGACTAGTCCGTGATAACTATAACCATAGTTTATAATAATAATTATAGTTATCACGGACTAGTAAAAAAATAAGGACTCCGTGTCACCTTACATAACAGTGTAGCACCGAAACAAGCCGATTAACGTGTAAAATGTAAATGCATAGTCCACGCACACACTTACACTACTACAGGCCGATTGGCGGCCGTTATGAGAATTGTCATCGGCTGTGACAGTTCAGTTTGCGTCTCAATAAAATATTTTTAAAATACCATCGTGCGATGTGAAAAAGTGTAAAAACGATACTATATAAGTATTTGTGGCCATATATGATTATTTAAGGGCGAAAAAATTGTGTAACTAGTATCCCCCGTAACCGCACACACACTAGCATAACGGTGCTTCACTTGCTAATATCACGGCGCGAAGTCCTTCTTTTTTTACTTGTCCGTGATAGTTATCTACAATTGGTTACTACAACCTACTTAAAAAACTATAAATATTGAAAATAAAAAATACAATATTTAAAAAATATAATATTGGAAATATTAAGGATCTGTAACTTATATTTTGTCTTAATTTCCGATACAGTTAACAAACTCGGTAAGTAGTATGTTCACACATTGACATAGGGATCACACTCTCCCATCCCCTCTTTCCTGGGGATAAGATACTACCTGAACCACACATATTCAAAACTAATTGCAATTTTAATAAAATATTTATTTTTATAAGAAATAGTGTTTGTGCTTATGTATGCACGCAAGAAGCTATACTTCTTTGGCCTAACGAAGCAAAAATCATTAAAATGATTTATTCCTCGTGCTATTTTACGTTTTTGGAAAGAACAAAATTTTAAAAATCTTGCAAAGATAACTTTGACAATTAATTATTAAATAATGAATATGGCTGTATGGGCTTGCACCGTTTGCCTGTCCTAAAAATACACGAAGAAACCAAAAAAAATAACGAATGACGTAAACGTCAGAAAACTTTAGGAACCAAATTCAACCTGTTATTTTTGTGTTACGCGCCTAAAGAAGTATAACTTCAAAAAGTTAAAAATGTGTTGAACACTTGTTTTAATAATGTTCTACTTAATACAAATACGTGTTGTTTTTTCAATTCAATTCAATTTCTGTTGTTTAGCGTTCAACAATCTTTAGACATTGCTTATATTTAAACAAGAGTCGAAGCTTGTCTAAGGTGTGTCTAACGGATATATCATATTCACAAGGAAGATTTAGATTATATTATGATGACAGATAGGATGACAGCTATATGATGATAGATAGATGACAGCTGTCAAATATTGCGTTCCATTCCTTTAATTGTTCCTGTACACTTAAGTTTTATGCTGTGCTTAACGACGTTTTAGTTAAACACAAGCCAAACACTGTTGTGTAATAGAACAAGATAAACTCCATTTTAGATATCGTTATTGTTAGGTCACTGACGTTGTTATAGTTAGATCACTGTCTTACAAAACACGTGTCTGAGCCATGTTTAAATTATTTATTTGTAATAAAA
Source organism: Leptidea reali (assembly GCA_949711725.1). Taxonomy (NCBI): domain Eukaryota; kingdom Metazoa; phylum Arthropoda; class Insecta; order Lepidoptera; family Pieridae; genus Leptidea; species Leptidea reali. The sequence goes on along the minus strand of CATIXN010000023.1, from coordinate 15,898,891 downwards.
TATGTTTGTCGGTGGGTAATTTATTTCAGTGATGAGTAACTAATGATACTTCACTACAACTTTTGATATCAGAATGTTTCCAGTTTTAAGAGAACTGTATGAGATTTACTTGCATTATGAAAATTGTTATAAACTAACATTCATTGGCAATTTATACGGCAGTAAATAGCAACAGGCCAGGTGCGTTACTTTAGTGTGCATGACAACTTCGTCTTACACTCGCTGAAAATAGAGGCCAACAGTTCACCTCTATTTTTTTCGTTGTGTTCACAGTCTTGCTAAACGTATAAATTATCTAAGCTAATATTTATAATCAGCGCATTTTATTCAGGTCACGCAGAAGTTGAACACGAAGAAAATAATCCGATAATCCGAGCTATCTCATCAAACGACAGTAAGTTGCGGCAAATATTCTTAAATGAGTTTTTCCTCAATAGGTCAGTTTCATCTTTCAAAATTAAATTATGAAAGTATGTTATTTATAGTGTTTTTGCCATTACAAATACGAAGACAATAATAATTTACTATAAAAACTTGAGAATTATTTATATTTTCATAGAAACTCACTATATCAGAGACAATTTGATTTTAACAACACACCAATGATACGGACTATGGAAAGTTATTTTATTTTAGAAAAATAAGAATTGCACCGCACATTTGTCGTTTCTATGTTTATGCTATTATGACGTCACGATCATGGCGGCTCCCTTTTTGGCACGACTATTTATCATTTAAATTTAATACAATTTTTCTTAGCATAAAGTGGAATTATTTTGGAGAAATAAAAGTACCAGTATTGAAATCTTTACGATCATTTTAGAATATATTTTAGAATTTAATTGAAGAATAGCCTATTGCAGAGAAAATTCACGAGAGAATTGGGGTTAGAGAAATTCGAAAGCTGTTTTAAAGAAATCGAATTAGCTTCGTACATCTATAAAGATTCTTGTCAATGCAAATCTAATCTAATCAAATCAAAAAATGTTATATTGCCGTAAAAACTAATAAATTTATTTGCAAATATCATCGCTTTACTTATATACTATTTCGACTTAATTCCAGGCTTTTGCAATTGTTTTAAACTCAGTGATTGAGAATTGTTTTATATAAAATGGGAATTTATTAAAATTTATTGAAGTAGTCGTTACTTTGCGGAAATCCATAATCATCCAAATGTTTTGAGTTTTCTTAAGTGTTTATTTCATAATTAAAATTTAATTAAAGTAATAATACCAATATTTGTCTTTAAACAAATCGACACGTGTTTCATCACCTTTACACGAGACATCCTCAGGAGATGATGTCAGAGACTCAATTAGTCTCGTGCCAGAGTTTGGCGAGTCTAAACATTTGGGAATTTAGTATAAAAACGTTATACATCGTCCCATAAAAGAATGACTAATTTTGTGGAGGCGATTTGTGTGCAACACAAGATAATGTGTTTGTCTGGTGTTTATATTACATTATACACACACACACAAACATACTCATACAATAAAATAGGTTTTCTGATAAAAATTGTGACGATAGCCTAGATCTATTAAGAATTCCAATTTCTTTGAATTTCTCTCTTAGGGATGCTCAAGGTCCGAGTTTGTATCTATATATATAGCTCTTACAGCCCTGTCTTGTAAAATTAAATGGTATTAATGTCTGCCTAGTTGTCCAAGAGAAGAAAACCATAAGCCATTATGCTGTGAAAACAGCTGAAATTAGCGCTCTACAAAGCGCAGGTCCGGCCACACATGGAGTATTGCTGTCATCTCTGGTCAGGCGCACCCCAGTATCAGCTCGATCCATTTGACCGCGTGCACCGTAGAGCAGCTTGAATTGTTCGGTGCCAGTGCTCTGTGAAAGGCTGGATCACTTGGCGTTGCGTAGAGATTGTGTGTCTTGTACCGCATTTATCACGGGGAGTGTTCCGACGAGATGTTTAACCTGATTCGTGCCGCCGAATTCCACCTTCGCACGACACGCCACAAGTTAAGATATCATCCCCACCATCTGGATGTGTGGCGGTCCTCCACAGTGCGGTTTTCAAGGAGCTTTCTTCCTGGTTCTACAAAGCTGTGGAATGAGCTTCCTTGCGCGATGTTTCCGGGACGATACGACATAGGTACCCTCAAAAAAAGCGATTACACCTTCCTTAAAGGCCGGCAACGCTCCTGTAATTCCTCTGGTGTTGGAAGAGATTGTGGGCAGCGGTGATCACTTAACACCAGGTGACCCGTACGCTGGTTTGTCCTCCTAATCCATAAAAAAAACTGTCATTACGGGGAAGTGTAACAAGAATGCTGGCAGCAAATCTTATATATCTTTCTTTATTCTTATATTTTTCTTGGCTACTGGAAACCCAAGCGCTGGCAGCTATCTCGGTCAACGGATCAGCCTAGCTATCCAACGTGGAAATGCTGCCGGTATTCTTGGTACACGTCCCCTGAATGATAGTTTTAATTTAATGTAATCATAGAATTCTAAATAAAAGATTCTAAAAGATTCGTTTTTATTAGAGTAACTGAAGTTTGAATTTTTTTTTCAGAAAGTGCCGACCCACGTTGGTTGGCGGAATTAAAAAACTTTATAATGCTCCTGGTGGACACTTTTGGGACACATCAACTATACACACTGTTACATCCAGTTATCAGTTGTAAGATTGGCCCATATATTTTTATTTAACTTAATTTTACAAATTGGTATTTTTTTCGAAACGTATGATATTTTTAAGTGCGGAATTGAATCGAATTGAATGTATCTAAAACGAAGATCCCCTTTGGAGCTAGCATATAACCGTATAGAAATTTCTAAAAATGTGCGGTAGGTCACTATATCTGTGATAATAGTGAATTTTGTGAGATCAAATTGCTTTTTTCGTATCCGAATTCTGTAATTGACACGCTAGTCGGGTATATTTTCCGAGCTCGAAACTAAGAATGTTTTAAATTACTATAATTATGCCAGTGGGAGGCTCCTTTGCACAGGAAGCCGGCTAGATTATGGGTACCACAACGGCGCCTATTTCTGCCGTGAAGCAGTAATGTGTAAGCATTACTGTGTTTCGGTCTGAAGGGCGCCGTAGCTAGTGAAATTACTGGGCAAATGAGGCTTAACATCTTATGTCTCAAGGTAACGAGCGCCACTGTAGTGCCGTTCAGAATTTATGGTTTTTTTGAGAATCCTGAGCGGCACTGCATTTTAATGGGCATGGCGTTTCAATTACCATCAGCTGAACGTCCTGCTCGTCTCGTCACTTATTATCATAAAAAAAAGACAAAAGCCTTTTTTTTTATGGTAAAAACCAGTGGGGACTCCCTTGCACAGGATGCAGGCTAGATTATGGTTACGACAACAGCGCCTATTTCTATTTCTTTAATGAAGCAATAGTGTGTAAATATATTGTGTTTCGGTCTGAAGGGCGCCGTAGCTAATGAAATCTTATTTCTGCAGGCGGCGAGCGCAATTGTAGTGCCGCTCAGAATTTTTGGGGTTATCAATTACCATCAGCTGAACGTCCCTTATTTTCATAAATAAGGGATAAAAAATGAAATTCGTACTAATCCAAATACACAAATAGAATTGAGTATTGAATGTGGGCTCAACTAATCCAAAAATTTCATCACAAAGTAGGGATAAAGATACTGTGACGTTGTGAGCTCTTCCTTCCCTTGCACCCTTTCAGTTTTACTTTATTTACTTTTTGATGGAAAAGGAGGACAAACGAGCGTACGGGTCACCTGTTGTTAATTTTTATTTTAACGCGTTTAGCAAAATAATCACAATTTCTCGTACAACTCTGAAAGAGCGGCGATATCACAGCACGAATCTATCATAAATCACGTTTTTTGTTTACAATAACCAAGCTTCTTTATCTAGCAACCCGTAACATAAACCGTTTACCGATACCTCGACTATGTAAACACACGTGGATGTAGCGTCACAAGTGGCCGGCGCCGGGTTTGGCGCCAAAACAACTCTGAAGGTGGCTTCTGCTAGCGCGCGAGACGTGTAGGCATATCAGAGGTTAAGGGTGCTGTATCTGCCAACGGCCTTGATTGTCTGGGTGGAGCGAGATATTTTCCCCGCACCTACCGGGCTCCCGCTATTATTCACGCAACTGGCCGCGCTGCAATGTGCTACTGGGCCATCGTAGCGTCGTGTGTGCGGGCTGCTGTTGTCGAACTATCGATATATGATTTATTATAAGCCGGAAATCATCTATAATATCTATAGGGCTATCGATGTAACATTGAATATTTAGGTTCAATTATACTATAGTATTGCTGTGTATCGAAAATATCGATACTATCGATAGTCTATCGATATAAATTGGATTCAATTATCAATAAAGGTGCACGCGCTTTTTTTAAGGTAGCCATGTCGTATTGTCCCGGAAATACCGCACAAGAGGTTGTTTCGTATTCGCGTCATCTACCTTCACTTCTTCTTTTTCCACCGTTACATACATACAAACGGCATTAACTTGAAAAATTATAGGAATTTAACTACTTTTCTTAAACGACAATCAAAAGTAAGAAATCGAAAATTTTTACTGGCAAAAACATGAAGCAATTTTTAATTAAAGCTCCAGATGATATATATTTAGCGACAAAGGTAAATTAAATTTAATGTATAATATAAAAAGTGTGTTTTATTTCCCTGCATTCTTTTGAGAAAAGCACTATATATGCCTCGGCGGGAAATGGCAATTGCCTGTTTCCCGGCCTTTGCAATAATGTGCTATTATTTTGTTCAATTCTTGTTCATTGTTTCAGCTATCGAGATGCGATATGACGTAAAAATTTTAGACGTTGATGGTAGGTAATATTATTATGGTTATGCTATATGACATGTTACAGTTATTAGTAAAATCTGAGACTAACTACGTGAATCTTGAGAATGACCAGTATATATATATTTACCAGTGGGAGGTTCCACAGGATGCCGGCTACATTATAGGTACCACAACGGCTCCTATTTATTCCGTGAAGCAGTGATGTGTAAGTATTACTGTGTTTCGGTCTGAATGGGAATTTGAGACCCCACATCTTATGTCTCAAGGTGACGAGCGCAATTGAATTGCCACTCGAATTTTTGGGTTTTTCAAGAATCCTGAGCGGCACTGCATTGTAATGGGTAGGACATTTCAATTATTACCATCAGCTGAACGTCTTGATCGCCTCGTCTCTTATTTACATTTAAAAAAAAATAGGTTTTTGGAGCACATAAATAAAACACCTCGCGCCCACGCAATGTATGATTTGTCTCATGTTATGAAATATCATTGACTGAATTATTTGTATTGCAAATATAAAGGTGTTATAACTAGACTACCTAACATTACACATTACTGCTTCACGACAGAAATAGGCGCCGTTTTGGTACCCACAATCTAGCCGACTTTCTGTGCAAAGGTACCTCCCACTGGTATATAATTTTAATGAAAATTTCTAGCAATCCAGGCGAGATAATATAAACATTTATTTTGTTATAATGCTCTAAGAACGAATTAGAATTTGTCTTTCACGATTTTCATAAACTTACGATTGACAAATATCTTTCAATTACCCCTGACAGATATATTTGAACAGAAGGTGCGACTGAATCAGACGTCTCAATTGATGATTGGTGATAACTCTTGTCGTTACAAAGCCATGAAAGTTATTGAGTTTATTTTAAATTATTCATTAAGTATCTAAATCATGTTATTCACACGTGCCTTTTCTTTTCAGTTGATAACAATGGTAAGTAGGGTGAACCAGTATTGTGGCTCAAAGTGCCAGTCATATTGAGCTGCCAAAAGTTAGATGTAATTATAAAAAACAGAGAATAAACTTTAAGGGCGGTCAGGCCTATATTGATTTATTAAATTCCGCCAACAAGATATTCACTAATATAAACACAGTATAATACATAACAAAAAACTACGTTTAAAAAAACCGACTTCTTTCCTACGTAATGTGTAAACATTACTGTGTTTAGGTCTGAGGGGCGCCGTAGCTAGTGAAGTTACTGGTCAAATGAGACTTAACATCTTATGTCTCAAGGAGACAAGCGCAATTGTAGTGCCGCTCAGAATTTTTGGGTTTTTTCAAGAATCCTGAGCGGCCCTGCACTGTAATGGGCAGGGCGTATCAATTACCATCAGCTGAACGTCCTGTTCGTCTCGTTCCTATCATAAAAATACATCACATCACCTACCTATCATACGAGGTCGAGCAAGCAACCAGAAAGCCGTTGGTGCATGACGCATGATGCCAAGGGACGTGTCACGTGAAGAGCATTCCCTCTTTCCCAGTCATTCGTATTAACCACATTCTCCAACCGCGTCTGAGCCGTACGTAGTAAGGAAACAGAAAAAATTGTATGTTCTTTATTAACTAATTTTATTATGTGTTAATAATGTAATTCTTTAGGTAAACCTATCGTACACTACGAGGAACTCAAAAGTCCAAAAAGAGCTGAAAGGGGTAAGTTACTACTTAATTATTGTAAGACCTATTGTAAGTTGAATAGCTCGAAATGTATCGTCTTTCAATGTTAGTAATTAAACCTCTAAAGAAAACAGGGTTAGTCATTCGACGAGTCGAGAATCAAAATAGAAACAAAACAATAATTTTTTTCGTGTCACTGTTCCGAAATATTTGCTATTTTTCAAGTATTTTAGACAATCTCGATAGTTCTACGTAGTAAGAAGCAATGATATATCTTCTTAAAATATATAAATTACGTGTCACGTTGTTTGTCCGCGATGGACTCCTAAACTAATGAACGGATTTTAATGGGGATTACTTCATGGAGAGTAGTTTAGTCCAACTTGAGATATCTTTAATTTCGATTTGGGACCCATAATTATTTTTATTTCCAATATTTGTTTTGTATGCACATATTATTTTCTATGAGAGAAATTATTGACGCACGGTTTGACAGTTCTGCTGTAAAATAATTTCATTATAACAACAGGGAGCATATTTATCGAAATGTTTTGATATGTTATTGATAAATTCATAAAAATAGAATAGCGTCTGTTGGGGCAGCTAGTAGTAATATATTATTGAAAGTAATCCTTATATTAACTTTCATAAAAATAAAAGCCCCAACGTGAAATTACAAAATTTCAGTTTTAATTTATTCCGCAAGTACTCAATAATTTAAGGTTAAGGAAGGGTTGGGTTGTGGTTGGGGAAAATTACGGATCTCCAGGTAATGTTGGGGTAACGTAACTTAAATTAACTTTGTCGAAAATAACAGTCGTATAACGGCGTTAAGTGCTTGTGTGGGAGTGAGACGAAAGCATGGGCAATGCTTTTCTTACGTTTTGTAAATACAACCAATCGAAATTTTTAGTGATTTAGTTAGTTATAGTTATTTATGCAACTGTTGTGTAATAAGGGGTATTAAAAAACGAATGTAGGTTGATAATAGTATCACATGAGTGTTTTAATACTTAATTATCAAGAGTTGCATACAAGACTTTATGTACACCCATAATATTATGAATCCTCTATAAAAGATTCTGAAACAGTAAGCTTACTGCTAACATTAAAACAGCCAGTCCTAGTAGTAACCTAATATCATCCATTACTGATTATATACAAATAAACTAAGTCTTAATGACAGAATAATTTATTTTAGTAGTAATTTACATTTTGTATAGTGCAATTATTACTGCAATATCTGGCGGTATGCTGTCGACAATTGAATCACAAATTTTTTGTAAAAAATAAAAATATCGAAGAAAAATGGCGGGGATTCGAATAACCTACTTTTTTTACGGCGCGCGACGTTGTAGTGTGGAACGCGCGTAAACGAAAATGTTCATCCAGATACCACGCTTCGAGCAATAAGAATGTGGCTGTCTGTTGAAACTCTTTGCGCATGAAGGGATCGAAAAAAAAACAAAGGAGTGTTGTTATGAAATTCAGTACAACATTACATCATCCGTTTGGATATTAGGGCAAGCTAACTGTTTTAGAATCTTTAATAGAGGATTTAAAGTATTGGTGTAGATAAACAAAATTACTTAATTCAATATTTACTGCGCGTTTTAAATATAATAAAATATTCAAGCAATGGCTCCCACTGCTCACATTTTGTATTCCTGTCGCTGCTATTTTGGAATGTTCACGCCGAAACTACGAACTGTATTTAAAATTTAAATACTGGACACATGAGTGCAATATTTGCGCGATACTTTCATATAAAACATGTTGTTAAGAGTCAACCAATGGTCTGACTGGAATGGAATGGACTGTGTTGGCACACAGTCTGAAATGTGGTATTTTGGGAAAGTTTCTGTGTATAAATACAAAGTTGCAATGAACTCAAAATATACTTGATTTTAATGAGTATTTTTTTCTAAAATACGTTAAAATAAATCTATGGGCAATGTGTAAAAAAATAATTGAATTTTTTGGGGATCAATTTCAAAATTTATATAATGAAATTGTAAAGGCGAATGATTATCAAAATACGTAAGAAGCGTATTTAAATTTATAGACTACTAGCCGATGCTTGCGACTTCGTCCGCGTAGATAAGGGGTTCTTAAAAATAATAAGCAAGTTTGTAATTGAAGATTATCTCATGTCCTATTCCAGTTCCGGTTCCCGTTTTCGCTCCCGTTTCCAACATATTATATGAATCTTATTTCGAGGAAGATTGCTATGGCAAACTAAACCTACTATTGGTATAGCTCATCGACGTGAATTTCAGTTTTTTACAAATCCCACGGGAACCATGGAGGTTTTCGGGATAAAATGTAGTATGTGTTTTCCCAAAAATCATAATTAGTTTAGTAGCTCCCGTGTAAAAGCGTAACAAATAAACATTACATTAACATTTATATTATTAGTAGGGATAACAGGTCCACCCGCCACAAGCAGCACTCGTTCACTGGTCGACTTGTCTTTTATTCAATAATTTACCAATCAAATTCTTTTCTAGTGAAATCGAAAAGTAGACACCATAAAACAAAAAGTAAGTAAATTTTTCATAATAATAATATAAATTTATGCTAAACGACAATCTTCATTCCACATCTTGTGTCTCCTATTATGTGTTCAGTTAATCTGTTTTGTATAATTATTGTATCTATCATCATCATTCAATGCCATTAAGTACTTTAATTTGAACCAATAATAATTTTTATAAAAAATCGAAAAAAATATGAAATGTCTTCAAACAAAATTTTATGAAAGATACGGGGAACCCGCGACCTCTCGCAGTCCGTGCGAGCGCTCTTACTAATTGAGCCAACCGTTCGAGTGACGGATCGTTGATAAAATCTTATATGCTTTATTCATTTATCCCAGAAATGAGGGTTATCACTTTAAAACATTACAAATTGATTAACTGTGTGATTAACTTCAAACCAAAGCATTCTCAATCTGTAGCATTAATTGATGTGCTGCAGTAAAAAAAGGCGGGTTCGTTTAGATCAAACATGTAAAATATAGGTTGAGAAAACGGAAAGCACGTCCATATCGCACAAGGGACAAATAAGACTAAGATTTGTTAATAGCGTGCACGCGCCCTAATTTTATTTTCGCGACCTATTGGTCGCTAAATCATTCTCTTGGCTCGATCGTAACGAAATGAATATTATTGATTACTTCGAATAAGGTATAAATTCTAGATCTTACATTAATGGTAGTTCCTTCTCTTCCTCTAGTTTAAATTAGCATGCAAAGTTTACTTAAGGCGACACTAAATGCCAGCGACCTTGAGCGATATGAGTTCACGGCTGCCGGCCCGCCATCTATGTAACAAAGCCAATATTTTCAAAATTCTTGCGTGGAAAACATTTTATATGCTTACAATCCTCGTCATTCACTACTTTTCTGAATAAATGAACATACACAAAAAAGTACAAGCTATAAGAATAACTTTTCTGTGAGAAGTACCAAAAAAATGCGTCACGCCATGCCAAAAAACTTGTTTAACTTCAAAGAAAAGTGGTAGTTCAAAAAGGCTCGGCAGTGTTAACTATAACCAACAGCAAGCATTAGCAACCTACAAATAAGACATAAGGATATGTGTAACAGGATTAAGTAGTGTTCATAGCTCAAAATGCTATACTTTCACCACAAAACTTGTCTAAAAACACCATGTTTGCGTGTTGACTCTCGCACTACGTCCGATCCGAATCCGATCCGTACCCGTGAAAAGACGGTCTGAAGTAGTCGTAGAACTATTTCTATGGTAGTTTACGCCCTAGATCCGGCTTCCGTCATCCGATTTCTTTCCGTCTTGCTCTTAGATCCAAATCCGATTCGTACCCGTGAAAACACGGTCCAAAGTAGTCGTAGAACTATTTCTATGGCAGTTTGAACTTTTTGAAGATAATTATTTTATATGTGGCGACAAAATAGTTAAGCTAATAACCAAGTGTTCGAAGTAAATCCATCGAACAGCATTATATTACAAATATTGCTTAATAGATAATATTATTAATTACTTATAACCATGTGTTAAAGAGTAAGGCAGTACGCGAGTAACCATTGATCGGTCCGGCCCTAGTTACCATTAACCATTTGTCTATAACCATTACAGGACTGGTTAAAACAATTTTAACCAATTAATAGTAGAGATCCGCGTACTCACAAGTAGAACCAATAATTATAGTTATTTAGCAAGTGTCATAGATTAATTTAGTATCTTAAGTAAATAAATACTTTTACCATAAAACCAATATAGATATCAACCCCTAAGTGCACCCCTTTTCACAAAGTAATTTTAACCAATGGTAATATCCTCGTAGATATCTATCTATCGGACTTGAAACGCATTGGAACTGTTTTATAGAACTATGTCCCAGACATATAGGCTTATTAGAATTGTCATGAGGCGCATTCTTTCCTCAGAATGTAATGGTGTTGCCATTCGTAAAAATTACCACTTCCTCCCGTTACATCTTTTAGTAAATCAAATCAAAAACTACTCATTTGAATTGCAATATAATATGTAAAGTGACGCAACAAACTACTCAATCGTCAAATACTTAAAAGTAATGCCTTACACGAGTAAGTCAAAAATGTTAATGTAAATGAATATATATAAAATTTATGTAACAACACAATCTAATGCAGAACGCGACATAATATTTTAAATTTTTACATAATAGTTCCAATTTGACAGGAGACTAATGGAGACTAAATTGTTTCAACACGGTTCTATCTATACCGTCTTTTACTCACACCTAGGTTTTTATGTAAGGATAGTTATCTCGCTTTCACGCAGGGTTCGTCTATCTCGGTATATACTAACGTCTATACTAAGTGCACCCGTGACATTACAATGTCACTAAAACCAGGCCGTTAAATTGTAAGAAATGAAGTCGATTGAAAATCAACCGGTAAATTATAATAACACTAGTGAAATTGTAATATCACAGCAACCACGGACGAGTAAAAAAAGAAGGTGTAAAGTGACACGGAGTCCTTATTTTTTATTAGTCTGTGCGTACGACATATATACCTACTCCGAAATGCCAGTGTTTATAGGTATTGAATTGATTAACTCTTTAATTAATTTTACAGGGCCAACTTACAGCTCCGACGAAGACAAATCCGGTTCAAACAGTTCCTAAACAGTAGAAACAGCAATATCACAAATGAAATATAAATATTTTAAAATAAATGCGCTCCATTTCTCGGCGATAACTTGAACAATGGCTTTCCTTTGTATGATATACAACGACCCATAAACCATATGATTGCTTCCATTGCAGTTACTTTTACCTTCGAGAATAAACTGAAGTATTTGAGCCATTTAGATAAAATGGCGCTATTTTTGTGTAAGAAAGAATTCGCGAAAGCGTCGATCGAGCTTATTTGAATAGATGATTGCTGATGTAGATTTTGTCAGAGTAACGCTTTAAATATGTTCGTAATTGAAGTAAAACTTTTTTAGGCGTGACTTGGGGGTAACTCAGAATATTTTGAAGTCAACAATTTTTAACCATTATAATTTTGGGTTTAAAAGATTGTTTCAAATTGCTCAGTACTATTTTCTGAAAATCTCCAAGTGTACTTGTTCATTTATGACTACTTTGTAATAAAAAATAAATAAAAGTTCTCAGTCTGACGTTTGCGACATTCGTTAATTTTTCTTCGTCCATCGGACAGACAAAAGGTACGAGCCCATAGAGCCATATTCGTTAATATTCAATAACAAAATTATATTGATATGTGTGATATTAATAATTCAATAAATTATTAATAACACGGCTTTAATTGCCTGTCGGAATAGGTGTTCCACAGGGTTCTATTCTCGGTCCTTTCTTGTTTCTTATATATATTACCGATCTACCGTTTGTGGTAGATGATAGCCATGAGATTGTATTGTTTACTGATGATACTTCACTTATTTTTAAAGTGAAGCGACGTGCAGATATTGATGACGAAGTAAACAGTGCACTCTCAAAGATAGTGCGTTGGTTTGAGACGAATAATGTGCACTTAAACAGTAAAAAAACAAAGTGTTTACGGTTCATTGTAAGGTTTGGTGTACCAAACACAGCGGAGGTACAAACCAACTTACTTATAAATGACCAGGGATTGGAACTTGTGGACACAACGGTCTTCATGGGTATCACGTTAGATAAAAAGCTTCAGTGGGGTCCACATATTGCCCATCTAGCAGATAGACTCAGCTCTGCGGCATATGCAGTTAGAAAGATTAGAGAGTACACGAATGTTGCGACCGCTAGATTAGTGTACCTCAGTTATTTTCACAGCATCATGACGTACGGTATTTTACAATGGCGTCATGCTGCTGACATTGATATAGTATTTGCTCTGCAAAAGAGAGCTGTTCGTGCTATATATCAGCATGGTGATACACAATCTCTCAAAGAAAAATTTAAAGAAATAAATATTATGACTGATCATTCTCAGTACATTTATGAAAATTTAATATACGTTAGCAAAAAACGTCACCTTTTTGCTCTTAATAGTGATTTTCATTATTATAATACTAGAAATAAGGGATTGCTTGTAACTAATTCTAGTAGGCTTCATAAGATATATAATAGCTTTAAGGGTAAATGTATACACTTCTATAATAAAGTCCCAGCCACTGTTCAGGCATTATCTATAAATAAATTTAAATGTTTTATAAAAAAATGGCTCTGTCGTAAATCCTATCACTCCACAGCTGAATATCTAAATGATCGGACAGTCTGGGACTAGATTGTGATTATTTTATAACGATAGAAATGACTGTACAATATTGTTAAATTTTATTGAAAAGAGCGCAAAAAAAGAATGCTGGGAGAGTTTCTTGCGCCGCTTCTTCTCTCTCAGAGCGCCATTTATTTCCGGTAGTAGTATCTAGTATATTAGTAATGACATCAAAAAGAATTCTAAAGGAATCAATTTTGGGAAAATAAATGCCTTTTATGCCCTTTTATGCCTTTTATCCCTTGTCGTTGTTGACAGTATCCTTAGTATTTTCCTGTGAACTTTAATCACCTATTTGATCCTCATGTAGGTCAAAGTTTCATAAATGCTCAAACAAGTATTTATAAATTATTTCTTATCAAGTGCCTACATACCTTTTTATACATTTTTGAAACTTTTTTCATGGTTTTATTTTCGATTGTGACGAATTTCCATACAAACTTCAAAAATAAAAGGTAGCCTATGTCCCTTTTTCAAGCTCCAGCTTATCTCAGTACAAAATTTTATAATTTTTGGCTGGACCGATTTTGATGATTTTTTTGTGTGTTCCAGTGAATTTGAGATTGGCTTAGAATCTCAATTCCGTCCATGTAATATAATTCTCCTGCTCATGTGTATGTTAGTGAACTCCTCCTAAGGGCTGGACCGATTTTTCAAATTTAAGACGTGTGTACAGGACAAAGTCTGTCGGGTTCACTAGTTACTGTATAAAACTGTCGCTCTATCGCTGCGTTAGTGTTGCTAAGAAGTTTGGACTGATAGCAGAAAAAGATGCGGATGTGGTTAATAATAATAATAATTCCTTTATTTCACGCTACATGGCCCATAAAATAAATACCTTATAGTCTAACATACATATGATATATAACTTAAATCTACGTCACTTTTTCGCGGCGATGTGAGGCGCGGGTTCGGTAGCTTCCGGCGGTCGGCGACGTCCGCGATACTTGCGGAACACGACCCCCTTCGGCCACAGCTGCACGTCCAGGAAGGTTGATATATGTTCTGTCGGGACGCGAAAAACACGCGTCAACTTTTCGACCCCCAACCGGAACCTTGTCTTCTCCACCAAGTAATGCTTTTGTTAAACATAGTATGAATTAACTTTCATTAAATTCTGCAGAACGACTTGCAAAAATAAATGAATAAAGTCGTTTGCATCCGATAAACGCTTTCGACCAATGATGAGCTACGGAATTTATTAACTCGTTGTTTGGTGTTGCTAAAATGCATGCTTTCCTCATACAACATATATTACCAAGTGGGAGGCTCCTTTCCTCCACAGGATGCCGGCTAAATTATGGGTACCACAACGGCGCCTATTTCTGCCGTGAAGCCTTAATGTGTTAGCATTACTGTGTTTCAGTCTGAAGGGCGCCGTAGCTAGTGAAATTACTGGGCAAATAACTTAAACTAAAACTTAACATCTTATGTCTCAAGGTGACGAGCGCAGTTGTGATGCCATTCAGACTTCTTGGGATTTTTCAAGAATCCTGAGCGACACTACATTGTAGTGGGTAGGGCGTACCAAATACCAATAGCTGAACGTCCTGCTCGTCTTGTCCCTTATTTTCATAAAAAAAATTTAGGAAAATTATACACGCTGTAAAGAGCAGAAAGAAGCTTGTGCGTGCAGGCACATACACTCCGGTATAATTAATGATTGAGTGACGATAATTTATAATGAAAACGAGCACGTAAAATATTCTAAACAGGCCATTGGTCGTATGTGAGACGAGACGAGGAGGGGGCGAGACGAGGAGGGGGCGAGAAGAGGAGGGGGCGAGAAGAGGAAAGGAGCCGGGGAGAGGAAAGGTGAGGGGCGGCGAAGGGTATATAATGTCTTGCTCGAGATTAAATTAATTATTCTGTAGTGTTAGTGTTGTTAAATTATTTACGACAGTATATAATTGAAAGTTAAAAGTTTTATTTTAAAAAATCTGTATTATAGTGATTTGTGATAAAATACTGTTTTCATTCTCCCTGACTGCTTTACACATTTTTTATCTTCATCCTCTCATCCTCCATCCTATCCTCAGGCTAGATAATAATGAGACAAATAAATTATACTTTTAATTTTAAAAGTACACTGTCAATCAGGGTAATAAAGCCATACTACGTTTGTTTTGAAGAATGATAGCCTAGAGAAGTCCTCTAGAATCGTGTAGACCATTATTCAAAAAGCACCGTCTGTTAACGGTTACTGGTCTTTATATATTAGAAATTTGTATGTTCATTAAAAAACATGGTGAACTTTTTAAACCAGCAAAGGACTATTCCATATTAGGATTAAGAGGTCCAACCCGCCTTCTGATGCCATACTGTAGAACAGCGCTTCATCAAAATAACGCAAATGTTATGTGTATTAGGGTCTTTAACCACCTTCCAAAGAATATTAGAGAGATGTCTAAAACAACATTGCATAAAAAATTAAAATTATGGCTAATAGATAAATGCTTTTATCGTTTAAAAGAATTCTTTAGCCAAAAATAATAGTATTTAAATGTTATTTTGAGAGTTACCTACAAACTAATGTTTATTTTATATTATATTAGTGAATTAAAGCGAAGTAATTTGTATTAATGACGTATAAATATAAAAATTCCAATATTCACAATCAAATATTTGCATGCCGATATATTGGCGAATTGTGCTGTACACCAATGAATTGTTAACAACTATGTTACCACGATTCATACAAATAAATCATATCATTTCATTTCACAACCATAAACCATGCTCACGTAATAATGACACTACCACGCCATTGATCATAATTATGCATTGTTTCCATTATCTTAATTTCTGATACAAATTAATCTTTTTCGTTGAATTATAGAAATTGAAGCATCTTAAAAAAGTGTGTGTGTACGCAAGAAGTAATACTTCTTTGGACTAATGAAGCAAAAATCAATAAATTGATTTATTACTCGTGCTATTCTACGTTTTTAGAAAGAACAATTTTGTAAAAATCTTGCAAAGATGGCTTTGACAGTTATTTATTAAATAATGAATACGGCTGTATGGGCTTGAACCCTTTGCCTGTCCTAATAATGGACGAAGAAACCAAAACAAATAACGAATGACGCAAACGTCAGAAAATTTTAGGAACCAACTACAACCTGTTATTTTTGTTTTACAGTGATGCGCGCATCTTAAAATTTCATCTCATTTCTTTCATTTTTTCATAAAGCGTAATTGCCTAAAGAAGTATAATTTTAAAATTTAAATGGCACTTCTAAACGAAGACGTGCATGCGATATTAGAATTCATAAGTTTCACATTAGAAAGGTCAAGGTTACTCAACGGGCAGTTGCAGTTGGCTTGGAGTCTCTCTCGAATTATAATTGAGGAGATCAGCGATACACTTTAATAGAGTTGCTAACCCTACCATATATAATATAGTATCCAGGCATAACTACTTTAGTTTTGAGTATATAGCAGGTGAAACTACTTTATTTCTGTCTCTTACACAAAAACCATTATTGAAGAAGCTGAAGTTAAATTCAAATTCAAATATTTTTATTGAAAATAGGATTTAAAATCACTTATTGAACCTCAAAAACTACCACCCATTCAAAAGAGACTGCCTCAGACCTGAGAAGAATGGGCGCAAGAAACTTAGCGGGCTTTTTTTAAATGTAAAATATGGATTACAATGTGATATCGTACAAAAAACATTTATAATTAAAGAGCCTGAGGGTGTTCGCTTTATTCTCAGTCCGTGGTGTCATTAAGAAAATCGTTTATGCTATAGTAACCTTTCCCACACAAATGTTTTTAAAAAAAACTTATAAATTTTGTACCACATTTGTTTTGTACATTTTCTGGAATCATATTGCAGAAGCATATACATCGCCCAACAAAAGACTTACTAACTCGACCCAACCGAGTAGTAGGCATAACAAGTTTATGTTTGTTCCTCGTGTTAACATTATGAATGTCACAGTTTCTAGAAAATGCTTCAATGTGCTTATGAACATACAGAACTTTATCAAAAATGTATTGAGAAGCAACAGTCAAAATGTTTATTTCATTAAATTTTTCTCTTAATGATTCTTTAGGGCCTAGGTTATAAAACGCGCGCATAGCCCTCTTCTGCAGCACAAAGATGGTATTAATATCGGCCGTACTGCCCCATAACAATATACCATAGGACATAATACTATGAAAATAACTAAAGTATACTAATCTCGCCGTATCTATGTCAGTTAACCGTCTAATTTTCTTAACCGCATATGCTGCAGAACTAAGCCTATTCGCCAATCCTTCAATATGGGGGCTCCACTGCAATTTGGAATCAAGAGTAATGCCAAGAAATACAGCAGATTCCACTGGTCTTACCACCTCTCCATTTAATAAAATATTCGTATCTACATTTTTGACATTTGGAGCGGTAAATTTAATATATTTGGTTTTATGACTATTTAACAATAAGTTATTGGCGCTAAACCAGTACACGATATACAGTCATATCTATTTAATAATATTACCTATTTCTAAAATAAATATAGTATAATAGCAGTGTTAATAATAACAGTGTTCGATCAATGTGCAAATGACGGTGGTGGATGGAAATGACCGCCAAAGTTATATTTTCCAAGTACCCTCATCTTGTCGAAGTGACAGCTGTCAACGCCCACCGACTTGTGCGAGCGACACAGAGACGAGTCGAGAGTCCGCGTCCGACCACTGCGAAGAAGAGGTGCTGTCACTTTGCACTCCGAAAACCCGCTTGTTCTATTGTTACGTCTTACGTAACGGTTTGCGGGTGCAAGTCCCGCATTGTCCATGTATTTTGGTACTAGTTAAAATTGTATAATTAATCCCAGCCGGGCTAAGATGCACAACGCGACATATGTCGCGACGCGAGAGACAAAAGTTGTCGACATCGGTTAATTTCTCGTTTACCCTAAAATCCACACTACGAGTGACAAAATTCTCGTCGAAAACTTGGCCTTGCGTAGACAAACCGATGTTGCCGTTTAACAAGGATGAATGAAGAATAAATGGTATTCTAACGTTGCAACACCGATTTCGTTCATTCTTCGTTCATTCTAATTTTTGTCTATAACTATTAAAATGACATTTGTTACTGAAATTTACTTCTCTGACCACAGAATACTTTTACTTCGGGGCCGGCAACTTTCAATTGTGGCTTGTTAATGTTATCTTAACAAAGCAGATTTTTTTTATGGAATAGGAGGACAAACGAGCATACGGGTCACCTGTTGTTAAGTGGTCACCGCCGCCCACAATCTCTTGCAACACCAGAGGAATCACAGGAGCGTTGCCGGCCTTAAAGGAAGGTGTACGTACTTTTTTTGAAGGTACCCATGTCGTATCGTCCCGGAAACACCGCACAAGGAAGTTCATTATGGTAGTGGAACATTTTCTTGAATTTATAGTGAAAATACAGCCATTGTAAAATACTCAATTTGATTGAAAAGAGTGGCCGTTGAGTTTCTTGTATGATCACGTGCTCAACTTTTACAAACATGGTAAATTCAATAATTTAAAAGAGCCAGTGGGAGGCTCCTTATAATGAATTGCTGTTCGTTAGTCTCGCTAAAACTCGAGAACGGCGGGACCGATTTGGCAAATTTTAGTCTTGAATGATTTGTTGGAAGTCCAGAGAAGGTTTAAAAGGTGAATAATAATATGAAAATGCTCGGAATCAAATAAAAACGTCGTTTAGAAATAAAATTGAAAGAATAGTTTAAAATGAATAACTAATTAGAATCTTTATATCTTTCTATCTTTCTCAGGAAAACAAACTTAATTTTAGCTACCTATAGTTGGTAGATTTTATGTACGATTTAATATTTGTTAGGTCTGAGAATCGGTCGTCATCAATTTTTATACCCCAAAATTTTTAATTCTTGATTTTTTACTTTATATGGCAATACAACGTTTGCTGGGTCAGCTAGTAATAAATAAAAAACCGTTTTTTTTTTATGAATTGTCACTAATATTTCATAACTAAATAAGCTCCCTGTTGTTATAATGAAATTGTTTTACGGCAGAACTGTCAAGCCGTGCGTCAATAAATTTTCTCAGAGAAAATATGTGCATACAAAACAATTAATATTGAAAATAAAAAATAATTATAGGTCCCAAATCGAAATAAAAACTATCCTATCTCTCAAGTTGGACTAAACTGCACTCCATGAAGTTATCCACATAAAAATCCGTTCATTACTTTAGGAGTCCATCGCGAACAAACAACGTGTCACGTAATTTATATATAAAAATGTTAATGTTAAAAAAAATACAAAGGCTTTAAATTTGTCTTGGCCATAATTTATTATCTTTTTACATCCCAATTACTAAGGTTGAGGGATATTTCAATTTAAGAAGGATAAAGTTCGGGTCTCCGTTCGTTAACATTTCTATTAGAAAAACAGTTTTGGATCTCATTTGGGAAATTTATGATAAGACACGCAGGAGAGACGGGATTTCTTTTATGTGAAGATTTTATCAGTTCAGTAATGATAAAATCGAATTAGGGAGTAATTACAACTTGCACAGATTTGGATTTGAAAATCACTTGTATTATATTTTTATATCCATTGATCTCTTTTAATTATATATTTATGACAATGATTATTCCATGGCAGTAAGAGACGAGACGAGCAGGACGATCAGCTGATGGAAATTGATGCGCCCTGCCTATTGCAATGCAGTGCCGCTCAGGATTCCTGTAAAACACAAAAGTTCTGAGCGGCACTATAATTGCGGTCGTCACCTTGAGACATAAAAGGCATAAAAAGGCATAAAAGGCAATTATTTTCTCAAAATTGATTCCTTTAGAATTCTTTTTGATGTCATTTCTAATATGATATATGTCATAACTACTAGATACTACTACCGCTTCGGAAACAAATGGCGCTCTCAGAGAGAAGACGCGGCGCAAGAAACTCTCCCAGCATTCTTTTTTTGCGCTCTTTTGAATAAAAATATACAATATTGTACTGTCATTTCTATCGCTATAAAATAATCACAATCTAGTCCCAGGCTGTCCGATCATTTAGATATTCAGCAGTGGAGTAAAAGGATTTACGCCAGAGCCATTTTTTTTATAAAACATTTAAATTTATTTATATATAATGCCTGAACAGTGGCTGGGACTTTATTATAGAAGTGTATTAATTTACCATTAAAGCTATTATGCATCTTATGAAACCTACTAGAATTAGTTACAAGCAATCCCTTATTTCTAGTGTTATAATAATGAGATAACATAAGATATTAAGTCTCGTTTGCCCAGTTATTTCACTAGGTGCGGCACCCTTCCGACCGAAACACAATAATTTTTACACATTACTTCATCTCGTCAGAAAAAGATGCCGTTGTGGCATCCATAATCTAGCTGGCACACTCAAAGAAGCCTCCAAATTGCCCCTAGTCGCCTCTTACAACACCCTTGGGTATTAAAAAAAACTACTTACTAGATCTCGTTCAAACCAATTTTCGGTGGAAGTTTACATGTTTATGTACATCATATATTTTTTTTTAGTTTAATCATTATCTTATTTAAGAAGTTACAGAGAGGGGTTATCCATTTTACCACTTTGGAAATATTTCTCCCGCAAACTATTCAGTTTAGAAAAAAAAAGATATTAGAAACCTCAATATCATTATTGAAGACCTATCCGTAAATATCCCACGCGTATGGGTTTGATAAAAAACATTTTTTTTGACGTTCAATTGAAATTAGAATTCTAGGTATGGAGAGCCCCCAAAACTTTTTTTTATTTTTATTGTTCGATGTACTCCTCAACTAAGCTATCTTGATATTAAAACATCAGGATAGTAGTCGAACTGAATTTATTATTAACTACTGTTAATAATGTGTAAGGAATATAATATATACTATTTCTCTTAATTATAAAATCTCGGGTCGTGTCGCCGCTACGATTGTACAGTGCAGTCTGCCAGGTACCGGAGCGGGGATCGCGATGTAGGCTTGATGCGAAAACTCGGTAAATACGGTTCACAGAATACATCTACCACAGTATAGTTCTTATAGTTTCGGAAAAACGTGGCTATAACAAACATGAACCGACAGACAGACATGACGAATCTACAAGGGTTCATGGCCATCCTCAAAAAATATTTAAAACAATCTCAATGTTTGTTAAAGAGGCATAAAAAGACAATTAAATAGCAAAAATAAAGCTTGAATAAGATTATTATTTTTTTTTATCTAAATTTGCCCCTAAAACAATACTATAAAATAATAATAAAATAATACTCCTATTTACTTTTTTTTATTTCAATTTTAAATAAATTGCGACAGAAATAACCAATATAAATATAAAGTATGAATTTATATGTATCCATTCATACATATGACTACCTTGCAAAATAAGTCAGGAAAAGTATAAGTGATAAGAAACTATAATGTCATTACTTGAATCATTTGTTCGCAGGCGTAGGCGCGGTCAACCACCGCAAACCACTGGCACTCGTCACTCTGACGATGGCCAGAGGCCCGCACCCTAGATACACCACACATTGTTTTGATACCCGACGAGACGTTAGTCCTCGTCCTGTAATCGCTTCACTACACTCGCTCACACACGGACTGACCGACGGACTGACATACACCACTTACACAATCACAAACATACATGCACACAAACATTTACACTACGTACATACATACAAACACACATACTTACAATCATAAACACATACATACACACTTACATACATTACACAAAACATTTGTTCTTATCACCTTTTCATCTTCATTTTCATTCTCTCTCCTTCCCACAAGCACACAGCCGGTCTGAGGTTCGAGTCTCCTTAGGAGACGCCCCGCGACTGTTGTTGCGTAGTCTTTGCGGCCTCCACGGCCCACGTCCTACTTCGCTGTGAAAGCCAGAGCTGCTAACAGCACAGAGGAGGTTTTAGTCGGTATGGGGTGTCCGCTTGCGCGGACACTCGAGTCCGACATATTACGCCCCGTTCCGGGGCGAAAATACGTAACAGTATTTCCTCCTCTCAAAAAAAAAAAATATTGGTGACCATTACTTCGTTTGTCGTCGGACTGTGAACATCTCACCGAAACTCTGCCCGTTTTCGTATTGATTGTTTTTAGTGAGTAATTATTTAAATTGTGTTGACAGTGACAGGTAGACAGGGTAAAGACGTCTATAATATTATTTATTGTGTTGTTTGAAATTTATTCTTAGAAGCTTAAACAAAATGATCTATTTCATTTAAAAGTTAATTTTAGTATGTGGTATTAAAATTTGTCACTTTATATAAAAAAAAACCCTTTTTGATCTTATTTCTTAATTAAATAATATATAATCTAAATCGCGGCAATGGCTCCAACGATTTTAATGAAATTTAGTATACAGGTAGTTTCGAGGGCAAAAAATCGATTCAATTTTAAAAAATGTAGTGTTATCCGTGGTTTAATGAGAAACTGCTACAATAACATAAGAATACATAGGTAAATTTCGCCATGTATATAGATACAACACTATAATAGCTCAGATTGGTCATTGGGTGATCCGGAAAGCAGAAGACCCTGGTTTGAATCCAGATGTCCTATTAGTTATTTTTTGTTCAAGTTTTGTACCTTCTTAAAAATCCAACCAAGGCACGGTCGACCAGGTACTTAACATAATATTATATAGAGTTCGACATTATTCGCGGATAAGTGAACATGTAAAATTTATTCACACATTCACGATTAAAATTTTCTCGATGAAAAAACATATTTTAAAACAGATTTTGCTAACTTAAAGAAATACTGCACCTTAGTGCAGTAATTCTATTCGATAAAAATATAAAGCCATAAATTCAATGCAATTCAAACCAACATGAATAAACAGTTCTTCCAGTCCAAATATTATTAAATATAGCTTCTAAGAGAAAATTGGTATAAAGGTAGGAACAACGAATATTGGCCTTATACTAATTGGGGCTCAATCCATATGTTACAGTCATATTGGCATGTGGTCAAAACGCGACAAACCTAGTTCAAACACTCACGTCCTTACAAAAATAAACTTGCTATTAATTTATACCTTACAGAGAATATGCAAAATGTTGACTATATCGCTAACAACATTGTTAATATAATATTATTAATAATAATGATAATTTTAAAGTTTTCCAAATGTCAAACAGCCGTGCAAATAAATATAGAAAACATTATACGTCCGAATAAACCAATCATAAGCTAAATATCTATTTGTTAACATTATTCATATTCTTGGCTTATTCGCATTGTAATGGGCAAGGCGTTTAAATTATGTATATGTAATATGGACTGTCCTTCGCTTTTATCACAAATCGGTTTGCATGAGCCTGCCTTCAATTGTCGGCTTAGTACTTTTTCCCCAATGCACATTAAATTCCACCACAGTAATTATGGCTTAAACTCTCCTCTGCAGCTAATGTTACAATTATATAATTGTATTTTTAATTTAGATGAAAACACTGATATCTTCTTTTCAAACTTTCTTAATTTTAAAAAACAAATTTATATTGCTCTCCAAAATTTATAGATTTTAGATTTTAAAATATCACATGTATTTCGTATAGAAATGTTGTGCCTACCTAAAATTTAAGTACATTTAAACTATTTTATTATAATTGTTCAATTCTTAGTACATAAGTTAATAAATTGTATTTAGTTGGTAAGCCTTTATAAATAAATAAATAAATTACCATCAGCTGAACGTCCTGCTCGTCTCGTCCCTTATTTTCATAAAAAAAAAGACTGTCTTGGATTCATGATCTTAATAATAAGTGCTTCAGGCTCAAGTATATTATAATTATTAGAGTAAATTAAGAACTAAAATCTAAATCATATAAACATTTTCGTCTGCTGTTTAAATTAAATTAATTAGTGAGGTGTTAAAAGTCTCGACCACTGTACAATCTTTTTCAATGAGAAAGTCTCGTTACAAAATAATAAACAGCTATTGAAATGTTGACTAACTAACTTGAAATGTAACTTTAAAAACAACATTAAAGGAATTCAAATAATTTTAAAAACACAAAATATTCAGCTTGCTTACTGTAGCTTTCCATTCGTGTTCATTTTTATTCATTTACTTTTATAAAAGACACAAGAATAAAGTGACTTCCCCTTAATAGAGACATTAAGAAAAGTGTTAATGGACACATTCTTGTTTTAATCGAGCAGTTTAAGCACTTATAAGCCTAAGTTGAGACAAGATTGTAATATAAGTAGGGCAACATTTTAATAATTTTATTATTATGTTCACTAGAGAAGAAAAAAAAACATGTGGTTTCCTCTGTAATAATAAATTTTAATAATTTTGGTTGTTTTTTTTTACCATTAGTAGGCATGTGTTATAAATACAAATAGTGCCTTACTGCAAGACAGTGCAACGGTGTCGTTTGCTGTTGTGCCGGCTCATTCCATTGAAGCCTCGCCTAGTATCAGAATACTGGGTCTCGAAATCTCGAGCGATTGCCAATTTCGTGGCCATCTGGAGGGCAAAGCCAAATTGGCTTCGAAGAAGCTGGGGGTCATTAATAGAGCACGGCAATACTTCAAGCCGGCCTACATTCTAGGACTCTACAAAGCGCAGGTCCGGCCACACATGGAGTATTGCTGTCATCTCTGGTCTGGCGCACCCCAGTATCTGCTCGATCCATTTGACTGCGTGCAACGCAGAGCAGCTCGAATTGTCGGGGACCCAGTGCTCTGTGAACGGCTGGGTCACTTGGCGTTGCGTAGAGACGTTGCTTCATTGTGTGTCTTCTACCGCATTTATCACGGGGAGTGTTCTGAAGAGCTGTTTAACCTTATTATTGCCGCCGAATTCCACCTTCGCACGACACGCCACAAATTAGGATATCATCCCCACCATCTGGATGTGTGGCGGTCATCCACAGTGCGGTTTTCAAGGAGCTTTCTTCCTCGTACTACTAAGCTGGGGAATGAGCTTCCTTGTGCGATGTTTCCGGGACGATACGACATGGGTACCTTCAAAAAAAGCACTTAACACCGGGTGACCCGTACGTTCGTTTGTCCTCCTATTGCATAAAAAAAAAGATTGGTACTCGTAAAGCGTACCACGTACACGAATATTATTTTCAACTGTATCGTAAATGGCTTTACGTTAACATATTTTAAGAAGTTTTTGGAATAACTCTTGCATATTTTGTGTAAATGGAACGACGAGACATTTGGTAGGTTTTTAGCAGGAAAGTTATGATTCCCTATTTGTGCTTGCCATGCGGCAATAGTTGAAACATCAACCAAACGGTGGACTAATACTTAAATTAAAAAAAAAGTGGAATAAACCGTAGAATGCCCTT
The DNA here is from genome assembly GCA_949711725.1 of Leptidea reali. Taxonomy (NCBI): domain Eukaryota; kingdom Metazoa; phylum Arthropoda; class Insecta; order Lepidoptera; family Pieridae; genus Leptidea; species Leptidea reali. The sequence goes on along the minus strand of CATIXN010000023.1, from coordinate 15,873,391 downwards.
ACTTTTCTCCCCATGTCAAAGCCCCTTTACCAACTGATTGTAGTTTACCAAGTGTTGTGCAATGTACTCATTCATTCATTTTTATTTATTTGCTATTAAATAGGGTGGTATAAATTTGGTCTTACAATAGCTTAAAGTACCTCCTATTTAGCCATTACCAATAGCATGCAAACTTGGTCTTAGGCATATTATGTTATTGTCCCTCCTTATTGTAAATATTTTTTTTTCTAACGAAATCCATACATCAAGAAAGAAACACCAAGAATTGTTAATATTTTTTTGTTCTTTCATTTGCAAGCCTTTTTATTGATTGAGCCAGGAAGCTAGTACGTTTATTAATATATAGAAAAAACTTGAATTGTATCAGTAGAGTGATTGGATTAATGACGCGTTATTACTGTAATAATAATAATTTAGTCTTATTTTTTTACATACATATATTTAAATCACTGACAGACTAAGGAACTTCCGCTCGATGCGTGCTGTTCCCAAAGGCTATCGACTATTAAGGTTGAATCAAGATCACACATACTATAAGAGTAATGTAAGTCAATAAGTGAGTGAGTGATTTGAAAGTTACGAATTGAATTATACAAAATATCTGAATATTTAGATCTAAACAACTCTTGAGACTGAGTTGCTTGGCTGTTATAATATGTCTGTCTCAGATTGATAAATGTAATTATAGTTGAATAAAAACTTTTAATAATATGTTTTGAAAAGAGCGACCTCAGAGTTTTTTGCTCCTTTGTCTCTAAGGAAATCTGCCTTCCGAATGAGCTATATTATAAAAATGTGACATATTTTAAGTAAAATATGATTAGCCTACGAAATACTAATAAGCTTTGACTGGTTCTACTTAAACAAGTTAGACCCGGTTCTGACTGGGCGAATCGAGTTCTAACCAGAAAGAATGTTTAGCTGCAACACATATGCCGTAGTTTGCTGTTTCAGCACTTTCTGAAACCACACTTCAGTAGCGTTTTGGTGTTTGTCGCGAGCAGACGGAAGTTTTGCATCGGTATCTTTTACGTAACTTTGTTAAGTTTCGTTTTTAATCGTGCTTGAAAAATATTTAAGGCGTGAAGAATATTTTTCATGGTGAGTGTTATTTAGTGTGTATTTGTATCATACTTTAATCCATTTAAGTTATATTATAATAAAGTTTTATTTAAAGGTGACAGCACAATTAAATAAAATTTAGTTATAGGTACGGACGCAATAGAAATACGTACGTAATAAGATGAGTTGTTCTTTAGCGATGTTATTAAGTCCATTGAGATTTTTTTAATAATTATAATTAACTATGTGAGAGAGATTTAATATGCTATAGAACGAACTCTTAATTTCAAATTATTTTATACGTTTTGAAGCGTTTTTTTAATATAATATTTATTGTTAAATTTTTAAATATTTGTTTTTCCACTTATACATATGCAAAGTACTAAGTAATCAATTTAATATTATTGTGTTGACATTGGTCTATATATTGTGCAAATTTTCAAGTTAATCGAAGGTTTTGTAATCACCTTCTAAGAATCTGATAAATACCAGGCCATTCAGAATTTTATGCGAAAAATAGTTTTTATTATTTACATGTCTAGATAGACTATGACATCTATGGAAACGTCAAAAATATTGAGTTCTGAATTAACGTCAATTTTGAGCTATGCTAACACAAAGTATCATACAAATCGCGAGTGTAAGACGTAGCTTGTCACGCACACTAAAGTATTAAACCTGACTTATCTTAAGGAGAAGAAAGAAGAAAGAAAATCATTTAATTTGATCACACAGCTTAAAGCACTAACATAGAATTGACAAAAAATATATACAATAAAACAATACTATATCTAACATAAAATCAACCATAATTGTAGTATGTGATCAAATACAGGTCTCTCACTCAGCATTGTGCTGCAGCAAGCAGCAGCGCTGGTTTTCATTGGGAGCCTTATTTGGGTGTCATCACGGATACAGCTTGGTCAAGTTATCAATCAATTTACTAACTAATTAAAATTAAAATATGATGAGAAACAAAAAAAAAAACACTAAATAAAATAAACGAAATACATATAAAAATAAACAGGAAAACAGTAAGACAACAAATCAAAAGCAGTATTACAAAAACACAACCGGTGCCTGTAGGCACCAAGGACGTACGTACCTAAGTACTGGAATGATTAATTTAATTTTTTTGTGTTGTTAAAAGATAAGTTTTTAATTTATTTCTAAATGATAATTTTATTCGATTGTCTAACAGCAAGAGACTCTATCTAGGCGTATAAATGATATTAGCATATCGTATCTTTAATGTATGAAGCTATGGTTGGTTGTAGCTATTTAGAAATATATGATTATTTACCAGTAAAAATATCACCTTTCGAATCAAAGATCCGTCCGTTTTTTTTAGAGGTAGATTGACTTATAGTGTATAGTGTGTCGAGGGCTATTGCTTCACCACGACAACCGCGCCGGTCAAAGTCACGATCTAGCACAGTGTGAATTTGTTTCCTAAAATAAATAAATAAAAATAGTTTAAAAAAAACTAAAAAACACGCTTCGGTTGAAAAGATGATGATTGAAATTTAAAATGAACATCAATTCCTGCCTTATCGACGAAAGATAAAAAAATTAACAAAAAATTTATTTTGCAATTGAAATAGGAATAATTTTATCAAATTAATTTATTGTCATCGGTCCTCGATAAATCTACGAAGTTTTAACGAAATCTGGCCGTTGAAAGTGGGTCAAAATGGCGGCCAAATGAGTTGGTTACAAAAAAACATACATACAGGTGAAGCTAATTAAAAGCGTGTAAAAATCAAGTAAAAGGGATCCAGTCTTTGTCTCCGGAAGATGTGCAAATAGCGTTCGAGAAGGCTGTAGAAGAGGTGTCTGCGGCAGACTGGAAAAAGTGTTTCGTTAACTGGTTTAGACGCATGAGACTTTGAACAGAGGCTGATGGAGAGTACTTTGAAAAGAGTTAACAAAATATATACTTACTTAATACATAACATATATATAAATAGTCTGTCTTCCATCAAATGTAGTCTAAATAGAGGCTTATCTTTAAGACGAAGATATTATAACATACACAATTTAAAAATACCAAAATAAAAGTGTATTTAATTACATCAGTTACTAATCTGGCCATAAATATTGACACAACTTATTAATTTTTAATAATTATCTTGTTGATTATAATCTATTAATTTCCTTTTTAGTTATAATTAATTGAATTCAAATTTTGAACGCCCTTATAATGTTTTTTCACACAGCCATTTTGTCGACTGAGTTTTATTTCATACTTTAGTTACCATAAGCCTCTTGTGTCTTAATAAATTTATGTTATATATATAAGTATATATGAAATAAAATTTAAAACAATTATCAAACTTTGTATCACTGTGATTATTACTAAAACATACATTTATCCTCTTCCCAAAATTTAACATTCGTCTCATTATCTTGAAGCCAAAATTTTTTAAGGTTTCACCACGTGTGAATTGCACACTTTTTTTTTCATGTACGTAAACTCACAAAAGTTTTAATTGTAAATAGTCAAAATATGTTTCCATCACAAGTACAGATGGACAAAAGCATCAGTAAGTAAACACCGTAAGAAAAAGTATGTGTTTTGTTTAAATAAGTAATTAATAATGAAAACCAATAGTTTGAACATAAATGTAAATTTGTGGTTAGTGCATATAAAATTAATGTTTTCCTAATTTAAATAATGGAATTCATGTTATGATAATTTAAATTGTTTAATTACATTGCGCTGTTTGCTTTTGTGACTGTGTTAATGCAATAACTATTGTGATTTTACAAGCGAATCTGTTCGGACATTTTGTATAATTTTGTATGATTTTATTATGCCGGGTCAAACATAAGGAAAAGGCCTTTTAAAGATATTTGCATTTATAGTCAAGGAAAGAGCATTTCCAGGAAACGTTTCGATCCCTCGCCCATATCTAAGTCATCTATCTTTTAACTTTCATACATATTTTAATTGAAACGTTAGAAGCCGTGTTAAATATTAAGAAAAAAATATTCACACTACTATAATTATGTAGGGGATGGTGGGGTAAGACGGGCACCTTAAGGTATTTCCTGAATAAAGAAATTATTTTATTAAGAAAAATATCACTCTTTCTTGCTTTAATTGTAATCAGTCAAAAATAAAAATTCTTCTCATAGAAATATCAACTTTAAAAAATATGTTGGGCATCTTGTTTAACAGATTTTAAACAGTTACTTTATATACGTATTTAATTAAATAAAACCACTTAAAATATAAAAAAAAACATACTTACCAACTAGAAACGACAAAACTTTTAGTGACACTCCGCTCGTTGCAACAAGCATTCTTAATGTTAATGTTTCATTATATCAGATGATATCTTTGACTGTCGAAATGAAAAACAAGGTGATAGTATTATATTTAATGAAACATTACATTTAGGGATGCTTTCTGCAACTAGCGCACTGAAAACTAATGCTAAACATCGTCAAATGACGTTAAAGTATATTTGCTTGTGACACCAGTGCCAGGGAGGCTCCTTTGCACTGGAAGCCGGCTAGATTTTGGGTACCACAACGGCGCCTATTTCTGCCGTGAAGCAGTAATATGTAAACATTACTGTGTTGAAGGGCGTCGTAGCTAGTGATATTACTGGGCAAATGAGACTTAACATCATCTGTCTCAAGGTGACGAGCGCAATTGTAGTGCCGCTCAGAATTTTTGGGTTTTCCAAGATCCTGAGCGGCAATGCATAGTAATGGGCAGGGCGTATCAATTAAACATAATCCTGCTCGTATCATCCCTTATTTTCATTAAAAAAACTCTGTATTTTCAATTTTGGTACATTCCCCATCTTACCCTAATTCTTGTTTCTACATACTAATATCAGAATCAGACAGTCTCAAGGCAAAGTCTGCAAGTTCTTTCGCTTTTTATTTCTATTATACTGAGGTGCTTGTTTAGGTGACAGTGCCCAGTTAAAATGTACCAGGATGCTAACATGTATGCATAGTATGCATAGGTTTTTCCTGCTGAACGATAGGGCTTTATTCGCGTTTCTGTTATTGAGTGCCTTTATCAGTGCTTTGGAGTGGTTTAAACCTGTTGAGTTGCTCCAGCGTTTAAGTGCTTAGAGTTTAATTGAATGTGATATATTTACATTAATCGGCTTTACTCACAGTTCTTCGGTGTTGGTACGAACTAGTATCGGACCATTCGGAGGTTCTTCATCAGCGGGTGGGTTTAGTGAATGTTCGCGAGAACAACCCTTCTCACACTGTGGATTTGCATTGGAGAAATGGGACGTCACATAAAAACCAGACTCAGAAGAGCACATCCGCCGTGTACATAAATTAGACAGTAACCTTAATAGTGGTAGAGCAAGTCCTCATCTCCGACACCCCAGTACTCGTGCTAAAACTCATCGGTAACGCGTTCAATACATTGTAATTATGACATATATTTATATAACCAGTGGGAGGCTTCTTTCGAGGATGCCGACTAGATTATGGGTACCACAACGGCGACTATTTCTGTCGTGATGCAGTATTGTATAAGCATTACTGTGATTCGGTCTGAACGGCGCCGTAGCTTGTGAAATTAATGGGCAAATGAGACTTAACATCTTATGTCTCAAGATGACAAACGCAATTGTAGTGCTGCTCAGAATTTTTGGATTTTTCAAGATCCCTGAGCGACACTGCATTGCTATGGGCAGGGCGTATCGATTACCTTCAGCTGAACGTACTGCCCGTCTCGTCTCTTACTGTCATAAAAAAAATTATCTGTGATTTCATTAAAATAAATGTAAACTCAATTATGTGGTGTATTTTAAGTAATAGAATGTTTGTAGTTTTATGGGTGAAATACCTGAAATAAAAGATTTATTATTATTTTATTATTCAGCTTGCCAAAAAGCAATAAATAGATCATCAAAATTGGTCAGTCCGTTTTGGAATTGAACAAAAAACATACACAGAACAACTACCAATGAAGTTATGAACGTACTTTAACGGCTGACATAAAAATGACCTTCTAAATTAATTAAAACAATAAATATGATTTATTTCACGAGCCATAATTTGTGGTTATTACGCCATTCGGTATGGCGTAAAACCTGCTGTAATAATCTCATAAATTTATGCATGCGACATATTAAAAAGAGATGAATTAAGTTTTTCACTTTTCTTGGGATGGGTATAAAATGTTAAACTCGCGTAAGGACACGTGGCCTGATCGAAAATTCGTAAGACAGTCGTTGAAATAATGGATGAAAAATTTATATTTCTAATTATAGTTCGGCTATTTCAACTTAATGAACATACGGTTATTGGACCAGTGGTTGAATCATTGTGATGACGAAGCCGAAACACCGCGAGGTCGAGGAATCTAATTCTCTGCTGTGAAATATTTTTACAGCTGGTTATGGATAAAGTTGATTTTTCTGAGAGGTAAACTTTTTAATGTAAAATAATAATTGAAATGTTAAATTATTTTGTAATATAAATTGTCATTTTTGTGTACGATAAATGAATATTGTATTTAACCACACAAATGCCAATACTTTTACGCAGATAAATAAAGCAATTCGTGCGATTTTATTTCTTAACCATTCCAAAATATTCAAAAATGCACAACGTTAATGCTCAAGCTGAAAATTTCTGCCGGCACTGCCGAAGTGTAACCTTATTTTTTTATATAATATGAGGAGTGCAAAAGAGCATATAATATAAGTGTCACACCATGGTAGGTGATAACTACGCAGATTAACGATTTCCTGTAGCCAATATTTTGAGTTCTAGCGAACGATTCTAACGATTCTGAGCTTGTCTCATCAAGGCCTTTCTAACTGTTACGTTATGTTAGGATATCATGGGGGTCTCTACTTATTGTGGTTATCGAGGAATAAAATTTACAACGCTATCCGTCATGTCCGGCTTTTGTTGGAGTTTCTACTTTAATTTAAAAATGTTGATAAATGTTTATGTAGAATTTAATTTATAGCCCGTATATATAAAATATCGAGCGAAGATATTAAGTACTTCGTACATTCTGAGAGTCGGTTCGGAGAATGTCACAACACCCCACGGGTCAAATGTTTCGACACCAAACGGCACAAAGATGTATGACTCACTGAGTAGAACATATTTGTGATATTTAATTTTGATATTGTGTAAGATGCAAACTTATTCACACATTTTTTTTTAAGTTAAACTAGCTGCATAAGATGTTAATTCGCATTTGCCCGGTAAGGTATCCGTAATCTTAAGCCGGCATCCGCCGCAAGGGAGCCTCCCAGTTTACTTAATAATAATTCAATAATTACATTTCAAATTTTTCCCTTTGATTGTAGTATAAGATGGTATTACTTGTCTAAAATTTAAGTTACTTCTTGGTTCAATTACCCTATAAATTTTGATTCTTTTGAGTGTTGATATATACGTTTTTGCGACATAAATAGCCCTATCTTTTTTTATATGAACTTTGAAGTTGGACACAGCTTCAAGAGACTGTAAACTTGAGTAGTGAGTATATTGTTATAATTTCAACTCGATCCCTCCGCGCGTTTTCGAGATAAAAGGTCTTGACAGACAGGCAGATGTACAGATTGGTCCAATAAAGGTTTTGTTTTTTTTTTCTTTTGAGGTACAAAACCCAAATAAAGCTTTTTATTTATCAAAAAAATCAGGATCATCCAGCCAACGTTAATATCGCCCGTACAGGATCATGACGCATGGACCAGCCATCACTTCTCTTTGTCGTATGTTAGGGAAGGTAACTAAGTACAAATTTTCCCAAAATAAACCAAAAAGAAAAAATTTATATATGCTGACCCAGCAAAATTTTTATATTGCAATATAAATTACCTAATTAAAAAAAATTTTGGGGTATAAAAATAGATGCAACCAATTCTCAGACCTACCAAATAATTGTTGACAGACATACAGACAGACGGACACCAAAGAGATCCTATTAAGTTTTTTTTTTTCGGTTTGAGGTACCAAACCCTAAAAAAAACAATGTATACTTAAAACCACACGGCAAAAGTAAAAATTTCATTAAGTCGAACTCAATAATTATTATGTTACTGAGCTAAATCGTGACGGCTCAGTGTCATTCAATAACCACGATACAAAGTATTGAACAAGCTAGCATGACTAACGATGTTTTAATTTCAATTATAAGAACAAATATGTTTGCATTCCATGAATCTATCCAACACTGCATTAGCTGTTATCATAATTAGGGGCTATTTCAGAAATGACTTGCCAAAACTTAACGGTATTGTCCGCTTAAATTTATTACGGAATTTTGGCAAAGTGTTCCACTGTTCTACCTAATTCGCTGAACTACAATATTGAATAGTTGGCTGCCAGAGCAAAATACTTGAATGCCTTTCTTTACTCGAAGAGCTTCAGTAAATTATCATTAAAACACCTTTAGACGATATGTTGATTTGAATTGATTTTATGAAAATTTATTGAAATAGGAGTTACTTTGCGGAAATCCATAATTATTAAAATGAATTGAGATTTCTTTAGTGTTAATACCGCCAATATTTGTCCTTAAACAATTCGACACGTGTTTCGAGACAAAGTCTCGTGCCAGATTTTGGCGAGACAACACGTCCTGCGGATGCCTCGTGTAGAGGCGAAATACGTGTCGCATTGTTTAAAGACAAATATTGGCGGAATTAACACTAAAAAAAACTCAAATCATTATAATATTGATTTTATGCATATAATATGCTGACCCGGTATACGTATTTTCGGCATATACATTAATAGCCTAAGATCCTATATGCTAAAATGAGAACAAATGAACGTTCGGGTCACCTGGTGTTAATTGATCACCGCCGTCCCATCTTGCATCACCATATAAATCACGGGAGTGTTGCCGGCCTTTAATGAAGGTGGACGCACTTTTGAAGGTACCCATGTCGTATCGTCCCGGAAATACCGCACAAGGAAGCTCATTCCACAGCTTTGTATTACGTGGAAGAAAGCTCCTTAAAAACAACACTGTGGATGACCGCCACACATCCAGATGGTGGGGATGATATTGTAATTTGTGGCGTGTCGTGCGAAGGTGGAATTCGACGATAGGATCAGGTGAAAGATCTCTTCAGAACACTCCCCGTGTTAAATTCGGTATAAGGCACCTACCCTGCTTCGAATATCATAGCCCAGATCCAGCGGGAACCCGATTCGCAAATACGATAAAACTCTTTCAGAAAAGGAATATAGTACACCCCCTACCCTGTACCCTGCTTCCTTTGCCTCGTCTTTACGGTACACTATCGTGTGCAGTAAGTACACCAGATCTAATATCAATCACGGTGAAGCTATAGAAGAAAAAAACGGCACAACTGTAACGGAAAATTGAGGTCCTTGAGCTCGTATCAATCAAAATCAAACGTGTTACGAGCGAAGTCACAGCCAGATACTAGTGATTTAATAAAATTTAAATGAATTTCATAACAAAAGCCTGTTTCACATATTTCAGAAGGGGTAGGTAAAAGTTTGTACGCATCGGCTTCACATCAAAAGGTTCACTCTTTGTGGTCTGTAAAGCCAACAATTTGCGAATATTTTTGTACAGTTTTAGTATAGAGCTTGTCAAAATAACAATAGAAGGGGGTTAGACCAGAATTAAAGTGCCCCTTTAAGTATAAATTAATTAATAAAATTTTGAATAAAATAAAACCTATTTAATGCGTGATTTTAGAAATGAAATTATTTATTTGTATGAATCGTGGTAACATAGTTGTTAACAATTCATTGGTGTACACCACAATTCGCCAATATATCGGCATACAAATATTTGATTGTCAATATAAGTGAATTTTTATATTTATACGTCACTAATAAACATTACATAGTTTTAATTATAATATAATATTAAATAAACATTAGTTTGTACCTCTCAAAAAATTACATTTAATACTATTATTTTTGGCTAAAAAATTCTTTTAAACTATAAAAGCATTTATCTATTAGCCATAATTTTTATTTTTTATGGATTAATGTTTTAGGCATCTCTCTAATATTCTTTGGAAGGTGGCTAAAGACCCTAATACACATAACATTTGCGTTATTTTGATGAAGCGCTGTTCTACAGTATGGCATCAGAAGGCGAGTTGGATCTCTTAATCCTAATATGTAATAGTTTTGCCCTGTGCTGCCCCGGGGCGTAAAAATAATAGGGTAGTCCCAGGTCCAAGGGTGTCGTAAGAGGCGACTACGGGCTTTTTGAAAGTGGGAGAGTCACGCTGCTGTCATATGACGTCAGCACAATCGGGCCAGACTCGTCCGGGTTACTTACCACACTCGCACAGAATACCGGCGTGTAGTAGCGGCCTAGTGCCCGCTATGTTTCGCATAGGTTAATGTCGAGGACCGGAGGCCATGGTAACTTCAACCAGCTGTCCATGCCGCCGTTGCACATGAGGAATGACACCCTGGCCCATACGGCAAAAGAGAAAGCCGATCTCCTGTGCACTCTTTTTGCCTCCAACTCGAAACTTGACGACAACGGAAAAACACCGCCGACCATCCCGCGGTGTCAGAGCTCCATGCCTGAAGTACAGTTCCGACAGAAAACTGTTAGGCGAGCTCTGTTTTCGTTGGACGTCAGGAAGTCGAGCGGGCCGGATAACATTTCTCCAATCGTGCTTAGAATGTGTGCCCCTGAGTTGACGCCGGTGCTAACGCGTTTATTCCGGCACTCTTATTCAAAAGGCGTAGTCCCTGATTCATGGAAGTCAGCCCTTGTCCATCCGATCCCAAAAAAAGGAGACGGTTCGGATCCGGCAAACTACAGGCCTATTGCTATTACCTCCCTACTCTCCAAAATCATGGAGAGCATAATTAACCGCCAGCTCTTGGTATACCTTGAGGGTCACCAGTTGATCAACGACCGGCAGTACGGCTTTCGCCATGGTCGGTCGACTGGCGATCTTCTGGTATACCTAACACATAGATGGGCGGCGGCTATTGAAAGCAAGGGGGAAGGCCTGGCAGTTGGTCTGGATATAGCGAAGGCCTTTGATCGTGTATGGCACAAGGCGCTCCTCGCAAAACTTCCATCATTTGGGCTTCCCGAGAGCTTATGCAAGTGGACCTCCAGCTTCCTCACTGGGCGCAGCATACAGGTCGTTATCGACGGTTATTGCTCGAATCCCAAGCCCGTGTTCGCTGGAGTGCCCCAAGGCTGTGTGCTATCTCCCACGCTGTTTCTTCTGCATATCAATGATATGTTGGACACTGCCAACATGCAATGCTATGCAGACGACAGCACTGGTGATGCCGTATACACGGGCCATGCAGGTCTCTCTTGGGAAAACGTCGACCAGTGCCGGGAGAAACTTGTGTCTTCTATCGAGTCCTCTCTCGAGAAGTTCGCGGAATGGGGTAAGTTGAACCTTGTCCAATTTAACCCCCAGAAGACTCAAGTTTGCGCGTTTACCACTAAAAAAACCCAATTTGCCGTATCACCGCTCTTCGAGAACACTTCCCTTCAAGCCTCGCCTAGTATCGGAATACTGGGTCTCGAAATCTCGAGCAATTGCCAATTCCGTGGCCATCTGGAGGGCAAAGCCAAACTGGCTTCAAAGAAACTGGGCGTCATAAATAGAGCACGGCAATACTTCAAGCCGGCCCACATTCTAGCGCTCTACAAAGTGCAGGTCCGGCCTCACATGGAGTATTGCTGTCATCTCTGGTCTGGCGCACCCCAGTATCAGCTCGATCCATTTGACCGCGTGCAACGCAGAGCAGCTCGAATTGTCGGGGACCCAGTACTCTGTGAACGGCTGGATCACTTGGCGTTGCGTAGAGACGTCGCTTCATTGTGTGTCTTCTACCGCATTTATCACGGGGAGTGTTCCGAAGAGCTGTTCAACCTGATTCCTGCCGCCGAATTTCACCTTCGCACGACACGCCACAAGTTACGATATCATCCCCACCATCTGGATGTGTGGCGGTCCTTCACAGTGCGGTTTTCAAGGAGCTTTCTTCCTCGTACCACGAAGCTGTGGAATGAGCTTCCTTGTGCGGTGTTTCCGGGACGATACGACATGGGTACCTTCAAGAAAAGCGCGTACACCTTCCTTAAAGGCCGGCAACGCTCTTGTGATTCCTCTGGTGTTGCAGGAGAGTGTGAGCGGCGGTGATCACTTAACACCAGGTGACCCGTACGCTCGTTTGTCCTCCTATGCCATAAAAAAAACAAATATGTAATAGTCCTTTGCTGGTTTAAAAAGTTCACCATGTTTTTTAATGAACATAAAATTTTTTAATATATATAGACCAGTAAGCGTTAACAGATGGTGCTTTTTGAATAATGGTCTACACGGTCAACAGGACTGACATTGCATAAAGCTCTTATACATTTTTTTTTGCCCGAAAAACATTTGAAATATTAGTGGAGTTTCCCCATAGTATTAACCATTAAATTAAATTTAGATTGATTTTTTTCCACATGACACCTAGAATTTTCGTCTCTCTCTCAGAGCGTTTGTTTTTTGAAGCGGTAGTAGAGTAAGAAATGACATCTAAAAGAAGGAATCAATTTTGAGAAAATGCCTTAATTGTATAGACGCTCCAATGATTACTATTATTGTGTTGCAAATTGCGTATGAAAAAACTTTGGCCAATCAGAACCCTCGACATCTGACACTGCTAACTTCATTTGTAATATATCTTGATTTATTACAATATCACTATAGTGTACCCGTGATATTACAATGTCACTAAAACCAGGCCGACTAAATTGTAAGAAATGAAGTCGATTGACAATCTATCGGTTAATTATAAAATTTGCCTTGACAATATACCTGCGACCACTGACCTGTATAAATTTCACTGGACAAGCTGTTCCATATGTTTGACAGCAAATTTTTTGAGTCTATTTTAAGCACCACTCGCGAGCGTCCGGCGAACTAATTTTGACGTATAATACAAATGGCTGCGAAGAAACGTATTATTATTATATTAGCAAGTATTTTTGCATTTTGCAATTAATTTCTGTCGTTTTCCGTGTTATTTATGCTTCAAGAATCAACGTCATAAAGTACCTACACAATTTTTTTTGTAAAAAAAAAATCAAATTCCAAATTTCTATATTTGATCTTAAAGTATATATACAAAATTACTTAAATCTACTTATTAAAGCAAGTTACAATTAAGCCTTATATATCTAGGTATCAGAAAACTTATTTCTACAACCCTATCTACGTATTGAGGGATATAACTTTATTATGCTTAAAAACTAATACCTGAGGTTTGTGGGGGGGGGGGGGAATCCAGGAAACTGGGAAAACCTGGCTATTTGCTATTCCTGGCTATTTGCTATTTTTTTTTGTAAATAGTTTCCCACCCAGTATCGATGTTTGCTGTAGTTGTCATCACTAGTTTTAGTACCGCAGACTCTCGCTACATGGCCAACAGCGCCAAAATGGCGAATATCAAACAGGCACAAAAGCACTTTGACAGCCGCCAGTCCAGTGGTATATAGTAGAGGTCAGTGATCAGATCGGACCAATCAAATAATAGATGGCATGTTGTCACTAGTTCCTGCATCCTAAGAGAAGCAGTTAACCTAACATGAATAATTTATAACCATTTAATCCGAGTTAGATCTTCGAAGCGATTGACTCGTTGAGTTCTTGGGTTCTTATGGCCAATCCGTCCTGAATTACTTATTTTACTCAGTATCAAAGTAATTTACAATAGAATTTTATATAGTTTTAGTTTATTAGACAAAGTGCTGACATAAAAAAAGGCTTAAATGTCCGTATTTTCATTTTTCATTCACTGTCGATAACATGTGTATTAGTAGCTGATGCCGGCGACTTCGACCGCGTAGATAAGGGGTTTTTAAAAATAATAAGCAAGTTTAGAATTGAAGATTATATCATGTCCTATTCCAGTTCCGGTTCCCGTTTTCGCTCCCGTTCCCAACATATTATGTGAATCTTATTTCGAGGAAGATTGCTAGATCAAACTAAACCTACTATTGGTATAGTATACGTCTTTAAAATGAAGCCTATGTCTTTTCCCAAGTTCTATACTATCGCTGTACCGTTTTTTTTTTATGAAAATACGGGACGAGACGAGGAGTACGTACAGCTGATGGTAATTGATACTCCCAACCCATTACAAGGCAGTGCCATAGGATTCTTGAAAAATCCAAAAATTCTGAGTGGCACTACAATTGCGCTCGTCACCTTGAGAGATAAGATGTTAAGTCTCATTTGCCCAGTAATTTCATAAAAATGGGTTTAGTAGCTCGGGCGTAAAAAACTAACAAACAAACTTACATTCACATTAATAATATTAGTAGGGATTTTTTTTCATCCTATTATATCCTGTTTGGTAAATTTATTGAAGAAGGTGTTATTATGCCGAAATCCATAATTATCCAAATGATTTGAGTTTTCTTTAGTCATAATTCCGCCAATATTTGTCATTAAACAATTCGACACGTGTTTCGCCTCTACACGACGCATCCTCAGGACGTGTTGTCTCGCCAAAATCTGTCACGAGACTGCAGTCTAAAACTCAAATCATTTGGATAATCCTGTTTGGTGTCGAAACACTTGATACCGTGGGGCCCAAATGCGCAAAGAATGTACAAAGAATTGTCTATACACCTCAATAGGGCTACTGGAAACCCAAGCGCTTGCAGCTATTTCGGTCAACGGATCAGCCTTCATTCAACGCGGAAATGCTGCCAGTATTCTAGGTAAACTTCTCCGTAATGATAGTTTTAAATTACTTTATACTATTGGCTTTATACATCGGCAATAGTAATATAGTTTCTAAAAACATCCCTGTTGTCTAACTATTGTAGTTAGCAAGGTACAGTGGGAAGCTCCTTTGCAAAGGATGCCGGCTAGATTATGGGTACCACAACGGCACCTATTTCTGCCGTGAAGCAGAAATGTGAGAGCATTATTGTGTTTCGGGCTGAAGGACGCCGTAGCTCGTGAAAGTACTGGGCAAATAAGACTTAGCATCTTATGTCTAAAAGTGACGAGCGCAATTGTAGTGCCGCTCAGAATTTTTGCGTTTTTAAAAAATCCTGAGCGGTACTGCAATCATACAATAAGAAAAAAACAACCGACTTCAAAAACAATATTCCAAAACAATAGATAATATAATGTGCACTAGAAAGTATTAAATTAATTGCGTATTTTTATACAATCTAATTAATAAATCTAATTCTAGTGACGATTATTGTTATTTTTGGAATCTCTCTCGCCTCTCGCCTCTTCACGACTTAAGCACATCTCACCTATAACTAATCGTAACTAGAATTAGATTTATTAATTAGATTGTATAAAAATACGCAATTATTTTAAAACTTTTTAGTGCACATTATATCTATTGTTTTGGAATAAAAACCGATGAATTGAGAATCTCCTCCTTTTTTGAAATCGGTTAATAAAAGTCCATTGACAGTCAAACACGGTGAGATGGACGAATTTTCAAACCGTTACAGTTCCCGATGTTTACTAATATTTTAAGAAATCAATTCTTAATCTTGTTTTACCCAAAATAGGCTTGTGGCCGATACATACAGTAACACGTACACTATACCTACATACGTTTACACAACACATAACTGTTATTACTATCTATTTACTATTTATTATTATCTATAATATATATTGTCTTACACTACAATAACTACAATATTAATATTCACACTTAACTATATTAATTAAAACACACTTATACACAAACATACAGATTAATATTAACAATAATCCCACATAAAATATTCAGTATTGTGCAGTGGAAATCCACCGCTTGTAACCGGTGAATATTGCGCCTGCGCAGAACGAATATCGTTCAACGACCCGCGCCCGCGCCGCTACAGCAGTCGTGTCTTGATCATTCTCCGCGAAGCCCGTGTCGCTTGTCTATAAGATTTACCTACTTTGCAACTGTCGTGTCGTAATATCTGTACCTCTAATTACTGTGTTTTCTCCTTCTTTCTATATTGTAATGGTTTAACTTCATGTGTATCAGTCTACTTAATGTGTGTGTGAATTGTTAAAGTATATTAAACTGTCATAGTGTTAGAATTGAATTAGTTTTATTAAATCGCCATCAATACCACCATATCACTACTGATAGCCACTCAACGACCATAGGCTGTATGCGCTGGATCTAGGTGAAAATTTTAATTAGGAAGCCGGTGTAAGGAAATAAGACAGGAGGACTTACCAGAGCAGCAGCGATTCTTCCACCACGTGCCGGGTCGCGAATTTCCCTCTTTATTTTGTAGACGTTTTCTTTGAGTGGCCACTCTTTCTTCCCGAATTCGATAATGATGAAACAAGGGATCACAAGACACTTGATCACGAGATTACACGTAAGGAGACGATTAATGAGTTATCACGGCGTTGACAAGTTCAATATTTGCTCAATACAAGTTAAATACTCATTCAATACTAACTAAGTAATTACTCCTCGCGGAACGCATCGATCCGCTGCGCTCGCGCTACTCCGTAAGTGGGAGGGATAGGGTGCAGGTAGGAAAGAGAAGGAATTAGTGCAACTCTTTGTGCACCCACAATATTTAATTCATTAGTAAATTAATTAATTAATGCGGTGACTGTTTCACTATTTATAAAAACCCTTTAGGCATATTTGGCCTAAACATAGGCAGCTCTACGAAGTGGTGGCAGCGTAACCCCAAAGCCTTATAAATCATGTAGAATGATGGCTTTGTAAAAAAAGTGTGTGTGTACTTATGTATGCACGTGAGAAGTCATACTTCTTTGGCCTAATAAAGCAAAAATCCTTAAAATTATTTATTCCTCGTGCTATTCTACGTTTGGAGAAAGAACAATATTGTAAAAATCTCGAAACGATGGCTTTGACAATCAATTATTAAACAACGAATACGACTGTACGGGCTTGAACCCTTTGCCTATCCTAATGGACGAAGAAACCAAAAAAAAACGTCAGAAAATGTTGCAAACGCCAGAAAATTTTAGGAACCAACTTCACCCTGTTCATTTTGTCTTACAGTGATGCGCGCGCATCTTAAAACTTCACTCTCATTTTTTCATAAAGCGCCCTAAGAAGTATAACTTCAAGAAATCTCAACAGAAACTACGAAATATGTATAACTTGTTTTGAAATTTGTCTATTACTTCAAGGCCTCCAAGAAGTAGTCAAATTTAACTCCAACTTTGTGCATTAGTAAATCCAAGCGAAATCCAGAACGCGTGATCCGTGCTTCACGACTTAGCTTTAGGCTTTAATATATGTTAAAATATTCTTGGATTTCGGCCAATTTGTGCCGAAACCGTACACACTTTACGTAACTCTGATGTACGTAACTCAAAATAGAGCATTAAAATGTAAAATAAAGACTTTACTATGAACATAACAAATGTTGTGCTTAGCTTATCAGCACCGTTAGTTTGAACTTATATTATAAAGAGGAAACATTTGTGTTTTGTATGTATGTTTGTAATGTTTTCACACAAACACTACTGGTCCGATTTCATAAATTCTTTCACCAATAGAAAGCTGCATCTTTACTGAGTGATATAGGCTACATTTCATTTAAAAAAAATAAGTATCTCTAATAAAAATTCAATCATTTAACTCAAGTTGTGAAAAATTTAGTCATAAATGAATCTGTTTTTATAAAATCTGAAATTTTATGAAAGATTCAATACCTGTAAAATACTTTTTAAATTATTAATATCATACATTCCATTCTAAAGATAAAACGAATTAAAAAATGTCAATCTAAAGAAAATAATGCAATTACAACTAAGTGAGATAAATATTTTAACAAAAATAAATCTACAGTCCGACTTGGTGGACTCTCCACTACAACAAGATCGGTATCTATGCGAGTGAAACCGCGGGGCATTGCTTGTGTATGTAATGAAAATTGTCTTTGTTTGAGGCTCTTTCAAGCCTAAACCACTGATCGTATCGACATGAAACTACCACTATTCGATGCGAGATTTATACTCGATGGCTTTAGGTACTTATTTTACGAATTCGAACGTTCCTTCCTTTAAAATTCGCTCAGCGAAGCAGGCGGGAACGGCTAGTTATTAATAAAATCCTAAATGTACTCCCAAAGAGAATTTTAACCTACAATAGATGAATTATTAAGATTGACAAGATAAGGCTGTGTCAGCGCTACTTTGAATAAAGGCTGTATCATTAAGAGTTTCTTAATAATGAATTGCATAATGATGATGTTAATGGAGTTTTAAAAGTACTTCTAGAAATTAATATTAATGAATGTATTTCCTTTGTTTTAAAATTTTATCTCGGAGCTAATGCACAAAATTTTCTTGCTACTAATTTTAAGATTCCTGAAGAGCGTTACTTTGGAATTACACTTTTGAATGTATAGACATACATCCAGTTTCCTTGATAGATTTAGATGTTTTTTCTATAGAAAACCCCCCTAAAACATGACAGATACCATAATGCCCCGGCTCCCAGTCTACGGCGGCCCCGCTCGTGGTGGCCACGGTCGCAGCCACATAAGCGACGGGACAGTGGGTGCTAAGAATTCCCGGGTGTGGCAACGCTACCACAAACGAAGACGTGGTCGCTAACTATGGGCCTTATGAGAAAGCTCATGGTCACTAAGAGGGCAATGGAGAGGGCTATGCTCGGAGATTCCCTGCGAGATCGAATCAGAAACGAGGAGATCCGTAGGAGAACCAAAGTTACCGACATAGTCCAAATGATTGCGAACTGAAGTGGCAGTGGGTAGGGCACATAGTTCGATGGACTGATGGCCGTTGGCGACCACGTACCGGAAGACGTAGTGTTGGTAGGCCCTCCACAAAATGGACCGACGATCTGGTCAAGATCGCCAGAATATATTGGATGAGGGCAGCGCAGGACCGATCGTCGTGGAAATCTTTGGATGAGGCCTTTGTCCAGAATGGACGTCTTCCGACTGATGATGATGATGATGATGACGATATATTCACACTTTCCAACGCTGCCCTGCTGCCTTAGAAATTCTTACAAGATGAATTTTTATGACACGACTTCAAACTTACCAATAGGTGGCACATTCCAATAATTTTATTCTATTAATATTTGATACTTTTAGTTTTTGAAGTCGGTTTTTTTAAACGTAGGTTTTTTTTTGTTTTTAGTGTATGTAATAGGTTGTTATGTAAACTGCAGTGGGTTTTTTCTCTATTACATCAGGTAAACGATTATAATTTTTTGCTTTATTTTGTCATGTTACACTAAATAGTAATTTTGTAAGTTGGTATAGGAAGGCCTATGAAAGGTGCCACGTGCCTTTAACAATAAAGATTCCAATAAACGGGAACGGAAAAATAAATCGACTCCGAAAAAATGCTGTTCGAAAGTCTATTTCACGTTCTTGTGAGAACGTTTGTTAGCTATGAATGACACACCGTGTAACATTTACGGGTAATATTATATCATCAACCTAAATGAAAACTCCTAAAAAAGCTGTAGATACATAAAATAAAATTACCATCGTCCACGTAAACAATAACATCATCCAAGTAAACAATAACATCATCCACGTAAACATGAATGTTCAGAAAATTTTTCATAAAATGAATGATTTTGGCCCAGTGTGAATTAATGAGTTTGGGTGTGTGAAACAAACTATGTGAAAATTTTATGGGACCCAATGGCAACTATTCCACATCAAACTAAAGAAGAATCACGTAAATCGGATCATACATCTGAGCGTTAATTAAAAAATTACCAATCAAATTGAGAGCTTCCTTCTTTCTGAAGTCGGTTAATAAGTAGTTTCTCTGTTTTTTCAATAAATATGTTTAATTTATTATTTATACATTTATATCTTCTTTTGTTTTTTTTTGTTGAGCAATAAAAAATTTTTTAACAATAAAACAACTGACTTATAAAACACTATTCCAAAACAATAGATATAATGTGCACTAAAAATTATAAAAATAATTGCGTATTTTTATACAATCTAATTAATTAATTTAATTCTAGTTACGATTATTTAGTTAAACTTAGTTAATTTAAAGTTAATTTTAAGTTTTTTGTTAATTTTTTTTATTTAGTGAATCTGAAGTACACTAACTATTAATTTGGCTAAATATGTGTATATATACTAAATTTATCAATACAGCAATGAACGTAAGCGCTTTGCAATTGAATTACAGACAGTAAGAAATTCTGCCACAGATCGCACCCTTACTGTAAGTGGTTAAGGAGTCCCATTGATCATCATATTCGACTACGACATTTACTTGGCCATAACTATGTTATGGTAGATGACTTAAATATCCGGATACTATAAAAAAGATTCGGCCGAGTATCCATAATTTGCTCCTAAGAATTGAAGAGTTCCGTTACTTTATCATGGATTGCGTAACCAGAACCTAACCAAACTCTCACCAAACTATCTTTGAAGTATATCCTTTCCAATAAAAAAAGAATCATCGAAATCGGTTGGCGCGATATTGAGTTATTCGTAAATTTATCATCCACTTTGCTAGACGTATGTATAGCAAATTGGATGAGACTTTTATGGCTTTCTCATGGATGCCATTGTCAGATCTTGACCAAATTACAATGGGATCACACGGAAAGCACCAGCTGTAAAAAAAAGAATTATCAAATTCGGTTCACTCAGTAGAAAGTTTCAAGGTTACAAACATAAAAAAAAACATACCGACGAATTGAGAACCTCCTCGTTTTATGAAGTCGGTCAAACATGGTGAAGATCGATTCATGAGCGAGGCTGTTTCACTGCTATTTATTTGTGCCGCGTCGGAACTCGTATTTAAAAAACCATTCGAAGTTTCGAAGTATCCATCTTTCTTTTCAAAGCTGAATAAAAAAAACCACTAAAAGTCGATAATCGAATGTTGCACGTTTTTTAAAAGAAGAACTACATAGGTACTTTGTGAAAAAAGTTTAACTCAAAAATCTCAAACCATGAAGGTTCTATGTCAATTCGAAGTACCTATTACAATAAAACGGCAAGTTCATACTTTAACCTCTTTTATTTCAGAACAACAATTTTTTACATAAAATCTAGAAAAATTGTAATTGTCGAGTAGGTCATGGAATGAAATAACATGAAACTCGTCAAATTATTTATGTATTTAACAACTCTGCTCGTAATTATTTTCTGTGATTTCAGCCACAAGAAAATATGTGCTATTGTATTGTTTTGTTCTATTTTTTGCAACATTAAGCGTTTCTGTACATAAAAAAGAGAATTGTGTATTATTGAGTTCCACTCCCACCGGTTGACACCAATTGATTTCTGTCGCTAAAGCTTTCGAAATTTCCTAGATTATTGTCGAGACAGAATTTTGAATTTTGACTTGATTCAATTATTATAATTAAAAACGAACATTATTTACAAATTATTTTAAATTAGCACGCGCTATTTATATTTATTTAAAAATTGAGCCGATTGATCAAATCACAATATGTTTAAATTATAACACTGCTATCAATCGAAAGTGATTCGACTGCCAGGTTCTTAAATAATACTATAACTAGTATTTGCAAATCGGCACAAGTTTCTCATGTGCCCAATAAGGCGCTAATTCCTCACGTTTAAATATGGCACCAAAATCCAAAAGATTATTTTTATTCTTTATGTTTGGATTAATTTTGTTTTGTTTTTGTACACAGACTTAGACGCAGCGAAAGGCACGACGAGCGATTGCATGGCGTCCTAGTTACATAAAATGCAAAGAATTGTAATTGTCGAGTAGGTCGTGGAATGAAATAACATGAAACCTGTTAAATTACTTATACATTTGGCAAATCTGCTCGTAATTTTTTCCTGTGCTTTCAGCCACAAGAACACAATATGTGCTATCATCGTATTGTTGTTTAGAATTGTTGCAATATTAAGCGTATCTGTCAACCAACAAGAGAATCGCAGATTATATACATGCTGTTAGCGATTAAAGATCTACGTACGATATTTAATTGCAATTCCCTCGTTACGTAGTTAAACGTATTCAATTGAGGAATACGCTTAATTAAAACCGCAGCCAACACAAGTTGTATGGGGGCACACAGCGGGCCAATTTAGAGCCAAAATTTAACATGTTGTAGTAAATTGAAATTTCTCTGAATTAATCTAGCACATTTGCAGAAATGTTTCCCGGATTCGTTTGCGCAGAATCTTGTCAATGTATTATTCTCGGGGGTAATTAATTTTTTTGAAGTTATACTTCTTTAGACGCGTTATGAAACAATGATGAGAGCGAAATTTTTAAGATGCGCGCCCATCACATAACAGATTGAATTTGGTTCCTAAAATTTTTTGACGTTTGAGTCATGCGTTATTTTTTTTGGTTTCTTCGTCCATTATTAGGACAGGCAAAGGGTTCAAGCCAATACAGCCGTATTCATTAGTTAATAACTAATTGTCAAAGCCATATTTGCAAGATTTTTACAAAATTTTTCATTCTTAAAACGTAGAATAGCACGAGGAATAAATCATTTTAATGATTTTCACTTCGTTAGGCCAAACAAGTATAACTTCCTGCGTGCAGACATAAGTCTGTACATGCACACTTTATTTTAAATAATAATTGTCTTTATTGAAATAAGAAAACAACTGTCATACATTTTCTTAAACAATTTAACTAAAGACAATATATTCATTAAACCGACTGTATCGAGAAATATTCCTCGTCCTTAGATCCTTGGGGAAAAAAAAATTGAATGTGAAAAAGAATTTTTCACGTAGTTATACTATTCTTTATTAACTATTTTTGAAGTGAAAACTTCTTTAGCGGCGTTGAGCACTTTTCCTGGAATGTGTATAGAATGTTAAACTCGCGTCAGGACACGTGGCCTGATCAAAAATTCGTAATACAGTGGAATTATGGAGGAAAGTTGATTTTTCTGAGAGATAAACTTTATAATGTAAAATAACTGTAATAGTTCTGAAGTGTAAAATTTTTTATGTAATATAAATTGTTATTTTTGTGTATGATAAATGAATATTTAACCACATAAATGCTAGTACTTTTATACTGATAAATATTGTAATAAAGTAATTGATAAATTGCAGGACAAATTCGATGAAAAAAATAATAACTATCAATTATTCGAAAAAATAGTACATCAAGAACAAATTCAAAGTAATAATTTATTCAATACAACTCTTTCTGAGAAACTTTCCAAACGTTTTCTCAAACTTTGTAGAACGTTCATGTCTTATTAGGGTTATTGACTTAGACACTCGTACGTGAGTTTCACAAGGCTAGCTTTAAGCTTACATAAAATACTAGCTGATGCCCGCGAGTTCGTCCTCGTAGATAAAGGGTTCTTAAAAATAATAAGCAAGTTTGGAATTGAAGATTATCTCATGTCCTATTCCAGTTCCGGTTCCCAACATATTACATGAATCTTATATCGAGGAAGTATGCTATGGCAAACTAAACCTACTATTGGTAGTTATAGCTCATCGACGTGAATTTCAGTTTTTCACAAATCCCGCGGGAATCAATTTTTTTCCGGGATAAAATGTAGCCTATGTCCTTTCCAAAGCTCTTGTCTATCGCTGTACCAAATGTCATCAAAATCGGTTCAGAAGCTCCGGCGTTAATTTAGATATTGAAGTTTTCCTTGCATAGACCTATACCTTTAACAGGCGCAGAATCCTCAGGGGGCTTAAGTGGGGTAGTTCCTAAGCCTGGTTCGAAAATTCGTAAGACAGTCGTTAAAATTATGGATGAAAGATTTATACTTCTAACTAATTATAGTTCGGCTATTTCAATTTATGATCATACGGTCATTGGATCAGTGGTTGAATCATTGTGATTGCGAAGCCGAAACACCGCGAGGTCTAGGGATTGAATCTCAGCCGTGAAATATGTTTATAGTTTATTATGGATGAAGGTTGATCATTCTGAGAGACAAACTTATAATGTAAACTAATTGTAATAAATCTGAAGTGTTAAATTTTTTATTTAATACAAAAATAAATTGTCATTTCTGTGTACGATCGCGATAGCGCAATAAATGAATATTGTATTTAACCACATAAATGCTAGTACTTTTATATTGATAAATAAAGCAATTCGTGCGAAATTATTCCCAAACTATTTCACAATATTCAAAAATGCACAACGTTAATGTTTAAGTTTTCACCTCCGCCGTCACTCACCGAGTGCAACCTGTATTTTTTATCTTAGTTACTTAGTTATTATGGCGGTTACTCACGATTCATTTTTATTACTTTGATGTCCATACTACGATCCAATTGCATGGATCGTGGTCACGGCGGAATTGCGGAGGCGGCGACAAACTCTTGACACATTGACACTTGATACTAATAGTACATCAATCTGTCCACTTGGCGCCTATTTCGTTTTGGTCTTTGATTCTCTAACTTACGAGATACACTACTAACGAAGTCCATACTTTCGGGTCTTTTTCAAAGAGGATGTAAATACTACGTCATAAGAGGCGGGCTGCCTACGTAAAAATTTAAATTAAGTTTTGTATGAAACGTACAGTCAGATTCGACATAACATTCAAATAGTACTTACAATTGGGCGACGAAGTATAATCCGGCTAAGTTTGAAAGCGAACAGTTGCTTAAAACGTAGTGAATTTCGGCTATCTTCGTTTATTATAAAATTATAGCCGTCATCTGTCAATCTATCAATGACAGCACGTTACATACAATCTCGTGAATCGCTTTTTAATACGCTTTTATTAGCTTCATACGTATGTTAGTCTGTAATCTTTGAACATGATTTTGACCCCCTTCAAAACGTCGGATTAACTCGAAATTTGGCATACTTACCGATGACAATTCAATATAACAAAATGAATTAGGCGTTACTTTGCGGAAATCCATAATTATACAAATGATTCAAGTTTTCTTTAGTGTTAATTCCGCCATCATTTGTTTCCAAAACAATTCGACACGTGCTTCGCCTCTACACTGGCACGAGACTCATGAGTCTCGTGCCATATTTTGGCGAGACAACGCGTCCTGGGGATGCCTCGTGTAGAGGCGAAGCACGTATCGAATTGTTTTGGAAACAAATGTTGGCGGAATTAACACTAATGAAAACTTGAATCATTTGTTTAACAAAAAAAAGGCAAAAATAGTGTAAGGAAAAATGATTTTATTGTAAAAAATTCAAATTTGTTAAGATTTATTTTCTATTTTTAGTGGGATTTTCTATGAAATTTCTATATATTTTTTTAAACTATTACTTAATTCTTAGAGAGTTTCGCTAGGCTGGTCAGTTAGTTGCATTTGAACTGCACTTTTCACTATGTATCCAGCTAGTCTAATACAAACTGCAAACAGATAATCTAAAGAGCTTAACTACTTCTATTTCAGTAACGACAAAGGACAGTCACTTCAACCAATCATTCTTAGTTTGAAGAAACTAAAATCGCTCTTAAAACAATTCAAGTAGAGACGACAATTTCGTCACAAAGGATTTGGCAATGGGCCAAATTGAACGCAAGCGATAGGGTAGCAAAATTTTAATGGGTTGCCAAACTTCATAAAGGCTTTCGTCTGATGGTGAAACGTGGATGCAATATTGGAGATATTCTTGTCGAATCTTTAATATATTACTAGCTGATGCCCGCGACTTCGTTCGTAAAATAATGAGCAGTTTTGGAATTGAAGAATATCTCATGTCCTATTCCAGTTCCGGTTTCCGTTTTCGGTCCCGTTTCCAATATATTATATGAATCTTATTTCGAGGAAGATTGCTATGGCAAACTAAACCTACTATTGGTATAGTTATAGTACATCGAATCTTGATCCATTTGACCGCGGGCAACGCAGAGCAGCTCGAATTGTCAGAGCTCTGTGAAGGGCTGGATTACTTGGCGTTCCGTAGAGACGTCGCTTTATTGTGTGTCTTCTAACGCATTTATCACGGGGAGTGTTCCGAAGAGCTGTTTAACCTGATTCCTGCCGCCGAATTCTACCTTCGCACGACCCGCCACAAGTTAGGATATCATCCCCACCATCTAGATGTGTGGCGGTCCTCCACAGTGCGGTTTTCAAGGAGCTTTCTTCCACGTACTACAAAGCTGTGCATTGAACTTCCTTGTGCGGTGTTTCCGGTACGATACGACATGGGTACCTTCAAAAAAAGCACGTACACCTTTCTTAAAGGCCGGCAACGCTTCAGTGATTCCTCTGGTGTTGCAAGAGAATGTGGGCGGCGGTGATTACTTAACACCAGGGACACGTACGCTCGTTTCTCCTCCTATTCCATAAAAAAAACTACGTCCATGGGCACAGCGCCAGGATTTGAATGAAACACTTTTTAATGGATTAATGCGAGCCAATAAATGGCGCTAAACTTAATAATGACAACTATGTCAAATACTATCTTGACTCATTTCCTCGTACGGGCACGTCGTGGGCACAAAAAATTCACAAAAGATAACATCTTTAAAAAGAACAATTTGTGAACAATATATAACTCCTCATTTTGACGCTGAAAGCACCGAAGATGAAAATCCTATCGAAATAAGTGTCGCTTTCATAATAATTTCCGCTAAAATTGTGTCAATAGCTCTATTTCGGGTCATGTTTGTTCAATTTTCACGGTAAATATTTGTCAGTTGTGTCGCGGATATTTTGTCGTGAGAGATCGTTTGGCGCTTCCGTGATGGATGTATCAGAAAGTCGACACTGACGAACCGTAGGAAAGTATACATACATTATCAATGAAAAATTCATACAATGTACAGAATGCTTTTTCAACCCACTTAACCAATTCTGTTATCAGATATCTTCATTGTTCATGAACCGGTTTGATAATATAATAGTTGAAGGCATAAAAGGCATTTATTTTCTCAAAAATTGATTCCTTTACAATTCTTTTTGATGTCACTTTATAGACCAGTGGTTGGATCCTTTACACAGGATGCCGGCTAGATAGGCGCTAGCTAGGTGTACCACAACGGCGCCTATTTCTGCCGTGAAGCAGTAATGTGTATACATTATTGTGTTGTGGTCTGAAAGGCACCGTAGCCAGTGAAATTACTGGGCAAATGAGACTTGACATCTTATGTCTCAAGGTGACGACCGCAGTTAAAGTGCGACTGAAAATTTTTGTGTTTTTCTAAAATCCTGAGTGGCACTGCGTTGTAATGGGCAGGGCGTATAAATTATTATCAGCTAAACGTCCTGCTCGACTCGTCCATTAAATAAAAATATAAAAAAAAAACAAAAAGACGACCATCCTTTGGAATCAGATGGCGCTCTGAGAGAGAAGAAACGGCGCAGGAAACTCTACTAGCATTCTTTTTTTGCGCTTTTTATATATTACAGCACAATATTGTATAAATTATACGATGTTGTACTGTCATTGTTATTGCTATAAAATGATCATAATCCAGTCCCAGGCTGTCCAATCACTTGGATATTTAGCTGCATAATTTTATAAAGCTTTTGATATTTTTTCAGTTTGTGTTAGTATGTATGTTAGTGAGATAAGAGTACAAATAGAATATTTTTTATTTATTTATGAATATAAGGATGAGATGCCCTGCCCATTGAATGAACAATTCAGTACCGCTCAGGATTATTGCAAAACTCAAAAAAAAAAAACTACGTTTAAGAAAACCGACTTCAAAAACTGAAAAGTATCAAATAAATAAAAATTTAATACACCTCTTATGCGAACCTTTACCCTTAATATTAATAAAATACTATTATTTATATGTGCTACCTATTGATAGGTTTTAAGACAGCTTACTAACCGTAATTATTTAGGTTGTCTGGCATTGCGTGTCTGTCCGCTTAAACCGACTTCAAAAAGGAGGAGGTTATCAATTCGATCGGTATTTTTTTATGTATGTATACCGATTACTCTGAGATTTATGAGCCATCTCCGATCGGCTTGATTCTTCTCTGCATCTTCTACCGCATTTATCACGGGGAGTGCTCAGAGGAGCTGTTCGGGTTTATTCCAGCCTTTATGGAATCAATTACCGGCTGCGATTTTCCCGAACAGATACGACTTAGAGACCTTCAAGAAAAATGCATACTCACAACTTAAAGGCTGGCAACGCATTTCTTGACACCTGTTGTTGCGGATGTCCATGGGCGGTTGCCTCACCCCATCCCGTGAGCCTCTTGCCCGTTTGCCCCCTCTTATATTGAAAAAAAAAAAAACTCACAAAGATAGAAGGATGCACTCTAAGGTATCGATCGACATATTGGTTGTCAAGTGTCAAATGTTATGGTGAGGTTCAGAAATTTATTTTGTGAGAAAACTTAATATTTATCAATCTACATAAAAATAATCTGATAGATAGTTAGCAACAGTGGTTAATCTACCAACTACAACTATAGTTAGCTAAAATTAAGTTTATTTCTTACTTCCTGAGAAAATTAGAACGGCATAAAAATTCTAATTAGTTATTCATTTTAAACTATTCTTTCAATTTGATTTCTCAACGACGGGGGTAAATTAAGGGAAAAACAATATGTTGTTTTTATTTCATTTCGAGCACTTTCATTTTTATTCGCCTTACCCACCATCAAATTAGCCAAATCAGTCCAGCCGTTCTCGAGTTTTAGCGAGACTAACGAACAGCAATTCATTTTTATATATATAGATAGATTTTTGCATAAAAATATTTGAATTTGAATTTTCTAAACTCAATCAAATTCTAAAATTCTAAATGCATCTTGGCAACTACTTCGCATTGTCCCTTAATGTCCTTTATACCAACTATTCGTTTCATGAATTGTATACTGCCATAATGACATATAAATGGTCCCACTAGACGCCATCGTTACGAGAATTCTCATTCTATTTTGTGAATCACAAAAGATTGTTACAAACTGAATAATCAATCATATCCAATCATTATTCAAACTCAAATGTTTTGAGAAAATAAACCAGAATGAACAGAATTTTATGTTAGTAAAAACTACGTCGTTTTAGATTTTTTTATATATTGAAGAAGAAATAAATAAAGAGTAGTTAAGACGAACTGAAAAACAGACGTTTTGTAGAATACCGAACTAAAAAAAAGTGCGTGTACTTATGTATGCACGCAAGTACATAGCTATACTTCTTTGGTGTAACAAAGCAAAAATACTTAAAATTATTTATTCCACCTGCTATTCTACGGTTGTAGAACGAACAATATTGTATAAATCTTGCAAAGATTTCTTTGACAATTAATTATTAAATAATGAATACGGCTGTATGGGCTTGAACCCTTTGCCTGTCCTAATAATGGACGAAGAAACCAAAAAAAAAATAACGAATGTCGCAAACGTCAGAAAATTAAAATTTCACTCTCATCATTTTTTCATAACGCGCTTAAAGAACTTCAAAAATAGAAAATATATTTTGAAATTAAAAATTAACATCAATTCCTGCCTTAAAGATGAAAATTATATAAATAAAAATAACTTATTTTGCAATTTGAAAAAAGGAATAATTTTATCATAATATTAATGTATTGTCATCGGTCGTCGATTAATCTACGAAGTTTCAACAAAATCTGGCCGTTTAAAGTGAGTCAAAATCGCGCAATTCGCGATTGCGATTCGTTTACGAACAAACATACATACAGGTGAAGCTATAAAAACTTCTGCGGCCACATGCCGCGGTACTAAAATATTCACCATCAGGTATTTCCTCTTGCTCCATTCTACTATTTTAAGTTTAATAGACTCTAAAAGGTATTTCCAATAGTCAAACAGTCAAAATTGGCATTGCGACAAAAATAAAACGAATTTCAGATGACCAACTTTGATTGAGAACCTCTTATGCTATCGATTGCAAGTTCCATTTGATTCGCTTGTACTTTGGGTTGCTAAAGCATTTGAAAAAGTTTACATAAACCTTGAGATTGTTCAAGGTTTTTAACTATTTTACCGGTAATTTGAAAATGTCATCTGAAATCCAATAATGTTCACGTTATTAAGATAATAGTTGGGGTTAAAGTATAAAATTGCCGTTTTATTGTAAGAGGTATTTCGAATGGACATAGAACCTTTATGGTTTGAGATTTTTGAGTGAAACTTTTTTCACATGGTACCTATGTTCTTCTTCTTTTAAAAAATATGCAACATACGATTCTAGACTTTCAGTTGTTTATTTTATTCAGCTTAGACAAGAAAGATGGATACCTCGGAAATTCGAGTGATTTTTGAATACGAGTTCCGACGCGGAACTAACGCGGCAGAAACAGCTCGCAATATCATTGTTGCGTTTGGAGAGGGGACTGCTAATGAACGCACCGTGCGATTTTGGTTTAAACGCTTTTGTGATGGAAACTTTTATTTGAAGAACGAACCACGGGGAAGACCACACAGCTAAATAACAATGAATTGAAATAAATGGTGGAATCAGATCCGTGGTAATATTAGGGATATATTAAAGTAAAAAGAATGAGATTCAGCTATAATGTATAGCACAGATAAATATTTTTGATATGCAAATTAAAAATGTAACAAAATTTATGGACTATACGGGATTTGAACCCGCGCCTCCCGGGATACGTCCCAGCACTAAATTTGTAGACTTGTACTGTATTGTGGGAGATCTTCATAAAACAAGAAATTACCTTAATACTTACTGGGTACTCAAATAAGTAATGAAAAGCAAAGATATTAAAATAAACATAAGAAAAATTTATAATACTTGTGTGCTTCCTGTACATACGGTTGTCAGATTTGGTCGCCTACGAAAAAACAGATTAAAAAACTAGAGACTTGCCAAATAGCCATGGAGAGGAGCATGTTGAATATTAATAAAACATATAGTTCGAAACATAGATTTAAGACAGAAAACTTAAATATTATATAAATAAGAAAACTTAAATGTCGCTAGACGGGACACATCCTTCGGGGTATAGACAAATGGTGCAAATATATCACAGACTATTATCCCAGGACCCGAAAAAGGAAACGGGGAGAAAATACGGGAAATGGTCAGACGAACTAAGGACGATAGCAGGCAAGACGTGGTCTAAATTAGCTAAAGATAGAAAAGAGTAGAAGAAATTGGAAGAGGACTTTGTCAATAGAAATATAGATCACTTTTCTGAACATGCACTTCGTCGGTCTGCCGCTGTTCCTCTTGTTGGCGGCGGTACCTTTAACGCGTCACACCGCACCGAACACTAAGTCTCTTCTATCTTCGTCTTCATGGAACACTTCCACTTTTCACTACTTCTTCTTTTCTTCTTCTTCTTCCTTAGACTTTCGAGTCAGGACTAGAACTGCCGTAGGCCACGCTTAGTACGGCTTATATACCCCCGGATCTGTTCTATTTTCAAAATGATTCTCCCATTCCATCTTTGAATTTAAATTGGACTAGAAAATTCTAACTATTTTTATCCTGCTTACACATTTTCCATCCCTTTTTTTTGTTCGATTTGATCCTGAACTTACTAGAAATTTCCAATAACGACATGCACTGGTAGGTGTATCGAACCCGGGTCTACAGCGTGTAAAGTAAACACTTTTCCGCTGAGCTCTCGTCATATACGTCGAAGCGATGCTACGCGACTATATGTAAATATATATGTGAAATCTACTATCTGAATGAAGGCTTATATTATAAATAGTTATTGATTCATTTTATCACGTAATAAAAAATGTTGTTCGGTGCTTCATCTTATCTATATTTTACTAGCTGACCTATATAAAGTAATAAAAAAAATTCAATAATACAAATTTTTGGACGCATAAAAAATTGATAACGACCGATTCTCAGACCTACCAATTATATCGTACACTAGCTGATGCCCGCGACTTCGTCCGCGTAGATAAAGGGTTTTAAAAATAATAAGCAAGTTTGGGATTGATGATTATCTCATGTCTTATTCCAGTTCCGGTTCCCGTTTTCGCTTCCGTTCCCAACATATTATATGAATCTTATTTCGAGAAAGAGTGCTATAGCAAACTAAACCTACTATTGGTATAGTTTGAGCTCGTCGCCGTGAATTTCAGGGGGAACCATGGCTTTTTCGGGATAAAATGTCAAAAAGCCTATATGCCTTCCCAAGCTCTAGTCTATTGCTGTACCAAATTTTATCAAAATCGGTTCAATAGCTCTGGCGTGTAAAAGCGTTACAAACAAACTAACAACCTATTCAATGCAAACAAATAATCAAATATTTCCTCTTTATAATATTAGTATAGAAGTGTAGATAAAATATTTCGTACTACAATAATCATTATATTCGATTGCCATCTTGCAACTCTATTGCGTATCTGTGGATGGAATAGAATAATAATAAAATCGTGATACAAAAATAGCTGTAGATCGAAGATGGGTGAAATATGAAGTTGTATATATTTTTAATGCTGAATCATAAGGGTCCTGCACAGAACCAGACACAAACTAAGTATTATTATCCTTTATATAATCTACTATAGTAAGCCTTCTTTGTCATAGAAGCATTAATATTTATTTTTGTGACAATAAGGGACAAGATGAGCAGGAAGTTCACCTGGTGGTAGTTGTAACTCCCTGCCCATTACAATGCAGTGCCACTCAGGATTCTTGAAAAATCCAAAAATATGAGGGGCTCTACAACTGCGCTCGTCACCTTGAGGGCGAAGGGTGGTTTTAGACAACTTTAGTGGTGAAAATATAGCATTTGGAGCTATGAACACTACTTTATCATGTTACACATACCCTTAAGTCTTATTTGTAGGCTGCTAATGTTTGCTGTTGGTTATAGTTAATATTCCAGAGCTATTTTGAACTACCACTTTTCATTAGAGTTAAACAAGTTTTTTCTCGGCATGACCCATTTGTTTTGTACTACTCTCAGACAAGTTATTCTTATAGCTTGTACTTTTTTTTGTGTAGGTACATTTATTCAGTTTAGTAATCAATAATGAGAATTGTAAGCATATAACAGCTTGCGCTTGTTAAAATTTTACGTTTTCCACGCAAGAATTTTGAAACTATACGCTTGGCGTCAACTCATATCGCTTCAAGGTCGCTGGCATTTAGTGTCGCCTTAAGTCTTATTTGCCCAGCAATTTCACTAGGTACGGCGCCCTTCAGACCGAAATAATGCTCACATATTCAATTCACGGCAGAAATAGGCGCCTAAAATATATTTCTTGAATTTATGATCAGTGAGTCGTAGTATACTGTCTGATATTTTATTGTATAATTAAATATCAAGGAGCCCTAAACTCTAGCTAACTTATTTTATTAATAAATTCTAGTATCAAACGCATAAACAACGTTTTCACATTTCCCGCAATAGCTCAGTTTCGAGTATGACAAAGCAACTGTCGCTTTCAATCTTCGCCGTTATTCTAGAACCTTCGTGTGTCGTTGTTTTTCTACGAGTGTCATAAACAATAGCACAGTGTTGTGTTTGTTTTTCTCGGGGACACAATGGTGTGCAGAATTCGGGGTGTTCTTTAATTCTTAGATTTTTGTGAATTCTTTTTTTTTTTTTTTTTTTTTTATGGAATAGGAGGACAAACGAGCGTACGGGTCACCTGGTGTTAAGTGATCACCGCCGCCCACATTCTCTTGCAACATCAGAATTCGTATATAGTTTAGTTTAGTCTGTCGACTCTGTCTCTGTTTCATACAGGTTTTGCCTGTACATTTTGCTAGGATGACACATGATTTCAACCGGTATGAAAAACCTTACTATCACCGCTTTTTATATTCTCCTGGTGTCTATATAGTAAATACTAAGTAAGGTATACTCGCGTCTCTTCTTCAACTATGATCGCCTGGTACCAAATCACTGAATAATGCTTCCTTTCTTATTTATTCCCACGTTAAATCTCACGAATTTAGGTGTCTGTCTTATTTGCCTCGCTTTTTCGTTTCATCGACTTTCAAATCACATCGATGTAAAAGAAGTTATCACTTCAAAAATTTCAACTGAATTGAAAGAGGAGGAATTTTTCAAATATAAACTGATTTAGATTTTTTTTTATTCATTTGAAAGTGTTTACTTTAAAATAGGTATTTAATGAATTAGTTTAGTTTAGTCTGTTGGCGGACTCTGTCTCTGTTTCATACAGGTTTTGTCTGTACTTGTTTGCTAGGATAACACATGATTTCAACCCCTATGAAAAACATTTCTATCACCGCTACTATATTTATGTTCTCCTGGTATCTATAAAGTAATACGTCGTGCACATGACGTCTGAATGTATTAAGGTATACTCGCGTCATACATAAGACAATCTCTTCTTTAACTATGATCGCCTGGTACCAAAACACTGAATAATGGTTCCTTTTCATTTTTTCCCATGTTAAACTTACGAATTTAGGTATCTGTCTTATTTGCCTCGCTTTTTCGTTTCACCGGCTTTCAAATCACATCGATGCTAAAGAAATTTTCATTTCAAAAATTTCAACTGAATTCAAAGATGAGGAAGATTTAAAATATAAACTGATTTTGAGAATTATTTTTATTCATTTGAAGTGTATAATTTAGAATAGGTATTTAATAAATTAGTTTACTGTCTATCAGCGGACTCCGTCTATATTTCATAAAGTGCAAAAGCTAAGCCAGCTGATATTGCGAAAGTGTAAATAATGACACATTGTATGCCGGGTCGTCTGATTTCCTCAAATATTTGCAATTGCATACACTTTCATACTAAATTCCCATCATATATTCAGCCATTGTCTCTAAATAAATTAAAACGTACAATTAAAAAAAGCGGCCAAGTGCGAGTCGGACTTGCCCATGAAGGGTTCCGTAGCAGCAAGTAACATAATATAAAAGTTCTTGTAGTTCGTTGTAATTTTGATAGATGTTTTAATAATAGTGTATTTTTTTTAACAAAAAAAAAACTTTTGTCGGTGTAAGTTTACATGGTAATGTACATCATATATTTTTTTTAGTTCTAGCATTCCCTTATTTTAGAAGTTACACATTTTACCACTTTGAGAGTATCTCTCGTGCAAACTATTCAGTGTAGAAAAAAAATATATTAGAGACCTCAATATCATTTTGAAGACCTATCCATAGATATGGGTAGTATGGGTTTTATGAAAAAAACCTTTTGAGTTTCAGTTCTAAGTATGGGGAACCCCAAAATTTATTAGTTTTGTCTATTTTTATGTGAAAATCTTAATGCGGTTCACAGAATACACCTACTTACCAAGTTTCAACAGTATAGTTCTTATAGTTTCGGAAAAAAGTGGCTACGGAACCCTAAAAATTGCTCTGCACTAAATCTTACCAACTGCAGATTATCTAAATAAGATTACACTAGAAATTGTACCGCTTTTTAGATCGCACTGAACGTTCATTAAATCGCTCAGGTACTAATGAATCAAGCGTGCCTCTATATAACCCATAAGGATTATTCTCGAATGATGTCGAAAAGTTCTAATAATAGTAAGCAGCCAACAAGAAACAAGTAGCTGCTAGTTGTCAACAAAACTTTTATTAAATAACTAGTGAACCCGACAGACGTAGTCCACGTCTTAAATTTGAAAAATAGGTCCAGCCGTTAGGAGCAGTTCACTAACATACACATGAGCAGGAGAATTATATTATATGGACGGAATTGAGAATCTAAACCAATCTCAAATTCACTGGAACACACAAAAAATCATCAAAATCGGTCCAGGCGTTTACGAGGTAGTTCAATTGTGAATCTAAACCATTCTCGAATCCACCTGAAGACACACAGAAGGTTTCATTAAAATCGGTCCATCCGTTTAAGAGGAGTTCAGTTACAACAGACGCATAAAAGAAATATATATTATACTAGTGGAACCGACAAACGTTGTCCTGTACACACGTCTTAAATTTGAAAAATTGGTCCAGCCGTTAGGAGGAGTTCACTAACATACACATGAGCAGGAAAATTATATTATATGGACAGAATTGAGAATCTACACCAATCTCAAATTCACTGGAACACACAAAAAAATCATCAAAATCGGTCCAGCCGTTTAGGAGGTAGATCAATAGTGAATCTAAACCATTCTCGAATCCATCTGAAGACACACACCAATCTCAAATTCACTGGAACAACCAAAATCTTCATCAAAATCGGTCCAGCCGTTTAGGAGGTAGTTCAATTGTGAATCTAAACCATCCTCGAATCCCCTTGAACTCACACAAAAAATTTCATCAAAATCGGTCCAGCCGTCTAGGAGGAGTTCAGTGACATACACACGCACACAAGAAATATGTATATAAAGACTAGCTGACCCAGCAAACGTTGTATTGCCATATAAAGTAATTAATAAAATTTTGGGATATAAAAATTTCTCAAACCTACCAAATTTATCGTACTACAATATTATTGTAGTACGATAAATAAAAATAAAAAAATTTGCCATCTTGCAACCCTATAGCGGATTTGTGGATGGAACAGAATAATATAAAAATCGCGATACAAAAATAGCTGTAGATTGTAGAAGGGCAAAAATTTGAAGTTGTATCTTTGTTTAAATGCTGAATCATAATAAAATAATATTAAAGAAAATATGTAAAAAAAAAATGGGGTGGACTACCCTTAACATTTAGGGGGATGAAAAATAAATGTTGTTCGATTCTCAAACCTACCCAATATGCACACAAAATTTCATGAGAATCGGTCAACCTGTTTCGGAGGAGTTGAACTACAAACACCGCGACACGAGGATTTTATCTATTAGTTTAAGGTACTCAACCTAGTGTATAAGACATATAGTACAGAATCCCTTACTCTGATAACTATCAAATTTTATGACTCGCGAATATTCGGTGTAACATAAAAAAAAAGTATGTTTGTACTTATGTATGCACGCAAGAATTTATACTTCTTTAATCTAACAAAACAAAAATCCTTAAAATAGTTTATTCCTCGTGCTATTCTACGTTTGTAGAAAGAACAATATTGTAAAAATCTTGCAACGATGACTTTGACAATTAATTATTAAATAACGAATACGGCTGTATGGGCTTGAACCCTTTGCCTATCCTAATACTGAACGAAGTAACAAAAAAAAATATAACTCTATAAATTAAGTAAAAAAAAATATCGCAAGCGTCAGAAAATTTTAGAAACCAACTTCACCCTTTTTCTTTTGTGTTACGCGCATCTTAAAATTTCACTCTCATCATTTTTTCATAGCGCGCCTAAAGAATTAGTATAACTTCAAAAAACATAAAATTACCTACTGAAAAATAAAAACAGAATCTTATACCATCAAGAAAATTTAAAAGTACACAGTTTTATATCTGGACTATAAGTAATTACATTAACTGATTCTATCTCATTTCAGATGTCTTCTCTGGTAAAGTTGGTGGTACTTTCGACGGTGGTGATGGTAGCCAGTGGGCTCAGATGTTGGCAATGCGGCCAGTACAGCGACGGTGTGGGTTCGATTACCCCGTGTAACAACAGGAGCGCGACTAAGCTAGACCTTTGCCCACCGAACGCTAAATACTGCATTGTAAGTTTTTTTATATTTAATCTAACGGCCGTTCCCAATATTCAGTCTATCTCCGGTTGTGGCCTACTTGAGATAAAAATCGTAACTATCGTTGACTTTTCTGTCCCAATAAACTTATCGACGGTAACTCACCTTATCCTTACACGCTGTCTGTCAATGGGACAACGTATAGCTTACCAGCGATAGTAGTTTGTATGAAAATTCCAATTCACGCGTCCCAATATAAGGGGATAAGAATGACTTATCGGGTATATTGGGACAGTTTCAGATCGTTGACAGCTAATTACTGACAGTAGAAGGTAGTAATTTATCTCTATATGTAGATAGTATATTGGGAACGGCCGCTAGCCAACCATTCTATATCTACATCGTTTGTTAAACTTTCTACAGGGTCTACTTTACAGAAGATACCCTGATCAACTCTAATATCAGCAAATTTACACTTTTAATTAATTTATGTATTTATTTCACATAGGACCAACAGCGTACAATAGTTTTCAATAAAATTGAATAGTGACAAAAAGCCAATCAAAGGTCCTTACGGATAGCAACATAATAGTTTAGAATAGTTACGAACACTTAAGGCGAAGAGTAAGCAGAAAACACGCAAACATGGTGTTTTTAGACAAGTTTTGTGGTGAAAGTATAGCATTTCGAGCTATGAACACTACCTAATCCTGTTACACAAATCTTTAAGTCTTATTTGTAGGTTGCTAATGCTTGCTGTTGGTTATAGTTAACACTGCCGAGCCTTTTTGAACTACCACTTTTCTTTGAAGTTAAACAAGTTTTTTTGGCATGGCGTGACGCATTTTTTTTGGTACTTCTCCCAGAAAAGTTATACTTATAGGTTGTACTTTTTTGTGTAGGTTCATTTATTCAGATTAATAGTGAATAACGAGGATTGTAAGCATATAAACTGTTTTCCACCCAAGAATTTTGAAAATATTGGCTTTGTTACATAGATGGCGGGCCGGCAGCCGTGAACTCATATCGCTCAAGGTCGCTGGCATTTAGTGTCGCCTTAAGTTAATACTGTCAACGATAATGATAGATATACTTATATTATTATTACATACTTATGCTCTAACAATTCAATGAAAGAATTAGTTACTCAACATGTGCCTGGCCGTTGCTACGCTTGTGCAGAATAGATCTAAGCCTACTCGCTTATCGACTTTATTAAAGTTACTGCTCACTCGCCACAAGTAGGAATTTTGCCTGTATTTGAATTTAACTAATGGTGTATGTATAAGAGGATTTAAACGCAAAAGACTAACAGGTGTATTAAATTTTAACAAAGTTAATATCTTGGTACAGTCAATTAAATTGGAAGTAATTAAATTACTAGCTTTGTTCACTGTTTTGAGATCAAACATTATAATTATTAAAGATCGTATTTAGTAACAAATAACTGTAATAATTGAATTTAAACCATTTTAATCCACTCCCCGTTCCGGTGTTAGAACTTGAATGCCTGTAATAGTGGTTAACTGACAACGTCATATTGGTGTTGTCAGTTAACTATGTTAGTAACATAGTTTTTTAAGCCTGTTTCTAACAAAATATGGGCCTCTGTTGCCCCAATAAAAAAATTTATTATTACTATTATTATTTTTATATTCGTTGTGTGATGTGGGTCCAACGAATCGACCGCTGCAAAAGTGCCCGCCGTGGCCATATGAGCGGAGTCGAGTTCCATTCATAAATGTTTTGAATGTACTTCAACCCGATAGTAAAGTTTTTGAAATATCTCAAATGGTTTTCATTTTATTTTGAAAAAAAAATAGTCAAGTCCTTATTGGAAAACCCTTTATAACTTCAAAAAAGATACTACTCTCTCTCTGTAATAAATAAATACAACATAAACAGACAAGACAAACACAGAGTTCCGCCGCAAGACAAATACATGTCTAAGAAGTCGGAAATAAGCTGACATCTCCGTTTATCTTAGTAGCAAATTTTGTAAGCGTAAGTGTGTGGCCACGAACATACCGCTATAAGCGAGATCAACAGAGCGTGATCGGGTTAGACACAAGTATTGCAACTCAATTCTAATACTAAACTAAATTATAGTCATTACGTAAGTTACAAAGGTAGGATGTAAAAACTACGTAATAAGAGGCGGGATTGCCTAAGTAAAAATTGAAATTTAGTTTAGTATAAAGCGTGCAGTGATTTGACGTAAGTTCGAAATAGTAGTAATTACAGAATCGCAATTGGGCCACAAAGTATAATCCGGCTAAGTTGGAAAGCGACAGTTGCTTAATACTTATTACTCCGTTTTTTACAAGATTATAGCCGTCATCTGTCATTATTAGTATTACTATTTAAACCTATATAATAAATAATTGGTTAGAGACGACGAGTACCGCTGCCATGTGCGTGAGAGAAAGACAGAATGACGCCGTAACACGATAAGTTACGAAACCATCCCATAAGAAGTTATCACTTCAAAGCGGTTTACCCTCACATAAGAAAATATCACTTAATAAAATATACCCGTAGCAGTTAAAAAAAACTAAAAAATACGCGAAAATCGAAGTACAAAATAGAAAAGAAATTTAAAATTCACATCAATACAACGTCTAAACGATAGATAAAAATTATATAAGTTAACAAAAATTTTTTTTGCAAATTGAAAAATGGAATAATTTTACCAAATTAATGTATTGTCATCGGTCCTCGATAAATCTACGAAGTTTAAACTAAATCTGGCCGTTTAAAGTGGGTCAAAATCCTGCCCAAATGAGTCGATAACAAACAAACATACATACAGGTGAAGCTAATAAAAAAAGTATAAATATTGTTGTGAAACTTTTATCTTATTTCGTTCGTTACTTTCCCTACCACTTGTATTACGGACACAGTTTTAATCCTCGCTTGCCGCTCCGCGTCCCACTCCGCTTATCACCGTGATATTGGTCTTATCCGCCATTTTATGATATCCGGCAGAAGCATAAATGTTTGCTCTTATCTTGTCGGTCCAGAAACTGTATAACTGTTGCGTGTTTGAGGCTATC
Source organism: Leptidea reali (assembly GCA_949711725.1). Lineage (NCBI taxonomy): Eukaryota > Metazoa > Arthropoda > Insecta > Lepidoptera > Pieridae > Leptidea > Leptidea reali. The sequence continues at coordinate 15,832,917 of CATIXN010000023.1, read as the reverse complement.
TTTCTTTTTCCTTAAAAGTATCGGCAGCTCTAGTTTCGTATATCTTTCTCGAATGAAATAACTATTTATGTACGCTCAAATATTTTGCCTTATCAAAGGTTTCATCTGAGTCCGAATAGAAATGAAAGCATTTCAATGAATTTACACTAAAAAAAGTTAAAAACTCTCAGGATTGAGGCATAAATACCCGAATGTGTTGGGGGAATTTGACTTTCAATAAGTGACTTCATATCCTATTTTGAATAAAAATATTTGAGTTTTGAATTTGAAATCGTTTCCAATCAAATTATTTTACCCCCACAACCTTCACAAATTTTTGCACATTGAATAGGAATATTCAATGGATAACTCAAACAGATTGAATAGTTTTTAGATTGTAGACACAATTTTCTAATTATTAGAAATAATTGTGAAAATTCTCTAAAGTTAATGAAACCATAACTTAAAAAATAGATGTTAAAAAAACTAAAAAATACGCATTTTATAGAAAACTGGACCTAAAAAATTATTTGCAATTTAAAGTTTACATCAATTCCTGAATTGTAAACGCAAAATAAGTAAATTAATAAAAATCTTATTTTGCAAATTGAAAAATGCAATAATTTTATCAAATTAATGTATTGTCATCGGTCCTCGATAAATCTACGAAGTTTGAACGAAATCTGTCCGTTTAAAGTGGGTCAAAATCGCGCCCAAATGAGTCGGTTACAAACAAACATCGAACAGGTGAAGCTAATAAAAAGCGTGTAAAATTATTAGAATCTTTAATGCTATATATAAACACCTTTGAAACTAACTTAATCTCGCATCAAATTGATTGCATGTCTTGCTCTAGATAAGATAGTACCCAAGCTTCTAACTAACCCTACCTAATTTAATCCAACCTAAAATTTATTGAAATTCTAACTTTGAGTACTATCGATTCAAACTAACCTAACCTAAAATTAATTGAAATCTCTAATGCTATTAACACCCAACTAACCTGAACCTCCTTCACCAATCACCTTCTTTACTTTCCTGTGATCAATGAGTTTCAATGAGTTGTGGGTTTGAACAGCACGAGCTAAGGACATCTAGAAAATGTATCTAACGGCCGTTCCCAATATTATCTGTATTTCCAAAGGGAAATAGCACATCTTTATCAGACGTGGAGTTTTCTACGAAATGTCTAAGTCAAATTCACAGACTAGTAAAAAGGGAAGAACTCCGCTCCGTGATATTAGCAAGTGAAGCACCTTTATGCTAGTGTGTGTGCGGTTACGGGGTATTCCAGTTACACAGTTTTTTCTCCCTTAAATAATCATATATCCACAAATACTTTTATAGTATTGTTTTAACACTTTTTTTTCACGCAAACTGTCTGTCACAGATGATACAAATCTCATAATGGCGGCCGATCGGCTTGTATTAGTGTAAGTGTGGGCGTGGGGCTATGTATTTACACGTTAACCGGTTTGTTTTGGAGCCTCACTGTTATGTAAGGTGACACGGAGTTCTTCTTTTTTTACTCGTCCGTGGTCAAATTATGTAGTGTGTACACACGTGTAAAATTCATGCCCATATAAAAATTCCACTAAAGTTGCTGGTGATTTCATGATTCTTTCAGTGTGCTCCTATCCTTACAAAGTTGCGTGCATTTAATAGTCTCCTAGATAAAGTTAACATCGCGTTTATCTCGGCTATTGACAACCGTTTCCGCTGTGTAAGCTCGCGTGTTGATATTATCAACAGCGCTTGTATGAAAGTTTCCTACATATTAACAAACTTCCACAATAATATTTGAAAAGCGTAGTGTTAATAAAAAAGCTACTTATATGTTGTATTTATTTAATTGGAAATAATTACAATTGAATCCACGTAAACGAAATAAGGACATAAGGACGATGAGAAATAATAAAAATAATAAGTTTATTTCCTCAACAAAATTTACACAACGGTACATTACTATACAAGTATCACTCATAATTAATTATGGATAATAATAAATAATTAAATAAATAATAAAATAACACACAACGGTACAAAACGGGTTGAAATTTACTGGTTACGTTGTAAAAACAAAATTTGATTTGTCATTAATTGTACAATAAGTTTTAAAGAAATATGTGTGCGCATGTGTTGGTACGTGAATGTGCACGTGCGTGTGTGTGTGTGTGTGTGTGCTATGAGTAAATACTTCTTAAAGATTAAACAATGATTTGGACATAAAGCTTCCGTATCATCAGGGCCGGATTTAAACTTAATGCCGCCCCTGGGCACCGGAAAAAAATCCACCCCAATAATTTTACTTAAACTTATAGTTTATATATTTTATTTTTCAAAACTAAAATACCTAATTTGTTGTAGAAACTTTATCAAAACAATTACTATATATTTTTTTGTTATTCCAGAAAATAAAAAAAAATCTATAATTATTTTAAATCTCCAAGGGAATAAATTGATTAAATCGTTTTTATTTTTAATTTTTACTAAACGTGCCAAAATTATAATTTACAAATAAGGGATAAATTGAATTTCTTGAATTATCAATTAAACCAGAAATTATTAAGTAACAGAATTAATTAATTATATTGAGCAACATTGATAAGACTAAAAAAAATTTATTTCACTTTCAAAATTTTGCCGCCCTAAAAATTTTGCCACCCTAAAAATTTTGCCGCCCTAAAAAATTTGCCGCCCTGGGCACTTGCCCCAACTGCCCCTAGTGACAAATCCACCGCTGCGTATCATCGTAGGTAAGTTGTTCTTTTATCCACTCAGTATTCATTGATTTGCATTCACGTTTAACATATTAAGCATCTTTTTTTATGACAAAATGTGACCCAGTGAGCCCATTACAATATTGATTGAACCCCACATTCAGAGCAACATTACAACAGTTCTTTATTATTTTTATTATTTTTTCTTCACTCACCCTGATGAAGGACATCCGAATGGTCCAAACTAGTCGGCATTAACACTAATGAATCGCGAGTAAATCTGATTTAAATAAATAAAGTTAAAAATGTCTCGTAAAAGATTCAATATTTTTTTTAAAACTGTTTGAACAGGGGACTTACAAACAAATAATGTCGGGTAGATGCGGCAAAAAGCAGCCAACAATACAGCTATTGTTACAAGCCATTAAACCAATCAACGCAGAAAGCTTTCCCATAAGGCTGGGAACACATTATTCCAGTTACTAAATCCTGTTAACTCATGTTCACACTCAAGTGATAGGTGCTTCCATTTCATTGAATTTAATTTATTTACACAGTTTTAAGATTACGACACTTTAATAATATAACTATGGCTTAGCTGTCCATACACTTATCTCATAGAAATGTAACTACGAAAGTAATAGAAATGTTATAAGTAGAGATGCCCCGAATATTCGGCATCTATTCGGTATTCGGCCGTATATTGATGAAATCATGAAAAAAAAAGAACTTAAAATATTAATATAAAAAGTGTATGCACGCAAGAAGTTATACTTCTTTGGCGTTACAAAGCAAAAATCCTTAAAATTATTTATTCCTCCTGCTATTCTACGTTTGTAGAAAGAACAATATTGTAAAAATCTTGTAACGATGGCTTTTACGATATATTTTTAAATATCGACTACCGCTGTATGGACTTGAACCCTTTGCCTGTCCTAATAATGGACGAAGAAACCAAAAAAAAAAAATGAATGTTGCAAACGTCAGAAAATTTTAGGAACCAACTTCACCCTGTTACTTTTGTGTTATAATAATGCGCGCGCATCTTAAAATTTCAGTCTCATAATTTTTTCATATCGTGCCTAAAGAAGTATAACTTCAATACATAAATTGACAATCTTTTACACAAATTATCTTGCTCCAAACTAGGCATAGCCTGTAATATGGAAGCAAGACAACGATATATCTAATACGATAGACGTACCTACACATACATAAATACATATAAACATCCATAACTCAGAAGAAAACATCATTAATCATCATTTAAATGTTTGCGGCTACCGGGATTCAAACCCGGAACTCTAGCTCAGTAGGCAGGGTCACTAACCACTGGGCTATATGGGTTGACGTTTTATCACTACATATTATAAAACAAAGTCCTCCGCCGCGTCTGTTTGTTCGCGATAAACTCATAAACTACTGCACCGAATTTAATGCTATTTTACCAATAGATAGCGTGGTTCTCGAGGAAGGTTTTAGTATATACATTGTCAAGTTTTTCTATACATATTTGTATGCATTAACGATTTTGTTGAAAAAATAAACCGCCTGGGAGCTTTCAACAAAAACGCTGTCTAAACCTTTTGAGATATAACAAAATAATATATGATGAAATTGTAAATCTTATATAATTCTACGGAAACGTTTACAATGGCATATGTCTATCTCTTAAGGATAACATACTATATCCATTTAAATACTTTAAAAAAATTGGCAATTATAAAGCGGTTATGAAAAAGCTGTTTACACAAATCTTTTTATATATATTTCTTGTGTGCGTGTGTATGTCACTGAACTCCTCCCAGACGGCTGGACCGATTCTGATGAAACTTTCTGTGTTTCTTCAGGTGGATTCGAGGATGGTTTAGATTCACAATTGAACTACCTCCTAAACGGCTGGACCGATTTTGATGATTTTTTTGTGTGTTCCAGTGAATTTGAGATTGATTTAGATTCTATTGAGAATCCGTCCATATAATATAATTCTCCTGCACTAACATAGTTCACTAACATACACATGTTAGTGAACTCCTCCTAACGGCTGGACTGATTTTTCAAATTTAAGACGTGTGTACAGGACAACGTCTGTCGGGTCCACTAGTACTATATAAATCCTTATCATTTTATTATGTCGATGATTGCATTTATCATAAATTATATCTGCTTCCGAAAACAGCCTCTACCTATTAAAGCTGCTACCGGGAGATAATCAATAAATCTTAGCAAATTGTGAAAGGGTTGGATATTTTTTTGCGTTTGCTGACCTCCACTTGTAAGGGTCTGCTGTGCGATTAAAGCGAATAGATGCCATGTAAGAATCAAGACAGCCGTTATGCAAATTTTAAGTTATTTCCTTCTACAATAGTATTTATAAAGTACATAATGCATTGAAAGCCTTCGTGTTTAAGTCTGACTCGCACTTAGCCGGTTTAAAATAATTAATTTCTTTTAACAAACACTGGCCACTTACGAACAGCTGACGATGAACGTTGGAAACAAAACGTCACAAACAATGCCTCTGTTGTTACCGAAAACAATTAACGCGGAAAGCTTACCAATAAAGGCTGATACACATTAACCCAGTTTTTTTATAGCTATGTTTAAAAAAGGGTGTGTGATAAGTACCATACGATAGAAGTAAAAGTATGAAGGCGTGGTTAATAATTTTCTTTGTTCAAGTGAAACTGCTTTAGGCGCATGAAGGTAAAATGTTTACGGATAAAACGCAA
>CATIXN010000023.1:15728094-15827476 GCA_949711725.1 Leptidea reali | reverse complement strand
TGAGACCGATCGAGAGAGAGTGAAAAAGGGCGAACGTGCATCAAGCACAGCAATAACAGATTTATTCGACTCTCTACAAAATCAATCCCTACTGTATAAATGGAGTATAGTTGTCATGTCTGGTTTGGCGCACCCCAGTATCAGCTCGATCCATTTGACCGCGTGCAACTCAGAGCAGCTCGTATTGTTGGGGGCACAGTGCTCTGTGATCGGCTGGATCACTTGGCGTTGCGTAGAGACGTCGCTTCGTTGTGTGTCTTCTACCTGTTCTGGCTGTTCCGAAATTTCACCTGATTCCTGCCGCCGAATTCCACCTTCATACGACATGCCACAAATTAAGATATCATCCCCACCATCTGGATGTGTGGCGGTCCTCCACAGTGCGGTTTTCAAGGAGCTTTCCTCCACGTACTGCAAAGCTGTGGAATGAGCTTCCTTGTGCGTTGTTTTCGGGACCATACGACATGGGTACCTTCAAAAAAAGTGCGTACACCTACCTTAAAAGCCAGCAACGAATGAATCGCAAAAGATCTCCTCAGACTACTCTCGGTATGGGGTGCCACAAGGGTCTATTCTTAGACCCTACCTCTTCCTAATTTATATGAATGATCTACCTAACCTTGTAGAAAAAATAGACAAGATGGTATTGTTTGCGGATATGACACTTCACTCATATTCAAAATGAAGCGAAGCCAAGTTTTATATGACGAAATAAACAATGCTCTATCTGAAATCGTGTACTGGTTTAGCGCCAATAACTTATTGTGAAATAGTCATAAAACTAAATATATTAAATTTACCGCGCCAAATGTCAAAATTGTAGATTTTATTGTTGTTATTTGAAAGGAAATCAATTTCAACAAAATTCATTCATGTCAGTTTACAAATCATAAATGAGCCGAAGTTAAACAACAAGAATTTAATACTCGCAACCTTAATTTTTGTTTGTAATTGGTTTGTAAAAAATTCTAACATCTTGTACAAGTCGATGTCTAAAGTATACTTCGGGATACAGTGTGCGGTTACACTGGGACAGCATGGGGAAATTTTAAAGAAGAAGACATTCATAAAAATCATCTTAGTAACAATTTGTTACTTTTTGTGAAAAAAATTACGACGTAACAATAATTTTATTATATTAGACTAACTTCTACATTAAAATCAGCATTAAAAATTGCATAATTATATATTTTTGTGTACATCTCGCGCTTGCCTAAAGAATTACTATACCAAAACTGCTTTCAGAAAAAAGAGCAAATTATTTCTTAGGAAGTTTTTTCTGTTTGTCTTCTGGGTTAAGATTTTCCAGGAGTGCATAAGTGAAAACTTGAACATTAAGTTCGTGTATTTTTGAATAATAAATAGTTTCATTTATCATTGTAAAAGTACTAGAATTTATATGGTTAAATAAAATATTCATATATTACGCTACCGTACACAAATATGTCAATTTATATTACATAACAAATTTAACACTTCAGAACTATTTCAATTAAAAAGTTTATCTCTCATAAAAATCAAATTTCACCCACAATAAACTGTAATAATATTTCACGGCTACGATTCGATCCCTCGACCTCGCGGTGTTTCGTCTTCGCAATCTCAATGATTCAACTACTGGTCCAATGACCATATGATCAATAAGTTGAAATAGCCGAAGTATAATTAGCTAGAAGCATAAATATTTCATCAACTGTGTCATCCATAATTTCAACGACTGTGTTACGAATATTCGATCAGGTCACGTGTCCTGACGCGAATTTAACATTTTATACCCATCACAAGAAAAGTGCTCAACGCCGCTAAAGAATTTTCACTTCAAAACCCTGTATATCGGCTTATGTCAGCTAGACTATTAGCAATAAATTATTCTACCTGCATGAGGTAATTTTAATCGTTTGAATAAATTTATTAATTTGGTGGCGACCTCCACCTTTCTGTCCAATATAAGCTTAACATACTTGAACAACAAAGTCCACTAGATTTATGACTGAAGTATCGTGTATATGTAGGGTTGTCATCTTGTTCTGCAAGAAATGAGTGTTTCTGATTTCAAAAGGATAAGAGTATAGATTGATAGGAAGAGTGTCATGTAAACTTTTGGAATGTTTTTATCCTCGACCATATTATTATGTCTGTTAGCGATAAACTCAAAAACTACTGCATCGATTTTCATGTTAATTTCACGAATGGATAGCGTGGTTCTCGAGGAAGGTTTTAGTATATAATTTATTAAGTTTTTGTATACATTAACGATTTTTGTATGAAGTATCTGAAAAAATAAGCCGTCTGGGAGCTTTCAACGAAAACGCTGTCTAAACCCTTTGAGATGTAATAAAATAATGTATTGTGTATCCTATGTAGTTCTACAGAAAAGTCCGGGATGGCATATGTCTATCTCTTTAGGATAACTTTATCCATTTTGTTACTTTAAAAATATTTGGTTTAGCTTTAAATAATTGGCTAACTTGTCTTGCTTATGATGAAGTGGAAAATGTTCTGATCAGACTGACATGATAAACACACGCATTGCATAGATGGACCCAATCAAAGGTCCAATTCAAACCCACATCCACACACTCACTCACTCACACACACACACAATTATTTGTAAATTGTAAATTTTTGGCGAGATATTCCCAATACAAGTGTTCCTAAGACAACTTATTGGGAAGTCTCAACCACTAAAAAATGTATATGTAATCTTTGAAATAAACGAAATTTGTTATTAATTTATTATTATTATTAAATATGTTATTATAAAGCGGTAATGTAAAAGGTGTTTGCACATATAAGTTATAAATCCTTATTATTTTATTACTACATATCATAAAATTATTAAAATCCGATGACTTTAGACTACATTATTCCCGAATACTGAGGTACATCATTTTTTTTTCTATTGATAGAACAGCGCCAGTCGGGTCAGCTAGTTATGTATATACATAGTATATGGTGCATTGATAAATATTGCCCTGAGTAACTGTGGTTGCGTTAAGAACCAGTTTTTATGGTTTTGGGTAGTAATACTTAATAATTCATTTTGTATTGAAAAATTCATTTAAACTATAGGACTTTTAAAAACTTTGAAAGGTAAATCTTTCAATTTATTAGGCATATTATTATATATTTTTATAGACATGCAGTAACAATTTACTACTAAAAGATGCAGTTCTACAGAAGGGAATTTTGAGTCTATTTGGATACCTTGTGTTTAAAACCTTCTGACTTTTTTTTGTATAGAAATCAGACATATGTTTTTGAACAAATAGGCTTATCTCATAAATGTACAGGCATGGCAGCGATAGAATTTTAAATTTTTTAAACAGAGGTCGACATAAATCTAGGGGTCCGGCTCCACAAACCGATACACTACTTCTGTCCAATAAATAAATGCCCTATGCTCACCGAGTTGCCCCATATGACCAATCCATTTCGTAAAGCTGAAACCACGAATGCATGATATGCCATTAGCGCTGTTTTTTCACCTTTTTTTTTTGATACGCGTCTGACTACAAATTCATGTTGGTTAATTTTTTTGCTAATTTTACCAACATGAGACTTGAAGGACAAGTTGCTGTCTAAAGTAATACCAAGAAAATTGACAAGTTATGCTTCTTTAATATTCTCATTATGATAATTAACATTAATATCTTTTCCTTTCCCATTCTTATTATAATACTGCATATACATTGTGTTTTATATTTACAGTCAAGCTATTTTCAGTAAGCCATTCGTGTCCTTTATTATTTTATTAATTTCTATATCATATCTCAATTCATTGTTACATTTAATTACAATAGACATGTCATGAGCAAAAAGTGTACAGTTATAATTAGTAATGCTAGGTAAGTCGTTTATGTAGATTATAAATAGAAGTGGACCCAGTATACTTCCTTGTGGTACACCTTTCGTTTTAAGATAAGGTATTACTTTAGCAATTTCAACGTATTGAGTGGGGTTTGAAAGATAACTTTTAAGCCAGTCATTTGCTTGAATTTGAATACCATATTGAGCGCATTTATCTAATAGCTTTTAATGACAAACATTGTCAAAAGCTTTGCCCATATCAAAAAAATACCTATTATAAATTTGTTGTCACATATGCATATTAGATCATTGCTAATTGCGAACTTTAATTTTTAAGCTTCCTAAAGACGCTGAAACAATCTAATTTAAAGTGATTATTATTATAATGAAATTACCATTCATGATAGCTACCTATTTAATTCCTATGTACTAAGTAGGTTTGACTATGTTGTGGTCTTCCAACGCATACATTACTATCTGCAGCTAATGTAGCTTTGACAACTAAATAATATTGATTTTAAATTACGATTACATACCTATTTATGCAACTATACCTATAACCTATTTAGGCAACTTCTAGGTGAATAAAAATGTAGATTAGTACCGCATGTTATTATAATCTCTAAATTAAGAGCACGGGTGGCAACCCTATTTATATGGACACAATGTTTCAAAACTACTATTATAGATGATATGGGCGTGAAACAGACAGTGAATTAATGGATGTAGCAATTATACGAGCTGTTGGGAATCACTTTGGGTTATTGTGTTAATGGCCATTTACGCTCGTCCTCTCGGCTTATTTCCTAAATGTACAAGTATGTTCGTGTAGTAAATCTGAAGATATTAAATATTTATGTATATTTTAATGTCTTTTGTTTTAATAGGATAGTTAGTGCTTCTAAGCAGTTGAACTTTCTTACTACTTTGCTAATTTATAGAGTTGATATTACAGGCCAAAGAGGATGTAAATACCACGTAATAAGAGACGGGACTGTCTAAGTATAAATTGAAATTTAGTTAGTTAGTATATATAAATTTAGTTTAGTTTTAGTTAGTTAGTATGAAACGTGCAGTCATTTGACATAAGTTTGTAATAGTAGTAATTACAGTATGGCGATTGGTGTCGAAGTATAATCCGGCTAAGCTTGAAAGCGAACAGTTGCTTAGAACGTAGAGGATTTCGGCTACCTCTGTTTTTTATCGAAGTTTATAGCCGTCATCTGTCAATCTATCAATGACTGCACGTTTCATACAATCAAGTGAATCGCTTTTTTCTTAGAGAGTTTTGCTAGCCTGCTATAGGCTTACAATATAGAAGAAGAAACAATTTCTTCTATCAAATAACGTTTTGTACACGTACAAAGACATATCATTCGCAGACTGATAGCGGAACGGCAAAACTGTGCTTATACATTATAAGCACACTATTCTCCTTAGTCGTGTGTTAACTGTCACTGTTCAAATGGCGGCAGAGACAGTCAACGTTAAAAATAGGAGACATGGTAGTGTTGAAGGAGGAAAACCTGCCTCCTCTAAAATGGCGTATTGGTCGCATAAGCGCCATATTTCCAGGAGTTGACGGAGTAGCCCGGGTTGCCGATGTTACTACAAATTCTGGTGTAATTCGTCGTGCTATGACCCGACTTTGTCCTCTTTGGCCAGATGATAAGGAGAAGTTGAAGAAGCCCTCTTCGACGGGTTTTAAATTCAACATACGTTACCTAAACTGAATAAATGTTTTACATTGCTGCTTATTGCTCAAGAATATTTTAAATAACTGGAGTAAATGCGGCAATGTATAGGTATAACAGTCGAAGCTTATTATGGTTTTATTTGTGGTATGTTTCATATTTCAGCTTTGTTTTTATATGACGTGATATTATGCCTATACTAGCTTTTACCCGCGACCTTATCCGCGTGGAATTGTAACAATTCCAATTTAATTGGGCAGCAAATGTTTATTTTAGAATTATTTGCAAATAATACACATACAAACTGCTGCGGTTAACATAAAAAATAATTATAATAATTAAATTGCTTTTTATTACATTTTCATAAACTACTTTATTTTGTTTTCTCATGCTTTGCTAAAACATAAAAATTTTGCGTGTTTGATATTCGCCACATAAAGTTTCCCTAGTGAAAAATATTTTTTCACTTCTCATGCTCTGAAATTGCTTATTTGTGCACGATATAGGCTCCACAAAATCGATTTTTGTGCACAAGTGCACAAAAGTATCTACTCATAAATGTATCTATATTAGGGCAAAGAAAATGAGCCATACAGCCAAACACAATAAAAAGTTCAGAGATAAAATTTATTATTTTATAATATTTACTTTAATTTATTTGCCTCACGTTTTTACATAAAAGATACTAAAATTTAAATTAAAATACGGTAGGTTATTAAATTAATTTAAAATATTTATATATTACAACATTAATTTAATAGTAGGCTGTATAGGTCTGGAGCCCAAGCCAATATCAATGTCGTAAGATTTAAAAAAAAATGTCTTGTTTTTCGTGTGTTTATTAATTTCTGTTTTTTTGGCGGGAACGAGTGAACGAAGGAAGGCGTGCTTATACAAAAAAAAATTGCTTAAATTATTGTTCATAGTGCATATATTTTTCATACTTGTAAATTGTTTATCCTGGTTTATAAATATTCGATTTTTGTATATATAAATTGTTAAGTGCGCTTCCCCATCGCCATGGGGAAGCGTACAGGTAAAAGGCCGAAGAACGGCCAGAGCGACGCAGAACCAGCAGACGAACTTCCCCTATCCGAATCCTCGGTATCTGACGCGGAGGTGACTGAACGTCTCATTGTAAGAAGAAAGGATAAAGAGAAGTATACCCCTTGTAGAGCGACAAATTATTATAGGTTATACGACGAAAATTCAAATAAGAAGGAATTTATTGTATTTCTCAATCGCAAGCAGGGTGAAGTCAAAATATCAGACAAGGACAGGTTGGGTCTGTCAAATGGAATCAGGAGGCATTGCGTATCGGGTGTGTTGCACCTGAGGTCCGTTAATGCTTTTAAAGTTGGTGTTACCTTTGACCTGCCTAACAATGCGAATGTATTTTTAAAAAATGAAAAGTAACTTAGCGAGTTGGAGATGGTTGCCTCAATTCCGGCTTCTGAAACGGAGGTCACTGGAGTTCTTACTTCTGTTCCCACTGATTACTCCAACAAAAAAATTCATCAATTAATTGCATCGAGTAAAAAAGTTATTGCTGTGAGAAGGTTCATGCGGCGAGTAAAGGACCCACAGGGTGTTGTCTCCTTTGTTCCAACGCAAACTGTTGCAGTCACATTTGCATCAACGTTGTTACCTGAGTGTGTAACACTTGATCACTGGAGGCATGAGGTTAATGTATATATACCCCCTATTAAACAGTGTCTACGCTGTATGAAATTTGGCCATATTGCTAAATTTTGTAGAAACAATGAAGTTTGTTCCATATGTTCTGACAATCACAATTTTAAAATGTGTCCAAAAACTTTAACAAAATGTGCCAACTGTGGTGGAGATCACATAGCTATCTCATCTACCTGTCCTCTGAAAAAACAAAAAATTGAAGAAAACAAAGTGAAGTCCCGTAGTGTTAGATACTCAGATCTCTTCAATGAATCTGCTTTCCCTCAATTAAACTCAAAGTATATTGACACACACCTGAGCAATCTTATAAAATCTGACAAATTTATGAACCTCTTGGTTGAAGCAGTTTTACAAATTTGTACAAATAAAGATAAGTTAACTATAAATTCAAATAGTATTAAGGAAATTCTGAATAACACTTTTAGAAAAAAGACACCTAGTTAATTGTTATTATGGATACATTGAATATAGTGCAGTGGAACGCTCAAAGTATTATTAGTAATAGGCTTATTTTTACAAGGTTTTTATATGAAAATCATATCCATATTGCTATAATTTCGGAAACTTGGTTAAAACCACATCAGTATTTTTTAATAAAAGGCTATAACACAATAAGGAATGATTGTGGTAATAAACACAATGGTGTAGCAATTTTTATTCATAATAATATCACATTTTCTAACATAAATACATATTATGATAGTGCTCTACAAAATGTTTGCATTAAAATTAAAATTAATAACAAAGAACTGAGTATTGTGAGTTTTTACAGTCCTTCCAATTCAAATCCTCCATTTAATAAAAACAATTTAAACAGTTTAATTAAGTCCATTCCAGAGCCAATGATATTTGCAGGTGATTTCAATGCTCATCACATGTTGTGGGGATGTGTTGATACATTGCCTCGAGGTAAAGATGTTTTAGAGGTTATAGATGAGAATGGTCTTGTTATTCTGAATAATGGTCAAGCTACCACAATAGGATCTCCATCTTGGCGTCCTAATGCTCTTGACTTGACTTTGGTAACTCCATCTTTGGCTCTTTTATGTGACTGGTCAGTTATTGACAGTCCTCTGGGCAGTAGTTATCATCTCCCTGTAATAATAAAAATGGCAGTAAGTAGTGATAGTATTAGTTTGCAAAACACATTATGTAATAATCTACATTTGCCCACTCACCCTAATTATAAGCAGGTGAATTGGAATATGTATAGTAACTTAGTTGTTTCTTATTTGGATGATGTTAAATTTGACACTTTATCTTCAATAGATGCTTTTAATTCCTTTTGTAATATTTTACTTTCTGCTGCCAAGCAGTCAATCCCTAGCTGTCTGTTTTCCAAAAGTTCTAATAGTAATAATGCTACTAGTTCTTGTTCACAAAAATCTTTTAAAAATCCTTGGTCGCCTTGGTGGAATCAGAGGTGTACAGAAGCAGTTTTAAATGCTAAAAATGGTTACATTAATTTTAAAAACAACTCCACTGATGAAAATTATGTGGAGTTTAAGAGATTGCGGGCTTTAAAAAAACTTATCTTAAAAAGTGAAAGAAGAAATAGCTGGATAGGCTTGTGCAATTCATTTAATCGTTGTACTCCTTTGTCTTCAATTTGGAAATACATGCGCAAATTTAACAAAACTTACATTACTGACAGTGTGTTGAATGATAGTTGGATTCCAGATTTTCTACAAAAGTATACTTCTGACTTTGTATCAAATGAGTTAACTAACTATGTAAATGTTGTTAATGATAGTAATAAATATTTGATAGAGTCTTTTTCTTTACAAGAACTAAAATCCGCTTTATTTACTAGAAGAGATACATCTTTCGGTCTTGATACCATTCCATATATTTTACTCAAAAACTTAATTGCCACAGTCTCAACATCTTTTTAAATAATCTTAATCGCCTATGGAAGGAGAATACTATTCCTGCAGAATGGAAAACAGACTGTTTAATCCCAGTTTTAAAGCCAGACAAAAATAAAATGTTACCTGACTCTTATAGACCTATAGCTCTCACGTCTTGTGTTGGGAAGATATTTGAGCAGCTTCTAAAACAACGTCTCGAGTTCTTTATAGAACAAAATTGTCTTTTGCCTAATAATCAGTTTGGTTTTCGCAAAGGTCGGTCTTCTAGGGAGAGTATAGCGCAGTTACAGCTTGATGCGCATCAATGTTTAGCAAGTAATCAATATCTTTTGTCTGTATTTTTTGACATCTCAGGTGCCTTCAATAGTGTAAATATTGCCGTGCTTTGTGACGAGTTATCAATGTTAGGGATACCAGGTAAAATAATAAATTGGATGCAATCCTTTTTGACTGACAGAAAAGTATATGTAAAATTTAATAAACATTTGTATGGACCACGACTTTCTTCTCTAGGTGTTTGTCAGGGGGGAATATTGTCTCCTTTAATTTTTATTATGTACATAAGACGATTGAACCTTATTTTGGGGCCAAATATAGTAAACCTACAGTATGCAGATGACTTAGTCGTCTATGTATCGGGAGTTGATCTGATTAATTTAGCCGCTACTATTAATAAAGCACTTGTAAATTTATATCAATACTTTTCTTATCTTAATTTAAATGTAAATCCAACCAAATCAAAAGTCTTTGTGATTGGTCGTAAACGCATCATATTGCCTCCTATTTTATACAATGGCATTCCACTGCCTATTTCATGTGACATAAAATTTCTAGGTGTAACATTTACTCCAAAACTTTCTTGGAAAAAATATACAGATAGTGTTATAATTAAAGCGAATAAAGCTTATAATGTATTAAAATCTTTGTGTGCAACGTCGTGGGGAGCGGACCCTAAAATATTGTTAATTTTGTATAAATCGCTTATTCGTAGTCATTTTGAATATGGCTTTCATTGTTTCGCCGCAGACAGCAAAATTGTTAATAGTCTGGATAAAATACAAAATAAATGTATGCGTACAATATTGGGTGCACTTAAAACTAGCCCAATAGCTGCTATGCAAATCGAGGCCAACCTTCCTCCTTTGTGTATTAGATTTAGTTATCTTAAAGAAAGATTTATTTTAAAGCTCTATAGCTTGCCGACGAACAATCTTCTTAAGAATCTTATTGCTTATCAATCGTCTTCATTTCCGAGACAGTTGTTTATCTTGCAAGATTTTTCTTCATTTTTTAAATTTCTACAAGATTTAAATATTCATCGGAATAATGATATACTTCCCTGCCATGCAGGTTCTTTTCGATGTAAATATTCTGCAATTAATGTTGTAATAGATCCAAATTTAACTTCAAAAGAGGAGGTTCATGTATTATTGTCAGAATGGTCTAATTGTAAATTTGTTTATACGGATGGCGCAAAAAACAATAATAATGTTTCTTTTGCAATCTACCTTCCTGAAATTAGGAAGGGTATTGGCTTTAAGATTAATAGATATGCCAGTATTTTTACTGCTGAAGCCGTCGCTATTCTTTTTGCTTTAAAGCATATTAAGAAACAAAATCAACTTAATAAGAAGTGGGTAATAGTTAGTGATAGTATGAGTGTGTTAAAAAGTTTGACAAATAACAAAATGAGTGCTAACATCAATTACATCATTTTTGCTATAAAGGAATTGTGGTTCGAACTATGTTTAATCGATATTAAAGTGGATTTCGTTTGGGTCCCGTCCCATATAGGAGTAGCAGGAAACGAAAGCGCTGATTTTCTAGCTAGAACTATCATTAATATATCCGATCTATCCCTATATCCTGATTGCAAAGATCTAGACATTAACATACCATATACAGATATAATAAGTAATCTAAAACAGCGTATGACTCTTCTTTGGGGAAGATATTGGTACAATTGTACAGAAGTTGAAAATAAGGCTCATTCGTATACTTTGTTAGATAATCCCGTTAATAGCACACCCTGGTTTTGTAAGTTTAAAAATAACGCTCACAGAAAGTTCTATACTACAATAACACGAATGCGTATTGGTCACTATCGATTGAATTTTCATCTTCATCGCAAAAAAATTGTCTCCTCTCCTTTTTGTGACCATTGTAATAAGCAACAAGATCAGTCTCTGGATCACATCTTTTTTGATTGTTCGTCCTTTGGCATACAGCGCCTTGTGCTGATGGATGAGCTACTGGAAATATATGGTGCACCCAATATAATCCCGCTCTCAGTAATAGATCTATTAAAGGACACATCAACTTATATGTCCTTGTATAAATTTGTATGTAGTACTGTAAATACATTGTAATTTGTAGATACATACGTTGTAAATTTGTTTATAATTATGTAAATACGTTATAACTTGTACATATACAACTAGTAATAGCATAGCGCAATTCGCGAACTGAACAGATAATGTAAATAGGTAGGTATTATTCTAAAAAGTTATGCAAATTACACTGGATTTGACTTTAAGAAAAGGGGAAAATTATTAGAGACTATATTACTGGATTTGGACTTACTAAAAGGAAAATATGGAAAATATTCTTTAGAGAATTATACATTAACGGAAATGGTAAAATAACTGATGACTTTAAGACTGGATTGGATTTGATGAAAGAAACTACTATAAATATTCGCTATCGAATATACATAATTGGAAAAGGAAAATGAAAATAATGTAAGATGAAATGAGAAAACTGGATTGGACTTTTTGTAAAACAAAATAGTGAAAATAATAAATACCAAAGAAATGAAAATACTAACGACAAGGCAGTAAGGCCCCTGGCTATAGCCTGTTCGAAAGAACGAATTAATATAAAAAAAAAAAAAAATTATTGATTTCTTCCAATTGTTAAAAATGTCCATGTTATACTACTGTTTTATTTCCTCTCAATCGAAATAAAAGTTTATAACTCTTCCACAAAACCATTTTATCAATTCTTCGTTTTGTGCACTCGTTGTAAAATCTACTATTTTGTTAAAGTACCTACTCCGGTTAGATACTTTTTAGCGTTCTAATTTTTTACTTTCATCCCTCATTTCAACCCCGCACAGGTCGAGATGTCAAAAACGCTAGAACAAATATTTATATATTTCATATCAAGTACCTAAATACAAAGTTTCATGGTGGTGTCTATGATAATGACGAACTGCCATATAAACTTCCGCTCCCTATTTCAACCCCTTCGGACCTCTTAGTCAAGAGAAACCTATGTCCTTTTCCAAGTTCTAGTCTATCTCTGTACTAAATTTCATAAAAAACGTTTCAGTGGTTTAGACGTGTTAAACAAACAAACTGACATTCACATTTATAATAATAGCAGGGATGTATAGAACGTCGTGATGGAAACAATCAGACTTATTTGCAAAGATTTGAACTTTTAAGTTTCAAGTTACTTTATATAACACTCACATAAAGTTACGCCATAGTCCAATCGATGAAAAACTTACGCATTCTAACCCGGACACTAACGGGGTACTGTAGACTAATCAAACACCTCTCAATCTTAGGCCTCAGAGATTGCAGAGCGTGTAGATTCTGTAATAGTGCAGATGAAACTCCATTACATAAACTCTCTAAATGTGGAACTGTAATGCGTAAACATAGCATCTCCTTGGAAAGACCAATTCTTCTCATTTGACCATTAATTTCACTAGCTACCGCCCCCTCCAGACTGAAACACAGTAATGCTTACACATTACTTCTTCACGGCAGATATAGGAATAGGTGCCGTTGTGGTACCCATAATGTAGCCGGCATCCTGTGCAAAGAAGCCTCCCAATGGTAAATACGTACATATTATAGATTAAAAAGAGTGGCAATGAAGTCCTTGCCATTCCTTCTCATCAAAGCTCATATAGATATATATAAATTGAATGACAATTTACATTTAAAATATTTTTTTCTAACCACAAGTCACTAAAAATCATATCAAGATTAATTATTGTGTGAAGCCTTGAGGGTATAAAAGTTCAATCCAATATAAGAAAAGTAAGTCGCAAGATCTCTTGTCTGGCTTGACCCGACCGCGTCTGTCTCTTTCATAATTGAAAACAGTTTTTAGGCCAATCGATGCCTTCTTGGTTGCCTCTATTGTCGTTTTTGCTCTATTAGTAAGACTCAAGTTATCAAGCGAACTATAACAAGAATAAAACTACACATAATATACTGTTTTTACTTTGTTAGGAAACTTACAGCTTTCTTTAAGTTCATTATTAACAATATATTTTTAGTATCTATGAAAGTGATGATAATTTAGGAATAGATGTAAGTGCGTTACATTTTTTATCGATAATTATTAGAAATATTGAAGAGTAGGTAATAATGGGCCAACGTCAAGGAATAACACATTTTTTTTTCTAAAACAAGAAACCATAAACCATAATATAATATTATAAAAAGCTGAGCTTATTATAAGAATAATACGATATAAAAATATATTATTGACACACATTGAAACAAATTGTCTGTCTCAAGCTGGTCTGTAACTACTGCCTGCTAAGATTAATATTGCAAAAGGCGCTAAACACCATCTCAAGGTGGTGCACAGCCAACAAACGATCAGTTAATGCAGGAAAGGCTGAAATTGTGCCGCTCACCAGGAAAAAAACACTCAATAAACTGAAGTGTCTCATTCTGAACGGCTCGACTTTAGAATTCTCAACTGAGGTGAAGTATCTGGGAGTCACGTTCGACCAGAACCTCACATGGAATTCACACACCGACATAACAGTAAAAAAGGAAAGGCTAAAACAGTCTTGGGTTCGAGGGCAATAGCCCAGAGGGGGTCATGAAGGACTCTAGAAGACTCAGTTTTGCAAGACTACATACTAGGCATGACTCCACAATTAACAACTGTAAAACACTATATTGTGGAACTACCTTCTAGGGACGACTGGATGAACAACAAAGTCTCGTGGAAGGACGGGAGCCTCTTATGGTTTACCGATGGGTCCAAAATGGAAAATGAAGTTGGCTGTGGAGACCATAGAGAACGCCCCAGGTTTAAATCCAGCATAAACCTGGGGAGATTTGCCTACATATTTCAAGCTGATGTATACGCCATTTTAGAATGCGCGGATATAAATATCCATAAAGGCTACTTCAATCAAAACATATACATTCACTCTGACAGTTAGGCAGCACTGTTGGCTTTAGACGCAGACTTGATTGCGCCAAAATTAGCCAAAAACTGCACTGACTGCCTAAACACATTAGGCCTAAAAAACAGAGTGATTCTCAGATGGGTCCCAGGCAATGCCGGAATCATAGACAATGAAATGGCCGATGAGCTTGCAAGAGCTGGAGCTAAAGCAGTCCAATACGATCCGGAACCTATTTGTGGACTGCCTAAGAGCGCCATTCGTCACACCGTGAGGAACCAATTTCAACTAGAAGCACTTAAAAGCTGGAGCAATTCAACAGGTTTAAACCATTCCAAAGCACTGATAAAGGATTTCAATAACAGAAATGCGAATGAAGCCCTATCATTGAGTAGGAAAAACCTATGCATACTCACCAGGATGCTAACTGGGCACTGTCGCCTTAATAAGCACCTCTGTGTGGTCGGAATAAAAAACGAAAGAACTAGAAAGAACAGATTTTGCCTTGAGGCCGATGAAACGCCTCTTCATCTCCTCTGCAATTGCGGCCCACTAATGCATAAGCGTAACACCATCCTTGGCGATTATACCCTACTCCTAGATGCTGTTTGCAATCAAGCGTCAAGAAGATACTGCGGTTGCGGCAGGGCTTGACGACGAGCTATAAGTATGAGTGGAGAACACAATTGTTCAATTCTGGACGCGGTGTTACTAGGACCCCTTCGGGAATAATGTAGTCTTAAGGCCATCGGATTTATAAATGCCAATTTTTTTAAGTATTATAATGGATATAGTATTTAATCCTTAAGAGACAAAGGAGAGAGGGCATAGACATTTCTGTAGACTTCGCGGACTTTTCTGTAGACCTTTAAAAGATAGACAATTCCACCAAACATTATTGGAGTTTACTCCTTAAGAACCGATTTTTATATAAGGCGCCCGGTATGAGAAAAATATGGAGAGTAAAACCTACTCATCAAATGGGATAGTAACGTTTTTGGTGCGCATCATTTCTCGCGCACCTTTCACTTTTCAGTTGGCGAGACAGTCTAGTCTAGTCTAGCTCGGTCCCTATATTCGTTGTATTGCAGTGATACGGATAGCTAACATCATTTTTCTTTTCTTGTATTTTGAAGCTTTATTATATTATTGAAATTGATTTATTATTATACTTTCATAAATTTAAGTGAACGTTCTATAAATTATGGAAGAAAGTGGTGTAAATAATAGTGCCGGAAAATCTGATAAGCACGTGGGTACTAAGTAAGTTACAATTCATAAATTAATATGACATGTATTGTATATGTATATAAAGATGTGTGCTTTGTATTTATTAAATATTGAATTATCAATATAGTTCATACAAATTTATATGAGCTATGCACATAATTAAATGTTTAATTTAATATGGATAGTATATATAGCGCATTTCACGGCAAATAGATAATTTTTAACCTAATCTATTTTTTTATTCATTTAATATCTATCATTTTTTTTAATAACACGCTTTTATAAGCTTCTGCTGTATGTCTGTTTGTAACCGACTCCATTGGACTTGATTTTGTTTACTACCTGTTCAAAGACAGTCGTTCTTGAGGAGTAAATTCCAATCCTATGTATGGGTTTGTAGAATAAAAAAATTTGAGTTTCAGTTTTAAGTATGAGGGTTCTCAAAATTTATTGTTTTCTTTATATTTTTACGTGAAAATGTTAACGCGGTTAACAGAATACATCTACTTACCTAGTTTCAACAGTATAGTTCTTATAGTTTTGTAAAAAAGTGGCTGTGACATACACGGACAGACAGACATGACGATCGATCTGTATATGTTTTCCGTTTTTTGCCATTTGGCTACGGAACTCCAAAAACTGAGCATTTTAAAATATACCTATATAATAAACATAAGTATCTCGGAATCCAACATACATATTCATCATGTAATTGACTGCACCGACTGGGATTCGAACCCGGGACTTCTAGCTTAGTAGGCGGGTCCCTAGCTATTCATTAATGGATCGTCAATAATAATTATTATATTTATAATGCCGAGTGAATAATTACTTATCCAGTAAGATTGACGTTAAGTAACAATGCAGAAATTATGCAAACAACTTACAAAGCCCCTCCATCATGTGATGAATGTTCATTAAGGGTACTTCATACTGAGCGCTCATTGACGCAATAACAAAATTTATTGTGTTTTTTTTTTCTATTTGTGTGTGAAAATGTTAATGCGATTCACAGAATACATCTACTTACCAAGTTTCAACAGTATAGTACTTATAGTTTTGGAAACATGTGGCTGTGACATACGAGGAAGACTTAAGCCATATTCTCGATGGCCGCAATACAGCTTCCCAAGGAGTATGTCTCAAAATGAACATGGACAAGACGAAGATCATGTCAAATGCCCATGTTGCACCTACTGCCATAACAATTGGGAACTATACTCTTGAAATTGTCGACGAGTACGTCTAACTCGGACAAAACATCTAGTTAGGCAGTTCCAACTTCGCGAAAGAGCCCACTCGTCGAATCCAACTCGGATGGGGAGCGTTCGGGAAGCTCCGTAAAATCTTCTCGTCCCAAATACCACAGTATCTGAAGACAAAGGTTTTCAACCAGTGTGTTTTGCCAGTGATGACTTACGGTACGCAGACGTGGTCGCTAACTATGGGCCTTATGAGAAAGTTCAAAGCAATGGAGAGGGCTATGCTCGGAGTTTCCCTGCGAGATCGAATCAGAAATGAGGAGATCCGTAGGAGAACCAAAGTTACCAACATAGTCCAAATGATTGCGAAACTGAAGTGGCGATGGGCAGGGCACATAGTTGGACGGACAGATGGCTGTTGGGGCAGTAAATTCCTCGAATGTCGACCACGTACCGGAAGACGCAGTGTTGGTAGGCCCCCCACAAGAGGCACCAATGATCTAATCAAGATCGCGGGAATACGTTAGACGAGGGCAGCGCAGGACCGATCGTCGTGGAAATCTTTGGGGGAGGCCTTTGTCCAGCAGTGGACGTCTTCCGGCTGATGATGATGATGATGACATACACGGACAGACAGACATAACGAATCCATAAGGGTTCCGTTTTTTGCCATTTGGCTACAGAACCCTAAAAAACATTAATGATAACGGCTTGGCGTTGGTTGGCAACACATCAATATTTTTACTTTAGTATTCTCTCCCTATATAGTTCACTTAACTTCCTAACGTTCGTGGTTTAAGAGATTACACAAACTATAACAATATCTAGTTTTCGTTGCAAATAACTATATTTGGGAAAACGTTGATCCAATATTAGAGTACTTTATCAGCCGTTAATTAATCTTATTAAGTATGAGTATATTGCTAGTTTTATCAAATTGGTACGGAGTTAAAGCGAATTTTGAATTACTATATCCTGTTAGTGTCTTTTAAATCTTTTACGATGAGATGGTTCATTGGTTCTTGTCAGTTTCTATTCTCTCTTGATAGATGGTTTTATTCTCATTATTGCAAATTTTTTTTTTCAGTTTTTGAAGTTATACTTCTTTAGGCGCGATATGAAAAATTTATGAGAGTGCACTTTTAAGATGCGCGCGCATCACTGTAACACAAAAGTAACAGGTTGAAGTTGGTTTTTAAAATTTTCTGACTTACTTTCTCATTTGTTTTTTTTTTGGTTTCTTCGTCCATTATAGGCAAAGGGTTCAAGCCCATACAGCCGTATTCATAATTTAATAATTAATTGTCAAAGCCATCTTTGCAAGATTTTTACAAAATTGTTCTTTCTGAAAACGTACAATAGCACGAGGAATAAATCATTTTAATGATTTTTGCTTCGTTAGGCCATAGAAGTATAACTTCTTGTGTGCATACATAAGCACACACTCACTTTTTTTAAGTATTTACAATATATATAATATATAATTTGAGGATTAGCGATCCGTAGCTTTTGACAAAAAATTCAAGAAGTATTCAGTAATAATAATGGGATATATACCAATGGTTAATATTTTAGTGTACAGGTAATATCAGACTATTTTTGCAATAGCTGAAAAAACCAACTCATTAGCAATTTTATCTGGTTTACTGGTTTGCTTTTAAATCACTAATTTGATCACCTTTATGTAACCAATATTATTTGAAAAGAAATCATTTATTACTTTTTTGAAGTGAAAACTTGTTTAGCGGCGTTGAGCTCTTTTCTTGGGATGATCGAAAACTCGTAAGACGGTCGTTGAAATTATGGATGAAAGTTGATTTTTCTTTGACATAAACTTTTTATTTTCTTCTTTTTTATCCAAGGTATTCGATTGCGTCCATCATGAAATTTACTTAAAAAAAATTACAACTATGGGGTTAGAGATGTTTCTAGATTCTAGATTTAATAAAATCTTATTTGTGTAATAGGATTCAAAGAGTAGACATTAATGTAAAAAGCTCAACTGGCACTATCATATCAATGGGTGTACCACAAGGTGCAATCTTGGGTCCTTTTTTGTTCCTGGTTTACCATATTATCTTATTCAAAATAAACACGATATTATACTATTTGCTGACGATACATCTTTGTTATTTAAAATAAAACGCCGGCAAAAAAATCTGTCAGGATGACGACGACATTGCTGAAGTTGTAAATTGGTTTAATGTTAATAACTTACTTTTAAACGAAAAGAAAAGAAAATGCATTAGGTTTACACTTCCAAATATAAAGCACCAACCAACACCTATAAAAATTTATAATGACAAATTTGATGTAGTAGAAACAACAACATTTCTAGGAATTACATAAGACTTTAAGCTACAATGGAGTGCTCATATAAAAAACTTATGTAATCGACTAAGCTCTGCAGTATTTGCGATAGAAAAATTAGGCAGCTGACAGATGTTGAAACGGATAGACTTATATATTTCACCTACTTTCATAGTATCATTGTCCTACGGAATTATATTGTGGGGTAGGGCCGCAGATATTGACAACATATTTGTGCTGAAGAAAAGGGCAATTCGAGCAGTCTATAAAATGCGTTCAAGGCATTAATTAAAAGAAAAGTTTAGTGAAATTAATATTATGACAGTAAACTATAAGTACATATACGAGAACCTCGCATACGCTCATAAACATATTTGCCAATTTAAAAAGAATAGTGATGTTCATAATATCAATACTAGAAACAAAGATAAACTCGCAATTCCATCAACTAGGCTCCGTAAAATTGCTAATCTTTTAAAATGGATTGTGTTATATTTTACAATAAACTCCCAAATTATATTAAAATATTACCTATTAAAAAATTTAAATGTATCGTAAAAATTAATTAACATCTAAAGCCTATTATAATGTGAAAGATTATTTGAATGACAGTTGGAATTAATGTTTCTAAATTTTGTTAATGAATATTG
This sequence comes from Leptidea reali, assembly GCA_949711725.1. Taxonomy (NCBI): domain Eukaryota; kingdom Metazoa; phylum Arthropoda; class Insecta; order Lepidoptera; family Pieridae; genus Leptidea; species Leptidea reali. The sequence continues at coordinate 15,807,847 of CATIXN010000023.1, read as the reverse complement.
TTATACTCATTTGAATGCTAATGTAATTTTTATACTTCATCCTGACTTGCACTAAGTAAATTATAAAGTATTACAGTGAATAAAGATTTTTTTGAATTTGACTTTGACTAACAAGAAACGAGATAGCAGGTTCAAAAAACTGTCTAAAAGCAATGAACAGAGGACAAGGAATGACATTTAGAGTATAATATTTTTCAATTTGTATACAAAACAATTAATAAAGCTTAGATTAAGGCTTGGTCTTCGCTTCGCTTTCTTCTTTTTTATTTAAATTAATTTCAAACGCAATATTTAAGTTATTGATTGTCACAATATTATGGCCAGACACACTACATTATAAGATTTTTTTTTTATGGAATAGGAGGACAAACGAGGTCACCTATTGTTAAGTGATCACCGCCGCCCACAATCTCTTGCAACACCGGAGGAATCACAGGAGCGTTGCCGGCCTTTAAGGAAGGTGTACGCGCTTTTTTTGAAGGTACCCATGTCGTATCGTCCCTGAAACACCGCACAAGGAAGCTCATTCCACAGCTTTGTAGTACGTGGAAGAAAGCTCCTTAAAAACCGCACTGTGGAGGACCGCCACACATCCAGATGGTGAGGATGATATCCTAACTTGTGGCGTGTCGTGCGAAGGTGGAATTCGGCGGCAGGAATCAGGTTAAACAGCTCTTCGGAACACTCCCCGTGATAAATGCGGTAGAAGACACACAATGAAGCGACGTCTCTACGCAACGCCAAGTGATCCAGCCGTTCACAGAGCACTGGGTCCCCGACAATTCGAGCTGCTCTGCGTTGCACGCGGTCAAATGGATCGAGCTGATACTGGGGTGCGCCAGACCAGAGATGACAGCAATACTCCATGTGTGGCCGGACCTGCGCTTTGTAGAGCGCTAGAATGTGGGCCGGCTTGAAGTATTGTCGTGCTCTATTAATGACGCCCAGTTTCTTTGAAGCCAATTTGGCTTTGCTTTCCAGATGACCACGAAATTGGCAATCGCTCGACATTTCGAGACCCAGTATTCCGATACTAGGCGCGGCTTTAAGAGAAGTGAAGATGTTTTTAGGGTTCCGTAGCCAAATGACAAAAAACAGAACCCCGAACCCTTATGGAGTCGTCATGTCTCTCTGTCTGTCCTTCCGTATGTCACAGCCATTTTTTTCCGAAACTATAAGAGCTAAAGAGCTATACTGTTGAAACATGGTAAATAGATGTATTCTGTGAACCGCATTAAGATTTTCACACAAAAAGAGAAAAAAAAAAACAATTCATTTTGAAGGAACCCCATACTTAGGGTACATAACTTGGGTTAGATGAAATTGTATATATTATTCAATTCAACCTATATTTTAATCAAAGCCAACGTATCTCTTCTTCACTTCTTCACACTTCTTATTGTAGTAAAATGTCCCTGTGTCCCCCCCCGCCCTGTAACTTCTATAATAAGAGAATGATAAAACTAAAAAAAAACATGATTTATACTACCATGCAAACTTGCACCGAAAATTCTTTTGAACGAGATCTAGTAGATAAGTCCCTAGTTTTTTTAAATACGTCATAAATAACTTAATTAAAAAAAATACACTATTTATTAAAAAATCGATCAAAGTTACAACGAACTACAAGAACTTTTATATTATGTTACTTGCTGTTACGGAACCCTTCACGGGCGAGTCCGACTCTCCGTTTTTAATAATATGATTGCAACGAAAACCTATGTGAAGTTACTTTATAATGTATACCGCAGTGCCGCAATCTATCGTGTGAACCATGCATTAACTTGATAAGGATACGATAATAACTTAACGTGACCGCTATCAATGCATTGTTACAGCTAGTTTGTGACCTTGGCTCTATATACTCGGATATTTATTAGGTTAATAAAATATTTATGATAAAATTGAATAATAATAAATTTTGAAAGTATTTTTATAAAGGTGTTTTTTTTAATGAAAATAGGGGATGAGACAAGTAGAACGTTCAGTGGTAATTGAAACACCCTGCCCATTAAAATGCAGTGCCGCTCAGGATTATTGAAAAACCCAAAAATTCTGAGTGGCACTACAACTGCACTCGTCACCTTGAGACACCTCTTGACTCTGAAACACTGAAATGCTTACAGATTACTGTTTCACGACAGAAATAGGCTGTTTTGGTACTCATAATCTAGCCGGGATCCTGTGCAAAAGAGCCTCTCATTGGTGAACTAGAGTGTAAGTTACGTCGTAAAAGTAATTTCTTTAAGGAAAATCAATTCAAAATTATCTCAATTCAAGTTAGAGCTAACGAAAACTTAAAAATGTTTCATTATTTACACTTAATTACTTAGATTAAGGGTGGGCTGCGCTCGAACTAGAAAACGCAGGCGTAGTCGCAAAGTGCGGCAACTTATACTACGCCCAAGTGGGCGTACTCAAGCCAGTCTTGAACAATTTGTGACGTTGACTTACCACATGTTCTGTTAAACATTACTAATAATTGAAACTAAAATGCCGGCTGCGTAGTAAAACTTTGTAAAAATAAATAAAAATAACAACAAGAAATAAGAAAAACACTGGGATCACATATCATCTGTAATTATTTTGTATTTTATTAATATCAATGTAAAATAAAACACGAAGCGTATATTATTAAGTAACTTACAAAATTTGTAACATGCCATTGAGTGACAAGATCTCACGCACACACGCATCTAATAGTAGCCGTAATAACACAGCTGTTGTTAGGTAGTGCGGTATCTAGTTGGAGCGGAGCGAAGACCAAGCCTTAATCTAAGCTTTATTAATTGTTTTGTATATAAATTGAAAAATATTATACTCTAAATGTCACCTCTGTTTATTGCTTTTAGACAGTTTTTTGAACCTGCTATCTCGTTTCTTGTTAGTCAAAGTCAAATTCAAAAAAAAATTCAAAAATCTTTATTCACTGTAAAACTTTATAAGTTATTTAGTGCAAGTCAGGATGAAGTACAAAAGTTATATTAGCATTCAAATGAGTATAACAATATTCATTAACAAAATTTAGAAACATTAATTCCAACTGTCATTCAAATAATCTTTCACATTATAATAGGCTTTAGATGTTAATTAATTTTTTACGATACATTTAAATTTTTTAATAGGTAATATTTTAATATAATTTTGGAGTTTATTGTAATATATAACACAATCCATTTTAAAAGATTAGCAATTTTACGGAGCCTTGTAGATGGAATTGCGAGTTTTTGTTTGTTTCGAGTATTGACATTATGAACATCACTATTCTTTTTAAATTGGCTAATATGTTTATGAGCGTATAGGAGGTTTTCGTATATGTACTGGCAGTGTACTGTCATAATATTAATTTCACAAAATTTTTCTTTCAATGAATCCCTTAAACGCATTTTATAGACTGCTCGAATTGCCCTTTTCTGCAGCACAAATATGTTGTCAATATCTGCGGCCCTACCCCACAATATAATTCCGTAGGACATGAAACTATGAAAGTAGCTGAAATATACAAGTCTAGCAGTTTCAACATCTGTCAGCTGCCTAATTTTTTTTATCGCAAATACTGCAGAACTTAGTCGATTACATAAGTTTTTTATATGAGCACCCCATTGTAGCTTAAAGTCTAATGCCTAGGAATGTTGTTTCTTCTACTACATCAAGTTTGTCATTATTAACTTTAATAGGTGTTGGTTGGTGCTTTATATTTGGGAGTCTAAACCTAATGCATGTTGTTTTCCTTTCGTTTAAAAGTAAGTTATTAACATTAAACCAATTTACTACTTCAGCAATGTCGGCGTCGACCTGACAGATTTTTTTGCGGGCGTTTTATTTTAAATAACAAAGATGTATCGTCAGGAAATAGTATAATATCATGTTTATTTTGAATAAGATAATATGGTAAACCAGGAACAAAAAAGGACCCAAGATTGCACCCTGTGGTACACCCATTGATATAATAGTGCCAGTTGATCTTTTTCCATTAATGTCTACTCTTTGAATCCTATTACACAAATAAGATTTTATTAAATCTAGAGAAACATCTCTAACCCCATAGTAGTAAATTATTTTAAAGTAAATTTCATGATGGACGCAGTCGAGTACCTTGGATAAATCACAAAACAATTGCTAACGCATCACATGAATCCTCCCATGCATCCAAAATATTATTGTTATTTAGGTAAAAGGGATTACCACGCATTAAAGCTACGCCATGCTGCTTAAATCTCTCGAGGATTTATGTCCGTTTTAATATTGGTAACAAGAGTAAACATTTCTATGTACCCTCATTATCATCAGTATCAACTAATTCATTGGAGTATTTAATGTATCAAATAATTTGTTAATATATGACCTGTCATTACAAGCCAGATATTCCGTCACCAATTTAGATATGTCCGTAGATGTTCCGTAGTTAAATGGCAAAAAACAGAACTCTTATAGATTCGAAATTTCTGTCTGTATGTCTGTCCGTCCGTAAGTCACAGCGACTTTTTTCCAAAACTATAAGAACTTACTATTGAAAGCTTGATACGTAGATGTATTCTGTGAAACGTGTTAAGATTTTCACACATTAGGTTTGAACGGGAGTAGTATTTTTAATGCGTCATAAATCGTGTTATCAATAACTTAATAAAAATAAACTATTATTAAAACATCGATCAGAGTTACAACGAACTACAAGAACTTTTATGTTATGTTACTTGCTGCTGGAACCCTTCATGGGCGAGTCCGACTCGCACTTGGCCCCTTTTTTAATATTAAAAATACTAAGAAGCAAGCGTGGCTAAGTGTTTTTGAATTGTCAATCAGAATCGGTTACATTTACAGATAATCTGCTTTCCTTTTGTATGTTGCTGTAAACTCCGGTAGATATGCTCCTTTCTCTGGCATGCTTTGTTTCTCTATGCGTTAGTATATTGTAAAAGGTAAGTCTTTGGTTACAGATATTATATATTATATTAACGACTAGCTTTATAATTCTCATACAAACTTCCATCCCCTACTTCAACCCCTCCATTTATTTTTTCGCAATTAAACTTAGCCTATGTCCTTTTCAAAGCTCTATTCTATCTCTGTATTAAATTTTATAAAAAATCGTTTGAGTGGCTTAGATATTATCTTTTTGTTACGTTAGATATTATCTTATTATTATTATCTCTTTATTACAATTTCATTTTTATTTTTTACATTTAGATATATAACATATTTATAAAAAATAATATTACAAATCTATTATATGTATAAAATTGGAGGTGTGTGTCCCTATATTTCACCTTGCAGCCAAAACTACGCATCGCAGACCAAAAGTGTTTGTATGTGGCAATAGGTACAAGGTTCCCATTGTGCACTATGGTGGTTGCAAGTCGATAATTATAAGGGTGTAAAAGATACGGGGGTTGAAAGATGTTAACTTTACTTTTTTTATTTTAGTGCAGTGTGAAAAAGGTGAAAAAAAAAATTAAAATATTACTAACGATGCCGAAACGTAAATGCGTATTCTCACGTTCTCGAATTGTATGGAAAAGGCAAAAAATGTCACGGAGAAATGAAACTATAGACGAAAGAGAACAACGTCTCACATTACTTCGAGAAAATTATCATCAAAGTCGAAATAATCAGACTGAAGAGCAACTTAAAGATTCTAAAGAAACGGACCGACAGGCAGATGATAGAAGAATACAAAACAACACACGCAAAGTATATGCTGTTCAAGTGGCAAAATTAAATTACCAGAGTTAAAATCACTGCCACCGGAATTTCTAGAATATATGAAAGGAGAAACACAAAATTTTAAAGAATTCTTACAACAAATTAGAAATTACAATGCATGCTTTCAAATGACTTCATTTGGAGCAACTGCAGTAATTGAAGAAAAAGGATTTAATCCAGTATTTAAAATACAGGGACAAGTATATCATAAAATTGGATCATTATTGTCACTCCCAAATAATACTCCGAAGTTTTTACAAATTTACTTTGTAGGAAATGAAGAAGACGAACTGGATCAAAGGCTTTCAAATTTTACAGAATTGCGTCGAGATATAATTCTTCATTTACAGCGCTTTCTACATGAAAATAATGAGTTGATAAAGATATTTAAGACTGCGATGGAAAAAATGGTTTCGGATAATTATAAGATAATTCGGGCAGATAAAAGCCAATTGGCGAACACGAAAGACGATTTAATGCACCTGAGTAAATGAAATAGCCGTAGTTATGGTGGACAATGAAAGTAGTTATAGGGATATTGTGGTACAACGAAGAAGTAATAAGTTGGAACGCATCGCTGAAACTCATCACATGTATGACGCCTTACAGTATCCACTAATATTTTGTCATGGTGAAGACGGTTACCATTTTAATATTCAGCATGTTGATCCACAAACAAATAGCCCTACAAACAAAAAAGTTTCTTCCAAGGAATTTTACGCATATCGGATAATGGAGAGAGTGAATAAATACAATCATATACTCAATTGTCGGAAATTGTTTTTACAGTTTATTGTTGATATGCAAGCAAAAATAGAAGCAGAAAGATTGTTATTTATTCGTCTAAATCAAAATAAATTACGAACGGATGAATATATTCACTTACGAGATGCGGTAGCCAATGATGGGGATGTTGAAAATTTGGGACGATTAGTAATTTTGCCTTCTACATTCATTGGTAGCCCTAGGCATATGCTTCAATATGCACAAGACGCAATGGCGTATGTGAGAAAATATGGTCGTCCTGACTTATTCATAACGTTTACGTGCAATTCGTCATGGAAGGAAATTAAAGATAAGTTACAATTTGGACAAAAGTCACATGGCAGACATGATTTAATTGCGCGCGTGTTTAAACAGAAACAAGTAAAATTCATTAATGCAATTGTGAAGAGATGTATTTTCGGAAATGTTAATAGCTGGATGTTCTCCATTGAGTGGCAAAAGATAGGGTTGCCACACTCACACAATTTAATTTGGCTGAAAGAAAAAATTCACTCAAATCAAATCGATGACGTTATTAAAGCAGAATTCCCAAATCCGGTTGAAGATCCTGTTCTATATGAAATAATCGTGAAACAAATGATACATGGACCTTGCGGGGCACTTAATATGCAATCACCCTGTATAAAAGATAATAAATGCTCAAAACGATATCCAAGATCATTTTTGAGTGAGACGCAAACGGGAGATGATGGATATCCGCAATACCGACGTCGACCACCGAGTGAAGGAGGATTTACAGCAAAAATTAGAGTACGGGGTGAAGAAATCGAAATTGATAATCGATGGGTTGTCCCTTATAATCCGTTATTATCGAAAATGTTTAATGCACATATAAATGTAGAATATTGCAGTTCAGTTCAGTCAATTAAATATGTGTGTAACTATATTAACAAAGGAAGTGATATGGCTGTCTTTGAAATTACAAATGAAAATAGATATGATGAAATTTTAAGTTATCAAATGGGACGATATATAAATAGTAATGAGGCAGCTTGGCGTATATTGGGGTTTCTGATTCATGGCAGGGATCCAGCTGTTTTTCAATTAGCAGTTCACCTTGAGAATGGGCAACGGGTATATTTTACTAATCAAACAGCACAAAAAGTTGCAAACCAACCTGTTAATACTACGTTAACTGCATTTTTCGAATTGTGTCGAAGTGATCTGTTTGCTAGAACTCTTCTTTATGGAGATGTTCCCAGTTATTACACATGGGACTCATCGCGAAAAGTATTTAATCGACGAAAGAAAGGAGTTTCGGTTGAAGGATTTAAAGGTGTCTTTAAAGATAAAGCTATTGGTCGAGTATATACGGTACATCCAAAGAATGCTGAATGTTTCTATTTACGTCTACTACTTCATGAAGTACGTGGACCAACTTCTTTTGAAGATCTTCGAACAGTAGATGGTTACATTTGCGAAACGTATCGTGAAGCATGCCAGCGTCGTGGTTTATTAGAAAATGATAATCAATGGGAGCAGGCAATGAAAGAGGCAGCAGAAACAGCAACAGCGAATCAACTGCGAGAACTCTTTGCTATAATTCTAACATCGTGTAATCCTTCAAATCCGAATAGACTATGGCTGAAATATCGTGATAGTTTGAGTGATGATATTCTAGCAAGACTACGTAGAGAAAATCAAGATATAAATATTACATTCAACGATAATATTTATAATGAAGCTTTGATAATTTTAGAAGATCGATGTTTCGCAATATGTAATCAAACTTTAGTTACTCTCGGAGTGCAATGTCCTAAAAGAAACGAATTAAGCGTGACTAATTCTGAATTATCAAAAGAACTTAATTATAATAAAGATGAATTGCAACGTTACATTGAAGAAAATGAACCAAAATTAACACGAACACAACGAATAGTATATAACACAATAATAAATCGTATTGAGACGAATGCAGGAGGAATAATCTTTTTAGATGCACCCGGAGGTACTGGAAAAACTTTCCTCATTAATTTGGTCCTAGCTACAATTCGGGTGAAAAATGAAATAGCATTAGCATTGGCATCCTCTGGAATTGCCGCGACATTAATGGAAGGTGGAAAAACGGCACATTCTGCACTAAATTTGCCATTAAATGTAGCTGAACAAGAATTCCCAGTCTGTAATATCACAAAATTTTCTGTACGTGGCCAAATTTTAATAAGATGCAAACTTAATATGGGATGAGTGCACGATGGCTCATCGAAAATCACTGGAAGCGCTGGATAGAACATTACAGGATCTTCGGAAAAATACAAAACTAATGGGAGATGCTTTATTGCTACTATCAGGGGATTTTAGACAAACGTTACCAGTTATTCCAAAATCAACACCAGCTGACGAAATAAATGCATGTTTAAAGCGATAAATTTTTTGGAACAATGTTGAAAAGTTATCACTGACAGAAAATATGCGAGCGTTAATTACTGGAGATCCAAAAGCACAAGAGTTTGCCGACAATCTTTTGAAAATTGGGAATGGCACCTACCCACTAGATCCACAGTCTGGTAAAATAATTTTAACTGAAGAGATATGTCATGTGGTAGACACCGAAGAACACCTTATAGACAAAATTTATCCATCCATACAACAAAATTATTTAAATAAAACATGGTTGTCTGAGCGAACAATTTTGGTTACAAAAAATGATGCAATAAAACGAATAAATGAAAAAATACAGGAAATGATACCGGGAGAGGAAAAAATCTATAAATCAATAGATACAATGATGAATCAAGATGAAAGTTTAAACTTTCCAACGGAATTTTTAAATTCATTATACCCACCTGGTATGCCTTCTCATGAATTAAAGCTAAAAATTGGATCACCAGTCATATTAATGCGAAATCTTAATACGCCAAAATTGTGCAATGGTACAAGATTATGCGTAAAACAAATTTTGAACAACATCATTGAGGCAGAAGTTCTCACTGGCAAAGAAAAAGGAAACTTGGTTTTTATACCAAGAATTCCAATAATTTCGAATGATTTACCATTCTATTTTAAACGGTTACAATTTCCTGTACGATTAGCTTATAGTATGACTATGAATAAGGCGCAAGGTCAGACGTTCCGATTTTGTGGAGTTAATTTAAAAGAATCCTGTTTTTCACATGGTCAACTCTATGTAGCTTTTTCACGCGTAGGACAGAAAGAAAATTTATTTGTTTATGCACCAGAATGCAAAACTGTAAACGTAGTATATAAGAATGTATTTCAATAAAAATGTTTAGGATATCAGTTAATGTTAGATGATAAAAGATATTAATGTCAACTTAGTCGTAAGATTTTAATGTAAAAATAAGTAAGATCAATAAATTAATAAGAAAAAAGAAAATGTGTCTTTTATGTGAAAAAATTGTGAAGTAAGTAGTGATAGATTATTAACATTAACAAATAAGTATACAATTAAAAATGACCCAGCGAAGCGGGTATTCATAGCTAGTATAATTATAAAAAATAGAGTCCCGCCGGCGTTAGTTCACGACAATTCCGCCGGTGGTTAGGGCGACAGACTGAGGAACTTCCACACGTTGCGTGCCGTTCCCAAAACAGCTGCTTTCTGTAACTGACCCTTTATCCAGTTATTAAGCGAGAGCCTCTTGAGATGATGGTCGAGGCTCTTTGCTATAAGACCGTTAACGGAAACGACTATTGGAACAATTATTGTTGAATCAACATCCTACATGTCAGTAACCTCGTGTGCTAAGTCTAGGTACTTCGACAATTTGTCTATTTCAGCTTTCACAAGGTTATCATCACACGGAACGGTGATATCAACAATATATGCCCGACAATATCAGGCTTATTAGCAATGATAGTTCTGTCCGTGATGATAGATATTATTATTATTATTATTATTAGATGTGGAAAATATTGTGTAACGTATACACAATTATGTGACACTTCAATATAGACGTATGAATTATGGTTTCAAGAGCGCCATAATGCATAATGTTTCATTAACTAACAAACTCACTAACTTCCTTTGCGTCGCGCAGTCGAGTTAAAATGGTCAGCGATCGTTCAAAATATTCCTCTATTCGTGCAAGTGATCATAGCCTTTATTAATATATTAATTAAAACTAAAACAGCACAATAAATACAATATTTTGTTCAGTGACTTTATTTGTTGTTGTAAGAAACAGACTCTTTGTAATTTTCTAACAAGTCCGGGTCTAACACTCAAAAATGTCGACACAGATTGGCAATCCGGAGTAAAGGGCCCCTTACGTACAAATAAACAAACAAGTATCGTAATAAGGTTGAAAATAGGCCCCACTTGACCTGACCAATTACGATGACGGCCTCGATTCATTAGGGGTTGATTCATGTCACAATATAGGGCTGCCACGATCAATCCTTATTAATTATTTGTAATAATCTGCGTTAGTAATAGTATATTTTCTTAGGGTATGTTCCGATATGCACTGCGACCACTATACAGTGCGACGTCAATTTAGTATACTGTGAAGCCGTTCCTTTATAGTCAGATATACTTGTTACTATTTAAAACGGAACACAATCCCGTATAGGTACTGTCAGCCGCATTTTTTGACGCAGCATTCAAATGAGTGTATTAAAGTTTTCTATTTCATTAAAAAAAACTGTTGTTGGAGTACTGTCAAATAAAAAAAAATTGGCATTAAACTGTAGGCATTGTTTATAAAACGTTAGGCACTCGAGTGGTTTTGACTGATCACGTGATCAAAGTACTGCGAGTAACTTACCTCGAAAACGCCAGTGCAGAATTGCATGCTGTATCTGCCTTAAGAGATAATGCAATTATAATTAACTTTAGAATTAATATTGTTTTGATGCTTGTATTAATGTAATAATCACTAGTGGATTTAATTAATAAATAAATAAATCAATAATATTATAATATATCTTAAAATTTAACAAGAACAGCACTGATCTAGATTGCAGGATCATCTAGCCACCACACGGACGCTCCGTTACGAGAACGTTTCACGAGCTTGACGCACAGACCAGCCATCCCTTGCCATGACCATATTTTAGGGAAGGCAACGACGCCAGAAGTTTCGGCTCAGACATGAAAGCCACACTGAGATAAACACAAAGTTACACAAATAAAACTAATAACGATGCGGGAATCGAACCCGTGACCTCTCGCGTTCCATGCAAGCGCTCTTTCCAATTGAGTCAACCGTTCTAGTGACGTATCGTCATAAAATCTTGTATGCTTTGTTTAACTCTCAGGTTGTGGCTTCATCTACAGGCTAACCTACAGGATAACCTGCTCAACCCCAATATTTGCATATTAGGAAATTGACTTGAGATGTCGCCCTAGCAAATCCAAACAATTTATTATGTTTTTAAAGTGATAAACCTCACTTCTGGGGTTAATTACACAAATAAAACTGAAAACAAACCTGAGCAAAGTTGAACAAAGCATACAATACGAAGAGCGCTCGCACGGAACGCGAGAGGTCGCGGGTTCGAGTCACGCATCGTTCATAAAATTTTGTTTTCAGTTTTATTTGTGTTATCAATCCCAGGAGTGAGGGTTATCACTTTAAAAACATAACAAATTGTTTAAAACAAAGTTACTTTACATCATGTTTTACAATTCCATTCCTGAAATCCTAAAGAATGAAATCGACAACCCTGTCCCGATGGAATATCCCCGAACTTTATCTATTTAGCGGGTGCATTAGAGGCCATTGTGTGGTTAAACAAATGGCTTCGATTTTCCTGAAACTTGCACATGCAGATAAAATTACTTCACAGTTTTAAATAAACTGCACATTTTTATTCTATTGGGTCTTTTAAGCTTATATATATATATATTGAAATTGATATTGATACACATAGTATACTTTACTAGCTTTAACCCGCGACTTCGTCCACGTGGAATAGGTACTTTGGGCAGATTGTTTTTATTTTTTAGGATATTATGCTAAATAATACAATACAGAGACAATTTTTGAAACTGGTCCAGTAGGTTTTGTGTGACAACACTACAAACATACATACAAAATACAAATGTTTCCTTTTTATAATATTAGTTTACATAATATGCTTGGAATAATCCACTAAACATGTACTAAAAATTCAGTTAAGTTAAAGTTAAAATATAAAGCCGCCAGTGTAGATCAAAGGGCTGGTCTAATTGATCGGCTTGTTTGAGCTCAGTCAATATTGACAGCCTCAGGTTGTTTGAGCCTGGCTTACTATTGTGTTAGTTACAATATAGGCGCAGTGATGTCAAATTTCAGTAACCTATTTACTCGTGTGTCCCTTCAAATCCATAAAAAGAAGTCTTACATATTTTTGATGTGAAAACAGCGGCGTTGAGAACTTTTCTTGGGATGGGTATAAAATGTTAAACTCGCGTCAGGACACGTGGCCTGATCGAAAATTCGTAAGACAGTTGTTGAAATTAAGGATGAAAGATTTATAGTTCGGCTATTTCAACTTAATGGTCATACTTCATTGGACCAGCGGTTGATTCATTGTGATTGCAAAGCCGAAACACCGCAAGATGAAGGGATCTAACCTCAGCCGTGGAAGTATTTTTACAGTTTTTTAGGGTTGAAAGTTGATTTTTCTGGGAGACAATTTTTATGATATGTAAAATAATTGTCATATATAATCATGTCTGTCTCTCTGTCCGTCACAGCCACATTTTTCCGAAACTATAAGTATAAATACAAACTACATAATATATAAACTGTAGTGTTAAAACTTGGTAAGTATATGTATTCTGTGAACCGTCTCAAGATTTTTACACAAAAATAAAAAATAAAATAAAATTTGGAAGTTATCCTTAGAACTGAAACTCAGATTTATTTCATCAAACCCATACGTTTGGGGTATCTATGGATATGTCTTGAAAAATTATGAGGTTTCTGATATAATTTTTTTCTTAGCTGAATAGTTTGCGCGAGAGACTTCAAAAGTGGTAAGATGAGTGAGTCCCCCCCTGTAACTTCATAAATAAGAGAATGGGTTATTTCTATAGGATAGTTTCTTTTCCGATTCGCGGCCCTTAACATTTGATGAGATAACTTTTCTATGTAAAGAATTAAATTACCATTAAACCTATTCGTCAACATCCCGTATTTAAACAAACATTTCGACAAACTAACCTCGTGTAAGGGTACTGGTAACAGTACGTAATCAATGGCAGTAAACTCAAAGGCGAACATTTTTCGCCTCTTTGTGATAATGGAGCGGGCAAAGGATATTGAAATTCAAAGCAAACAAAGGCTTAAGAACGGGAACTCTTGGAATATCTATGGATATGTGTTATATCTTGATTTTATAACTGAGATATCTAAACTAATATTATATAGAGGAAACATTTGTGTTTTTGTATGTATGTTTGTAATGTTTTCACACAAAAACAACTGGACCAATTTCAAAAATTCTTTCACCATTAGAAAGCTGCATCTTCACTGAGTGACATAATTTATATTACATTAAAAAAAATAAGGATCCCTAATAAAAAATCAGTTATATAAAGATAAGTCATAAAAATTCTGTCATCGCGTGCGCTGCGGAAACTATTGATGATAGAATAAAAAATGTTCTATAATCAATATTATCTATAAAAAAGTCCGCAATACAATATGTTCAATTACTGTAGATAAGCCACTGTAACTACTTTTTAACCAACTTCAAAAGGAGGAGGAGGTACTCAATTCGTTGTTATTTTTTTATGTTTGTTACCTCAGAACTTTCGACTGGGTGAACCGATTTTGATAATTCTTCGATTTTTTATTTTAAACCTGGTACTTCCCGTGTGGTCCCGTTGCAATTCGGTCCAGATCTGACAATGACAACCATGAGAAAATCCATAAAAGTCTTAAATTTGCTATGCGCCACAAATTTACGAATAACTTAATATTGCGCCAACCGATTTCGTCAATTCTTTTTTTATTGGAAATGATATCCTTCAAAACTTATTTTTTGAGAGTTTGGTTAATACTTAATAAGCGTGCGATCTGTGGCAGAATTTCTGTCTGTAATAAAATTCCAATGCGCTCACGTTCATTGCTGTATTGCAAAATTTTGTATACAAATTATTAGTTAGTGTAGTTCAGATTCACAAAAAATCTAAAAATAAAAAACAATTAACAAAAAAAAAACTACCGACTTCAAAAACACTTCTTAAACAATAGATATAATATGCACTAAAAAGTATAAAAATAATTGCGTATTTTTATACAATCTAATTAATTAATCTGATTCTAGTAACGATTATTGTTGTTTTTGGAGTCGGTTTCAGCAAATGTAGGTTTGTAACTACATACGTAGTTATAGGTGAGATGTGCTTGAGTCGCACCGCGACGTGAGGAGGCGGGAGGCGAGAGCGGGGCCGCGGCCCGAGTACGATAGATTGATTCACAAATTAGGAGCTTATTATTAAAGTTGGGCCAAAAACTATCCGGAAGCCCTTAATTAAACCGGGCTAGGTTTTCTATCGATGTTGTGAGCATTAATTTTGTAATTTTATGGTTATCATATTTCCTAGTTATATCATTTTCTAGTTTCTAAGTAGGCATGGTTCGTCATGCTCACTGAATGGCAATGCTTGCAGCGGCGTCGTGTGCTGGGTCGTCACCTTTCCTCAAATATGTTCAAAGTGAACGATGACTGGTCCATGCGTCAACTCGTGAACGGGTGCTGTTTGTGGTATCAGGTCGAGGTGTTATAGATGTAGGATGCAATTACTAATTATGTCAGTAATCACAACTATCTTGTTCACGAAGCATCCTTCACGAGATTGAGATCATCCTTCATAGAGATTGAATTCATCCTTCACGAAGCAATGAATTAAATATCTAAAGGTGGATGCATCCAATATAGGATAATTTATATTTAAACAGTTAATTCTTTATTACTTGGATGCAGCACCTTACAAACTAATGCGTTGTATATATTACAGTCGTTGTAAAATTTAGTTGATTGAAAATAGTGGCCGTTGAGTTTCTTGTATGTTCTTCTCACGAGCTGAACTTTTGCCGAACATATGGCAAATTCGGTAATTTAAAAGAAATATTTATAGTGACTATGTGCATTGTCCACTGCCACTTCAGTTTCGCAATCATTTGTATACTGACCTGTACTATATACCACTGGACTGGCGGCTGTCAAAGGGTACAACAGGCACAAAAGCACTTGTTTGATATTCGCCATTTTGGCGCTGTTAGCCATGTAGCGAGAGTCTGCGGTACTAAAACTAGTCATGACAACGCTCGCGAGTGGCGCTTCAAATAGGCACAAAAAATTTCCTGTCAGACATATGGAACAGCCTGTCGTGGTATTTATACTGACTATATAGTTCTGAATAGTTTGTGGCATCAATCGAACTATTAAGCCACCGAATAAGCAACAATTTTTATAACATAGTTCTGAAATTCATATAGACTTAGCCTTCAATCAAGATGTAGGTTTCAGAGAAAAACCTTCTTTTCCATTTTCATTTTGATCGTCGGGTGCGTAAGTTTTTCAATTATAACTTTTCTACTGGTCACGCGGTACAGATTGTATCGATTCCCTCGACCTATTTTATAATTGATTCAATAAATCTCCAAGTAGATATTTTAAAGTTTAAATATTCAATGTTTCAATTCAACGTAAGCTCGAGTGATAAATCGCAGTCAAATCGGTTCAAACTGATTTGTCCGATACTCGTACGAACTTGAAAAAAAGTCACCGAGATCGTATTTAGGTTATGTTCCGATATGTACTGCGACCACTGTACAGTGTCACGTCAATTAAGTTTTCTGTCAAGCCGTTCCTTTATAGTCAGTTATACTGGTTACTAATTAAAACGGAACGAAATCCCGTATACTGTCAGCCGCATTTTTTGACGCAGCATTCAAATGAGTGTATTAATGTTTTCTAGTTAATTAAAAAAACTGTTGTAGTTATTATTTATAAAACGTTAGGTACTCGAGTGGTTTTGACTTCTTGACTGGTCACGTGGGTCACGTGATAAAAGTACTGCGAGTACCTTACCTCGAAAACGCCAGTGCTCATAGAATATGGCAATATGTAGAATATAGAATACTAGCAGTTCATAGCAGAACGAATTTTCTACAGTGATATATGTAGCACTGTGCAGTGCTCGCAGTGCATATCGGAACATACCCACAAGGGTAAGAGATGATAATCTCGACTTGTATATAAATACAAGTCGAGATTATCTTGTGGGACATAATCGTTGGCGAGGTTTTAGTTCTTGTATGTATATAAACATTTTAATACAATTATTTTATGGCTATTATTATTTGTGACAGTAATTAGTACTAGCGTCCGCTTTCTCGAACCAAAACATGCGAAAAATTCTCTCCGTCTAAAGAGAAATCATTTTCAAAGCATAATTTACCCTTATATTCATTATATACGATATAAATTTTTATTTTAATCGCGTTGCCAGACCAATTAATTGGAAATAGAAAAAAAAACCACTTAATCATATTAAAACATTTTTATTAATTTATAGACAAGCATTTAATTAATGCTAAAGTTTGGGACGCCCCAAGGTACATATTGTATTAACAAATCGTGTGATAACCCCCATTAAAATAACGCATATTATATAAAGTAGGTACTCTATTTAAAACAAAACTTACCTTTATATATATACGAAATATAATTTTACTTTAATCTTGTATCCAGACCACATAATAAGAATTTGAAAAAGTTCACATAATCATAAATTCAATTAATTTGTAGGCAAGCCTTTAATTAATGCTAAGTTTGGGACATCCCAAGGTACACATTGCATTAATGAATGCTGTGAAACCCCCCATTAATATAAGGCACAAATAAAGGGTTTTTAAAACAAATTCATAATATACGATTTAGAATGTTACTTTAATAGTGTTTTCTGACCACATAATGAGAAAGAGAAAAAAAAAACACTTAATCATAATTTTTTGAAGAGAAATTTCTTTAGGCGCAAGAGGGTAAATTTTTTACAAATGAAACGGAAACGGAAGAGTCACGGAAATTTGAGACGTTTTTGTTTAAAAAGAGGAGGAGGTTTTGTTCAAGGGAGAGAGCGACTGACACCGATTGAGGAAGATTATTTCTTAAGCTGGGCTTCCCTACTAGCCTTGTATCGTGCAGGTTTAGCGTGCGGCCGCCGTAGGCAATCCTTTAATTAATGCCAAGTTTGGGACATCCCAAGGTACACATTGTATTAATTAATGATGTGAAACTCCCCATTAAAATAAGGCACAAATAAAGTAGAGAAGGGTTTTTAAAACAAATTCATAATATGCGATCTAGAATGTTACTTTAATAGTGTTTTCAGACCACATAATGAGAAATAGAAAAAAATCATTTGATCATAAATTTTATTAATTTGTAGGCAAGCCTATAATTAATGCCAAGTTTTAACCCCATTAAAATAAGGCATAAATAAAGACAATAAACCCTTATTAAACCAAAATTTTTCTAAATATTCATAAAATACGATCTAGAATTTTGTTTTAGTAGTTTCCAGACCACATAATAAGAAATTGAAAAAAAAAGGTTTGGAGCGCCCCAAGGTACGTCTATTAATGAATCGAGTGAAAATCCACATTAAAATAAATCATAAATAAAGTAGAGAAACCCTCTTTAAACCAAACCTTACCTTTATATTCGTAGTATACGAAATACAAATACCGTAAAAGACATCTGGCTTAGTCCGTATCTTGTTATGTAGCTCTAGCCGATTAAGTTTGACGTCCATGACGAGATGTCCCACTAAGTCGTGTGGAAATATTGACTGAGGATAATATGCTGAGAATTTTGTTTTCAATTCATTTACTAGTTATTTGGTTAATACCTTGGAATAATGAGACTTTGTTTCTTAATATTTTCATGTTATGTTAGAATAATTATAAGTAACCCATCCCGACATTATTTGAGTGGGATTTGTCAAAGTATGTTATATGTAAAATCGTTAAATTTTTAACTAAGCGATTTTTTTTACTTTTTATATTTTTAGCCGACTTCAAGAAGGAGGAGGTTCTGAATTGGATTGTTATTTTTTTCTTATGTATAACACTGATTACTCTGAGATTTCTGATCCGATTTTCGTATTTCTTCTTTAGTTCGATACGGAATAGATGCCATTTGGTCCCATAAAATTTTTACATACTTTGGCCCAGTAGTTTTCATTTTATGAAAATTTTTGTCTACGTGGATGATGTAATCATTTTTTGTGTACGGTTTTTTTAGTTTTCATTCAGGTTGTTTATATATTATTATTATTATTAACTAACACTAAAATAAAATGCCAATAAAAGCCAAATGTAATAAATAGTAGGTACCTACACTCACCACGCGTGACTTTGAGCGGTACAGCTTCGGCTAGAACAAAACAACCCAAGCGGACAGACACGCGTGGCTAGACAACCTTAATAATTACAATAAGTAAGCTATTTATAATATTAAGTTTTATTTTGTTTAGGGCTTGGTACCGACTTAAAACCTATCAATAGTAAGCACATATAAAAAATTGTATTTTATTAATATTAAAGGTAAAAGTTTGCATAAGAGGTGTACTAAATCAAATTTTTAGTTATTTGATACTTTTCAGTTTTTGAAGTCGGTTTATTTTTAATAATTTAAAAACAATTTTACATGTATTAAAACGGTCTTTAAATAATGAAAATTTAATGGGATAAGGATTATTATTAGGGATTAGGATACAGAGGTATGAAAAGTTTACGAGTAGTTTGATTATTGTCGGCAAAGTGGCGGCACTTTTATCAACTTTTAAAATGTAATAAAGTAGTTATTATGGTACAACTACAGTAGTATTGAAAAATTTTATGTAGATATATACGTTCTATACTATTGTAGAACATTTTTTTATTCTATCATCGATAGTTTCTGCAGCGCACGTGGTGACAGTTTTTCGATGACAAACTTTTTTTCGCACCTTGGGTCAAATTGTAGCATTTTTATTAGGGATCCCTATTTTTTTTTAAATGTTATATAGCCTATGTCTGTCAGTGAAGATGCAGCTTTCTAATGGTGAAAGAATTTTTGAAATCGGTCGATTAGTTTTAGTGTGAATACATTACAAACATACATACAAAAATACAAATGTTTCCTCCTATAATATTAGTTTAGATTTATTTTCTTAGATAATTTATATGTCCACATAGAGCCTCTTGCTTGTCGGCTGAGATCTTAAGAGTCCACTTAGACTATGCTTAGGGTTTACTTACGTTAAACGTAGCTGAGTGTAAGCTTAGTATAATCTTTGATTTCGTCTTTATAGTCATTTGATAGCTGAAATTATCCTGAGCTTGCGACACCAACACCATCACCGACACCGACACACAGCCCTCGAAGACGTAGGCGCGGCCATGTACATCAAACCGCTGCCACTCGTCACTTTGACGATTTCCAGCGGCTGCAACCTAATATAATACGATTCACACACTTTGATAGACGCCCGATGAGATAGTCTTCGTCCTGTAATCGTTTGAACTCACACTCACATCACAAATCACACACTTACAATAACACTACACACAAATAGTCACACACTTACATACACTCACACATATTTACATACATATATCACCGCACTCGCCGGCGAGTGCGAAGTCTCTTCAAACCTAGAGTCCACTAGACTAACAGATATATTAGATCGTTAGTGATCTTCTCTCCATCCAGCCTAGTGAGCAGGCGGTCCGAGGTTCGAGTCGCCTTCCGAGACGCCCCCCGCCTGTGAGCTACATTTTCGGCCTCCAAGGCCCCCGCCCAGCTTCGCTGTAAAAGCCTTAAGGGCTATCAGCACAGAGGAGGTTTTTAGTCGGTAGGGGGTGTTTACACCTGAGCCCGACATATGGGCCCCGTTTCGGGGTCTTCAATACGTAAATGTATTTTACTCCTCTCGAAAAAAAAAAATCTTGAGCTTAAGCTAAGATAGCGCAATGCAAAAGTCCAGTTTGCGTTTTATCACACTCAGCTAAGTTTTACGTAAGTAAAGTCTAAGCAAAGTCTAAATTCGCTCTATATATAGCCTCTCAGCCTTAGACAAGCTATGAAAATAGGCCAGGCTTACTAACTTAGTGTGCGTGATAAACTACGTCTTAAACTCGCGATTGCTCCAAATAGAGGTTAACTGTCAACCTCAATTTTTGTCGAAATTGATCATCTTAAACCTGTAAATGTACGTGTCATGACATGTCAAGAATCAAATGTAATGTAATACTGCTAAAACAACTACGAGAACAAATTTTCTACACAAACAAAATTTGAAAACAAAATTTTATGAACGATGCGGGACTCGAACCCTCGACCTCTCGCGTTCCGTGCGAGTGCTCTTCCAACTGACTTAACCGTTCCAGTATCTTCATAAAATCTTGTATGCTTTGTTTAACTCTCAGGTTGTGGCTTCATCTACAGGATCTACTTTACAGTTGATAACCTGCTCAACCCCAATATTTGCATATTAGGAAATTTACTTGAGATGTCGCTCTTGCAAATCTAAACAATATGTTATGTTTTTAAAGTGATAACCCTCACTTCTAGGATTAATATACAAATAAAATTTGAATCGTATTGCCATTGGTCGTCGATAAATCTACGAAGTTTGAATGAAATTGACGGTTAAAGTTGGTCAAAATTGCGCCCAAATGAGTCGGTTATATACAAACATTATGTAAAAACTGCTTAGAGGAAAACGAAATACTTTTATCTCTTCGGTGGTACTGCTTTGATATCAGACATAAAATAAATACAAAAATGACTGTTGAACTTATTCAATAGAAACTCTACTTTAATCCGTTGAAACAAGGTCCATTTAACAATACTCCACTCCTACATGTATCTCTTTTTCAAGAGTAATTTACGGATTACCCCGAAAGGGTTCACCTTTATAATAAATTGCTCTTCTCCATGATACCTGGTCCCTTTAATAAATTCGAAACACTATATCAAAGTACCTTGTTATACCTTAAAGGATTTCTCCGCAAAATAAGATAGCTTTATGTGCCTTCATAATCCCTTACAAGCTGTATTTTATGGTCCGAGTTAGGTTACCCTGACAAGTTTATTGGGCATACGCTGAGAATACAAAAAAAGTGTGTGTGTACTTATGTATAACGAAACGGCCTAACGAAGCAATAATCATTAAAATGATTTATTCCTCGTGCTATTCTACGTTTTTAGAAAGAACAATTTTGTAAAAATCTTGCAAAGATTGCTTTGACAATTAATTATTAAATAACGTATACGGCTGTACGGGCTTGAACCCTTTGCCTATCCTAATAATGGACGAAGAAACCAAAAAAAACGTCACATTATTTTAGGAACCAACTTCACGCTGTTACTTTTGTGTTACAGTGATGCGCGCGCATCTTAAAATTACACTCTCATATTTTTTTTATAACGCGCCTAAAGAAGTACAACTTCAAAAAAATAAACTAATTAATATAGAATGGTATTTTCGAAAATATATTGGTTATATGCGGTTATATCACTAAGTAATTCAAAAATTTGAGAATCTAGGTAATATATTAAAAAGTGTGTAACCCTTTATGTAGAATGATTATAGTTTGAAATATAGACTTACAACTTACTAAACTTTTAATCGCTTTTACCGATCGATTCCAAAAACTAATCAGCTCTTCATATCAAAAAACAGCGTCGATCATCAAATCCAAGCCGATCCAAATCGGTTGATTTGTTCACGAGTTGGCGAATGAAAATCGAAAAAAGTGGCTTTTCGGAATTACTTTGAAATTCCGAGTTCGCTCAATTGAAATTCAAAGATTCTTTAAAAAACTCAAAAAACTGCGTCGAATGTCGCGGTGAAATTGAATGAATGAAATGATAATCGTTTCATTCTTTCAAAAGTCATAGGTGTTTAGTTCAGCTCGAAGAGCTCAAAAGCATAGAGAAGCTACTCTTTGAGCTCAAACAGCTCAAAATCGTCATAAATACAATTTGAAGCGTTTAGGTATGGAATTAGCGGGACGTTCCAGGGCCTTTAGGGTCAACCGTTTTCCAATTTTTTTGAAATCGAATTCAATTCTTGGTCGGCTTTCCATACTTTTCCATATAGCTGATATTATATTATAGGTACTTAATAGAAATTCTTTGGGTTGTATAATTATGTTATATTTATATTTTTGTTATAAATTTCAACTCATTTATATTTTTCTTTTTTTGGGCTATTTTTCTTAATTTACTTACAATATAATGTAGAATCGTACAAAAAAAAATAGCCTGAGGGCGTTGAGGTTTTAAGTCAGTGCCAAGCCATAAACAAAATAAAACTTAATATTATAAACAGCTTACTCACTGTAATTATTAAGGTTGTCTGGCCACGCGTGTCTGTCCGGTTGGATTGTTTTGTTCTAGAATCTAGACGAAGCTATCCCGCTCAAAGTCACGTGTGACGAGTGTAGGTACCTTTATTACATTTAGCTTGGCACCGACTTCAAAGCTATCATTGATAGCATACATTGATATAGCACATACAAATAATAGTATTTTATTAATATTAAAGGAAAGGTTTGCATAAGAGGTGTATTAAATTAAATTTAAAGTTATTCGATAGTTTTCAGTTTTTGAAGTGGGTTTTTATAAACGTATTTTTTTTTATTTTTTCCGTTTTAGTGTCAGTTAATAATAATATATAATCAACCTGAATAAAAACTCAAAAAAAAGACGTACATAGAAAACAATTATATCATCCAGGTAGACGAAAATTTTCATATTAATGTTTATAAAGTGAAAACTACCCGGCCAAACTATGTAAAATTTTATGGGACCAAATGGTATCTATTTCGCATCAAACAAAAGAAGAACTACGTAAATCGGATCATAAATCTCAGAGTAATCGGTGTACATACATAAAAAAAATGCCGATCGAATTGATAACCTCCTCCTTTTTGAAGTCGGTTAATTAACTGAGTCGTCCGTATCACATTCGTATTGCGCTCCCTGGGGAACTCCTAAATATTTTGGGGTAAATTTTACGTAATGTAATTTAATGTAAAGGGTACAATGAGTGTAAAAATTTGAAAATGAATACAGACCGTGCCTATACTTATAATTAATATTATAGGTATGACTTTTATTTTTATTTCTTTGTTCCTAAATAGGTTTTCCTAATCTTAATTGCAAAAATACTGACTGGGGGTCCTTTTTGAGGCGTCATGTATTTATTGTGTTAATTTTATTACGTACTAGCTGACACGACAAACGCTGTTCTGTCAATAGAATATGATGTAATAATTCGAGAGTAATATAGTCTAAAGCCATCGGAAATGTGTAATCAAAGTAAGTGAGTTAGAAATGAATAAAAATGTATACCCGAACAGTTTTTACATGATTGCTTTATAATTGCCAATTTTTTAAAGTATTAAAATATTGACAATAATATAATATTGACACACTTTTAACACAAATTATCTTGCCCCAAGTTAAGCATATATAGCCTGTGTTATGGGTTACAAGACAATGATATATTATTTATTACAATATACTTACTTAAACATATATAAATTCATATAAACATACATAAATACATTTAACCATCCATGACTCGGAAACAAACATCCATATTCATCATATAAATGCTTGCACCTACCGGGATTTGAATTCGGGACCTCTAGCTTTGTAGATAGGATCGCTAACCACTCGGCTATTCAGGTCGTCGCTAAAATGGATATTGTTTGGTATTCTGAAGAGATAGACATATGCCATCGCGGACTTTACATTATTTTGTTATATCTCAAAAGGCCTGCGTTTTTGTTGAAAGCACCCAGACGGATTATTTTTTTCCGACACCTCCAATTAATATCGTTAATGTATACAAAAACTTAACAAATAATATACCAAAACCTTCCTCGAGAGCCACGCTATCCATTTGTGGAAACAGTATGAAAATCAGTGTAGTAGTTTTTAAGTTTATCGCGAACAGACAGACAGACAGACGCGGCGGAGGACTTTGTTTTATAATATGTAGTGACATAATATTATATGGGTTATGAATAACTTCTTACTTACAAAATATATTTGCAACCAACGCCATATTTATATAATGATACAGAACAATCATAAACTAACCAAATATAGTATTATTATATGGTAGCACTTCACATGGCTATTTGTGTTCGCTATTGGGTGTTTGTTGTATTTGGCAAAATATATGACGTTCAGGCAAACATGCAAATAATGGCAAATACAACCATCCACACATGGTAGTCAAATAACAAACACACAAATATTTGGAAGCAGACACAAAAGCACGTCCGGACAAGTTCACGGCGCGTGCGCTTCTAAATATGGCCATTGTGTGGACGGTTTATTTGCTTATTTGCCTATTTGACCCCTTTGATGTGCCTCGAAAAACCGACAAGCGCACAGTAGTAACGCGTGTTTGGTATTGGCCTTATTTGTCAAATAGGCAAATAAGGCCAACACTTTGTCAAATAAACTGTCCACACATGGCAATTATTTGCCAAATATAACAAACACTCAAATACAAATAGCCATGTGAAGTGCCACCTTTACATAAAGTATTTGACATATATTGATCACACTTCAGTGTAATGCTAATTACTAGTACAATCAGCGCTGATCTTCCTGTGGGAGCAACTAATGACGTCATACACGGATGATCTTAGGTAACTCACGAGGATGTTACGTTTTACCGTAATTACTCGACTGGTAATCATGAAGATTTACATACAGGTTATTAGGGGAGCAGAAAATTATATAGAATACATTTTACACCGAAATTTTTAAGAGTTCCCTTGGTAGCGAGATATGAAGTTGAGGCGGATAAAGCTCCGAGCAAAAGTATGTACCTGTACGAAATAAATGTATATTATTCACTTAAGTTCCTACGAGGTTTAAATTTTTCATTCGGCCTTGTATGAAGGTACCTAAGTAGTAAGGGTATCGCAATTTTTTCTGCCACTTTGCTTCATACTACACCACAATGAATAAAAAAATAATTTACTTCATAAAATGTTTCATAAAAGTTGTTTATCATCTACAGTTGATTTTCCTTTTGTGAAATCATAATGCTCTTTGTGCATAATTGAGTTTATATTAAAAATGACTCAATAGTTGGTCCAATAAAATTTTTCAAAAATTTTGCTAATAGCGGGAAGAATAGAAATTGGTCGGTAGTTAGTGGGATCCTCTGGATTTCCATTCTTGAATAAGAAATTCCATCAAATTTGGAAATGTGCCACTTTCAATGCACTTATTAAAAATTAATACTAGATGTGGCGCTATTCTATGACTAAGGTCTTATAATGACAATATAAGACCTTGGTTTAAAGACATTTAATCTCATAAGATTTAACATAAAATCACTTATATGATATTACTTAAAGTTTCTATGACTTAGCATGCAAAACAAACAATTACAAAAAATGAAGGTACTTACATATAAATTTCTCAACAAAACAACATCAACATAATATTTTATATTTATACGGAATAAGAAGGACTGGATGTGGCTAACGACTTATAAAGATTAACAGTTGAAGTAAACTAAAATAATACCTACGGCTTGAACAATAGCACAAATAAGAAAACTTAAATCATGAGTGATTCTGCATTCGAGCATTTTTTAAACCATGTTATTGATTTTATTCGTAACAAAGTGAAGATAAAAAAATACTTAAAATGAAGTATAATTATTATTATATTAATTAGTGTTGTTTATAATAATATGTGCTTTAAGTTTTTTTTCAATAATGCCGTACTTTAAATTTATTTTATAGTATTTGGAAGTTTGTTATAAATATGAATTCCCTGGTAAGTTAAGTTCCTTTTACCGTAATTAGTTCTTGGTGGACCTCAGTCATATAATATATAAAGACTGTCAACTAGTTTTTGTTTAATTTGTAACTGGCCATAATCGGATTCTGTCAAAATATTCAATGGCCTAATCTTCGATCATTTATACGTCTCGATAGACTGTACAGCTGTGGAAACGTCGAAAAAAATTGACGTTGGCAGTTAGCCTCTATTTTGAGCAATGCACGCACACTGATACAAAGTGACATACATATCTCGAGTGTAAGACGTAGCTTGTCACGTACACTAAGTCTAGTAGCAAGACGCTCTTTCCAGACGTATAAATTATTTAAGGACCTAACAAATATTTTGAATGAAGCGCAAGTTAGAAATTGATTTTATATTACACCTCGGAAAGTGCCATCGTATTAATTAAGGTGACATTTGGGCCTAATGTTCGTCATTTATAACCTCAGACAATTCAACCTAAAGACCTCGCTTTCGTGAATTTTAGTACGAAAACAAAATCGCCAACACCTGACGGGGTGGTTTTCATTTCGTTCAAAGACTTGTCAAAGTCAGCATTGTCAGTAACGACTCATTAGTGATGGGCGAAAGATATTTATAAAATCTAGAAAACAGTCGAATCGATCTTGGTATAACGGAATAATAAACAAACATGTTAATTAATATACAAGCTATTTTTGAAGTGAAAACTTGTTTTAGAGCGGTACGCATATTCTTGGATGAGATAAAATCTCTGGACTCGCGACACCGTTACGAGACGCAGCTATAGTGTGTGCATATATGCATGTACATATTATAGCAGACCGCTTTTTTGCTGCATGCATCCGGCGTTCATCTGATAAGACACACGATCATGTCAATACAAAAAACCATGAAGAACAACATGGAAATGTATTTTATCAAAAAATATACCCCATCTTATAATGTTACTTTATAAACAGTCACAGTTTAACCTAAATGACGCGCTACTGCGAATATGCGATTCGACGAAATTCCCGAACACGCCAAAAGAAGTATAACTTATAAATGTACAATACATGTACAATAAAAATAAGAGAAGAAAACTTTGTAGATGGAGCGAGATGCACAAGAAAAAGCTTGTCTGAGAAAATCAAGAGAAATTTCGTGTCTCTTTTTAAATTGCGTATACTGTGCGCTTTGCACATAGCTAGTTAGCACACTTAAACTTTATACAGAGAAGAAATTCAGCACTGAGTTAAATTGCTGTAATATAAATTTAGCAGGTGACCCGACAGACGTTGTTGTGTTCATAGTTACAAAAACAAGTGTGTGTCAGCTCCGACGCACAACTGGAGTTTACTCCTCAAGAACGATTGTCTTTGAACAAGTACTTAACAAAATCAAGTCCAAGTGGAGTCGGTTACAAACAGACATACAGCAGAAGATAATTGATTATGTGCATAGCTCATATAAATTTGTATGAACTATATTGATAATTCAATATTTAATAAATACTAAGCACACATGTTGATATACATATAAAATACATGTCATATTAATGTATGAATTGTAACTTACTTAGTACCCACGTGCTTATCAGATTTTCCGGCACTATTATTTACACCACTTTCTTCCATAATTTATAGAATGTTCACTTAAATTTATGAAAGTATAATAATAAATCAATTTCAATAATATAATAAAGCTAAATAAATACAAGAATGGAAAAATTATGTTTGCTATCCGTATCACTGCAATACAACTAATATAGGGACCCAGCGCCTAGACTGTCACGCCAACTGAAAAGTGAAAGGTGCGCGAGAAATGATTCGCACCAAAAAAGTTACTATCCCATTTGATGAGTAGGTTTCACTCTCCATATTTTTCTCATACCGGGCGCCTTATATGAAAATCGATTCTTAAAGAGTGAACTCCAAAAACTCTTGCGGATGGAATTTCGTAAAATCCGTTCTTAGCTGACCTCTGGGTACTCCTCAAAATTAATATTACTACTAAATTTGAAGTGGTTTATGGTTCTAGAGATATCGCGATGAGTGAAAGTGCTGTTATATTGTAATAAGTATTTCGAATTAATATAGAACCTTCATCGTATGAGATTTTTGAATGAAACTTTCTTAACTTGCTACCTATGTAGTTTTATTTATTTATTATTTTATTTTATGGAAATAAGAGACGAGACGAGCATGACGTTCAGCTGATGGTAATTGATACGCCGTACCCATTACAATGCCGTGCCGCTGAGGATTCTTGAAAAACCCATTAATTCTGAGCGGCAATACAATTGCGCTCGTCACCTTGAGACATAAGATGTTAAGTCTCATGTGCCCAGTAATTTCACTTGCTACGGCGCCCTTCAGATCGAAACACAGTAATGTTTACACTTTACTGCTTCACTAGCCTTTCTCTAGCCGACTTCCTGTGCAACGGAGCCTCCCACTGGTAAAATAAAAGTTCTATAAAAAAAAATGTGCAACAATTGACTATCGACTTTCAGTTGTTTTCTTTATTCGGCTGCATTATTTTATTTTTATACGGTCGCAAACCGTTTTCGATTAACGAACATGGCTGCTTGATGAAAAGCATCAACCACTTCATTGTTTAATGGTAAAGCGCGGACATGGCACACGTCATGGTCTTGTGTTGTTTTTTTTCGTAGTGCATTCTATCCATGACGATTCTTTCACCACGGGTGCACACAGTTTGACTCAAATCGATCGGCGAATCCGGTAAACCGACTCACGTAGCGACCCGACTCTTACTGGTCATTTTAACCGAAACCAATTAGGTTAACCGATCTGGTTCAACCGAAAGCAGTCGTCGTATACTGTGGCCGAACTAATGTAAAGGAATCATGGGGGTTTGTTATAATATTTGTTACTCCGTTACAAAACAATCTCAATACTTTAAATTTTCGTTAAGATCAACCCTCGATTTTTATGATAATTAACTTACGTCTTAGATCATTTTTATACGCTTTAAATTAGCTTCACTTGTATGTTTGTAATTGACTTCTTTAGACGCAATTTTGACCCACTTTAAACGGCCAGATTTCATCCAAACTTTGTAGATTTATCGAGGGCCGATGGCAATACACTAATATGATAAAATTAATCCATTATTCAATTTGCAAACTAATATTTTTGTCAACTTATGTAATTTTTATCTATAGTCGATAAGGCAGGAATTGATGTTAAAGTACTTAACAGTTTTAAAATTACGCTTTTTAATTGTAAAAAAAATGTGCTTTTTAAGATATTATTATAATAATAATTATTCTACACCGCACACATTTTTTTATAATTAAATATATATTCTTTTTTACACTATTTTCAATTTAAATTTATTAAAATTTATTTTCTTTTTTTTAGTGGAATTTTATATAAAGCGAGCTTTTTAGTTTTATTAAACTATTATTCACTAAATTCAGACAGACTTTGACATACAAATCGCAGGTGTAAGATGTGGCTTGTCACGCACACTTAAGTAATAAGCCTGGCCTGTTTTCATTAGATGTCTAGCAGCAAGATACTCTATGTAGACGTATAAATTATGTAAGATTTATGTTATGTATGTTGTTTCAGAAATATGTGAGTGAGCTGACCGTGGTACGAGACTGTGTCCCAACTTGCAGTGAGAAAGGTAAATATCTATCTCTTTGCAGTATTATCTTTTGGCATAATACAGTTGACATACACATGATTTACACGGTCGCCAAGCAATCTTGGGGAGACAAGAATTACCAGTGGGAGGCTCCTTTGCACCGGATGCCGGCTAGATTATGGCTACCACAATTGCGCCTATTTCTGCCGTGAAGCTGTAATGTGTAAGCGTAACTGTGTTACAGTCTGAAGGGCGCCGTAGCTAGTAAAGTTACTGGGCAAATAAGACTTGACAACTTATGTCTCAAGGTGACGAGCGCACTAAAGTGCCGCTCAGAATTTTTGGGTTTTTCAATAATCCTGAGCGCCACTGCGTTGTAATTGGCAGGGCGTATCAATTAACATCACCTGAAAGTGCTGCTCGTCTTATCCCTTCTTATCCCTTATTTTAATAAAATAAAAAAACAAATCTATTGAGAGCCACAGAAAGTTGTTTTTTCCGAGAGATAAAATTTTTAATGTAAAGTAATTGTAATAGTTCTGAATTCCTCCAGGAATTCCTCTGGTTTTGCAAGAGAATATGGCGGGCGTGATCACTTAACTAACACCAGGTGACCCGTACGCTCGTTTGTCCTCCTTTTCTTTGAGAAAAAGTGTCAGTCAAATAAAATAAATGCACTCGAAGAATTGTGAGGTCAAGTATTTATTTATTATATTTTAGTAGGTAACCAATAGTTCTAACTCTTATATTCTTTATCACGGGAGTGTTCGGAAGAGCTGTTTCACCTGATCCTGCCGCTGATATCCACCTTCGTACGACTCCTCTTAAATTGGGACATCATCCCCACCATCTGAATGTGTGGCAGTTCTCCACAGTGCGGTTTTCAAGGAACTTTCCACGTTCTACAAAGCTGTGGAAAGAGCTTCCTTGTGCGGTGTTTCCGGGACGATACGACCTTCCTTAAGGTTCGGCATCGCTCCTGTGATTCCTCTGTTGTTGCAAGAGTTCCTCTCGTTTGTCCTTCTTTTTCATAAAAAAAAGTTGTGACATCACATAGTAAAATTGTAACAGAATAAAAAATCAGAAATTTAACAATATTTTCTCCTTAAAGACAAATAATATTTAAATTGAAAATAATTTTCTCATGTTACTCAACATATTCACACCCAAATAATTCATTTTTTCAATTATTTCACAATCTATGCAACACGTATATAACAATAAAACATAATTTATGCTCTCAATTTAGGTCAGGTTTCCATATTCACGCAATTTTCCCTCAAATCTTATAACATTTTAGAAATGTATGCGGCACACTTGCATAGTAATAATTACCCTTTCCTTGCCTATTTTTGACCTACTTTCATGCTCAAGATTATACTACAGTATTTAACCAGCATACTCAAGAAGCAAACTTTTAATGACACAACGTTTAGAATGAATAACCTCGAATAAACAGACAACCAACATTGGACAAGTTTTTGGCTGGTCTTGTTTTAAATAAAGTAAGCATTTAATTCAAATACACTGTATTTTATTTGAAATATTTACTTTATCAACTCATTTTGACTCAATTATCGAAAAAGATCCCAAATTTTTAATAAAAAAACTAACGTCAAAAAAATCAGCTTGTTCAAAAAAATCGTATTGGTTTTAGGGTTCCATAGCCAATGGCAAAAAACGGGATAGATTCGTAATGTCTGTCTGTCCGTGAATGTCACAGCCACTTTTTTTCAAAACTATAAAAAACTATACCGTTGAAACTCGGTAATTAGATGGATTCTGTGAACCGCATGAACATTTTCACACAAAAATAGAAAAAAATACTATAAGTTTTGGGGGTAATACTTAGAACTATTAAATTAATTTTCTTTTTCATCACATCACATCCATCCCACACGTTTGGGACGTGTGGGATGGATATCTATGGATAGGTCTTCAAAAATGATATGAGGTTTCTAATATCACATTTTTCTAAGCTGAATAGTTTGCCCAGTAGACACTTCAAAAGTGGTAAATGTGTCAAACCCCCTGTCACTTCTAAAATAAAAGAATGATTAAATTAAAAAATATAATATAATGTACAATACCATGCAAATTTCCACCGAAAATTGGTTTGAACGAGATCTAGTAAGTAGTTTTTTTTAATCCGTCATAAATCGTTACAACGAACTACAAGAACTTTTATATAATGTTAATTGTTGCTACGGAACCCTTCATGGGCGAGTCCGACTCGCACTTGGCCGCTTTTTGGTCCTTGAAGTCTAAACCTTTTGATGTGAAATGTAATAAGCATTCAGTTTTATATTATTGTCCTTTTTTTCATTTATAAATAGATTTGATTAATTTTTATCCATATTTTGCTGGTACGAAATAACAGGTACATGAAATTCTCTATGAAATTCCTTTTGATGTGCTTAAATTTTTCGATAATTTACCATAGTGATGTATATTTTTTTATACAATCAAGGTGTAGAAGAATTATTATTTTAATAATATCTTCAAAAGCACCCCACGCTTTTTTTACAATAAAATATATTTTTTTACACTACTTTCAATTTAAATTAATTAAAATTTATTTTCTATTTTTTATATAAAGCGTGAATAAGTAATTATATTATTTATTTGACGTGATATATCTCTCTTCTGGGTTTAATTACACAAATTAAATTTGAAAACAATATTTATGAACGATGTGGGACTCGCAGTAGCAGTAGAGTGTACGAGAAGAAATGAGGGTTATCACTTTAAAAAATCACAAATTGTTTAAATCTTATCAACTAAACTATATATTTTACTCCAAAGTGTCTAACAGATAAATAAATTACCGTTTGCGTCGTAAAAGCACGACAAAAATTGGAATAGTGAATGTTACAACAATTTCTTTGGCACTATAGTTAACGACAAGCTGTTACATTATCACAAAAAGTGTTATTTTTTAAATATACTTAGTATTAATTAGAATTCTTAATTAGTGTGAGAATTAATTTTAATATTCTTAGATAATATATAAACAAATAGTTATACTAAAAAAATATTTGAGTCAAGTCTCACACGGTAGAAGTGAAACTTTTGAAAAGTTTATGATTAAAAAGACTCATTAAAAAGTATTGAAAAAAAAAATACAGCCGCTTCATATAAACTGTGTCTTTATAAATAAATATTATTTTTTTTTACAATTAAACCGTATTACCCGGTTTAATTAAAAATGCTCTCATATAATTTGCAGTAAGTGACTAACTTTGTAGGGATAATTCTTTTACGCACTAGTGTGTTATATTATAATGTTCGTTTTATGACCCTAAGTACGATGTAGTAAGGCTCACTTTACTAGCAAGTGTGTTGAAAATAAATAATATATGTTACGGTTATAGAAAGCATGAGCAATATCAATACTATAGAAATTAAAAACAAAGGATCTAGGTTGAGCCCTGAGGGACACCGGATGTTGCAATGTAAGTGTCAGACTTCAATCCATCCCAAACAATCTTTGCTGGTCTGTTTAATAAATAGCACTTCCATACCTCCAAGATTGCATTCGAGATTCCAAAATTGTTTAATATAATGATAAGAATATGGTGATTCACCATATCAAACGGTTTCGAGAAATCAAGCAGCGTTAACTTATTGATTTTTGTCCACAGTATCAATTATACCTATCAAATGATTTATAAAGGTTGCTGTTGCTGACGTGTTGTGTTGTTGCATGAAAAGACTTTTAAAACCTTTGAACAAACTCAGATAATAGAAATGGGACAGTAATTTTTGCCAGTTTCTTATTGCTGTTTTTTTTTTAAATAAGTACTATTCTTATCTCTTTCCATAGGATATAAAAACTTGTAATTATACCTTTTTCGTGTGCACATAGGTTTAGAAATACTGGCAGCACTGTGCTCAAACTATATAGTTTCCATTATTTTTAAATTATACCTCTTTGGATATGTAAATGTTAGGCAGTCATAGTAGTTGTCATTATTATCATCCCAATATATTATAGAGGCCACTAACTTAACACTCTACCAAAATGCTCAGCGAATTTATTACAAA
Organism: Leptidea reali; assembly: GCA_949711725.1. NCBI lineage: Eukaryota > Metazoa > Arthropoda > Insecta > Lepidoptera > Pieridae > Leptidea > Leptidea reali. The sequence goes on along the minus strand of CATIXN010000023.1, from coordinate 15,773,944 downwards.
TATCTGATTTTGAATCTGCTTGTATTTTATTTTTCGTAACGTTTTACAATAATTATTTGGAATTTCTTCCAAACATTTGTTTTTTAAATTTCTGGGACTATGTTATAAAACCAATATCATTGTCAACAAAACACTTAATCGACTTTACCAAGTTTATGTTTATTCCTACTGTTAAATAAAAATCTTAAATCATTAACACAATGTTAATGATTTTAAAGCAAAGTTAATGAAATAAATTAATAATGAGAAAAATGTCAAAACATGATTGAAATAAATGTAAAAAGATACCTTCTTCTTTCATACACGTCATTAGAGGAATTGAATGAAAGGGAAAAAGGCTATCGCACACTTACAAATACATTTAATTACGCGCATCAAGTTGGGTAAGTATCTCAATAGCACATTCTAAAATGGGAGACTATTAAGAAAAATTTATAAATATCTATCTATTCGCATTTACCAAGTAAGTAGAGCTCTCATATTATTATGAGTCAAAAATCATAAGTCATAGATAATTTATATGTCTAGATGACTATGACAGCCGTGAAAACGTCAAAAAAAGTAATATTTAGAACTAACCTCTATTTTGACAAATTCAAGCACACTAACAGAAACCGTCATACAAATCGCGAGTGAAAGACGTAGCTTGTCACGCACACTAAAGTATCCTGGCCTGTTTTATCGGTTGTCTAATTGAAAGAGACTATCTAAAGTTTAGATAGTCTCTTTTATTATTTATACGTTTAGATTTAAACATATAAATAATTTAAGATAATAATAATTATTTGCTATAAGGATTAATAAGTTGTTAAGAAGATGTTGATTAAGAAATTAAATGGTTTTTATTTGATTTGATTTATTTATTGTTATGAAATTAAGTGTATGACTAAACTTAAGCCATTGCTAATTAATGTTATGAGTTCCATTAACGTTTTGATTTTTGATTTTAAAGTACTACTGTTATAGGTAATGACTTCTAGCCGTTATGGGATGAGATAGGGATTTTCTCAGTAATATTTATTAATATACACATCAGATAGCCTGATATTATTTATAAGGGATTAGTAATTTTAAAATAACTTCATAACAAATTGCGTTATTTTGCGTAGTTAAATATCAGGCTGTCTGTGCAATGAAATCCGCAAATAACAATAAACCTACGCAATTATGATCGAATGTCATATTTAAGGATAGCGAGCAAAAACGAGGATATAAGTCACCTAACCTAATGGTAAGTGATCAACGACACCAATACTATAGGTCACTTCTACCACACTACTACTCATGGGTAGGTCTGTAGGTGTGTATTTTAAAATAACAGTTTTGTGTGTTTATATATAAACTCTAGGAGATCCTTTCGCCTGAGTGTACCTCGGATCAATAATTTTTTTATTGTTATAACTTTTTCAGACTTGTGGTTGTTAGGTGTGCGCTCTGCTTTAATATTTATTTCTATAATTCTATATAATTAAATTTATACAAGACGACTGTAACAAAATATTATTTTAATGATGAAACTTAACGATGTGTCTGGAGAATATGCCTTGAAATATTATGTAAGTAGATTTTTCAGTGGAGTTGTGCAAATATAGTTTTTAACGATTCCGCAGAATTTTTTTCATAACGTCACGAATAATGAGAAAGATACGGTTAAAACATTACATTTAAACAAATTTATTAATTTAATTTGCTGTGTTAAATGTTTACTGCCTAATTCTATGCGACTTATATGATTTTTCAACATGTCTCCAGATTTTTAAAACTAAAAGTGTTATGATATTCAAAAGAATTGTTAAAAGACGTTAATCTACGCTACCGGAAGACGCAGTGTTAGTAGGTAGGGCCCCCACAAGATGGACCGACGATCTGGTCAAGATCACCGGAATACGTTGGATGAGCCAAAGCTCAGCTTTTAAGGGACCAAATGGCATCTATTCCGTAACGAACTAAAGAAGAATTACATAAATGTCCTTTTACATCCCTCCGTCGTAATCCTCAGTACTGAGGGTTGTGACCACTTTCTCTCGTATGATCGCTCTCCATCTATTTCTGTCTCTGGCGGTGTGAAAGGCATTGTGAACCGTAGAGTCGAGGGCGGAGCGGATCTGGTCGGACCATCGTGTTGGACTGCGTCCACGAGGCCTCTTCCCATCTATTTTGCCGACCACAATGAGCCTCTCAAGGTTTCCATCGTCCTTCCTTGCGTGGTGTACATACATAAAAAAATACCAACCGAATTGAGAACCTCCTCCTTTTTTAAGTCGCATAAAAACAACACAAATGTTATTATGTTACAACCTATCGAAAAATTTAAATTTCGTAAATCTGCGATAAAAATTCTGCACAGTTTCAACCATATGGAATGCTGCCAAGTACACGTAACGATTGTGAATAACCAATTGTGAATAAAACATTTGATATTAATCATTTTAAAACAATGCATAATTTATATTCATATCATTTTATACAGTATTTTACTACACTACATTTATAAAGATAATTCGCATTCGTAGAGATCTAATTGTCGAGGATCCAGATAGAAAAGCAATGAAACTTCGCATGTATAACTGTCTAAAGTCACTGGTTGACAGTGGGAGGCACCTTTGCACAGGATGCCTGCCAGATTATGGGTACCACAACGGCGCCTATTTCTGCCGTGAAGCAATAATGTGTAAGTATTACTGCTAGTGAAATTACTGGGCAAAGGTTACGAGCGCAATTGTAGTCCCGCTCAGAGTTTTTGGGTTTTTCAAGAATCCTGAGCGGCACTGCATTGTAATTTTCAGGGCGTATCAATTACCATCAGTTGAACGTCCTGCTCGTCTCGTCCCTTATCGACATAAAAACTGCCAAACATTTGTAAAATTGACAAATTCGAAAAGCACGTTATTATTTGTAAAAATATCATTGGGTTATATTTTAGACTTAGCTTGCCTGTTCCCAAAGACTAAAATATGACGAAATATCTAATATGTCTGTCAATACCCCAGAATGTAACTGTACATAGGAAATGCAATTTTTCGATAGAATGTTGTCTAGGATGTACTGCACCGGTTGAGCTAAACAAAAAAAAAGTTGGTTGTACTGCTACATTAAAAAAGATCATTTAAATTTTATTTCAATCATATTAATAAAATTGTTTACATAAGAAACCAAAGGAACACCAACAACCAACAACAGACACCAAATTTGCTCAAACATTACTAAGATTCTATATGATCTAGTAAGAAGAGTATTACAATACTTGTTACATTAAATTAAAACTATCATTACGGGAAGTGTACCATGAATAATGGCATCATTTCCGCGTTGGATAGCTAGGCTGACTCGTTGATCGTAATAGCTGCCAGCGCTTGGGTTTTCAGTAGCCCTATTGATACGCGTAGATAAGACTTTGTAAATTATCCGCGTCTCTGGGTCCGACGGGCCAAGTCTCTCGACGCAAAACGTCACAAAAATGTATCACACCTTCAGACCAACATATTTGCGACTTTTGCTATCTTCGGCAGTTGAACCCCCGGCACCAAATAACGTAACTTGGACATGAGAAGTCTGTCTGTCATGAGAAGCCAGAGTCCGGCGTCCCATACCATCGCCCTTCCCCGTGCCCAAGCCACTAGGGGCATTCCATGAGGACACTTGCGGTAATACCATTTGGCTCTAAAACAGCTGGTATATTAAGAGCGGTAAAAGCCTCGGATAATTAACTAGAATTGTGTCAAATTTTATTTGTGTATTAATCCTAGAAGTGAGGGTTATCACTTTAAAAACATAACAGATTGTTTAAAATTGCTAATTATAATATGCTTTTTTTTTTGCCTACAGAATGGTGGGGTGCACGAACATTTTGCTGCGAGACTGACGAATGTAATGGCGCCTTCACACACACGCCGGTCGTCGCTCTCATCGCCGCCATATTCACCGCAGTGTTACTTGCACACTGACAAGCTTTAAATTAATATATTATATTTCATCACTAGATGTAATACTTAGGTCATACTGTAAGTTTCTGAATTCTCATTAATAATGCAACATATTATGTTTTGTAATTTATTTATTTTAAATTTAATGAGTACACTTTTAACATAATGATTTATATATCTTGCCAAACTTCAACAGTTTCTCGGCAAGTTATTGTGCTTCAAAAAAATTTATGTGTACATACTTAACCACCTTTTACTTTAAACTGGACTATTGGAACTATAAAAAAGAAACGATTTACCTAAGCTATCCTAAATTATTGATCGGTATATTTATTGTTTTACAACATGTATTCCTTTATAATATACAAACTTTTGCATTATTTGGTACTATTGTATAAAGAAAGATAACATTCCTTGAAGCCTCGTGGAATGCATTCACTGCCTCATTAGGGCTTATAAATCAAATACATTTAAAATTATCTTTAATTTTCGGAACTTGAAAAATCATAAGATGCTTGGTCTGGTGAATGAATGATCTGTTCTATTTAATTTAATTTTTGAAGACTTTTGAAATATAAATTTGAAAAGCCTTCAAAAACAAGCTGTGTTATATCATGCAGTATCATCATTTAGTGCGAAACATCTGAATATTCAGGTGAGCATACAAAGTCTTTTGCACTTAGCTCATATAAATACCTAACAAAGTACAATCTGCTGACATTGAATTTTTTATCAGTTGCAATGATTGGCAATCGCCGGGTCATGAATTTACTGAAACAGGAACACACAGAGATAGGAGATGGACCTTCACCATCAACATTAAAAAAGTTTCTGACAATTTTTTTGCTTAAGCTGTAACTAAAATAATTCATTGCCCGACACACGAAACGATGCAAAAATTTAATTTTTTTTAAGCCATTCCAGAAGCTTTCAGTGTGGCCTTTGTAAAATACAGAAATTTCAGATCTCATTAAATATTTATATACTTATGGGTCCTGCAAATGCGTTGAACTAAACATCTTATAAATATAAAGTAAACATCTTATTATTTGTGCATTCATAGAAATATTCAAAACCTTTAAAGTATTCAAATGAGGATCACATTAAAAACATGCAATAAAGGAAATTTGGCAGTTATGAATTTTGTAAGTCAATATGCAATAAATTGTATTCAGTAGTAGTAGTGGCTTTACATCTGCTACACAATAACATAGATTACGCAATTTTGCAGCTAATCAATCAGTTTCTCCTGTAATCATAAAAGCATTCTGTGAATAAGATTCCATCAATATTGTAAATATTTTAAAAGCTTTTTAAAATCTCCTTTCTTTGATTTTCTTCTGCACTACATCCTTATAAAAGTTTGAAAAATTGTATAAAACCTAATCCAGCAAACTCCATTCATTTGATACTCATATAGGAGTTCATTAAAAAAGTATGCGCTGCTAACAGAAGCACGCAAAGGCCATGGTGATAATAAAAGCTGTGTTTCACAATTAAATAATCCACAAAATTTTGTGTCTACATCGACTAATGAAGACTTTTTTAATGAAGCGCTTACCCTTGATGTTAAACTAGATCATGATTCTCCTAAAAAAATATCGTCATCGGAACTAAACCGGTGTTTAGTTGAAAATTTCAGGTCAATCGAAAGAGGAATTAAAATGGATGCAAATTTGCCCGAGACAAATAAAATTGCAAATTAATGAAAAGCTTCTAAACAATTAAATTCCTATAATCCCTAGCAAATTGAGTCATCTACAGGGAATCTACATCGTGAACATGAGCATATCTCCTTATTTCCCTTAGAACGGCATTTACGTTTTCCTTGGGGATTCCATTCTTAGTCTTTTCCCGGAATTACGTTATGCCTATCTAGCGCCTTTTAAGTCTTTTTATTATTATTTGTTTATTTTTTTATTATTTGTATTTGTTTTTATATTCTACTATTGTCACAGCCATCGTATTCGGATTACTTGGCATATTCATGCCAGCGCAGTGAACTTGAAGGAATAAGCTTCGATCTTTACAGCCCACGAGCTGACCTCATGTGACGTGGTAGTCACAATATTGTCTTCTTATCCCTTCAGCACATCACCGGTCTGGTCTTCGCATTAACGCCTGTTTTAACTATTTAATACTTTTAAATGGTTGGGGTTATCGTATACATACTTAAATCCATGGAACTATTGTTCCTCTTAACAAGCACGTCCTTTGATTCCCACTTATTTTGACGAGTGGTTATAGACAATGGATTTGGTTGGAAAATTTATGGATTAAGTTATATTATTATTAAAAATAAATCAAAATTAAGTTCTTCAGTTAGTGTTTGGCACTATTTCCACATAAAGTCTCAAAATAATCGTTATTTCTGAAAGACTAAACAATGACAATTCTAATAATTTCGATATAAAAAAAACTAAAACTATTGCTATTTAGCAATAGTTTAAGTTTGAGTATTTTTTGCTATTGGAAATAATATAAATAAAACAACGAAGCCAAACAGAATTCTACAAAGCAATTAAGTTTGCAATCCCACTAAAACCACTTCTCTATTTAATATTCAAATCGAAAAACGCTGACTTATCTTGTTCAGACTGTTGGCGGTATTTCTGTGTCCATTTAAATATTTCGTTAACTCTACACTTAAATAAGAGGTGAGCAACTTGATTTTAATTATAATTCAATTTTGTGAGCTGTTTTTAATGTTTTATTTATCTTTTTAGCATTCTATTCTCGCCGTCAAAACTTGCCCATAATATAACATTTTTTGCATCTTTGGAGTCCATATAACAATGATGTTTTGTTTGTATTTATATATATTCGTCATCCTTATTCATAGTTTGAGCATTAAATTTATTTCGATTATCTATTTTAGAGGAAAATTTCGTATGCTGAATGCAAATTTTATTTGATTTGCGCTGATTTTTGAATTTGTTATCTTCGACCGATTGATCTGAAATTTTATATGTATTTTTGGTTCACAATACATCTAGAATCAGCTCCAAGTATATGGACTCTTCATCAGTAAAAAGTGGGACATTTAATTTATTAATATGAGCTTGTTTTCTTGTCATCATTAGATGGCTACTGTGCTTCATTAGGCTCCTCATGAGTCAACACCACATACATATTTTTAAGTAACAAATGAAAGGGTTTGCTGATAAGAATATAAAAAAAACATTAAAATTAACATTCCTTTGTCATAATATTTATTTTGATTCCTAATCAATGTTAGTGTAGAAATAAAATAGTTTGCTTTAAAAACTTAGATCGCAAACCAGCATCGGTTTCGAGAAGCACACAAGCTTAAAATAAGTATGAATAATTTGGAATAATAATATGAAGTGAGCACCGAATTCACTAATTACACTTCAAACGAAGCTTAATAAAACACAGTTTTATCTTAAATAGTTCATATTACAATATTAATCTCGATTAAAGACAAAGCGATTTCAGCAATACATTCAAAGCGCGTTCGCATAATCCGAGTTTACATGTCAGAAATAACAGCTATAAAATCAACGAATAAAGCTGTCAAAACTGTCATTGATGAATATGAATTAAATCCAAACTGTTATTTATAATTTTTTCTATTACCATAATGACGGTGACAGGTCTGGAAAGCGATCTAATTGCTAAGCTTCTAAAATTCAGTCGTAATTTAATGTCAACCGCTGAATTGAATTTACTTTGCGTTAGTTAAATGCGTTTTAAACTTAGTTCATATTGTTTTAATCACGATCTACTTAAATGGTTAAATCTACTAGCAAGAAAGGCCTATGCGTAAGTCTCAATAAATACATATAATTTTATACTTAGATATTTACGATATTTTTAAGATTAATTACTTTTATGTTTAGTTTAACAATTTGTCGATCGATCAATTAATTTCTAATTAAATAATGAATTGCTTTATTAGGTTAGTAAATGATGAAACGCTTTATAGATATCAAAATCTATTCTAAATTATCATAGTTCAAAGTAACCTGTAGCCTTTATAATATAGATTTAGAAATAAAGAATATTAAGAGTTAATAATCACGATTTATGTAGTCTAATCGTCGAAAGTTGATAATTATTATAAACCATCTCAAAGTACTGTCGTTTAATTATCGCAGTTCGATTTTGTGGTACGAGGTACGTGGCGCGAGTCGTGTATTGTATTCAAATTTTATCAATGTTGAACGAAGTCAGTTTAATTGTAAAAGAATATCAAGTAAAGTTTATTTACTAGCCACTAAATCGACACTTTAGTAGAAATCTATCGAATACTTTGAAATCATATACCAATTAACTTGAAAAAGAAGATTTGGCTTGCAAATGTGACGATTTTTATACAAAAACACAAAATGAAAATTTGATAAAATTTGTACTAGGTATGGTTTTTAACATGGACAAAGACACTACGGTAAACATATTAAATAATAATAATATAATATAATATTGACACACTTTTTTTACACAAATTATCTTGCCTCAAGTTAAGCATATATAGCCTGTATTATGCGTTACAAGACAACGATATATTTAATACAATATACTTACTTAAACATACATAAATACATTTAAATATCCATGACTCGGAAACAAACATCCATATTCATCATATAAATGCTTGCACCTACCGGGATTCGAAACCGGGACCTCTAGCTTAGTAGGTAGGATCGCTAACCACTCGGCTATACAGGTCGTCAGGTATATTGGAGGTATTAAATTTATAAGGGGAGTTTGTTGTTTCTTTCGAAAGATGTAATCGACCCACCTAATTTAAGTTAAATATTGTAATTAAAATCAGATAAATAGTTTTAATTTTATGGCTATTCTGCTAAGTGTTAAGTTAAAGATGATTAATTACCTGTTAATTTACTGATGTAAGTACCCAAATTGTATTGCTTGATATAATATTGTGACGCTTATCGAATGGAATATATTTTTGGCCACTAATATAACAAATGTCGCTAAACTGTATGAAAAATAGTGTGTGTGTGTACTTATATATGCACGCAAGAAGTTATACTTCTTTGGCCTAACGAAGCAAAAATCATTAAAATGATTTATTCCTCGTGCTATACTACGTTTTTAGAAATAACAAATAAATCTTGCAATGATGGCTTTGACAATTAATTATTTAATCATGAATACGGCTGTATGAGCTTGAACCCTTTGCCTGTCCTAATAATGGACGAAGAAACCAAAAAATATAACGAATGACGCAAACGTCAGAAAATTTTAGGAACCAACTTCAGCCTGTTACTTTTGTGTTAGAATAATGCGCGCGCATCTTAAAATTTTACTCTCATCATTTTTTCATAACGCGCCTACAGAAGTATAGCTACAATAAAACCTCCACTTGTATATCAAAATACTTTGCAATTACGTCACTATAAAATATCATAGAAATTATTGTCTGGATTTGTTGCACCTTGTATTTTAAATATGAATGTCAAAGCTTAGATTAATGATTATCTCCGCTGCTCTCCAACTAGATATCAAACGCCCGTAGGCATACTCGAGTCCTCCAGTCTCATTAGGTGTCGTGGCGAACAATGTGTGACGTTGACGTGTCAAAATATTATGTTCTGTCAGACGTTTAATTAATTTCAATGTAAAAGAACACGAAGCGTATGTTACATAATTTGAAAGATACCATTGAGTTTCAAGATGCCACGCACACAAGCATCTAATAGTTGCCGTCATATAAAAATGTTGTTAGGTAGTGCAGTATCTAGTTCTAGCGCAGCGGAGAGCAATCCTTTATCTAAGGTGAAAAGTTAACAATAATCACATTGTCAACATATTTCTTCATTAGTTTGTTCCCATCTTTTCCCGTTTGTTCATCTTTTTAACAGAAAGACAGCTTAATGAGCATAACAGAAATAGCCGTATACTTAATACAGTAAAACCAGCCGCACTGCAAGTACAATCCAAAAGGAATTTCTGAGTTAGGACGCTTTTCGTAAAAACATCGGTCAGCGATTTTAAATAATGTTTTTACTTTGTGAATCACTTCAATGGATAGCTAGTATAAGATAAAATTGGATGCAATTGAAAAAGAACATAATTAAGGTCGAAATATACATAGATAACTACTTATTTAAGATCACCAAATGTAGTAATATTAATTAACGCTTTCACACAACATTCAATACGTTCCTTATCTGGTTGTAGAGAACAATTTTGCATCAAATAACGCATTTTTAAATATTTTAAACAGAAATTCATAATTCGCGCACTCGTAAATAAAAAAAAAAACTGCCAAGTGCGAGTCGGACTCGCCCATGAAGGGTTCCGTAGCAGCAAGTAATTAAGGTTTATGTTTCTGAAATTAAATGTTTATTTTGAAAGGTAAATTGCGGTTTACAATTAATGACGAATTAAAAAAAAATAACTTACTAGATAGAAAAAATATACATCACTATGGTAAATTATCGAAAAATTACGATTATGACGTATTAAAAAAAACTACTTACTAGATCTCGTTCAAACCAATTTGTGGTGGAAGTTTGCACGGTAATGTACCACATATTTTTTTTTAGTTTTATCATTCTCATACTTTAGAAGTTACAGGGGGGGGTGGACACATCTTACTACTTTGGAAGTGTGTGGAAGAAAAAAGTTGCTGTGACATATGGACGGACAGACAGACAGAAATGACGCATCCTTAAGGGTTCCGTTATTTGCCATTTGGCTACGGAACCCTAAAAAGCAAATTGTCCGTCTTTAGTATACATTTATTATTTGTTTTAAAGGTAGCTTGCATGCGGTACAAAATATATTCATAATTAGTTTTAATTGTACGTAGTTATTATAATTATTATTAACAAAACCTTACCGCCAAAAGTTATTCCATTTGCAATTAGCCAATCAATTTGATATAAATAATTTAAAAAAGGGGCGTATTGTTTTTCATCATTATTATTACATAAATAAAATTTTCTTTTATAATAATGTTAGATTTAATGCTATTATTATAGTTTCTGCTGTTCTAAACAAAGACCAATTTATCACATACTGGCATTTTTATTTTGAAGAACCCTTTTCACTCATTTTCAGGATATTTGAAGAAAGGAGGAGGAGGAAAGGATCAAATGAAAGCCTTTTTTGTGATATTGAGTTATCATGTTGAATTTTGTTTGATACATAATATTTATGAACGAAGCAAGTATATTATATTCTAGGAAATAATTAACGGTAAAATTAAATAGAACAATGTCAGAAAACAAAAATGAATGTGCTGCATAAAATGCTGAGTAAAGTCCTCGAATGGCGACCACGTACCGGAAGACGCAGTGTTGGTACGTTCCCCACAAGATGGACCGACGATCTGGTTAAGATCGCCGGAATACGTTGGATGAGGGCAGCGCAGGACCGATCGTCGTCGTTCTAAAGCATTTATCACGGGGAGTGTTCTGAAGAGCTGTTTAATCTGATTTCTGCTGGCGAATTCCACTATAGCACGACACGCCACAAATTAGGATATCATCCCCACCATCTGGATGCTTGGCATTCCTTCACAGTGCGGTTTTCAAGAAACTTACTTCCACGTACTACAAAGCTGTGGAAAAAGCTTCCTTGTGCGATGTTTCCAGGAAGAAACGACATGGGTACCTTCCTAAAAAGCATGTCCTTATTGCTTTGATTTCTCTAATATTTGCAATAGAATGTGGGCGGTGATCATTTAACATCAGAAACTCGTACGCTCGTTTGTCCTCCTCTTCTATAAAAATATAGATAGTTCATTCTAATTACGAGCTAATTCACCTTATTCCTGCCACCAAGTTCCACCTTCACACGATAAGCCACAAACTAGTGTAGTGAAACTATGTAAAAATAAAATTAATATTAATAAATAAATTTAAAGATATTTTAATAACGTAAAACTAAATTAACTTTAATCATATAACCTATTATTGTATAAAATATTCATATCTTATATTCCTATAACTTTATAAACATTTAATTATTTTCATACTCAATAAATATATTGTCAACGCACAAACAACCACAGCAGACACAATTTTGTTATAACGATTAATGCAAGCAAGCATCTGTTACTAACTGCGAATGCGTACCGGTTTTTGGTTAACGTGTGTTGAAAGGCATAATTAGTATGTCTACCACAGTGATCGACGTCAAGACCTATGTTACCTTATGCAGTTTTATATCGAGTCTTCTAATCTTAATTTTTAGTTTGTGTGTCGTGTAATACTAGTCATTAAGTATATAAATTCTTCTGTGTTGTGCTATAGTGTAATAAATTGTATTTTGAAACTAAAAGTCATTTTAAAACTTTAAAATCCTCAAACCGGCTAAAGTGGTGACCCCGACGTGATTTTTTTTACGGAGCGAAGCTTGGAGAGGGAGGATTTGGATCTGTTTACAAGGCCCATGATATTATACATCAAAGAACAGTGGCGATAAAAAAAATTGTGCAGCTTCAACGAAGAATCAAGATAAAGAATATAAAATTCAAAGAAGGTTGTGTCACCCAAATATAATTCGAAGTAACGGCTCCTATTTAAATGAAAATCACTTCTTTCATGTACAAGAACTTGCTTCACATGGCTCTTTATTGGACTGGATAAGGAAATTAAGGAAATTGAATGAAGCATGTACCGCCTATTACATCAGAGAGATTTCAAAGGCGTTGAAGTACTGTCATGGCTTATGTGTCTTGCACCGCGACATTAAACCTGATATATAATTACTGGGGATACTAACTGCCCAGCCAAACCCAATAAACCGCCACCACTAATCGGGGATTATGGATTGAAGATGTGAAAAAACTCAAAGCAGCAATTGAAACAGTTCTGGAGAAGAAAGACTACATACTAAAGCTTACTTCTAAGAATCAATAATTCGCCTTGTTAGGGAATTGGGATTAATCGGTCACACCTTCACAAGAAAGGATGAGAGATGCTACAGACTAGTTACCAGAAACCTATACCACACCACACCACATGAAGCCATCATCCAAGCAGTTGAAGAAACTGGCAACAAAATATGTGGTGAAATCATAAATGGAGGCCCTGAAAAAAAGCCTTCTTTAAAGATAGTCTTTCTTACAATACTCATCAATTGCATTATGAGAGTTGGTTATTATCCAAGTATATGGAAAATTTCACAAATAATAAATCTTCAAAGATGGAAAACCAATCAATGAAGTTGGCTCATATAGACCGATTAGCCTCTTACCTGTTATGTCTAAGCTCTTTGAAAAAATTGTATTGACAAGGATGATAACAATCTTAAAAGAAAGATCCATAATCCCACGTCACCAATTTGGGTTCAGACAAGAGCATGGCACTATCGAGCAAGTACATAGAGTTATTTACCAAATTAGGAAATCATTAGAGATAAGAGAGTACTGCTGGGTAGCCTTTTTAGATATACAGCAGGCATTTGATAAAGTATGGCACAAGGGCTTTCTGTATAAAATCAAAACCCTATTGCCATATCCCTTCTTTGGATTGCTTAAATCATACATCTCAGAAAGAATATTCCAAGTCAAAGACGGTGAATACACAACTAGGTTCTATGATATTAAGGCAGGAGTACCCCAGGGATCAGTTCTGGGTCCGGTACTGTACACAATCTACACATGTGGCCTGCCAGAAACACCTGATGTATTAACTGCTACATTCGCTGACGACACCGCTATCCTTGCAAGTGATAACAACCGCAACCATGCTTCACAAAAGCTTCAGTGTGGACTGGACAAAATTTAAGACTGGCTAAAAAAATGGCGAATTAAAGCTAGTACATTGAAGTCAACTTAAGTTACTTTCGTTCTCCGACCAGGAGTATGTCCACCTGTGCATCCAGGAGATGCCACACTGCCACACAATGATCAGGTAATAAATTTTTGAAACTAAAAGTCATTTTAAAACTTTAAAATCCTCAAACCGGCTAAACTAGGATATCATCCTCACCAGCTGGTGTATTACTTCGCGGTGCGGTTTTCAAGGAACTTTGGATGACATTTCTTGTGCAGTGTTCTCAATACTAACGTTATTCCTTACCTTCAAGAAAAGCGTTCAAATAGTACCTAAAAGGCTCACGGCGGTAACAGACAGTAACGGCAGCGGTGATCACTTCTCATCAGGTAACACGTACGCTCGTTTTTCATTTCTATAAAAAAATACACAATTTGTCGAGATAAAAACCCTTTGCATTTTTAATAGTAAGTACTCCAATTTGGTGTCGAGAGATTTGGTCAGCGGGGCCCAGAGGTGCGGAGAATGTACAAAGTTCTATCTACGAGCCTCATAAAGGCTACTGGAAACCCAAGCGCTGGCAACTATTTCGGTCAATGGATCAGCCTAGCTATCCAACGCGGAAATGCTGTCAGTATTCTTGGTACACTTAATATAGTTTTAATATTATAAATGTGAATGTAAGTTTGCTTGTTACGCTTTTACGCCGGAGATACTGAACTGATTTTGTTGACATTTGGTACACAGCGATAGACTGAAGCTTGGAAAAGGACATAAGCGACATTTTATGCCAGAAAAATCCATGCTGCCCGCGGGATTTTCGGATTTCGAAATTCACGTTGATGAGCTACTATAACCAATAGAAGGTTTCATTTGCCATAGCATTTTTCCTCAAAATATAATTCATATAATATGTTGGAAACGGGAGCGCAAACGGGAACCGGAACTGGAATAGGACATGAGATAAACTTCAATTCCAAACTTGCTTATTATTTTTAAAAACCCTTTAAATACGCGGACGAAGTCGCAGGCATCAGCTAGTGTAGTTATAAGATTTGTTTTGTTTGAATATATACTCTAATTGTTGGCAAATCTGTATGCCAAATTCTATCTACCTACATCTGTCACTTACGATTACGTAATTGAGTATTACAAAAGATTTCTGGAAACTGTTTAACTTTATATTTAAATATGACTTGTTTGAGCTTTTCAGGTCGTCTGATAAAACATTTGTCATTCGAACGAATACCATTTTAGATTTCGGTCAAGCGATACTGCGGTGTCGAGAAATTTACGACTTGACCGATTTTCTTGGACCCAGATCGGTCGGAGACATTGATAAAGTAATACAGTGTCATTCGCGCGTTAACCATTTTGTTACTGAATAAAACGTCGTCGGACACAATTATTTTTAATTCACAATAAAAGATAACGCATAAGTTCACATAACTTTTGTTTATAAGGCAATAGGTAGGTAATAATATGCTTTAAAACATATACGTAGTCTGGCCATAAATACTGTTACAATTAAAAAATAAACAAAATATTATATTTGAATTTGGAATCTATAATTTTTATATAAATATTCGTTGAGTTTTCTCATTTTGGCGCCGATAAACTGTACAATGTTTTGCGATATTAAAAGTGATAAAGAGGACCGAATCGCTGTGAATGCATTACACAAAGTAGGTATGGAGCCAAATGCAATTCTTAAAACTCTCCATACGCCTGGTATTAGTAAAATGTTTGTGTACCGGGCTATTAATAAGTATAATGTGACCTCCTCTGTTTGTGACAGAAAAAGATCTGGCCGTCCACGTCGTGTTCGTACGGAAAGAAAGAAGAATTCGAAGAAATCCTGCAAAAGATTTTATCTCGGGAGATGAAGATAGCACCTAGAACCATGTCGCGTATTTTAAATGATGACTAAGGACTTGCAGCCTATAAGAGACGTACTGGTCATTTCTTAACAGGTAATTAAGAAAAGAATAGGGTGGTAAAATCGAAACAACTACTGAAGGGGAACGCAAAGGGAGGTCACAGAAAAAATTTGTATGTGGATGAGAATTTTTTTACAATTGAGCTACATTTTAACAATGGAGACCTATTCGAAAAAGCTTTTTATATTTATTTATTAAACGGTAAAAGTAATAAATGTTATTTGCCATAGATTTTTTTTATTTCTTTCAATATTTATGGCAAGACTAGGTTTATTAGACACCGAAGATTCTGTTAAGCCGAAGGGACGATTATAAAATGAAAGATTGGAAATCCGCTCTCAAAAAAATTATGAAAATCGATTGACAATTTATAATTATTGACACTGCTGTCATAAGGCATTTTATGTCATTAACTGGAAATAATTATGACAGTTGAGGCATCAAATTACGGAAACTGTAAGAAAGGTACATACATGAAGCTGAGATAAAGGATTGGTCTCCGCTGCACTCGCAACTAGATACCGCACTTCCTAAGAACAATAGCTTTTTTATTACGTCAACTATTCGATTCCTGTGTGCGTGGCATCTTGACACTTGGCTTTATTGTTATATTATGTCCACTGACCTGTATAAATACCACTGGACAGGCTGTTCCATATGTTTGACAGCAAATTTTTAGTGCCTATTTGAAGCGCCACTTGTGAGCGTCCAGAGAAGTAATTCTGACGTATAATATAAATGGCTGCGAAGGAATCTAAAATACTCTGAAGTATTTTTGCATTTTGCAATTAATTTCTTTCGTTTTACGTGTTATTTATACTTCAAGAATCAACGTCATAAAGTCGACAATTTTTGTAAATAGTTTCCCAACATCTTTCGATCGGCTAAGGTTGTCATCAATAGTTTTAGTTCCGCAGACTCTCGCTACATGACCAACATAGCCAAAATGGCGAATATCAAACAGGCACAAAAGCACTTTGACAGCCGCCAGTACAGTGGTAAATAGTAGAGGTGTGAGAAAAAAGCACAATTGATTTCGTGCCACAGATAACTAAATCTAGGTTAGTTATTGTAGGTTCATAGAAATATAAGGTAATACATAGTACATACTATTTTATACACATAATATTTTCCAGTTTAAATCATTCTTTTTAATGTCAACTTAAGAAAAAAACTTGTTAACATATTTTGTCAAGACGCTGCTAGGTATATTTTGTAATGTTAAATTTCCCGCGTTGGCTGTATGGATGTACCTTTGCATTCCTTGAAGTAAAATAAAACCACTCACCACAGATATGTATATTCCAATACATTTCCCGCCACTTTAAGCGACAATTCGAAGACTTATGGCATTTGTGTGTTTATAAATAAACTAGCTGATCTGACAGACGTCGTTCTGTGCATAATAAATAAAATACTGTTTTTTATGAATTTGTCAGCAATATTTCATAACACCAAGAATTATTTTGTAAAATATGCTCCCTGTCAATGACGTTCTATATTATATATAGAACGTCATTGGACTAAACTGCACTCAATGAAGAAATTCCCATTAAAATCCGTTATTTAGTTTAGGAGACCATCAGTCTTACATGAAACCATAATATCAAATAATGAATATAGTCCAAATATTATTTTCAAAGAAAATGAACAATACCTCTTTTATTGTATACCGGGATAAACCTTATTTCTACGCAGATATTAATTAACTAAACCTACTTATGAGAACAATAAATAAGGCTGTTCAGGGAATCTCAAGATGAATGGATAGAATAATAATTCTGTATTCATTTGTTTCTTTGTACAAGTAATCTTTCTGTATATTAGTGTATTACGCAACTATTTTTTTTATGAAAATAAGGGACAAGACGAACTGGACGTTCAGCTGATGGTAATTGATACGCCCTGCTCATTACAATGCGATACCGCTCAGTATACTTGAAAAGCCCTTGAGCGGCACTACAATTGCGCTCGTCACCTTGCAACATAAGATGTTAAGTCTCATTTGCCCAGTAATTTCACTAGCTACAACGCCCTTCAGACCGAAACACAATATTGTTTACACATTACTGCTTCACGGTAGAAATGGGCGCCATTGTGGTACCCATAATCTAGCCGGCATCGTGTGCAAAGGAGCCTCCCACTAGTTAGGGAGGGTTAACTAGGGAGGTGAGTAGTATTTTACCACAACTATAAAGGAAAGTTTGCGGGATGAAAGTGGTACTTTTCGGCCCTCTGAATTTTTTGTCGTATATGTCATTTTGCACTCGGCTTGAAATGGCCTAATTCCCTCCCTTGTTCAGTAATACACTCGCAAAAAATATTACTCGTACAAAGAAACAAATGAATATAACTTTACAAATAATTTAAGTTTTCTTTAGTGTTAATTCCGCCAATATTTGTTTTTAAAACAATTCGACACGTGTTTCGCCTCTACACGAGGCATCCTCAGGACGTGTTGTCTCGCCAAAATCAAGCACGAGACAGAACACAAAAACTTAACCCTAAAGAAAACTTAAATTATTTGTATAATTATGGATTTTCGCAAAGTAACGCCTAATTCAATGAATATAACTTTGTTATTCTATGCTGTAAGATCGTTCTTCATGCTCACTGAATGGCATTGATTGTGGCGGCATTGTGTGCCGTGTCTCCTATCGATGAGACGATCCTTCCCTCAAATATGTGCGAGGGGAACGATGATGGTTCCATGCGTCAACTTGTGAGGTTGCTGCTTGTGGTGCCAGGTCGACCTGTTATAGTTAATGAATCATTGTATTTGTTGGATGCAATTACTAATTATGACAGTAATCACGACCATCATGTTCACGAAGCATCCTTACACAAACTATGAGTTCAAGTTCTACAAGTTGATGCATCCTATATACGATAATTTATATTAAAACACTAGCTGACCCGACAGACGTTGTTCTGTATATAATAACTAAAATAATGTGTTGATATGAATTTGTCAATATTATATCATAACATCAAAAATTACTTCGTAAAATATGCACCCTGCTGTCGTAATGAAATTTTTTCACAGCAGAACTGTCAAACCGTGCATCAATAAATTTTCTCATAGAAATTATGGTATGGACACATCAAATGAAAAACAAATTTGTTGTTTTTATTTAATTTAGCAGCATTTTCCTATTTATTCACCTTTTAAACCTTCCCTGGGCTTCGACAAATAATTCAAGACCAAAATTTGCCAAATCGGTCTAGCCGTTCTCGAGTTTTAGCGAGACTAACGAACAGCAATTCATTTTTATATACATAGATTTAATTATTTATTACTTTTCATGAAATAATTTCAATATTTCACATATTGGATGCACCTTACAAACTATTTTGTTATGTATTGTAAAATACTCTATTTTATTGAAAAGAGTGGCCGTTGAGTTTATTATATGTTTATCTGACGAGCTCATTTTTTACGAACATATAGTAAATTCAGTAATTTAAAAGAAATTTATAGTGACGATTCAGAAGCGTTTAAGCCTATTTGAATAAAGTTTTATTAAACTTTGACTTTGAAAGGAGAAATAAATTCTTTGTTGCTTATAAACGAATTAAATTTATAAACAATATTTATGAACGATGCAGGACTCAAACCCGCGACCTCTCGCGTTCTGTGCGAGCGCTCTTCCACTGAGCCAACCGTTTTTGTGTAATTAATCCTAGAAGTGAGGGTTAACACTTTACAAAAATAATAAATTGCTTAAAAACGTTTCGATATACGATAGTCAAGTATATATTATGTAGCGCAAAATATAATTTCTTTATCTTCTGAAAACTCTCATGTTAAAATATACTTAGCTAGTAATCAGTCCACGCTTGGCTTCATTTATCAAAGCAAACTATACTCGTACATCATTGGTTATCGCAGCGCACGCCCGATAATGGTTTGTATGTAGGCAAAACTTTTATACTGTGGGAAACGGAACCCTTATAGATTTTTCATCTCTGTCTGTCTATCCGTCCGTATGTCACAGCCACTTTTTTCGAAAACTATAAGAACTATACTGTTGAAACTTGGTAAGTAGATGTATTCTGTGAACGACATTAAGATTTTCACATGAGAATAGAAAAGATACAATAAATTTTGGCGGTTCCCCATACTTAGAACTGAAAAGTTTTTTTTCATCAAACCCATACGTGTGGGATCCATGGATAGGTCTTCAGGTTTCTAATATCATTTTTTTCTAAACTGAATAGTTTGCGCAAGAGACACTTTCAAAGTGGTAAAATGTGCCCCCCCCCCTGTGACTTCCAAAATTAGAAAATGATAAAACTAAAAAAAGTATATGATTACCATGCAAACTACCACCGAAAATTGGTTTGAACGAGATCTAGTGATAAGTTTTTTTTAATACGTCATAAATCGTTACAATGAACTACAAGAACTTTTTTTAATATTATGTTTCGCACTTGGCGGTTTTTTTTAAGGTTTTAATAAGAGGAACAAGATATTGTGTAATGATACTTATTTTTTTTTATGGAATAGGAGGACAAACGAGCGTACGGGTCACCTGGTGTTAAGTGATCACCGCCGCCCACATTCTCTTGCAAAACCAGAGGAATCACAAGAGTGTTGCCGGCCTTTAAGGAAGGTGTACGCGCTTTTTTTGAAGGTACCCATGTCGTATCGTCCCGGAAACACCGCACAAGAAAGCTCATTCCACAGCTTTGTAGTACGTGGAAGAAAGCTCATTGAAAACCGCACTGTGGAGGACCGCCAACATCCAGATGGTGGGGATGATATCCTAACTTGTGGCGTGTCGTGCGAAGGTGGAATGAAGAACTCGTGAGAAGTGCCAGCAGCGCTCCCATTAAAACATCAAGGTAGACTTACTCAAAATAGTTCCAGGTACAATCCTCCATTGTTATGCCGTGTACACATATGACGAACGAGTATAAAAGAGAGCTAGCGTTCGTTAGCTTTCGTAACGAGAAGTAGAGAACATTGTGGCAAGACGTCTGAAAGAGGAAAGAGATTGTGTATCAATATTTGTGGTAAAACTTAATATGTGTTTGCAGCTTCAGTGGGGTCCACATATTGTCCAACTAGCAGATATATTCAGCACTACAGCATACGCCGTTAGAAAGATTATGTACGTGAATTTTGCAACCGCAAGATAAGTGTACTTCAGTTATTTTCACAGCATCATGACGTACGGTATTTTAGTGTAGGGTAATGCTGCTGACAGAAAAAAGAGAGCTGTTCGTGCAATATATCAGCTTGATAATAGACTTAATAGTGATTTTCATTATTATAACACTAGAAATAAGGGATTGCTTTTAACTAATTCTAGTGGGCTTCATAAGATACATAATAGATTTAAATTTTAAGGGTAAACTACACTTTTATAATAAAGTCCCAGCCACTGTTCAGAGATTATCTATAAATAAATTTATATGTTAAAAAATGACTCTGTCGTAAATCCTACTACTCAATCCAAACTAACAACAAATCCTACAAACAATGTTTAATGAGCAGCAATACTGTTGAGTGAAAATTTCAGCATAATTAATTATTTTTTAATTTAAATGTAACACTAAAAGTACGTGCCGACAGCACGGTCTAAAAATCACAAATGTCACGACATAGTGTTGGGCTAACATGGCTATCGATAAAAGTACAAGTAATAAAATATTATTTATTGAATCAGATTGGGAAAGTTTGTATTTGTAATTAAAACAGGAGAATGAGCATTTATTATGGTAGCATTCAATGGAAGAAAAACTTTTTTTTTTTGCAAATTCTTGAAATATTATGAGTTTGTTTCTTAATTTTGATATTTAATTAAGAGGGGGGCAATAGGCTCTAGTGATGGGAAGTGGTGTGCCAACAACCCATCAACATCAGCAAACTATGGGTGAAAAGATGAGCCGCCACCCTTTAAGTTAGCTCTAGGGTTGAAGGTCCCTAAGTCGAATCATATCGTATCTTGTAATATAAGATAAAATGCATAAAATTTAACTGAAGAGCTGCATAAATTAATAAAAATTAAAATGCCGTTTATTTCTTACAGCTTATAAAACAAGAAGTTAGTTTACTTACATACAGTTTTTAGTTTTGTTAGCAAATAAGTTTGCTTCCTAAATTTACTTATGATAGCTTTTCCTTATTCCTATACTATTATCCTTCATTCTGTAAGAACTCCTCTGTAGGTGAAGGCCTCCTCCAGTCCAGTCCTATCTAGATTGGGCTACTTGAATCCAGTTGGGGGCTGAGCTACATATGCGAATTTAATTTTAAGTAAATCTCAGTATGTTTGGATTGTGGCACCATCTACAGGATTTACTTTATATATATATCTCTATATAGATGATAACCTGATAACCCCAACAAATGCACATTAGTAAATCGACTGAGATGTCGCTCTTTTAAATCTAAACAATATGTTATTTTAGTTGTACAAGCTGACCAGGCTATTAGTTATTAAATTTTTTTTTTATGGAATAGGAGGACAAACGAGTATACGGGTTACCTGGTGTTAAGTGATCACTTAACGTGATCACCGCCACCCACATTCTCTTGCAACACCAGAGGAATCACAAGAGCGTTTCCAGCCTTTAAGGAAGGAATACGCGCTTTTTTTGGAGGTACCCATGTCGTTTCGTCCTGGAAACACCGCACAACGAAGCTCATTCCACAGCTTTGTAGTACGAGGAAGAAAGCTCCTTGTTAACCGCACTGTGGAGGACCGCCACACATCCAGATGGTGGGGATGATATCCTAACTTGTGGCGTGTCGTGCGAAGGTGGAATTGGGCGGCAGGAATCAGGTTAAAGAGCTTCGGAACACTCCCCGTGATAAATGCGGAAGAAGACATACATTGAAGCGACGTCTCTAAGCAACGCCAAGTGATCCAGTCGATCACAGAGCACTGGGTCCCCGACAATTCGAGCTGCTCTGCGTTGCACGTGGTCAAATGGATCGAGCTGATACTGGGGTGCGCCAGACCAGAGATGACAGCAATACTCCATGTGTGGCCGGACCTGCGCTTTGTAGAGCGCTAGAATGTGGGCCGGCTGGAAATATTGCCGTGCTCTATTAATGACGCCCAGCTTATTATTATTAAAATATACTAGAAATAAATACCATACGTTTTGTTTTTAGGTTCCCTAGATTTAAAATATTTATTTCAATACATTCTTAAAAGAACTGGCATAGATATTTTGTAAGTTTATTATTATTAAGTTTATTATGTGAGTACCTTATTATTTTTTTATCAGCCTTTTGCTTGTGGCTTTACTTATATTATATTTTTCAAAATTATATTTAGCTTACCAGTGGGAGGCTCCTTTACACAGGATGCCGGCTAGATTATGGGTATCACAACAGCGCCTATTTCTGCCGTGAAGCAGCATTACTGTGTTTCGGTCTGAAGGGCGCCGTAGCTAGCGAAATTACTGGGCAAATGAGACTTAACATCTTATGTCTCAAGGTGACGAGCGCAGTTGTAGTGCCGCTCAAAATTATTGGGGTTTTTCAAGAATCCTGAGCGGCACTGCATTGTAATGGGCAGGGCGTATCAATCCCCATCAGCTGAACGTCCTACTCGTCCGGTCCCTCATTTTCATAAAAAAATGCTTTAAGTTGTAAACAAAGAATATTATACCTATTATACAGATTGAGTTAGCCTATTAGTGGAGTGTACGACATTATAAAAGAATTTTAAATGTGTCCATAGATAAGTTGTATGCACGTTGGCTTCATAATAAATAAATAAGTGAAGTCAAGTCTTGAAGTATTTTTCTGTTATAAGTTTTTGCATATAAACTTTTAATAGTACAAACTCGAAGTTATACAATTTTACATAAAATTTACTAAATATCTATCGACAATTAGCAATCGATAAGTTGAAATCACTAACGAGAATTTGTTTAACATTTTAATAACGCGCTGTTTCGTTTCGTATCACTTTAAGGTCGGTGTTGTGGAAATAATGAAGTGTGCTTTGGACGCTAGTAGGTTACTTTTATAGATATAGTAAAGGTTAGACGGAGAGATTATTAGCGTATGTGTGATAAAGACCATCAGCTGCTTAGCAAGCACCCAGTTGATCCTGGTGATGATAACATCATCTCGCACGACACTAATACCAACAACAATATCTAATATATAAAATGCTCGTGTCCCGTGTTTGTTACCTAACCGGAGGAGTTAGGAGTTCACGGCTGAACCTATTTGCATGAAATGTTATGTGTATATATATTTTTTTAATATTATTTACACACAAAGAAGTGTATTACAATTTTACTTAAATTTAAGTACAAACATAAACCCATTCGGGTTTTACCGTGTACTACACTCGTCGCATGTTATAATTAACTAATTACGAGAAATATATAAATATTCTAAATGACATAATATCAGTACTTAAAACTAATAAACAATATAACTTCAAAAATGTATTACGCTTATTAGCATTAAATACTTATTCTTATTTCTACAAACTTATTATATTAAATTAGAAACAAACAAAGCCAGTTCTTATCGTATACTTATTTACATGTAAGGTACATGTATATCGATCGGGTAAGTCTGAAAATCGGCTAAAATCTATTTTTCATACCCCTAAATGGGATGACCCTTTTTGTGTTTAAAAACCGATTCCAAAAATAACAATAATCGTTATCTGGTAAAGAACAATTAGATTAAGTAATTAGATTGTATAAAAAACACGCTATTATTTTCATACTTTTTAGTGCATATTATATCTATTGTTTTGGAATAGTGTTTTTGAAGTCGGTTGTCTTTCTGTTAATTTTTTTTTATTTTAGAAGTTATACAGGGGTCACACATTTTACCACTTTGGAAGTGTCTCTCGTGCAAACTATTCAATTTAGAAAAAAAAAAAATTTGAAACCTCAATATCATTTTTGAAGACATATCCACAGATGGATCAGTATGGGTTAGATGAAAAAAAAATTGAGTTTCGGTTCTAAGTAAATGGAACCGTCAAAATTTGTTGTATTTTTTTCTGTAAAAATGTTAATGCGGTTCACAGAATACATCTACTTACGAAGTTTCAACAGTATAGTTCTTATAGTTTCAGAAAAAAGTCGCTGTGACATACGGACGGACAGATAGACATGACGAATCCATTAGGGTACCGCTTTCTGCCATTTGGCTACGGAACCGTAAAAAAGATGTCCAAAAAGGTGTGTGAGGCCCGTCAGCATGGTGGGCTGTGTCCAAACTCTGACTTTGACGAGATACCCGTGCCCAATAGTGGGACATAAAAACGATGTCCTCAAAGGTATATGAAGCTCGCCAACCCACACTTGTTTGGATTGCTTGTAAAGTCTTAGTAACAGTCTTATAATATCATCACTTAAGCCGGCCACTGCTGGATTAAACCCCCCAAAGATCGGTCCTGAACTGCCCTCATCCAACCTATTCTTCGCTCTTAAGACTGAAACACATTACCGCTTTACTGCTTCACGGCAGAAATAGACGCCGTTGTGGTACCTATAAACTAGACGGCATCCTATGCAACCACTGCCTCCCACTGGTGGATGTTAAGGGAATATTAAATATACCGTACATACTTAATATACGAGTACCGCTATTTTATAGCATAAATTACTTCAAAAGTAGTTTTTATATACAATATACTCTTTTATAAAAGATGCAGCATTAGAATGCCATCGGATGTGCACTGCCACTAATTCGCAAGTTTGATTCACGAGAGTACATTCAGCTGGGGCTCTGTCAATAATATGCTAATCTGTCTCTGACCACAAAGGTATAGACAGAGCCATTTATTTTGACTCGTTTCCTTGATATGGCAAGTTCAAGCAATTCTGTGCAAATTTACTAGTTTATTCAAACAAAACAAATCTTATAAGTATATTTACAATACTATGATAACATTAAATTAAAACTATAATTAACTGGAAGACCAAGAATACTGGCAGCATTTCCGTGTTAGATAGCAAGGCTGGTCCGTTGATCGAAATAACTGCCAGCGCTTGGGTTTCAAGTAGCCATATTGATGCGCGGAGAACATACAAAGTACTATCTACCTCTGGACCCCACAGGCCAAGTGTCTCGACACCAAACGGCACAAAGATGTATGCCTCACTGAGACCGACATATTTGTGATGCTTGCTGTCTTCGGCAGTCGAAGCAGCAGCCCTAGCACCAACTGACATAACTTGGACATGAGAAGGAGCCAGAGTGTCGACGTAAGTCGCGTCCCACACCACTGCCTTTCCCCGTGCCATGCCACCATATTTACTAGTTAAGTTATACCCAGTATAAGATTATTTTAATTTTAAGAAAGTTCTATATTTCTCGTTGTTTTCTTCGTGTGGTTCGTTTCACCCTTTTATCCATAACACTTCTATACATACGAGCCTATGAAACTTTAATGGTAATTTATCACAGCCACCCATAATCTGTTACTATCCTTATATTTTCCTGGTGGTTCTACTGCAGAAGAATTTTTATTCCACAATTAGAATGTGCAAGGAAGAAAATATGTTGAAAACACACAAACAGAAATCACATCAAAATGATGTGAATTGTATTTAGCTAGGCTTACTCTATGTATGGACACAGCAGAGACATTTCGAGAGAATTTTTTATTTAATAGGATGGCAAAGAACCACCAGATTGTAATGATCACGGCCAATTATGCAGCACATAGGACTCACGTGAGAATCCCTTGCCTTTTAGGTAGAAATACCGCCATCCTTGTTTGAAAGAACAAGAAAAATATTAATTCATATTTGTAGGGATGCGGTGCGAAGGAGGGAAGCCATTTTCAAAGCCTACTGATACTTTCGTCGTGGGAAGAAAACAAACTTATGATTAAGGTAGTAATAATATAATTAATAAACATTTATTTATCCATTAAAACTTATTCTATTGTACAAATACTGTGTTACTACAAATATGCCAATCTTATAGAAAAGTAAACAAAATTTTATATTACTAATGTTGTAAATTTAAAATTAGCTCATTTAGGTCAATTAAATATTATGTTACATCAGTTCTGATATGTACTTTAGTGATGACTAAAGTAAGTAGGTCTTAAACATTTAATTATCTTATTAGAGACTACAAATTCAAATCTACAAAATACTTATGTTTTATAAACAACTAAACATTAAATTCACCTTATATATTGATTATAATCTTATGTCCTATAATATTTATTCTAGCTTAAGATTTCTAATAATTTTTCTGTCTCATCATATGGTTTTCCTTGCAACCTATTTTTTACTGTGTATTTACAATCGAAGCTAGAACAAGATAAGACTGACCAAGTTTCTGTAATTTATTTGGTATTGCAAGAGATAAGATAAGTTCATCCTTGCCTAACCTGATCTAATAAGAACACGAAATATTGAACGCAACGTCTAAAGTTATTCTTAGTCAATGGTCACAGATAGCTGTTTGGGCTGTGCGGTTTGATTTTGACTGGGATTGTCTTTGATTGATTCCACTTTAAAATAGGGTTTTATTCATTGATTTCAGTACAGCTTACGATTCTTTATGTGGTAATTGCAATATTATTTACAAGTAGAGGGTCGTTATAATATTTAGATTCTCGTAATTTCATCAAAACTTGGGTAGCAAACATTAAAGTTTAAAACAAAATTAACAAACAAAGATCCTAATTCAAACACACTTTCCTAAAACAATAGAAATAATATGCACTAAAAGTATAATAAAAAGTGTGTGTGTACTTATGTATGCACGAAAGAAGTTATACTTCTTTGGCCTAACGAAGCAAAAATCCTTAAAATTATTTGTTCCTCGTGCTATTCTACGTATGTAGAAAGAACAATATTGTAAAAATCTTGCAACGATGGCTTTAACAATTAATTATTAAATAACGAATACGGCTGTACGGGCTTGAACCCTTTGCCTATCCTAATAATCCTAATAATGGACGAAGAAACCAAAAAAAAAATAACGCAAACATCAGAAAATTGTAGGATCCAACTTCACCCTGTTATTTTCGAATGCGCGCTTTTTGTGCTACATTGATAAGCGCGCATTTGAAAATTTCACTCTCATCATTTTTTCATAACGCGCCTAAAGAAGTGTAACTTCAATAATTGCGTAATTTTATGCAATCTAATCAATTATTCTAATTCTAGTTATGATTATTGTTATTTTTGAGATCGGTGTCCTCCCGCCGCGGCCGCGCTCTCGCCTCTCACCTCCTCACATCGCGCGTGCGACTCAAGCACATCATACCTATAACTTTGTATGTAGCTACAAACCTACGTTGGCTGACACCGAAATACTGCTGAAACCGAAATAAAAACATACCGACGATTTGAGCTCCTCGTTATTTTTTGAAGTCAGTTAAAAAGTATATGTAGAGAATATTACGGTGGTTTAAGAATAGCTTATGCACAAATTTAAAGAGCGTTCCATTTATATTAAATGGAAGTGTTGTAGATAGACTCGTCTTGTAAACCGAAATGGCGCTTCCGAATTTACAAGCATTTAAGAAGAACTTGTTCAGCAAATAAGTTTAGAGTCCTATTATAACGAACGTATTGTTACTAGTATACAGTATTAGTAAAACTATTTGTCAAAGCGATTACTTAAACATTTTGATCGGCGAAACGTACTAAAGACAGAATTATCTTACAACTATTTAAAAAAAAAAGTGTGTGTGTGAGCACCGACGCACGACTGGAGTTTACTCCTCAAGATCATTACTACATTAGGCATTTTGATGGAATTAGGTCTAGCCGAACAAAACTCCTGTAAAAAAATGCTATAATAATCAAATAAATCCTTAACGCTCAAAATATGTCAGGAAATGCCCAAACACAACTCCTGTTAAAAGCGGAACTCAAAATTCCAATTTTAAAAAGTCCATCAAGGAAGTTACATTTTGGCACACCCTAATAGGTATATTATATATACTACATTCGTAAGCTATCACGTAGTATACTGTGTATGCTGGCTACACACAAGTATATATACACACACACACACAACTGAGAAGTGAAAGGTGCGCGAGAAATGATGCGCACCAAAAACGTCACTATCCCATTTGATGAGTAGGT
This sequence comes from Leptidea reali, assembly GCA_949711725.1. NCBI lineage: Eukaryota > Metazoa > Arthropoda > Insecta > Lepidoptera > Pieridae > Leptidea > Leptidea reali. Next base: position 15,745,303 of record CATIXN010000023.1, on the reverse strand, counting down.
TTTACTCTCCATATTATTCTCATACCGGGTGCCTTATATGAAGATCGATTCTTAAGGAATAAATTCCAAAAACTACACTTCATTTCAAAGAAGTCAACATAAAATCTTTTTTGAATAGTGTTGATTGAACGATATTATCACTCGTATATTATTATCGTCAAACTCTGTCCACGTCTATTTAGCTGTAATTCAATTGGCTTATGAATATACATATAGTACAATTATTAAAGTGAATTTTCAACTTTTATTACATCGTCTGAAACTTTTTCGTCTGTGTGTTGCATGTCGCGTGAATGTCGGGCGGCCCCTATAGTTCGCAGCAGCTGACCGTGTAGTGTATAGACTATTACTCATTTGTGCTAGCTAGTGCTCCACGCTATCTTGTTTGTTTTTATTATTTCCCATTATCACTCCAATTTTCCAAGTATAAAATTAAGAGTGATAAAGCGATTTTTATACCCTTAATGGAATATTATTCCAAAAATTTTTAGTTAATTGTCTATAATGTGAAAAAAAGTTTCACTTTTACCGTGGTTTTATAAAAACACACAATGCTTTTTATTTTGATATATTTTTTAATTTTCTTAAATCTTATAATTGCGAAAGACGCAAGATAATTTTTATAATAACCACTAACTCCAATTGAATGGAAAGTAACTCGTATGAGTTTCGATTTCAATTTTTTTTTCTTTTGCAACATAATTACCCCACCATTACTTACTTGGTCGCCTGAATGCGTGTTAAATTTTTTATCTCCATGTCGGTCAGTCATTGATTAAATTGTTGATATTTAGTTATCAATATCTCAATAACATTATTTATGAAATTTATGAGATTCTAGTTGATCTAAGGGGTTTTAGTATATTATCGAATTAATGTAAGTAGAAATAGAGAAAGTCCATACGTCATTTTATGGAAAGAAGTTACTTGGGAACTACCAGAATGGAACTTCTTAATGATGAGTAAGGGTGCGATCTGTGGCAGAATTTCTGTCTCTAATAAAATTGCAATGCTTATCTTTATTGCTACAATGCAAAATTTAGTAGATCTACAAAAATTTAGACAAATTATTAGTTAGTGTAGTTCAGATTCACTAAAAATCTTAAATTTTTCTTTTTAAATAACAATAATCGTAACTAGCATTAGATTAATTAATTAGATTGCATTAAAATATAAATTATTTTCATACTTTTAGTGCATATTATATCTATTGTCTATAGTGTTTTTGAAGTCGGTTGTTTTTTCTTTAATTTTTTTAAAGCAAATATGAACAACCATTTCAAACGCTTAAGTGAATTCTTTATTGGTTTTTGGTTATATCTGAATATGTTAATACTATTTCTAAGTATCTACATCATTAGAGATGTGGAACATAAGACAATTGTGTCGTAAAACTTTAATAACTTTCAGGGCGAGGATTTGAAACCCCTTAAAGTTTGTTTTCCATTGCAAAGCATCTCCTTCATAAAAATATGATATCATTTGGGCTTACATTATAACATCTCGTAAAAATATTGTATCAATTACACGAAGGCTTGCACGACTCTTAATTTGTCAACGATGGCTTGTTGTGTTAATACAAAAAATAAATGTTTATTAACCATTTAATATACTACCCACTAAATCTCAGATTATGTTTTATTTAAACTGAATTTTAAAATTACTTTTTAGGGTTCCGTAGCCATTTTTTCCGAAACTATACTGTTGAAACTTGGTAGGAAAATGTATTCTGTAAACTGCAGTAAAATTTTCACACAAAAATAGAAAAAAAAACAATAACTTTTGGGGGTTAACTTAGAACTGATACTTAAAAATCTTTTTTCATCAAACCCATACGCTTGGAGTATCTATGGATAGGTCTTCTTCAATAAAATATTGGGGTTTCTAATATCATTTTTTTCTTCACTGAATAGTTTGCGCGAGAGACACTTCCAAAGTGGTAAAACGGGGGGGGGACACCCCCTCGTCCCCCCTGTAACTTCTAAATTATGGATGAAAGATTTATACTTCTAAGTAATTATAGCTCGGCTATTTCAACTTAATTATCTTAGGTTATTGGACCAGGGGGTGAATCATTGTGAATGCGAGCCGCGAGGTCGAGGGATCAAATCTCAGCCGTGAAATATTTTTACAGTTTATTATGGATGAAAGTTGATTTTTCTGAGAGATTAACTTTTTAATGTAGAATAATTGTAATAGTCCTGAAAGGTTAGTTTTTTATGTAATATAAATTGTCATTATTGTGTATTGTAGCGCAATTAATGAATATTGTATTTAACCACATAAATGCTAGTACTCGTATTCTGAAAAATAAAGCAATTCGTGCGACATTTTGGCCTAAATATTCCAAAATATAAAAAATAATTAACTAAAAAACAACCGTCTTCAAAACAATATTCCGCAACAATAGATATGATATGCACAAAAACGTATAAAAGTAATAATTATATATACAACTAGCTGACCCAGCAAACGTTGTATTGCCGATATTAAAATCGCGATACAAAAGTAACTGTTGATCGTAGATTGGTGAAGTTGTATGTATTTTTTAATGCTGATTCATAATCAAACAAATTAAAAAAAAATGTCAAAAAAATTAAAAGCAAGAATCGTGTGGACCTTAACATTAAGGGGTATGAAAAATACATGTTGGCCGATTCTCAGACCTACTCAATATGCTCATAAAATTTCATGAGAATCGGTCAAGCCGTTTCGGAGGATTACGGGAACGAACATTGTGACACGAGAATTTTATATATAAGATTAATTAATTTATCTAATTAATAAATCTTTTGCTGTGTTGCTTCCACGCTGGAATAATTAAATTACTCCCGTTTTCAATCGTTACTTTAAAAACTGAATGAAAAAGCAATTGAAAGTTAAACAATCCAATGTTATACATTTTTCATCAAAAAATTTCACTCTGAAATCCCGCATCATCGAAGATTTATTTAGAAAATATAAAATGGACTTAGTAAACGTGTAGTGAGCATTGAATATGGGCTTTCTAATTGTACTAAGCTGTCTTAAGAGCTAAATACTACCAAGGACTGATGAAGAATTTCATATAACAACCGCACGTTATGCAAAATATATCTCTCAAAATGAGCCAGTTTGTGGATTCATCTGCTGCAGTATTTCTGAACTTAATGAATGCTCTAAAAGTGGTATACCTGAAAAGCCAGCATCTATCGACCTCTGGTATAGCCTAGTGAAACTCTCTAAGAAAAAAGCGATTCACTCGATTGTATGAAACGTGCAGTAATTGATAGATTGACAGATGCCGGCTATAATCTTGTACAAAACGGAGATAGCCGAAATCGTCGCCACATTGTAATTACTATTTCAAATTTGTGTCAAAGTTCACAGCACGTTTCATACTAAGCTAAATTTCAATTTATACCCTCTTAATAAGTAGCATTTACTTCCTCTTTTGCTCTGGTATTGCAGTTCACCTTGGAGGGCTGTGTTTTACGACATCTGAAACAACGTAACTTCAAGCGTAAAGCATATTTCACCCTTAAAAGCCAGGAACGCACATTTGACCTCTGATTTAAGGAATGTTCATGACATATGTATTTTCATTTCCGATCAGTTAAACCACTTTGTTTGCCCACTCTTATACAGAGTGTTAAAAAATCTTAATCCATTGGACCTAAATCAGAGCGATGATCTTTATATACTGGTAAAATATATAAGTCAGGAGTTCTCAAGATTTTTGAAAACATTATTTTTACTGTAGCATTTAATCTAAGGGATTCTGATTTTTGAAGTCTTAAGAAAAAATGAAGAGAGTGAAATTTTAAGATGCGCATAACATAATAACACAAAAGTAACAGGTTGAAGTTGGTTCCTAAAATTTTCTGACGTTTGCGACATTCGTTATTTTTTTTTTGGTTTCTTTGTCCATTATTATTAGGATAGGCAAAGGGTTCAAGCCCGTACAGCCGTATTCGTTATTTAATATTTTACTGTCAAAGCCATCGTTGCAAGATTTTTACAAAATTGTTCTTTCTAAGAACGTAGAATAACACGAGGATTAAATCATTTAAGGATTTTTGTATTGTTAGGGCAAATAAGTATAACTTCTTGCGTGCATACATAAGTACACACACACTTTTTTTTGACACAGTGTATAAAGAAAATTAGGGCCATCGTCTATGACAGTGGATTACAAGCTTTAGATTCTTTAATTAAAGCATGCATGAAAATATGCAGATACTGTCTTCATTACGAGTCTGTTTCGAGATACGGCACAACTCGTTCGAACTTGTTAAGAATAATTTCTAGGCTTGCAGCAGGGTTGTCACATTATACATTTAGGAATTATTACTATTATAAATTTGCTCGTATAAATAGAATCTGATAAAAGAGATCGTTTAAAGAAATAAGTCAAGTTGAAGAATAGGAGGACCAACAGCGGAATTTAATAACAGAAATCCAAAGGCGTTACTTCACCCGCATCATGTGAATCTACCAGTGGGAGGCTCCTTTGCACAGGATGCCGGCTAGATTATGGGTACCACAACAGCGCCTATTTCTGTCGTGAAACAGTAATGTGTATGCATTACTGTGTTTCAGTCTGAAGGGGGCCGTAGCTAGTGAAATTACTGGCAAAATGAGACTTAACATTTTATGTCTCAAGGTGACGAACGCAGTTATAGTGCCCCTAAAGAATTTATGATTTTTTCAAGAATCCTGAGGGCTACATTGTAATGGGCAGAGCGTATCTATTACAATCAGCTAACCTTCCTGCTCGTCTCGTCCATTATTATCACAAAAAAAAGAAAGGCATTCCAAAAACGCGTGATTTACTGGAAACGTTATGTATTCACCATCACATGAGTCAGTTTTCCGTTTGCTGCCTGTCTGCCTGAATATAAACTAAACTAAGTGCCAAAAATTTGAGCTTAGAAATAAGATATTATTTTCCATACCTACAATATATATAGTTTAAGTATACCATTATTTAGAATTATGTAATACAGTTGAGTGGCAGCCCTAGTTTCTCATGTCAAGTTAAGCGAAATAGAGTAGCATTTGCGTGAATTTTTGTAATATTAATATAATGATACTAGTTTTTTTTTATGACAGTAAGGGACGAGACGAGCAGGACGTTTAGCTGATGGTAATTGATACGCCCTGTAACAAAACAATTCCACTAAGGATTCTTGAAAAACAGAAAAATTATGAGTGAAACTGTAATTGCGCTTGTCACGTTGAGACATAAGATGTTAAGTTGCATTTGCCTAGTAATTTCACTAGCTACACCGCCCTTCAGACCGCAACATAGTAATGCTTTAACATTACTGCCTCACGGCAGGAGCCTCCCTAGTTCGTTTTCTATCCGGATAAGTGATAACACAATCGCAAAAGTAGGTACTAGGTATTTAAATAAAATGAACATAAAACAAGAATCAGTTTTAATAATAATTATTTTTAGTACAATATTCCAAGAAAAACGAAAGAAAGGCTAAAAAGCAAAAGCTTGTTAAACGTAAGTCAAACAACAAATAAAATATTTCCAGTTTAAGAGAAATGTTTCCTTTTTACATCGCGAAACTTGAGTCGGCGACTTATTGCACGGTTTACAAACTCAATTTCTTAGCTGATTTTAGCGTTTCAAAACACGCCTTCATTTCGTTGATTTAAAGTTTCAATTTCTGTGCGCACTTTGCCCGTATTGTTGGCTAAATGCCGTTATACTGGTATTTATTTACTATTGAGATCAAAAGATAAACATTTTATATTTAGAATTTGGCTTTTGTTAAGTACTAGTTTTTGACCACTACATTCGTCCCTATTTGTTCATCCTTAATTATACAGCGAGAGCAAAATAGGAAATAAATAATAATAATAATAATATCTTTTATTTGACACACACATGAAACATTACATTGCTACAAAAATAAGAATAAAACAAAGAAAAATTATAACTAAAACTAACCCAGAACATATTTTACTCAGAATAAATAAATAACTTTACCAGGATATTATAACATAGCAGCTGTGTGGCAGTGTGTATCAAAAGGGATGCTACTCAGGTTACCTGTGACAATTGGTCACAGCACTGATTTTCAGTAGCTCCCGTTTGACGCTTCACGTCGCGGTGCTGAGTAATCTTAATATATATAAATCTCGTGTCACAATGTTTGTCCTCAATGGACTCCTAAACCACTTAACCGATTATAATAAATTTCGCACACCATGTGCAGTTCGATCCAACTTGAGAGATAGGATAGTTTAAATCTCAAATTATAGTCGCAATTATCTGTTAACTCCAAATGATTCTAACAGATGTCGATACCTTTCGACTGGGTTGAGTAAGTAATCAATAGATGGCGCTGCTATGGTAAATATATGAACGTGTCATATAAGCTACATTTTAACAGCATAATTACCACGTGTTGTTGACGCTATAAAATTAATTAATTTTATTTTGTAGTGAACGAAATACCGTATAATTCAATTATTTCCACTTTTTAAATTTTTGGTGTTAGCATAGCCGGCCACGTGTTACTTAGACTGAAGTGTAAATTGAATTCATATTATAATGAAGATAATACAATGAAATTAATCCTGCTTTTTACTTATTTGTGCTCCATTGATCAAAACTTTATAATTTAATTTGAATATATGTATGTAAGTATTATCACATAATTATAAAATTTAATTAAAATGTCAATGAAAAAATGATACACAATTTCCTACACTTTTTCAATAGTTGTACAAATATTTTTTTTTATTGTTTTTATTTAACCTCTATTAAAATTATTTAGCACGTATTATTTCAATGTGCTATGATAACAAGTTTTTCAGATTTTTTTTCTTATATATAAACGATTAAATTAGTATTTCAATTCTTATTGAAATTATTATTTAAACTCTATAATTTAAATATGTACATGTCAGTATTATCACATAATTATAAAAGTTAATTGGAATGATTTTCAATTTTTTTTTCTCGTATTTAAACGATTAATTTATTATTTTCAGTCAAATGCCACCGAAAAAATCTAACCTCAACAACGCGAGCACCAAATTTGGCAGAGCAAATTGAATCAAGAAATTCAGCTCAAAGAATTAGGACAGCAGAAGGTCATGCACAAGAATCTCAAGAACAGTGTAACGAACGTCTTCAAGAGAATATCATGAGAACAAGAGCAGCAGGAGAACGAGGAATATCACCTTAATATCAAACAGTATGATCCAAATACCGGTAAATTTGACAATTATCTATTTATTTTCTTACTGTATGTATAGATTTTAATTTCGTATTGCATTTTATTTTTTATTTTTTTAGGTGATTACAGAAATAAAAACGTTAGCTCAATGAACTACTACGCACACCGAATAATGGTTAGACAACATCAAGACAATTATATCCTTCGATATCGTCAGCTGTTCCATCAATACATTGTTGATATGTATGCTAAGGTTGAAAGCGAACGCTTGCGATTCCTTCGATTCAACCAGGCAAAACTACGATCGGAAGAATATATTCACTTACGAGATGCTGTTGCTGGAAACATCGATGGAAATTTAAATCCCAATGACATCGGTAATGCTTTCATTTTACCTTCAAGCTACATCGGCAGTCCACGGAACATGCTGGAATACATACAAGATGCGATGTCTTACGTACGTCATTACGGCCGACCGGATTTATTTATTACATTCACATGTAATCCGAATTGGGAAGAGATACAAACTTAACTATTGCCAGGACAACAAGCTATTCATCGTCATGATTTAACTGCACGTGTGTTTAAACAAAAATTGAAATCCTTAATTGATTTTATTGTTAAATATTCAATTTTTGGTATCACACGTTGTTGGCTGTATACGATAGAGTGGCAAAAGCGAAGTTTGCCTCATGCCCACATTTTGGTTTCGCTTAAAGATAGAATCCGTCCTGAAGAAATCGATCAAATAATTTCAGCCGAAATTCCAGACCCATTAATTGATCAAGTATTATTTGATATTGTCACCAAACACATGATCCATGGGCCATGCGGTGCTTTCAACATGACGTCACCGTGCATGGAAAATGGAAAATGTAAAAAAAACTTCCCAAAGCCGCATACGAATGACACGATCACGGATATTGATGGTTATCCAATGTATCGCCGCAGAAGTACTGAGAATGGTGGCCACACATTTACAATGCAACTGCCGAACTTTCCAAATCAAGTTGAGTTTGATAATCAGTGGGTGGTACCATACTCACCACTACTTTCAAAAACGTACAAAGCTCATATCAATGTTGAGCTTTGCAGTTCTGTTAAATCAATTAAGTATATTTGTAAATATGTAAACAAAGGCAGTGATTTGGCCATATTTGAAGTACAAAACATAAATAAAAATGACGAAATAGCACGATACCAAATGGGCAGATACATTAGCAGCAATGAAGCTATTTGGCATATTCTCAGGTTTCCCATTCACGAAAGAGATCCTGCTGTCCAACATCTGGCAATACATCTTGAAAACGGTCAACGTGTATACTTCACCGAAGAAAATGTTCTCCAAAGAGCGTTCGAAGCTCCAAAAACGACTCTAACTGAATTTTTTACATTGTGTCAAAAACCTGATGTTTTTGGCCAATTCGCGAAGACATTGGTGTATGGTGATGTTCCACGTTATTTCACATGGAACAAATCCAGTAAAAAATGGGAGCCACGGAAACAAGGAAAACCACATCCTTCCATTACAGGCATATTCAAAGCTAAGACATTGAGGAGACTTTACACGGTACATCCAAAGCAACGTGAGTGCTTCTATTTACGTTTGTTATTGGTGAATGTTCCCGGACCAACGTCTTTTGAATTTTTACGAACAGTTAATGGTCGAGTATTCAATACATACCAGGATGCATGTCGTGAACTACAATTGCTAGAAGACGATAACCATTGGGACTTAACGCTTGCTGATGCTGCGTTAACATCAACACCGAATAACATTCGTCAGTTGTTTGCAATTATTTTGACGACATGTTATCCCTCGCAAGTACAAACTTTGTGGGAAAAATATAAAAATTGTATGACAGAAGACATCTTGCACCGAATTAGACAAACAAATCAATGCCAAAACATAGATTATACACCAGAGATGTACAATGAAGCATTGGTCTTGATCGAGGATTTATGTGTTCTTATTTCAAATTTACCACTTAATCATTATGGTATGCAATCACCTAATCGTCCAGCCACCGACTTAGTCAATACCGATTTACAACGAGAAAAGCAATATGACCATGGAAGTTTAGCAACAATTACCATTAACAGTGAACCATTACTGTCAGCAGAACAAAAAAATATTTATGATCGGATTATGCTGGCTGTTGCTGCTGAACAATGCGGTTTTTTTTCTTGGATGCACCCGGTGGAACCGGTAAGACATTTTTAATATCGTTGATTCATGCCAAAATACGGTCGCAACAAAAAATCGCATCAGCAGTAGCATCGTCAGGCATTGCGGCTACTTTACTAGATGGTGGGCGAACAGCACATTCAACATTCAAGCTGCCATTGGGCGTTCATAATAAACCAGATGCAATGAGTAACATCAAAAAGAATAGTGGAATAGCTGCAGTGTTGCGGAAGAGTTCTATAATAATTTGGGATGAGTGCACAATGGCAAACAAATATTCACTTGAAGCATTAAACAGAACTATGCAAGATTTAAACAGCAATAATAAACTTTTCGGTGGTGCTATCTTACTTTTGCCTGGTGACTTCCGGCAGACCTTACCGGTTATACCTCGCTCTACTTTCGCGGATGAGATTAATGCATGTTTGAAACAATCATTCTTATGGCGAAGTGTTGAAACACTTCGATTGACCATAAATATGCGAGTACAATTGCAAAATGATCCATCAGCACAAATATTTTACGAACAACTACTAGATATTGGGAACGGTAAAATAGAACTGCAACCGAATACGCAATGCATTAAACTACCAGACAATTTTTGCACTGTTGTTCAGGATAAAAATGAATTGATTCAGAGTATTTTCCCGGATATACAGAATAATTATTTGAATCATGAATGGCTCAGTCAACGGGCGATTTTGGCAGCCAAAAACGTTGATGTTGACGAAATTAATTTCCAGATGCAACAGTTGTTACCAGGCGATCTGATGTCTTTTAAATCAATCGATACTGTTGTTGATGAAAATGAAAGTGTAAATTTTCCGATTGAATTTTTAAATTCATTAAATATCCCTGGAATGCCACCACATATTCTTCGATTAAAGATTGGTTCCCCTATTATTCTCCTCCGTAATTTGAATCCACCTCAATTATGTAACGGTACGCGTTTGGTCATCAAAAAGATCACCGGAAACATTCTTGAAGCAACCACGTTGGCTGGGAAGTTTAAAGGAAAAGTGGTCCTGCTGCCACGTATTCCGATGATACCATCAGATTCTACCATACCCTTCAAAAGGCTACAGTTTCCAATTCGTTTAGCTTTCGCCATGTCTATAAATAAATCTCAAGGTCAAACAATGTCCATTTGTGGTTTACATTTGGAAAATCCATGATTTTCTCATGGGCAACTATATGTTGCGTGTTCACGTGTTGGGAAACCGTCGAATCTATTTGTGTTAGCTAAAGACAGGTTAACCAAAAACATTGTGCACCGATTGGTGTTAAATTAAATTGAAATTGAAAGTATTTATCATTCAAAAAAATAGATATTAATGTTTAAAAGTTTAAGACTGTCTGCCTTGCCTAACTCATTCATGAGTTTAAGCGTCACATGTTATTTACTGTATTATACTGTAATATACTTATTTGTTATAAAATTAAATGGAAATAATAAATCTGATAAATTTTTATTTTGTATTAATTTCTGCTTAATATCAAGTGTAAGAACATTTTAATTAATTGTGTTCAACGTACTTCCCCTTCAAATCTCAATCCTGTGAATGTGTATACCAACATCAACATTTTCGTCTTTGTTCGTAAATAATTTCATTGTACTAAAGGGTTATAGTAGTAGAAAGTCAAATAAGGAGATCACCATATTTTTTTACGTATTCGTAATCTGTATCCATCTGTGTGAAAAAGCATAGTGGACTCCGTGACTGATGTTCTCTTATCGTTCCTCTTAGATTGTTTACTATAATGTAATGTTGCGTAGCAACCCTTCGAAGTATATGACGAGAGTTGTCAAACTTCAAGACATTGTTAATTTCAACAGCTCCGTCAGCAATACTCGTATTTTCAAAATGATTCTCCCATTCCATCTTTAAATTTAAATTGTACTAGAAAATTCTTTTAACTATTTTTATCCTGCTTACACAAGAGGAACAGCGGCAGACCGGCGAAGCGCAAATTCAGAAAAAGTGAATGCAAATAAAGACTCGTTCCTATAAGCGGAGTATTATTTCCAATCCCTGACCCACTCCCGTGTCAATTGGTGTCAGAAGTGGGATTGGAAAGATACCATTAGTGCCCAGGAACGAGAAGGGAGTGACCACGCGAGCGGGAGCAGCTGCAGCGGCAGAGGACGAGTCAGAAACATCCGGTTCTGGACTCAGTGCGACCGTGTCAGCACCGCAGGCTCCTGCCGTAGACATCAGCGCGCTCATGCAGCAGATGGCCGCCATGAACAAGCGCGTCGACAGGAGGAGCAGCTGCGGGCCTTGCAAGAGGAACAAGCGCGCCGACAGGAGGAGCAGCTGCGGGGCTTGCAAGAGGAACAAGCGCGCCGACAGGAGGAGCAAGCGCGCCGACAAGAGGAGCAGTTGCGGGGCTTGAAAGAGGAGCAAGCGCGCCAACAGGAGGAACAAGCACTCCGACAAGAGGAGCAGCTGCGAGGCCTGCATGAAGGCCTCTCCAAAGACATTTTATCCGTTGTGCAGAAAAACTCCACCCGTATTGACGCTGTGGAAAAAGAGATCGCCCGGATTGACAGTGTGGAAAAGAAGATGGACAAAGTTGAAGAGAACTTTCAACGGAAAATGGGAGAGATGGAAGTTACCATCAGCTCAGTAGGAGGGTCGTGTGTCCTTCAGCCAACACAGGAGTTTCCTGCGGAACCACATCGAGCAGAAATTTAAAAGTACCTCCCTACGACGGCAAGTCTTCCTGGGCTGCCTTTAAGCTACAATTGGAGACGGTCAGAAGAGCCTGCGGTTGGAGTGACCAAGAAGCGCACTCTGCCCTCACACTAGCGCTCCGTGACGAAGCACTCTCCGTATTGGAAGCAGTCGGCGCTGGGAAGGAGGAAGTGACCTACACAGACCTTATTGACGCGTTGGAGGCACGCTATAGTGATAAACACCTCGAACATGTGTACCGGGCGCAACTTAAGGACCGCAGTCAAAGGAATAGCGAAACTCTACAGCAGTGGTCCGTGGAAGCCGAGAAACTAGTGCGTAAAGCATATCAGTCGTCGCCAGCTGCAATAGAAGAAATGTTGCTCCAAGTTTTCATCGATGGAATACGGGACGCCGAAGTTAGAGCAGCCGTACGATTGAGTCATCATGCCAGCTGGAAGAAAGCGGTGGCACATACGTTGGAAGTGGAAGCGGTTCGCCACGATTCTCGGGCGTTGAGTTTCTGCAAAATTGTACCAGCAGATTCCAGCCGAAGGCAAGCATATAACCCAGTATGCTATGCTTGTGGGGAGCGAGGACACATTAGGAGCACTTGCCCCAGGCGTGGGAGCATAACGCAACGTAGGAAGGATGCGGCGGTCTCAACATCACCGCTGGAGCAGCAGGAAAACTAGAAAAGGCCAGGGCAGTGGGGTGGGCGATGGCCGGTAGAAGCAAAGCCCCAAGGATCTTCGTTAAGCAGACATGTGACGGAAACCCTTTAGTTATAGAAGGAATGATAAATGGAAAATCTTGCCGTTTCACTTTGGATACGGGAGCCTCACGTACAGTCGTTAGCCAAAGAAGACTAGAGAGCATCGGAAGATGACATATGCGAGAAAATGTAAACTTAACATTAACAACAGCTACCGGCCAGCACATACCAGTCCAGGGAGAGAAGGTCGTGGCCATGAAAATCGGGGATACATTGTACTGGCAAAAAGTGGTAATCGCGGATATCACAGATGACTGCATCATTGGGTTGGATTTTCTTCGAAATCATCAGTGTACCATTGACATGAAACATGGTGTATTGAAGCATGGAGGTGAAGAAATTCCAATAAAAGGCGGAACTGTTGGGAAAGTGTTGTGCTTAAGAGACACTACTTTAAATCCGAGATCGCAGACCCTAGTCCCGGTAGTCCTTCCAAGGGATGACAGAGGAAGACCTTGTAAATGCGCTATAATAGAAAGAGAGGCATCGGACACGACATGGATCCCAGCCAGGACTGTTGTGGGTAACTCCCAGATTCCGATGGTTCCCGTGTTTAATCCTCATGAGGACAAGCAAATCATTAGGAAGGGAACAGTGATCGGAGCTGGTGAGGAGATAGCTTGGTTAAGAAAGTGTGAAGAAGGGAGGAAGACCGAAGCTGCAAACCAGGATGTGAACATACAGAAACTTCTGGATGGCTGTAAGGACAATCTTACCAAGCTACAGTTAATAAAAGCGAGAAATTTCCTGCTACGCTACTCCGGGATTTTCTCAAAGAACGACGGGGACATGGGAAGAACTGGTTTGGTGAAACACAAGATCAACACAGGAGACACTGTTCCGATACGGCAAAGACCAAGACGTATTCCGTTTGCACGCGAACAAGAAGTGGAAGACATGATTCGGGATATGAAAGAAAATGGTGTGATAGAACCGTCGTCGAGTCCATGGTGTTCTCCAGTGGTTCTGGTGAAGAAGAAGGATGGATCAACTAGATTTTGTGTGGACTATCGGCGTCTGAATGATGTTACTAAGAAGGACAGTTATCCATTGCCAAGAATCGATGACACCTTAGATTCACTTTGTGGCATGATGTGATTCTCTACTCTGGATTTGAAAAGTGGCTACTGGCAAGTTGATCTGGACCCTAAAGACAAGGAGAAGACGGCTTTTTCAACCGGAAAAGGATTATGGCAGTTCAAAACAATGCCCTTCGGATTATGCAACGCCCCAGCTACTTTCGAAAGGTTGATGGAGTATGTGCTGGCAGGTATATTGGGAGAAACCTGCCTTGTCTACTTGGATGACATAATCATTATGGGACGAAGTTTTCGGGACAATCATGTCTTGGGAGGGGGCAGTGTTGCGTAGCAACCCTTCGAAGTATATGACGAGAGTTGTCAAACTTATATATAATAGATACACCTACCAGTGTATGGATTTTTTTGGGTTTTGTAAAGTTAAAGGAAATTTCTAGTAAGTTCAGGATCAAATCGAACAGAAAAAAAGGGATGGAAAATGTGTAAGCAGGATAAAAATAGTTAACAGAAATTTTCTAGTACAATTTAAATTTAAAGATGGAATAGGAGAATCATTTTGAAAATAGAACGGAACCGGGGGTATATAAGCCGTACTAAGCTTGGCCTACGGCAGTTCTAGTTCTGACTCGAAAGTGTAAAGAAGAAGAAGAAGAAGAAAAGAAGAAGCAGTGAAAAGTGGAAGTGTTCCAAGAAGAAGAAGATAGAAGAGACTTAGTGTTCGGTGCGGTGTGACGCGTTGAAGGTACCGCCGCCCACAAGAGGAAAAGCGGCAGACCGGCGAAGCGCAAGTTCAGTAAAAGTGAATGAAAATAAAGACTCGTTCCTATAAGCGGAGTATTATTTCCAATCCCTGACCCACTCCCGTGTCAGTAATATAGAAAAAACTTTAGCCACAGCAACGCGTGGCCGGGTCAGCTAGTATATTATAAATATTTATCACAACATAATATTATATAATAAAAAACAAAGAAAAAATCCAACCTAGTACTGTTAATGCCTATTATTTTTGAGAAACCAGAGCTGAATCAATCTGACTCGCCATTACGTATTTCTTCATTTTTACTCGAAAATTTGAAATTGTAGTGTCATGCAATGGTGGAGTCAGGTTGTTCCAGAATTTGGTCGCGCTATAACGAAAGCTACCTCTGAAGGCAGCTGTATGATGATTAGGCACGTCTAGCATCCAGTGTGATGCTCTGGTACCTGGCCCTGTTTTAATCTCCTAGCCAAGATAGTTTTTTATATAGGTAAGGAGGCATATGATATTTTACAACTCCAAAGAGTAAAACTGCAAAATGCGTGCGCCTACGACTTTCCATATTGGGAACTTTGGTATCGTTCAGATATGGTGTTATGTGGGATCGTGGTGGAATATCCAAGCAATAGCGAGCACACGCGTTTTGAATGCGCTGAATATAATTTTGTGTACAAACAAGTATGCGGTCGCCATAAACCATATCACCGTAGGTTAATTTAGAAAGCACCAGTGCATCACATAGCTTCTGTCGGAGTTTAGGAGTGATGTGATTTCTAATACGGTAGAGTAATTATAGGCGATAAAAGCAATTGCATATTACTTGGTCGATATGTATGTCAAACCTGAAGCTTTCATCGAACACAATACCAAACTCTGTAGTACCCATCGGTGGCAGATCACAGCCCTGGTTCGATACGTCAGTTAAAGCAGCATCTGACTGCAAAAAACAGGCGTATCGAGCTTGGGTTGCGGCGCTGGGCACAAAGGATCCGAACTGCATAGTTCTTAAGAGGAAATACAACCGTGCCTCCAGATTTTTTAAGCGGCAAATCGCCCGTGCAAAAAACAAGTCGTCAAAATCGACGAGCAGCTTTCCAGTTACCCGACCGGAACACGCAAGTTCTGGTCGTTGTCGAAAGCTGCTCTTGGTAACTTCAGCCAGCCGTCCATTCCGCCGTTGCACATGAGGAATGACACCCTGGCTCATACGGCAAAAGAGAAAGCCTATCTCTTTTGCATTCTTTTCGCCTCCAACTCGACTCTTGACGACAACGGAAAAACACCGCCGACCATCCCGCGGTGTCAGAGATCTATGTCTGAAGTGCAGTTCAGACAGAAAACTGTTAGGCGAGCTCTGTTTTCGTTGGACGTCAGGAAGTCGAGCGGGCCGGATGGCATTTCTCCAATCGTGCTTAGAACGTGTGCCCCTGAGTTGACGCCGGTGCTAACGCGTTTATTCCGGCAATTTTATTCTAAAGGCGTAGTCCCTGACTCATGGAAGTCAGCTCTTGTCCATCCGATCCAAAAAAAAGGAGACAGTTCGGATCCGGCAAACTACAGGCCTAGAGGGTCACCAGTTGATCAACGACCGACAATACGGGTTTCGCCATGGTCGGTCGGCAGGTGATCTTCTGGTATACCGGACACATAGATGGGCTGCGGCTATTGAAAGCAAGGAAGAAGGCCTGGCAGTTAGCCTATATATATATGTAGATATAGCGAAGGCCTTTGATCGTGTATGGCACAAGGCCCTCCTCTCCAAACTTCCATCATTTGGGCTTCCCGAGAGCTTGTGCAAGTGGACCTCCAGCTTCCTCACTTGGCGTAGCATACAGGTCGTTGTCGACGGATATTGCTCGAACCCGAAGCCCGTGAATGCTGAAGTGCCCCAAGGCTGTGTGCTGTCTCCCACGCTGTTTCTTCTGCATATCAATGATATGTTGGACACCTCCAACATTCATTGCTATGCAGACGACAGCACTGGTGATGCCATATACACGGGCCATGCAGGTCTCTCTCGGGAAATCGTCGACCAGTGCTGGGAGAAACTTGTGTTTTCTATCGAGTCCTCTCTTGAGAAGGTCGCGGAATGGGGAAAATTGAACCTTGTCCAATTTAACCCCCAGAAGACTCAAGTTTGTGCGTTTACCACTAAAAAAACCCCATTTGTCGTATCACCGCTCTTCGACAACACTTCCCTCAAAGCCTCGCCTAGTATCGGAATACTGGGTCTCGAAATCTCGAGCGATTGCCAATTTCGTGGTCATCTGGAAGGCAAAGCCAAATTGCCTTCAAAGAAACTGGGCATCATTAATAGAGCACGGCAATACTTCAAGCCGGCCCACATACTAGCGCTCTACAAAGCGCAGGTCCGGCCACACATGGAGTATTGCTGTCATCTCTGGTCTGGCGCACCCCAGTATCAGCTCGATCCATTTGACCGCGTGCAACGCAGAGCAACTCGAATTGTCGGGGACCCAGTGCTCTGTGAACGGCTGAATCACTTGGCGTTGCGTAGAGACGTCGCTTCATTGTGTGTTTTCTACCGCATTTATCACGGGGAGTGTTCCGAAGAGCTGTTTAACCT
>CATIXN010000023.1:15664743-15728084 GCA_949711725.1 Leptidea reali | reverse complement strand
TTTAACCTGATTCCTGCCGCCGAATTCCACCTTCGCACGACACGCCACAAGTTAGGATATCATCCTCACCATCTGGATGTGTGGCGGTCCTCCACAGTGCGGTTTTCAAGGAGCTTTCTTCCACGTACTACAAAGCTGTGGAATGAGCTTCCTTGTGCGGTGTTTCCGGGACGATACGACATGGGTACCTTAAAAAAAAGCGCGTACACCTTTCTTAAAGGCCGGCAACGCTCCTGTGATTCCTCTGGTGTTGCAAGAGATTGTGGGCGGCGGTGATCACTTAACAACAGGTGACCCGTACGCTCGTTTGTCCTCCTATTCCATAAAAAAAAAACAATGCCAAGATTCCGAGCTTCATTCACACGTCCAAGCGATATTCTCTTAATATGTATCAATGGATTAGCTTTTTCAAAGTTTTTTATAAGAGAAGGTGTACCAAGAATCATATATTTAGTCTTATCTGCATTCAAGGCACTTCGTTCCGACCACTCAGAAATACGTTGGAGATCAGCGTTCAACTGATTTATGGCTACTTGAGTCTGATCTGTAGGAAATGAAATGTAAAGCTGTATGTCATCCGCGTATATATGATACTTGCAGTGCTGTATATTATTTATGATATCAGCAGTGTAAAGGTTATAAAGTAATGGGCCAGGAATAGATCCTTGCGGTACACCTCTTTATATCGAGAATAACGTGTGTTTCCACTTTCATTTGTAACAGCAACGCTCTGGTACCTATTTCCAAAATAACTTTTGAATCACAATACAGTCTGATCACTGAATCCATAATAGACAAGCTTAGAAAGCAGCAATTCCACATTGATAGTGTCGAAAGCACGGGAATAATCTAATAAGACTAACACAGTGCACTCACCCTTGTCTTGTGATAGCAAAATATTATCCACAACGTCTATCAATGCGGTGGTGGTACTCCTACCCCTTCTGAACCCAGATTGCAGGCTTGGAAGTATGCCATTACTTTCTAAGTACGTCATAATTTGGCCATGTACAACTTTTTCTAATACCTTAGACATACATGGGAATGCTTATTGGACGAATGTCTCTGAAGTCTAAGGGATTTGCAATCTTGTTTAGTGGACGAACGATAGCTTTTTTCCATTGATCCGGATACGTGCTTGTGGTCATAGAATTATTGACTATCTGTGTCAGGACTGGCAAAATGTCAGCTTGAATGAGGCGTAGCATTTCGATAGAAATACCGTCACTACCAATGGCTTGAAATTTAAGTGTTCTTAGAATTTTCAAAATTGTAGACTCATATACAGGTTCAAAACAAAAAACGGTGTTACCGTATGTGTTATTCATAAAAAAATTGATATCAGCAGTAGAAATTTGGTTAACTGCTGCTACAATTAGAAAATGAGCATTAATAGTATCCGGATCATTAAGGTGCGGTAGACGGTAGAGCGATTTCTTTTTGCGGCTTGATGCGTACTTGAAACTTAGGTTTATCTTAATTCGAGTTAATGTATTTATTAAAATATGCAGCCTTTTCCCTCTCTAACATAACCTCGTAACATAACCACCTCAAAAATATTACAAATAAACTACAGTAAGAAGTACAGCAAGAAAATGTCAGTAAGTTGTAACATATTATACGTAAATTCGACCATAACAAAATATAATAATGATATAAACAACAAAACATTAATGATCATGAGTTCGGTAATATGAAATAGAAATAATAACCCGACAAGAAAACAAAATACACAAAACAGACCAAAAATATTATTAAAAATAAAACGCATACATAATAAACAATTACTGTAAGTTTTAAACCGGACTGCATCCCAAAACCTTGGATATATCTTCTTCTGAACGGATGTTAAAGGACTTTGCTTTTGAATCTCGCCTTACATAGACTCGACCCCCACGCGTCCAGGTAAAACGCCATTTTTTTTCGATTCCCTGCTGCCTAGCGATATATAATAAAAATCGGTTGTACTGCGTCAGTCTCTCATTGACATAAACTCAACGTGTCGGGCCCTGCGCAACAATTTCCGATGTATCGATGCCTCGCCGTACTCAGGCAGCCTGAAGCATGGCATCGCGCTGGCGTCGGCGCACAAAACGTACAAGAGACTATAGAATATAGTAAGGCGGAATAGTTAATGCCAAAATCTCCTCGCGTAACAATCGCATTTCCCGGGCTAAGACAGACGAATCATCACTTTGCTGCTCAGCTTCCATGCATGTATTCTCAGAGTTCAACGATTCAACAGTTTTGCTGTGACATGTTTTGCATTGCCATTTCGCTTGTTTTGCATTTGGGCTTAAGTTGAGTGAGCATTGTTTATGACATAGTGAGTTACAGCTGATGCACCTAGCGCCATCTGCTGTCGACAAGAATTTTCCACAAGAGGAGCATTTGTAATTCATCATTTTGAAGGACGTATTTTATTGAGTGAGTTCGCAGAAAAATCACTAGATGGTTTTAGATTATTTTTAGTACTTAGTCTGGTTTTATTTTAAATAATATATAAGTATTAATGTTTAGGCAACAGTTTATAAGTTTGTTTTATTAATTACACAAAACCTGGTAAGTATATGATCAAAACAGACCTTCAAACAGTTTAGATAGCGTTTAAGATTCAAATACACAGACGTTCGGTGACCGTTGAGAGAACAAAGGAATACCTGCCGTGTCAGCTGATCGTCAGCTGTTATTTCACTAAACACAACACTTCACTGTTTTTCTCCAAATGTTTTATATTTAAAACACTAGGCCACACTGCTATAGGCAAACACAAGTACTTTTTATACTTTTATTCGTTTTAAAACTATTTCTTTATAAATTTTATTTATGTGATCGATGTTTACACCTTAACGTCAAACGTTTCACAAAATCGTCAAAATTAAGTGGTTATAGATTATGCATATGTGTAGTGCAGTATATACATTGGTACGCGTAGATAAACTATTATAACTACACATACTAAAAAATACGACACTGTCAGTAAATTTTGCCAAAAACCATCTGTCTATAGCAAATACCACCTCCGAGGCAATAAATGAACTCTATAATAATAAATAATAAACTCATTTCACCTTCAGTCCCACTGAAAACGAGATCTGGGGGCCTACCATGAACTTTTAATAAGCGATGCGATTCCGATACAGTTCAGTTTACGTACCTAAACTGAATAGCTAACATTCGTACCATGAAGTGCCTTTTACTGAATGGCGTTTGGATCGATTAAGAAGAATGAACGAAATAAAGTTGTCTGTGGTTCCCGGTGGGAGAAAGAGATTACGCTCTACAGTCGTTGCATAAGTTTGTCTCTCTTACTCGAACCATATGCGTTGCGTTTCGAAACCTAAAATGATATAATTTTAGCGGTTTTTTTTGCATAGGAAATATGTACTAATAATACAATTTAAAATTGCGCTTTATAGCGTCAAATTATAAACCAATATCCCTTTTTTGTTCTTATTAAATAATTTCAATATAAGTATATATAGTTTTTACGGGCTTAGACGGGCTTTAATAAAACAGCCCAAGCTAGAGAATTTTCAAAAAAAAAAATGTAAAAGAATATAGCCCAGAATTTGAATACCCACGGTGATGGGTCTATTAAAGATACCAAAGAAACACGGAAACAATCGGACCCGTTCCATTAGGAAGATACAGAATTCATAAAACGATATCGGTTGTAAAAACAATTAGTATTAGAACTCTGTGATGAGCTAAGGCCAATGATAAAAATTGCAACAAAAGCAACTGATTTATCGGTAGAAATAAAGGTGAAGATCAAATTAATCACAAAACAAATAGATTTTATAGCACATTTATATAAATTACCCGGATACATGCATCCATGTATCTATATTTACAATTAGTTTGAAAAGTTAAAAAAATCAATTATTATGTAGTTACTTACACTAATTAGTATCATTTTGTAGGTTTTAATTACACTGTCATTCTATGCGACAGGATCATTCATATCAAAGAAACATTGGACAAACATCTGTGCTCACTCTATAGCTCAACAAACAGTTTCCTCTGTAATAGCTGAATAAGTATTATTTTTTCCGGGATAAAATGTAGCCTTTATCCTTTCCCAAGCTTTAGTCTATCGGTGTATCAAATGTCATCAAAATCGGTTCCGTAGCTCCGGCGTAAAAGCATAACAAACAAACTTACATTAACATTTATAATATTAATAGGGGTGGATTGGATGACGTTTGTAGTTCAAAAGAAACTTTTAAACAAACATTCGAAGACTTTATAATGAATTTATGCCAAAATTTGTATTCCAATTACATAGGTTAAATTAATGAAGATGCTAGCCCAAATACAAGCACTCCATTCGCCAAGCTCCGGTAAATTGTGAAGTACCTCCCTCATTACTCGTTCACCATATAGCAACTTCAACCCAATTATGCCGAATAGCTACTTATCCATGAATCCATTTCCTTGTAAATGTCAACTTAGAGACTTACCTAGTCTTGGCATAAGTATTGAAACAAGGAAAATAAAAGGTTTTCTATTGCAAATAACATTTATTACATTTACCGTGTGTTAGTTTAACATGTAAATTTAAAACATTTTAAAATTTAAAAAGCTCATTAGAAGGACTGTATTTCAGCCAATGGCTGAAATATTTCAGCCATTGGCTGAAATACAGTCCTTTAAACATTGAGGCCAGTTGTTAATAGAAGCAAACAGTCTTTCCATGGGAAAATTCTTCACTGCCAACGTGTTGCGAAATTGAAATGGGAGTGGGCTGGCCATGTCACCCGCAAGCATGGTTCGTGGTGCAAGGCAGTGATAGAATAGAGACCGTGGGGTGAGAAACACCCGAGAGGAAGATCGCAGATGCGTTGGTATGGCGATATCAAAAGACTGGCGGGAACAAAGTGGTTGGAAACTGCTCAAACATGACCGTAAAAGATGGCATAAACTGAAGGCCTGCACCTTAGAGGTTGAGAAGGACTAAAGAAGAAAGAAAGAATGAAAATCGTACGGATTGTTATAGGGACTCCAAATTATCATGGTCTTTAGAGAGCAAGCCGTACTCTCTAAAACTGACCATAAATCACAATTCAGCGGATTAAGATCGACTAGACACCGCGGCCAGTCTTCAGCTCTTTTGAAGTCCGAAACGATCGTTTCCAAACAAGACTGCGTAAACCGAGCTTTATTGGTTCATAGACCTTTCTTGGTTATTGAACATGGTGTTGTTAAGAGGCTTCACTACCTTCTCCTTGGTATCTTGATACACTTGTTTGTGCCCATGTTTTAATACCTTTTTCGCAGAAGAATGGCTCAGTCACTCCTTCATAGCTAATACCCCACTAAACCATCATTGAAGTCGGATAGTGCCCACGTTGCACTCTGTCAACTAATTGAAAAGCTTCTTTAGAACTTTGAGCATAAATTCGGTCATTTTGATTGCTAAAATGTTGCTTAATTGTAATAATTTTTTCATCCGTTAACAAAATTTTTCTGTGACTTCCCTTAGTACCGCTTCAGTAGATGTTTCGTTTTTACCACCCTATTCTTTATTATATTATCAGTTAAGAAATGACCAGTACGTTTCTTATAGGCTGCAAGTCCCAAGTCATCTTTTAAAATACGGGACGTGGTTCTAGGTGCTATGTTCATGTCCCAAGATAAAATCTTTTGCTTTTGGACAGGATTCCTTCGAATTCTTTCACTTACTGCTTTGACCACCTTTTTCGTATGAACACTACGTGGACGGCCAGATCTATTTTTGTCACAAACAGAGGAGGTATCATTGTACCTATTAATAGCCAGGTATACAAAATTTTAATTAATACCAAGCGTATGGAGAGTTTTCAAAATAGCATGTGGCTGCTTTGTGTAATGCAACCACAGCGATTCGGTTCTCTTTATCACCCCACTCCATTTTAACATCGCAAAATATTGTACATTGTATTAGAGCCAAAATGACAAAACTCAATGAACAATCATATAAAAATTACAGATTCCAAATTCAAATGTAATATTTTGTTTATTTTTAATTGTACCAGTATTTATTGCCAGACTAAGTATTATACGTCTAACTATTATACGTCATACCTCATCATGAAAGTCTTTCGAATAAAAAATTTTGTTTGACGTCCAATACGAGCAACTATTTAAATTCCTTTACAATCTTCTTTTAAACTTTTCTCATTGTCTGGTCTCATTGCCACAAAACGCACATCAACATGTTATACCGCAGGCAGACATGCCTACTATTATTGAAACCAACAGACTTTGAAATTTCAATTAAATTTTCCATTACTTTTATTTAACAATGAAATTTATTGCACTAGAGTTGAGACAATAACAGACGAGGTAGAAAATGGTGGGTTCTTTATATAATTCTTAAGTATTGTATTTTTAAAAAAAACGTAGAGATATAATGTACAACATGTGTATAACAAACTATTAGGTTCTTGTTACAACGTTGGTTTTAAAGAACTGTTCTAAAGTTCTATTTCAGGAATATTTTAGAGAATCGTTTCTTTTAGAAGTAATGATTCAACAAGATGAAGCATAAGAACCAAATAATAAAACTGTAAAAAACATTTCACGGCTGAGACTCGATTCCTCGACCTCGCGGTGTTTCGGCTTCGCATTCACAATGATTCAACAACTGGTCCAATGACCGTATGATCATTAAAATGAAATCGCCGAAATTTTATTGCTTAGAATTATAAATCTTTCATCCATAATTCAACGACTGTCTTACGAATTATCGATCAGGCCACGTGTGCTGACGCGAGTTTAACATTTTATACCCATCCCAGTAAAAGTGTAAAAGGCCGCTTTCAGAAGTTTTCACTTCAAAAATTGTTTAAAACGTAAATGTGCATCTAAAGTTTGGATTTCTTGGTCAACTTTCAAAAAATTGTGACGTTAAATAAAAGGTCTATAAATTTCAGCAGAAGCGATGACAATAAACAACAATGAAGTAGAAATGACAACTAGCGCAAATAATCACTATTTACAATGATTATCTATTTATAAATATCTCTTTACATTTTTCACACACACACACACTCACTCGCATACACATCTACAAACAGACACACCCACACACATACTTATTAAGTGTCCGCTAAGGAAGTTGCGAGTAATTCCCAAAACAAGTATCATATGACTACTTACGGGGAAGTCTCAACCACTAAATTGTATCTTTGAAATAAGCGAAATTTATTTATATATTTTTATGGCCAATCCAAGCCAAACTCAAACGGAGCCTACAAGCGGTAAATGCTCTTAGTAACAAATGATCACTCAAACGTAGTATTAAGTGTTACTTTACTTATTACAAATCTCAGTAAGGCTTGATCTCATTGAGGCAATTTTCACGTAATGTTCACGTAAATAATTGCCCGCATGGTGAATTTGTATCACTCTATCTTTAGAATAAGAATAAGATAATGTTCGTGAAGCAATAACAAGGATAAGGTAAAAGATACGGTGCTGTAAAATACTTACACCTTCTCGGTGAAGTATCCATGGTCTGATACAGCCCATACCAGATCTAGATTACTTCAGTCGCACATATTGACGTTATAGGCGAGGTCGCCATTAACTAGAACGTATCGTTTTCCAGTTAAAATTTTAGCGAACTAAAATCATCTAACCCAAATAACAGGGCACACATTAAACAAAATAAAGCCAATGGAGCAGTAAAGTCCTCGAATAGCGATCACGTACCAGATGTGTTGGCAAGCCCAAAGATGGACCGAAGATCTGGTCAACATCGCCGAAGTAGGTAGGATGAGTGTAGCGCAGGACCGATTACCGTGAAGACTTTTGGGGGAGGCCTTTGTTCAGTAGTGCACGTCTTCCGGCTGAACAAAACCATCTATCAGAAATGGGTAGACCAGCCAGATAGAAACTGCCGTTAGTGGTCTTTTACGTGATTATGCCTGAATACAATGAGGTCGAATAAGGAGATATGACGAAATATAAATAGCGTCATTATCTCTGCTCCAAACCAATATTTATAACCATTTTGTCAACAAGGAGCAAAAATATTTTTTAAGCAATATACAAATTAATCTATTTTATATTTTATTTTACTTAAGTATATTACTAACTTGTTGAATTAGGTCAGGACACGAAAGTTTATGTAATTGTTGTTGTGTTTTTATTAGTGTTATACTATGATATTATTGAAGTAAAACTTCTTAAGAATCGTTGTGATTTGAAAATCGATGAAACGAAAAAGCGAGACAATAGGAATACATGTAGGTAAATGTAGAGGATTCAGCCAGCGAGATAATGAGACAGACACATAAATTCATATGATTTATTAACGTGGAAGAAAATGAGATAGGAAGCATTATAAAGTGTTTCGGTACCAGGCGATCATAGTTGAAGAAGAGATTGTCTTATGTTTGACGTGAGTATACCTAACATATTCTGACGTCATGCGCACGACATATTACTACATAGGCACCAGGAGATCATAAACATCAGGGTAGCGGTGATAGTAATGTATTTCATAGGGGATGAAATAATGTGCCATCCTAGCAACATGTACCGGGACATCTTAAGCAGTTCAAAGGATGAACCTTGCTAAAGAAAAGTTATTTCTTTCTAAAGACTCGAAGGTTTTCTCGGGAAGACCAGCGCTGATCATACCCATAGGTGATATGATCAGCGCTGGTCTTCCCGAGAAAAACTCTATGCTGAGGTGAAATCCAATTCTGCAATTGAATAT
The DNA here is from genome assembly GCA_949711725.1 of Leptidea reali. Lineage (NCBI taxonomy): Eukaryota > Metazoa > Arthropoda > Insecta > Lepidoptera > Pieridae > Leptidea > Leptidea reali. The sequence goes on along the minus strand of CATIXN010000023.1, from coordinate 15,719,371 downwards.
AAATTAATAATAAGTCTACTTATATAGGTTTAAGTTGCAGAATAAATGATTGTTCTTTCTTTCTTTCTAGTAAAATCACTGTTGAAATTTTGTCACAATTTGACACCACAAATTAGGATATCATCCCCACCATGTGGATGTGTGGCGGTCCTCCACAGTGCAGTTTTTAAGGAGCTTTCTTCCACATACTAGAAAGCTGTGAAATGAGCTTCCTTGTGCGGTGTTTCCGGAACGATACGACATGGGTACCAAAAAAATGCGCGTTTTTCTATGGAAAGGCTGGCAAAGGCCTTTAAAGACCGGCAACGCTCCTGTGATTTCTCTGGTGTTGCAAGAGAATGTAGGCGGCGGTGATCACTTAACACCAGATGACTCGTACGCTCGTTTGTCCTCCTTTTCCATAAAAAAAAGATCGTGTATATAAAATAAAAATATTACTTTCTACTGAAGAACTCTAGAGAAATGAACACTAAAAAGAAATTATATTTGAACTAAAATGAAATAGACATATAAAATATGGAAACAAAGAATATAAAGATATTGTTGAATAAAATTATCATAATAAAGTTGATCTATTGCATAACAATTATAAATTTTGGTAAGGCAACGTTTTGTTTATTTTCATTACATTAGGTGAGAATGGATTTAATCAATCATTTTATGCTGATAAATTAATCTCTCACAATTGCCGTTGTTCCAGCAAAGCAGTTATTTATCAATATATTGTAAGATGTATAGACAATAGGTACCTAAATATAGGCTTTAATGTAAACAAGCTTTGTTTGCCATTACTTATGGTCATTTATATTTCCTTCAAAAGACCAGGGAAAAAAATATTCGGAATATTTTTACCTTGACTAATGAGGTCAAGCCTCAATCCAATACTTTCTGTATAAGGAGATTGATACAATTGAGTTAGTCAACTCTCCGACTTAAACTTAAATTAATATATATTAACTAATAAATGGAGAGATGGCTTTTTATTCGGTTAACCTGCTCAACCAATTGGAATAAATATGGTTGAGGGAGGCGATGGCTGGCTCATGCGTCATGCTCGTGATCGGGTGCTACTTGTGGTGGCAGGATGATCCTATTGCCGAAGGCTCGGCTTCAGATTCTTAAAAGTTATTATATATGTGTATATATATATATTATATATAATCCCTTATAAAATCCTCACAGAATACCTTTATTTATTAACTGTGTGTGTGGATGATGCAGCTACTGTACTCAATAACTTTTGTTTTGTATTAATTTACATTTACTTTTTTGACTTGCTCGTGTAAGGCATTGACCATTTGACGTTCGAGTATGTTTGTCGAAATCATTTGTAAAACGATGAATATGTTAATCTTGATTTAAAAGAGTGGCAATGAGTTTCTTGCTACTTCTTCTCATAAGCTCAACCCTTTGCGTAGTAGCGTGGTAGCGGTAGATTCAATAAGGAAGAATATTTTTTTTGACATTCATAAGTGTCATTTGCGTGACCTACATGAATAAAGTGTTTTTATGTCAATGTCCTAACGAGAAGTTATCATCGTTTCAGTCCTTCTGTCATGTCCGCGTGTTGTATGCTTGGAGGGAAACAAAAGTGCTCTAAGGCAGTCTCATGTTGATGACGACTTAGACTCGAGCCACTTTGGAATAATAACTACCGCTTTGGATCCGGCCGCCGCCGCAGCACAAAAGTAAGACTACTTTTACCAGACGATCCCTATAGAGCTAGAGGTCCCGGGTTCGAATCCTGTTTGGGGTAAACATTTATACGATGAAGATGTTTCCGAATCATGGGACCAGTAGGAGGCTCCTTTGCACAGGATGCCGGCTAGATTATGGGTACCATAACGGCACCTATTTCTGCCGCGAAGCAGTAATGTGTAAATATTACTACGTTTCGGTCGGAAAGGCGGCGTAGCTCACTAGCTAGTAATGTCACTACATACCTGGGCAAATGAGACTTAACAACTTATGTCTCAAGGTGACGAGCGCAATAATTGTAGTGCCGCTCAGAATTTTTGGGTTTTTCAAGAATCCTGCATTATACTGGGTAGGGCGTATCAATTACCACCCGCTGAACGACCTGCTCGTCTCGCCCTCATTTTCATAAAAAAAATGTTGCTTGGCGCCAGAAGGACGTGAAATGATTAACAATTTATTTATAAATTTATTTCTCACTCAGGTTTACATTTATACAGACCACACTGCCGAGCTTACAAAAGACCACTCCAATGAGGATATCTTTCAAAGAAGACTGTGAATATCTTGTATATTATTGCTTAAGAGCGTACACGTAAGTAACTTAAGAAGTAGATATGATATTAATAATAACGTTATGTAGGAGATACAAAAAAAAAGCGGCCAAGTGCAAGTCGGCTTGCCCATGAAGGGTTCCGTAGCAGTAAAATTGCGGTTTACGATTTTTCACGTACTAAAAAGACTACTTACTAGATCTCGTTCGAACCAATTTTCGGTAGAAGTTTGCATGGTAATGTACATCATACATTTTTTGTAGTTGTATTATTCTCTTATTTTAGAAGTTGCAGGGGGGGGGGGACATTATACCACTTTGGAAGTGTCTCTCGGGCAAACTATTAAGTTTAGAAAAAAATGATATTAGAATTTTTTTTCATCAAACCCATGTGGTATCTATGAATAGGACTTCAAAAATGATATTAGAAGTGTGAAAATCTTAATGCGGTTCACAGAATACACTGACCAAGTTTCAGCAGTATAGTTCTTATACTTACGGAAAAAAGTGGCTGTGACATACGGACGGACTGACTGACAGACAAACAGATATGAAAACACTATAAGGGATCCGTTTTAAAGGATTTTGCCATTTGGCTACGGAACCCTAAAAATAAGGCCAAAACCAATGACGTTCTTTTTTTCGTTTATAAGGACATATCATTCGCTGTCTGATAGCGGAACGGTAAACGTGTGCTTAAAGACAATGTAAGCACACTTTTCTCCTCACTCGAGTGTCAACTGTCACTCCGAATCAAATTCGAACTGAATAAATGTTTTACATTGCTGCTTATTGACCAAGAATATTTTAAACAACTGGAGTAAATGCTTCAATGTAAGTCAACATATAACATTTCTAGAACTTACAGGAAAAGTTTATTATGGTGTAATTTGTGAATGTTTCATATTTCGGCTTTGTTTTATAAGACGTGATTCATGTCATTGGAAAAAAGGTTCAATTTTTAAAATCTACACTTCGCCGTAAAATTTTGAAATCGTGGTTCCACCGGAGTTCTTAATTCATCTGTTTTTTTTTTTATGTTTGTTACCTCAGACTTTTTGACTGGGTGGACCGTTTGGTATTTTTTTTATTTGAAAGCTGATGCTTCCCGTGTGATCCTATTGCAATTTGATCCAGATCTGATAATGGCATCCATGAGAAAACCATAAAAGCGAAGCCGCGGCGGGAGGACACCGATTTCAAAAATAACAATAAACGTAACTAGACTTAGATTAATAATTAATTTTATTGTATAAATATACGCAATTATTTTTATACTTTTTGGTGCATATTATTATAATTATCTATTGTTTTAGAATAGCTAATAATATTCATATATTTTTAGTAACTCTTACTAAAAAAGATTTTTCTGATTTCAGTACTGGAAAAGTTTGTGGAAGAACCATTTACTATAAGTACCATACGTTTTCTAACTACTGCATGTTGGACTATGTGAATTGTATGGAGAGATACGAAGGTGAGTTTAAGCTGAGTGTACGAACGAGACTAATTCAAAGATTGTAAATATATATAAGGATTATTTTTGCGCTGTATTAGTATTGTGCTGTTCTATAACTACCTACTAAGCTAGAGGTCCCGGGTTCGAATCGCGGTAGGTGCAAGCATTTATATGATGAATATGGATGTTTGTTTCCGAGTCATGGATGTTTATATGTTTATGTGTATGTTTATATGTATGTTTAAGTAGGTATATTGTATTAAATATATCGTTGTCTTGCAACCCATAACACAGGCTATATTATGTGCCTAATTTGGGGCAAGATAATTTGAGTAAAAGTGTGTCAATATTATTATTATTAGAACTATAACATTAGTACTTGTATTATAATAACTAACAAGACAAGGTTAATTTTGTAATTAATGATTCTTAGTAGAGTCACAAAAAGTTATTTTATTTATATTAGTGATTAATTTGATTCCAGTTTGGCAAGTTGCATACATGGGAAATTGTACTACAGTTGAATCGCTCACTGAATACTTGTGTAAGTAGCCAACAAAGCCTTATTAAGGCCTTAAATCTGCCCTTAGTTGGTTTTAAAGTGAAACTTTTATTACATCGTCTCAAACTTTTTCGTCTGTGTGTTGCATGTAGCGTGACGATCGGGCGGCGCCTAAAGTTCGTAATATTGTATTTTTTATCATGCCATATTTAGTTCCTGTCATGATCTGTAATTTTGTGACTATTACTTGTAAAAAATAATTTCGATGTTTCACATCTGCCAGCCGTCCTGTGACGGCTCACAATTTTTTTTTTATTTACAATATATCTATCAATGCAAATTAAATAGTATCGTTGTAACGTACTGAAGGGATCGTATCGCAGGATGATCCTGTTACAGAAAGCTCTGCTTCAGATTCTTAAAAGTTATTATATTTTTTGAGTTTACTCCTTAAGAATCGATTTTCACATAAGGCGCCCGGTATGACAAAAATATGGAGAGTAAAACCTACACATCAAATGGGATAGTAACGTTTTTGGTGCACATCATTTCTTACGCATGTTGTATAATATACCTCATAGGGTGTGCCAAAATGTAACTTCCTTGATGGACCTTTTAAAATTGAAATTTTGAGTTCCGCTTTTAGCAGGAGTTGTGTATGGGCATTTAATGACATATTTTGAGCGTTAAGGATTTATTTGATTTTTTAACTAATACACTTTTATTAGCTTCTGCTGTATGTCTGTTTGTAACCAACTCCATTGGACTTGATTTTGTTTAGTACCTGCTCAAAGACAATCGTTCTTTAGGAACTCCATTCGTGCGTCGGAGCTGACACACACACTTTTATTTTTATAATCGCTTATAAAATGCTCGCAGAATACCTTTATTTATTTGAGGTTTGTGGGGATGAGGCAGCTACTGTACTTAGTAACTTTTGTTTTGTATTCATTAACATTTACTTTTTTTTACCTACTCGTGGAAGGCATTGACTATTTGACGTTTGAGTATGTTTGTTGCATCACTTTACATATATTGTAATTGAAATGATTTGTAAAGCGATGAAAATGTAAATCTTGATCTAAAAGAGTGGCAATGAGTTTCCTGTTACTTCTTCTCATTAGGAATGATTAGGAAGGATTCAATAAGGAAAAAAATATTACGACATTCATAAGTGTCATTTCCATGACCTACATGCATAAAGTGATTTCGATTTGATTTGACAAAATTGTTTTAAAAATGCAACAAAGAAATTATTTGCGCTCTTTTTTTTTCGGTAAATGAGAAAATCCGACCTTTTTGTCCAAGAAGTGTGATTGTGCCATATTTAAAGGAGGGTTAGCGCGACCACTAGTTAGCTGTAGATTGACCATAAACTTACGGGTTGCGTATACCAAATCCGTCATCGGCCGCACTCGGACGATCGAATCTAACACTTGTAAAATAGTGAGAGCGCGTACACCAACAGGACGAAATGGCCGATCTTCATCAAGTCCGAACATGTTGGGATTTCTCGCCATCAATATAATTTATTATAACTATGTGAAAATTAATAGTATTTATTAAAACACATTCAATATTCGAAGAACTAAATGGAACAACTTTGTAGTGTGTGTATTACTTTAATTTTCATTTTAAATCGAATTCATTTAATTTTAATTCTGCACAAAAGATGGTGATTCACACAGTTGTTTTTCCTGTAAATAAATAATTCATTAACCAACACACGCCGATGTCGACGACGTTGACGTTGATGAAATAAATTGCGGTGTGAAATTATACTAAAAGGTATATTTCCTCGAATTGCTCTATATAAAAACACAGTCAACTACCGGCAACGTCCAATGTGGTACACTGTTGCAATGTAATCACATTCACGTCCGAGCTACTCGTCCAGGTTTGGCATCCATCCAATGACATCTGGCAGAGGAAAAGGGATTATCCAAACTAAATACCTTTAGAGCGCTTTCGCACTACGTCCGATCCGAATCCGATCCTTATCCGTAAAAACACGGCCCGAAGTAGTCGTAGAACTATTTCTCCGGTTGGCGGAAGCCGGATCTAGTGCGTAAACTATAATAGAAATAGTTCTACGACTACTTCGGGCCGTGTTTTCACAAATACGGATCGGATTCGGATCGGACGTAGTGGGAAAGCGCGCTAACTAACTGACATATTCTTCCCTGCCTGCTACTTAAGTAAGCCCATTCATACAAGCTTTCATACATATACATACAAGCATATATTTACGGAACTTTGTCTTGGCCTTACTTACCACCAAATGACTCGAACGCTAAGAGCGTTGGCGGTGAAAAGACTTGGTCCGTCGCTGCGTTGAATGCCGCTAACTACGTGAAAATTGGTTCATGCATTCAATAACCGTGTGAAAATACAAAAAAATCTGTTTTATTAAAATTTCACCAGACTTTTGAAATCGAAGATCGATCAAAATTGTCATTAGTACAATTTGAAGTGTTTAGGTATGGAATTGAGGGGAAGTTGCAGGGATGGCCTTTAGAGTCAACCATTTTTCTAATTTTTATTTTTTTTGGATGTAGCATATTCACTATCTATCAACGGATCATGTATCACTGTCGAAAGTGTGTGTGTGGAGTATTCTTGTCCATAATTTTATCTCATTCAAAAAGCCTCAATTCCCACCATGTACCAATGTGTTTTCAATTTTTGATTTCAAATGTAGACTAAGTTGCTTTGGGCCTGCGTGGTTAGCTTCATAAAACTCACACACAGGCTCAAAAGGAGTTTGAAACTAGGGCTCTTTTCACTCCAATTAGGCTCACACTAGACATCGAGTTGTGGTAAAAAGTCCGTTCAAACCCGTACCCTCTTTGTTCTTGTAATCCCCTAAAAACCCGCAACCCGTTGTTGTTTGGGCAAACACGTGTTTAAATCCTTCGACAAACAGACTGTCAAATTATTGAAATCGAATTTAAACAGAAAACATGCTTAAACTGGACACCGGTTCATCATGGCTCATTTTATTATATTACCTAGCTGATGCCCACGACTTTGTCCGCGTAGATAAAGGGTATTTAAAAATATTAAGCAAGTTTGGAATTGAAGATTATCTCATGTCCTATTCCAGTTCCGGTTCCCGTTTTCGCTCCCGTTCCCAACATATTATATGAATCTTATTTCGAGGAAGATTGCTATGGCAAACTAAACCTACTATTGGTATAGTTATAGCTCATCGACGTGAATTTCAATTTTCCACAAATACCGCGGTAACCATTGAACTTTCGGGATAAAATGTTGCATATGTCCATTCCCAAGCTCTAGTCTATCGCTGTACCAAATTTCATCAAAATCTTTTCTGTAGCTCCGGCGTAATAGCATAACAAACAAACTTACATTGACATTTATAATATTATTAGGTATTAGTATATTATATTTAAACTATAATTATGGTTATAATCCTCCCGCAAGTGAAAGCAATTTGACAAACTTTAATACAAACGGATAAACAGCATGGCAGCGTACTAAATATTATTATGTTGAGATATTATTAGAGAACAGACGAGTTGTATCAGGCCATATGTTGGACGTGTACTTGGCGCGAGACACTAAGGCCCGGTTTCCACCAAAGCGGAGAGGAGAGGAGACGAGAGGAGATTAGCCGCAAAGCGGTCAGGTTATTTCCATCAAAGCGGAGAGGAGATGTGAACTCTGCAGAACGGAAATGTGAGCTGTGAGATCTCAAAATCAGCCAACTGATATCTACGAAAGGAAGACGTCATGTCGTTACAAATGTTATATTATAATTTGTTTGACGAAGAAGAAACAAACAAACTTATCTGAAAATTTTTTAAAAAATAAAAAATAAAAACGGACATCAATAAGAACAAACACTTTATTTAATACCGACTATATTATATAAATGTAATTCTATAAGAATATTTTGGTGCCTCGTAATTTTTTTGAGTTTATACTTCGATAAACTACTAAAGTCGGTTAGTAAAATAAACTACGATTTAAATAACCGACTTCAAAAACTGAAAAGTATCAAATAACTAAAAATTTAATTTAATACACCTCTTATTCAAACCTTTACTTTACTTTAATATTAATAAAATACTATTATTTATATGTGCTACCTATTGATAGGTTTTAAGTCAGTGCCAAGCCCTAAATAAAATAAAACTCAATATTATAAACAGCTTACTTACTACAATTATTTAGGTTGTCTGGAAAGGTGTTTCTAGACATTTGTTTCCGCTTGGTTCTAGACGAAGCTATCCCACATCAAAGTCACGCGGGGCGGGTGTAGGTACCTTTATTACATTTGGCTTGGCACCGACTACAATACTGCACAAAGCTATCAATATTTAACACATATAAATAATAATATTTTATTAATATTAAAGGTAAAGGTTTGCAAAAGAGGTGTATTAAATAAAATATTTAGTTATTTGATACTTTTCAGTTTTTGAAGTCGGATTTTTTAAGCGTAGTTTATTTTTTATTTTTTACGTTTTAGTCTCCGTTAATAATAATATATAATCAACCTGAATGAAAACTACTGGGACTAACTATGTAAAATTTTTATGGGACCAAACCAAAGAATTACGTAAATCGGATCATAAATCTTAGAGTAATCGGTGTACATACACAAAAAAAATACCGATCGAATTGATCCTCCTTTTTGAAGTCGGTTAAAAATACGGAAGGAACGAAGTGCGAGACGCGGGCAGAAGGTGCGGGGAAAAGGGCGCGCGGCTACAGACATCTCACATCTCCGCTCTACAGCGCCGCTTGCTAGCTCGCGGCACAAAATCAAATGAGACTTCTCCTCTCCTCTCCGCTTGATCCATTTCCACTGAAGCTAAGCGGAGAGGAGATATGAAAATAAAGAAATCTGATTGGTTATGAAAACGCATCTCCTCTCCTCTCCGCTTTGGTGGAAACCGGGCCTAACGTATCTCCGGATGATGACCAAACACATATTTTTTTGTGTATTAGATATAACATAGTTTCTTGTTTCATTACAGTGTATCCGTACGATGACGATTTCTTTTTGGATCAATATTATGTAATAGAAGACCACTGAACAGCCGGCAGTTAATAGAATGCAGCCTGGAGGGACATCACTACCACTTGAATATTAACATCTCTAATTGTATATAAAATAGTGTCTTATCTTTTACAGTTTATAAAGCTTCATAGACCAGGGTCGATCATTTTTTAAACCAAAAAAATAATAGTAGGATGAAACCAATGAAAAGGACGAGAATATAACAAAAATGAAAGGAAAAATAAATTACGGGTGATCTTAGGTCGGGAAGTGGAAAAAGGGGGCTGTTTTAGGGTAAAAAACGTTATTTTTCGATTTTTCGAAATGGCAAAGTTGTAGGTAATAAAAAGATAACTAACTTTTAAGAAAAAAGAAACTTAAAGAAAAATAACTTTTGTTTTCACAATATTTTCACATATCTTGGTTTTTTTAATTTTTCACATAAACTTTGAGGTTAATCGAGATTAACACCCCCCCCCCCCCCCCCCCTTTTTTCACTTCCCGACCTCAGATCACCAGTAATTTATTTTTCCTTTCATTTTTGTTATATTCTCTTCCTTTTCCAATAAGTTTCATACTACTATTATTATTTTATCACTTTTTATCATTTTCAAAGGCCTTGGCACTGGTCTATTATTGCCTTGTCTGAATTTATATATTTATATGACATATTTTTAATTTTGTTTTACTGTTATCCATGTTATTGTTAAACTGCTTATCGATCATATAATCTATTGATATATCGAAAGTTTCTGGACTGACCGTTTGTAATACAATTATTTAAAAAAACAGAAACACAGTATTACTTACACATTACTGCTTCACGGCAGAAAAAAACGCCGTTGTGGTACCCATAATGTAGCCGGCATTCTGTGCAAAGGAGCTTCTTACTGATAAATACACTTCCCTATTCTTTTTTATGCCCCGGGGAAGCACAGGGCATATTATTTATAAACAATGTAGATGGTTCTGTTTAATGATGCGTAATTTTATAAAACACACTATTAATATTTTTCCGTGTTTGTATAAAACATGATTGGGTCGTCAATATATTAGCCTACGAGGAGCCTTTGTGTTTTAATTAACAGTAGGGATCCAGAAGAGTATGGGTACTGAACAAATACCCTCTATATAAATAGTGTGTAAACACCAGTGGGAGGCTCCTTTGCACAGGATGCCGGCTAGATTATGTGTACCACAACGGCGCCTATTTCTGCCGTGAAGCAGTAATGTGTAATCATTACTGTGTTTCGGTCTGAAGGGCGCCGTAGCTAGTGAAATTACTGGGCACATGAGACTTAACATCTTATGTCTCAAGGTGACAAGCGCAGTTGTAGTGCCGCTCAGAATTTTTGGGGTCCTGCTCGTCTCGTCCTTTCATAAAAAAAAATAGTAATCTCCAAGAAGAATACTACTGGACCAGCGAGCGATAGTAGTCGCCTCCGTGTATATGCCAGACGGGGAAGACCCACCGACAGAAGAACACGTCCCACTGCTGAACCATAGTGACACCATCATGAGTGAGTTGATAGTGGCTGCAGACTGCAATGCACTTCACTAGCTTTGAGGCATGCAGACTGGTGATGCTTATGATACCTGGAAGAAATGGTCACCTTTGTGCATTGTACTAACATGACTTTACTACTACAAATTTTAACATTTTCTTGAAGTAACACTTCTGTAGGCGCGTTATGAAAAAATGATGAGAGTGAAATTTTAAGATGCGCACGCATCACTGTAACACATAAGTAACAGAGTGAAGTTGGTTCCTAAAATTTTCTAAGGTTTCTGACTTTCGTTATTTTTTTTTTTGGTTTATTCGCCAATTATTCTAATAATTGAATCCTTGAATTGAACCCTTAGCCTATCCTAATAGGCAAAGGGTTCAAGCCCGTAGAGCCGTATTCGTTATTTAATAATTAATTATCAAAGCCATTGTTGCAAGATTTTTATAATGTTGTTCTTTCTACAAACATAGAATAACACGAGGACTAAATAATTTTAAGGATTTTTGCTTTGTTAGGCCAAAGAAGTATAACATCTTGCGTGCATACATAAGTACACACACGTTTTTTAAGAGCAATAAATTGTTTTCATCTATAGAGACAACTTACAAAAGGGGTAAACAACTTATTAAATACCTTTTTAATACTAACGTAGAACGATAAAAGACTGTAAATGCAATGTAAATAATGTAAGTAAAGGTAAAATGTGTTCGTAATAATAATTTCCCGTAAACCAAAGCAGGGCAAAATATTTTACCCACAAACAGGTGCGTAAATTACTTTGAAATTTTAAAAGCTTTTTGACACTCCAGGTACGTACTCTGGCTCAGTTTACAACTTATTAAATAAATAATATTATTAAGTACTGTTTATTGTTAAACATGAAACAAATCGAATGATGGGTTAATAGATATTACATTTGGTTATAGTTTACTTAACCCCACAAAATAATAAATTAATAACAATAAAATCATAAACAAAGTAAATTATTAATTAATGACGAATATTTATATTTGATCGAATTCAATTTTTTTTGAAAATGTATATCTTCTAAATTGATCCCACAAAAGAAACAAAATCAGATCTTTTTATAAAAATCATTGAAATTGGAACTGGTTAAAATGTATAGGTATTTATTATTATATAGGTTGTTATTTTTAATAACAAAATAAGTCCAATCCATATCAAGAAGATACTCAAGCGACTGAAGGCAACCAAATAAAAACGCTTAAATTAAAAAGTATCGGAATACTACGTCTCGAAATCTCGAGCGATTGCCAATTCCGTGGCTATCTGGAGGGCAAAGCCAAATTGGCTGCAAAGAAGCTGGGCTTCATTAATAGAGCACGGCAATACTTCAAGCCGGCCCACATTCTAGCGCTCTACAAAGCGCAGGTCCGGCCACACATGGAGTATTGCTGTCATCTCTGGTGTGGTGCGCCCCAGTATCAGCTCGATCCATTTGACCGCGTGCAAGTCATCTGTGAACGGCTGGATCACTTGGCGTTGGGTAGACGTCGCTTCATTTTGTGTCTTCTACCGCATTTGTCACGGGGAGTGTTCCGAAGAGCTGTTTCACCTGCTTCCTGCCGCCGAATTTTACTATCGCATATCGATATCATCTCCACCATCTGGGTGTGTGGCGGTCCTCCACAGTGCGGTTTTCAAGGATCTTTCTTCCACGTACTATAAAGCTGTGGAATAAGCATCCTTGTGCGGTGTTTCCCGGATGATACGAAATGGGTACCTTCAAAAAACGTATACACTTCCTTAAACGCCGGAAACGCTTGCAAGAGAATGTGGGCGGCGTTGATCACTTAACACCAGGTGACCCGTACGCTCGCTTGTACTCCTTTTCCATAAAAAATGCACCATCGAGCTGATCTGGTGATAAGCCTTAAGTGTTGGAACTTCTTAATAAAATCATGTCGTATTCTGGCCTGATATTTCTTAGAATCATGAATAATTAATGAATTTCCTTTCTTTACATAATAATGGTAAAAGTGGAGTTCAGTAAAATTAGATGTAGTGACAAAGTCAAAAAAACTTAATTCAAATTAAACTTAAATTCACCTTAAACTAAGCGCTTTTGAATCGTCACTACAAATATTTCTTTTAAATTACTAAATTCACCATATGTTCGTAAAAAGTTGAGCTCGTGAAAAGAACATATAAGAAACTCAACGGCCACTCTCTTCAATCAAATAGAGTATTTTACAATGGCAATTACGTAACAAATTAGTTTTTAAGATGCTGCATCCAATATGTGAATCGTGTTTAAATAATATAAATTATTTCCTAAAAAGTTAGAAAGAATTAACTGTATAAATTTTATTACTATCGTATTTTGGATGTGGGTGGTGATTGGGGTGGTAAGGTTTAAATTTTCAAGACTTTCTGGGAAAATGATTCTACTATTACCTATAATTTTTAACGTTATCAACATCATTCGTGTTTCGTCTTATATTCAGGTTTTTTATTTTCAAAATATATTACATGCAGGTATAATTTTTTCATACCGTGAACAAAAGAAAACATAAACTGGAATGAGCTTCCTTGTGCGGTGTTTCCGGGACGACACGACATGGGTACCTTCAAAAAAAGCGCGTACACCTTCGTTGAAGGCCGGTAACGCTCTTGTGATTCCTCTGGTGTTGCAAGAGAATGTGGGCGGCGGTGATCACTTAACACCAGGTGACCCGTACGCTCGTTTGTCCTCCTATTCCATATAATAAAAAAAATAAAAAAAACCTAGGATGCCGCAATCGTTCGTCGTACAGCTTCGCTGCGTCGTATATTTGAGCGAAGCGAGGTAAACTAATTCTGTGTACAAAAACAAAACAAAATTATTCCAAACAAACACAATAAAAAGAATCTTTTGGAATTTGGCGCCATATTTAAACATGAGGAATTAGCGCCTTATTTGGTCACATGAGAAACTTGTGCTGATTTGCAAATTCAATAACTAAGAACCTCGCAGTCGAATCACTCTCGATTGATAGCAGTGTTACAATTAAGACTTATTGTGATTTGATCAATCGGCTCAATATTTAAATAAATATAAATAGCGCGTGCTAATTTATAATAATTTGTAAATCATGTTTGTTTTTAATTCAAAATTCTGTCTCGACAATAACCTAGAAAATTTCGAAAGCTTTCTATGAGTTCAATAATTTTTAAAATCGGTCCAGAAATCACCGAGAAACAATTTAACACAGAAATCAGTTGGAGTCACCCGGTTGGAGCTTCGCTCAGCTTCGCTCAATTATCTGATAGTAAGTGATAGGCCTCCCATTCTTGTGATACATAGAGAAAGGCAGATAATAATCTATAGCAATAATAATCTACAGATTTAACAGTAGCATAGACAAAATACTTTACTTCTTCTAGTGGCCAGGTTGAAGATAATTAAAACACTTTTCTAATTTCTTCTACTCCTTATACAACATAACTCAAATAACAGAATACGTCCCTGTATAGAATGAAATTCACGGTTCACTTTCAAAGTTAAAGTTATTAATTACAGAAGGTAGCATACGCAGGGATTTGAGGCTATTAAGTACCTTTATGTTTTACCGTATCTTGATTATAATATTATGTTTTAACATAAAGTATTTAGTCACGGCTAGCGAAAATGGGAAATACTTCATTTTAAATAATGATAGAGCTTGACGAAGTAATTAATATAATTACTTTGTTATACAGAATAATTGTTATTGAAATACTTACCGCACAGATTACTTGACTTGATACATATCAACCTGTGATTGCTTTATAAGTCAATACAAAAATTACGGGTTGCACTCCGGGGTGCCAACAGAAGTGAAAACTTATTTTGGCGCGTTAGACATTTTTTAGATGGCTACTAGGGTTATTAGGTTATGAATTGTATTTTTTTAAATAATAGAAACTTTAAAATACATTAAAATATATTATTTTCTGAATCATCGTTAACAATTTCGACAACTCTTGTATCATCATCATTAAATATTATCATCGAATTAATTCGAATGAATTCGAATACTAAATAATAATAAATCTACATTTTATTTATCTAAACGCGTTCGCGGTCTGCTATATGTACATGCATATATGCACACACTATAGCTGCGTCTCGTAACGATGTCGCAAGTCCAGAGATTTTATCTCATCTAAAAATATGCGTACCGCGCTAAAAGAAGTTTTCAAAATTTTCAAAACTACTTATTTGAGATGTCGAGAGTAGAGCGGTACCTCAAGCGCTTCGCTTATCAGGCATGCTAAATATTTAAACAATCAAGCAAGACGCTATACATTCATTAAATCCGTCCATTTCTGCCGGAATACGTCCACTGCTGGACAAAGGCCTCTCCCATAGATATCCACAACGATCGCTCCTGCGCTGCCCTCATCCAACGTATTCCGGCGATCTTGACCAGATCGTCGGTCCATCTCATTATTTATTATTATTTATTTATACTATTAATCATTTACAGAAATAATCTTAAAAGCTAACATAGTCCCGCAAAACTGTTTGGACAGTTTTGTCTGCAGGATCAAGTCTCTTGTAATACATTAATGCTTATTAGAACATTGATTTTATACAAGTTTAATTAACAAATATTGATAAAAAATATAATAAAAAATCTAATTTTAATTTTAAGGCAGTGTTGACAATAAATATTTCTTGTAAGGGCCTAACAACACTACGTCTTCCGGAACGTGATCGCCATTCGAGGACTTTACTACCTCGTCTGTCCGTCGAGCCGTGTGTCACTGCCACTTCTGTTTCGCAATCAACTGGTATGTTCTAAGTTTGGAGATCCCTAAGTAGTATCGATCGGGAAAGCAGCAGCCGGTAAGTAAATTAAAATTCCAAAAAGTGGCTGTGCGAGGCAAATAATTACTCGCTAAACACGCGGTTGTAGATTGAAAGACATTAACATGATGCGTTCGGAATTCGGCTGCTGACATTAACTTGAACAACTCCGTACTGTTGCACAAAGTACTTTCTTTGATTAATTAAATAAAACACTTTTAGAGGATTAAAACGCGTGTAATTGTATTAGATTTATTAAAAGTTACAATTTTATTATTATTATAGCTAACCCGAAGTTCCAAGACCTTTCAAGATCTCGTTTTCAGGGGGACTGCAGATGAAATGAGTAAAGTTAAGGCGCTATAACCCTAAAAACTAACATTTTTGAAATAAAATACTTCTACAAATACTACGGTTCCTATTTTTTGACATGTTTATCTTCATTTCTTTATCAAAAATTATGGCAGTTTCAAAAACACGATTACGAAAAAAAATCTCGATAGATTTATAATATAATAATATCGATAAACTATCGAATAAAATAAGTTTTGTGTAGATAGCTATCAAAGTTTTATGGTAATATAAAATAATTCAAATGAAAAAGACTATTTTTCAAAAAATAAATAATATGATTATATTGGCCCCGGCAAACGTTGTTTTGTCATATAAAGTATAATTGACGCGATAGTTTTATAAGTAATAAAATATTGCCTATATTATAGCCTGTACATCATTTTGTTCTATTGTCAATAGTTTTTGCAGCACACGCAAAAATAGATTTTCGATTTTACACCTTGTGTTACAAAATAGCAATTTTATTACGGATCCCTAATTTTGAAAAAAAAACATAGCCTATAGCCTTCCTCGATAAATGGACTACCCAACACTGAAATAATCATTCAAATCGGACCAGTAGTACCAGAGATTAGCGCGTTCAAACAAACAAACAAACACTGCAGCTTTATAATATTAGTATAGATAAAACTTTGATAGCTATCTACACAAAACTTATTTTATTCGATAGTTTATTAGTATTTATAATTTTTCCTAGTTGGTTTTATCAATACGCTTTGTTAATTATTTTATATAATTTTGCGTTGCGTTAAATTATCGCGTTGGTTGCATGCTCGCTCATACCAGCAGTACGCCCGTTACCACTGTCAAGGACGGTATTGTGTTCATTTCTCTCGGGCTGAGGCCTTACGTAAGATTTTAGCAAACAAGCACAAAATGGGGAATCATAGTAAAAAAAAGAGGGTGATGCGGCAGCGTATTATGTTAAAATATAATAGATGAATGGAAGTCGGAAAGTACTAAAATAAAATGTACACAATGTAATTTTGAATATTATGCCACCCGGGATTGTGGTACGTATGTTCTTTAGTGAATTGAGAAATCCAAGATGGCCGCCGCACAAAATTATGATTTCAACAATATGGGTATCGTATCCGAAGTTCTCGAGGATGCAGAAAATGAATTTGGGATCATTTTTGAAATCTAGTACAATTTTTGGATCCATACTTATGCGTGGAGGTTATAATGATAACCCTAATGCCAGACAACTATGTGTCTATGCGTACCTATCGAATCTTATAGATATACGATCGAGCGATTTTTGCCTAAAGTGTTGGGAAAACCTCACCTTAATGATGTAAAAACACAATTACAATAACACTGAGCACTCCTCGTGATAAATGCATAAGAAGAGGCAGGGCCAAATGAGGTCTATTCTTTGCCAACATTTAAAAAAAAAAAAAAAATTTCAGTGCCGCTCAGGGTCCTTGAAAAACCCCAAAAATTCTGAGCGGCTCTACAACTGCGCTCGTCACCTTGAGACATAAGATGTTAAGTCTAATTTGCACAGTAATTTCACTAGCTACGGCGACCTTCAGACACTGCTTCACGGCAGAAATTGGCGCCGTTGTGGTACCCGTATTCTAGCCGGCATCCTGTGTAAAGGAGCCTCCCACTGGTATTTATTAATATATTTTATATTTAACTGTAAGCTTTAATATCGTCCTCATCAGGTAGATATGTATACACAGTCTACTTCGTAGGATTATATCTTTATTTATATTGGATACGACATGGATGATCAGCGGCGGTGGTCACTTTTTAACCGACTTCAAAAAGGAGGAGGTTATCAATTCGATCGGTATTTTTTTTTATGTATGTACACCGATTACTCTGAGATTTATGTTCCGATTTACTTTTGTTTGATGCAAAATAGATGCCATTTGGTCCCATAAAAATTTTACATAGTTTGGCCCAGTAGTTTTCATTTTATGAACAGTTAAATATGAAAATTTTCGTCTACCTGGGTGACATAATTGTTTTCTGTGTACGGCTTTTTTTGGAATTTTCATTCAGGTTGATTATATATTATTATTAACTGACACTAAAAAGTAAAAAATAAAAAAAACTACGTTTAAAAAAACCGACTAGGTGTATTAAATAAAATTTTTAGTTATTTGATTCTTTTCAGTTTTTGAAGTCGGTTTTCTTAAACGTAGTTTTTTTTGAAGCAATACTTCTTTAGGCGCCTTATGAAAAAATGATGAGAGTTAAATTTTAAGATGCACGTGCATCACTGTAACATAAAAGTAACAGGTTGAAGTTGGTTCGTTAAATATGTCTTTTAAACATTGACAATTAACAATTATTGACATTTGACACATTTCTGACAAATTTTTGTTGTTTCATTTATTTAGAGCATTGGTAACAAGGCTAAACCAAACCAAAATACAAAAAAGGAATTTTTAAATTATATTTAAATAGGTTTATAACTGCAAAATTATATTGACATAAAAGCAAAACAAAATGACGTTTGTACCTTTTTGATGTTATTAAAGATAAATTTCTTTGACTATTACGGTGCGCACAACGACATCTAAAAATAAAAATTTTCAGAAATTTTCTGACGTTTGCGACATTAATTATTTTTTTTTTGTTTTTTTCGTCCATTATTAGGACAGGCAAAGGGTATTCAAAAAAAAATAAAGCCAATACAGCCGTATTCGTTAATTTTCAATAATTTATTTCACGATTTTTACAAAACTTTTCTTTTGAAAAATATAGAATAGCACGAGGAATAAAAAATTTTAAGGATTTGTTTTGCTACGCCAAAAAAGGATAACTTCTTGCGTGCATACATAAGTATACACACACTTTTTTAATAAAAGAAAGAAAACGGGCAAGAGGGTCACGTATTGCGAAGTGGTAAGGTAACCCATGGACAAGAGAAGCATTGCCAGTAAATTCATATCAGGTGGCCTCACTATTTGTCCATACATGATGAAAAATATTGTAATACTCAAATAATAACATAATAATATACCAAATAGTTTTCACGTAAAAGATTAAGCTGAACAAACAGATTTATGCAAACCCCGAGTGTTGAATAAACATCAAACATGATTTATACACAATACAATTGAATTTGCATAAATTCTGGAATTCAATCTTAACTCCACACATTTCACTCACTCAGATTATGGCTTAGATTTATGAAAGGCTGGCATTTAGTTTTATCTTAATATATATAAATCCAGTGTCATGATGTTTGTTTCCAGTGAACTGCTAAACTAATGAACGGATTTTAATGGTGGTTATTTCATGGAGTGCAGTTTAGTCCAACTTGAGAGATGAGAGAACTTGTTTATATTTTGATTATTTTTATCTCTAATATTTGTTTTGTATAGACATATTTTGTATGAGAGAATTAATTGACGTACGGTTTTTTTCATGAAAATAAGGGAAGAGACGAGCAGGACGTTCAGTTGATGGTAATTGATACGCCCATTACAATGCGGTGCCGCTCAGGATTCTTGAAAAACACAAAAATTCTGAGCGGCAATACTCTCGCCACCGAACCGTCGTCGAGCGCTCATCACCGTGACACATAACATGTTAAGTCTCATTTTCCCAGTAATTTCACTAGCTACGGCGCCTTACAGACCAAAACATAATAATGTTTACACATTACTGCTTCACGGCAGAAATAGGCGCCGTGGTGGTACCCATAATCTAGCCGGCATCCCGTGTAAAGGAGCCTCCCACCTGTAAAAACAACGTTTGATTTGACAGTTCTGCTGTGAAACAATTTCATTGTAAAAAACAGTATTTTACTTATGACCGGTTCACGAACTAGTAATATAATTATATCAACTTCCACTTAAGTGTTAAAGTCAAACGTATTTTATGGAATACGGTGGTAATGGATCTATCTTGCGTAGAATAGATGATACAATGTTTTTTTAAGATAGAATATATCTATCTTATTAACTGCGAAACAAAGTTTCCACTACTATTAACTATTATTTATTGAAGTGAGAACGTCTCTAGCCTTTAAGCCTACCGCGTTTAGGCATTTTTTGAGATGGGAAAAAACCATTGTAATTGCGACACCGCTAACGTTACCAATACCGCTGCATATAAGTTACTATATATATTGATATACAAGAGAGTTGAATTTGGGTTGAACTACATTGATAATATAAAATATTTCCTGACAATTCAAAGAATACACACGTTCTTGGCGGTCATACACCAGTCCTACCTACGAGTTATATATGGTGTACTCACCTTAAGCTCCTCAACATCAAAGTTGAGTACCCCAGGGAAATGGGCTGAGACTAGAAGTTCCAAGGTTTCCTTTTCATTTGGCATAAAAAGGCATTTATTTTCTTAAAATTGATTCTTTCTGATGTCATTTATAATATATTAGATACTCCTACCGCTTCGGAAACAAATGGCGCTCAGAGAGAAGAAGGGGCGCAAGAAACTCTCACAAACTCACAAACTTTCTTTTTGTGTGCTCTTAACCTTTAAATACGACTCGTACGCTTTGGTCACCGCCCTTGCCCAATGAGCGAGGTCACTGGCATGTAATAAAGCCTTAAATGCAACCATTCCGTCATTTTTTTTATAATATCTATGAATTTGTAATGTTTGGCTACGTTTGATAGAATTGCAGTTTTTTACATTCAAAATTTATTCATCACTAGCTTTTACACGCAACTTTGTGTGCGTGCAATACTTACTTTGGGCAGCATTTTTTATTTTTAATATGCTCACTTTTAAATAATACACTACAATCTGCTGTGGTTAATACATTTTATAAGCTACCAACTATAGAACTTTCATCTCGCTTTTTACCCAACACAGGTCTAAATTAAAAAAAAACGCTTGAATAATTACTTATCAAGTGCCGATCTTCTTCCATAATGACGCACTTTCAATTAAATTTCCACCACCTATTCCAGCCCCGAAAAGCCTATGTCCTTTCCCAAGCTTTTATCTTTATCTATACAAAATTTCATTAAAATTGGTTCAGTGGTTTATTATAATATTAAGTAGTGATATTCCGTAAGATTGGCATTTTATATAACAGACCATATACATTTATACATACATTACTTTAATAATGAAATTTCATGTAGGGACCTAAACGGTTGAAATCCTGTATCTATAAAAAAGGCATTCGACTTTTTGGTCCAAGAGTAGGTATAGTTTATGAAGCTATAAAATTTATTAGTAAAAGATATATGGAAATTGCTTTTGGCACAGTCGTGAGAACTTCTAATTCTTTGATATTTGACAGGTTCAAGAATTTACTTTTCGCACGCTTCATAAGCGAAGCGTTTGAGGTATTGTTTATTGCTTTTAGTATCTTTCTTTCTATTGTTCAGCAATCTTTAAATAAATATGAAACAAGAGTTCTCAAACGCCATAACTTGAACGCGTTAAAAAAAATATGTGTGGATACCAGAGCACACAGGTAAGAAGCGAAACTTATAAAATATAATTTTCCACTAATTACAACTTCACAGAAATTCGGTAGATAAGGCTTAAGAAAAAAAATTCCATATTAAATTTAGAGCTATTTTACTAAGGTATATCGAAGAAGACTGTTCTATAGTGGATGTACCGCCTAATGTAGACTGTGCATCGGTTCAGAGTGAACCGATGATAAACTCGAATAATTATATTAACACCAAAAGAGGAGGGTATATCGAAGAAGACTGTTCTATAGTGGATGTACCGCCTAATGTACCCTGTGCATCGGTTCAGAGTGAACCAGCACTAAAACGATGAATCACGAACGGGTGAGCGCTGAGCCTTTATATACCTCACTCACTCTCGCCCAATCGTCGCGTTCTACGACGATACCTATCCGTGAGATCTATCTGCCAGTCGCGACCGTGTCACAACGTTCGGCCGGTTTCGCGTCGACAGGTAAACAGCAGACTATGGCCGAGATTGTGAGAAATGGTTAGCGGAAAGAAAACACAGATGATGAATGGACCCTGGTACCCAAAAACAAATTAAATACGTTTCTAGATGATAACTTGTGGCTAGAGGTTATTGCTTTCAGACGTTTCATACATTTTAAGAAAAAGATAGACAATACGATATTGAATGAAAATGCAGCTAATAACAATGGATACAAGAATTAAAAACATTACTCTTGCAACTTTCAATTGTAAAAATGTTATCCGAACGAGTGATTGCGTGAGAAGATTATGTCGTGTTGCTGACATCATCCCACTTCAGGAAATCTGGCTTTTACCTCATGATGTAGCATATCTGGGCCAATTACATGATGATTTCGCGTACACAGGAAAATCCGCTGTTGATACTTCAGCTGGAGTGCTCATCGGAAGGCCCTACGGAGGAGTTGCGTTATTGTGGAGAAAGTCGGCTTTCTCAAAGGTTTCAGTGTTGTCGTGTCACAGTGATCGTATAACAGCCATTAAAATTGAGCATGGGGATCGTTCATTGTTAGTTTTTTCAGTTTACATGCCTACAGATTCGGGAAATAATTTAATAGAATTTACTGCATGTTTAAGTGAGATAATTGCTATGAGTGAGAACAGTGGTACGACATCAGTGTACGTACTAGGGACTTCAACGCTCATCCGGGTGAACGTTTCGCAAATGAACTTTCAACCGTTTGTGTGGAGCAAAAGTGGTCATGTATTGACTTGGAATTGTTACCGGAGGATACTTACACGTTTAAGAGTACTGCTAATGGTGCGCTTCGCTGGTTAGACCAATGTGTGGTGAGTAGTGCAGCGAGACCCTTAGTAATGAAGGCAACTGTTCTGTATGATGTTTACTCGTCAGACCACATCCCTTTGATAATTGAATGCAATATCAGTTTGATAATAGCTAAACTAGTACAATCCTCCTATTCTACTAACGGGTGATTTCTTAATATATAGGATTTGATTTTCAAAAAAAACACAAAAAATTTGAAAAATTTGATGAAACCTTTTTTGGAATCGATAGAACGATCAATATAATTTAATGTTTCAAGATGATTTCATGCAAATGCTGGCCGCGGCTCCGGTTAAGATGGCCCATTCGCAAGGCCCAATGTCGGCATACTCTCTCCAACATATCAGCCGGTATATCACGAAAAATGCTTCAATATTGGCTCCCAGTGCGTCAATCGTTGCTGGTTTATCCCTGTAGACATAAGCCTTAACATGGCCCCACAAGAAATAGTCCAAAGGTTTTAGATCACATGATCTAGGCGGCCAATTGACGGGCCCAAAACGTGAGATAAACTGTTCACCGAAGGCGGCTCTCAATTGGGCCATTGTTTCGCGTGCCGTGTGGCATGTGGCACCGTCTTGTTGAAACCACATGTCAGGCATGTCCAATTCAATTTTGGGCCAAATAAAATCGCCAATCATCACACGGTAGCGCTCGCCCTTCACAGTAACGTTTCGGCCATTGTCGTCTTGGAAAAAGTACGGCCCGATGATGCCACCGGCCCATAATCCAAACCAAACAGTACATTTTTCGGGATGCAGTGGTAGCTCTTGCAATGCTTCTGGCTGGTCTTCACTCCAGATGCGGCAATTATGCTTATTGACATATCCATTCAACCAGAAATGAGCTTCGTCGCTGAACACAATTTTTCGATAAAAAAGTGGATCTTCCTCCAACTTTGCCAATGCCCATTCACCAAAGAATGAGGCAATCAACTTTTTTCCTTGACTTCTTCCTTTCTTTATCTTAGTTGGCCGATCCTCGAAAGGAAACACCTACTGAGCTGATTGTCTTTTGGTTTCAGGTTCGTAGCAATATATCCAGCTTTCATTAACTGTGACGATGTGAAATACAGCATTTGAGTCACCGCCGTTGAACTTATCTAACATTTGGCGACACCAGTCCATGCGAAGGTGTTTCTGGTCGTCGGTTAAAATATGGGGAATCGATCTGGTATTAAGCTTCCTGACGCCTAAATGTTCGTGTAATATTTTTTGAACTTAACTCATACCAATGCTTAGGCTTGCCCGTATCTGCTGATAGGTCACTCTATTATCTTCCTCTATCATGCGTCGCACAGCACTGATGTTATATTCAGTAGTCACTGTTAAAGGACGTCCCTTACGGGGATCATTATTGAGATTGCTACGTCCACTCTTAAACTCGTTAAACCAATTGTAAATAGTGGGACGAGATGGGGCTTCATTAAGAAATGCTAATCGCAGCCTATCATAGCTTTGTTGTTGAGTAAGCACACAACGAAAGTCATAAGAAAACACTGACTGAAACTTTTCTCGCGTTAGGTTCATTTTCACGTGTAACAAGAATTTTAGATTTGCCGCCAATTCACAAAAACAAATGACAAATGAATGCAATATACTACATTAGGTTACCAAAGAGTTCTAAAATTGAAATTCAAAAAATGTTTCATTGCATTTTCAGTGTTACCCACGTATTATTTACAGAATAATTTATTATTGTTTATGTCACAATACAGTAATAAAAATAATGATGCCAAATTCGTTCTCTGCACCCTCGAGAAGCTCTGATTCTATATCCATATTGTTCAAATCAAAAATTTGCGCGGCGG
Organism: Leptidea reali; assembly: GCA_949711725.1. Taxonomy (NCBI): domain Eukaryota; kingdom Metazoa; phylum Arthropoda; class Insecta; order Lepidoptera; family Pieridae; genus Leptidea; species Leptidea reali. The sequence continues at coordinate 15,694,955 of CATIXN010000023.1, read as the reverse complement.
CCAACTTGGATATCAAAAATGATCCCAAATTCGTTGTCTGCACCCTCGAGAAGCTCGGGTACGAAATCCATAATGTTGAAATCATAAATTTGCGCGGCGGCCATATTGGATTAAAATAAGATGGCGCGTAACCGAAAATCGAGACGGCTTGCTATAAAATTTCTCTCATACGTCGATAAAGAAGTTTCACTTCAATAAATATTCATTGAAAACAAAAAACAATAATAGGAGTTATCGAGTACAGAAGGTACATCAATCTTCACATACTGAAGGTATTATACGAATATTATATTTAAGTATTATAAGAATTCTGGCAGCATTTCCGCATTGGATAGCTAGGCCGATCCGTTGACCGAAATAGCTGCCAGCGATTGGGTTACCAGTAACTAAGTTAGAAACAAATGATTTATCCTAAGTTAGCAAGTAACAAATATGCTATGCAGATACAATTTTCCTGGTTTTTACAGGCTTTTTATTAGATTCACCTGTATGTGTGTTTGTTTGTAACCGACTCATTTGGGCGCAATTTATACCCACTTTAAACGGCCAGATTTCGTTCAAACTGCGTAGATATATCGACCGATGGAAAAACATTAATTAGATAAAATTATGCAATCTTTCAATATGCAAAAATAAGATTTTTTTTAAATTTTCAGCTATCGTCTATAAGGCAGGAATTGGTGTTAATTTTAAATTTCAAATTTTTTTTTTTAACCGAATTCAAAAAAAGAGGAGGTTCTCAAGTCGGTATGTTTTTTTATGTTTGTTACCTCAAAACTTTCAACTGGGTGAACCGATTTTGATAATTCTTTTTTTATTTGAAAGCTGGTGCTGGTGATTTTAAAAATAACAATAATCGTAACTAGAATTAGATTTATTAATTAGATTGTATAAAAATACGTAATTATTTTTATTTTGTCGGTTTTCTATAAAAAGCGTGTTTTGTAGTTTCTTTAAGTACTATTTATAGTGTATATTGCAGGTTAAATTACAGTACGAATTATTGCCTGCAGTATCGACCAAAGTCCGCAATGTTTTAATCTGGTGTTCACCGCAGAGAGGCATTTCGACATTAACTACAACACCATTAACAACCGCTCACACCTTTGTGTATTTTTACAAGTGCATCTATGTATTCTATGAAAAGTTGAACTTTTTATTGCTTTAAAATACTGATTTTATAATATAAAATACTAAAATTTTTAGAAATGATACATTGAATTTCTTCAATCAATGAATACAAAAACATGTTCAGAACCTAGTTTTTCGACTGATGTTGATAGGCTTATATTAAGGTTTGGACCGTACTACTTAAGAATAATAGCATTTTTTATTACGGCAACTATTAGATGCTTGTGTGCGTGGCATATTGACACTCAATGTTCACATTGTGTAAAAAACTTACTGATGATGATATGTGATCCCAGTGCTTTCTTATTTCTTGTATAATTTTTACAAAGTCTTACTACGCAACCGTGCATTTTAGTTTCATTTATTAGCAAAGTTTAACAGAACTTGTGGCACGTCAACGTCACACATTGCTCGAGACTGGCTCGAGTACGCCCACTTGGGCGTAGTATTAGCTGGCTACACTTTGCGTTACTATAAGATGAACCAAATAATCATTTTCAATTTCTTATTTTCCAAGATGTTGGAATTTCTAAGGGTTCTGTACCCAAATGGCAAAAAACGGAACCCTTTTGTTCAGTTCTAGTTCTTATAGTTTCGGAAAAAAGTTGCTGTGACGTACGGACGGACAGACAGACACGACGAAGGACTTTGTTTTAAACCGACTTCAAGAAGGAGGTGGTTATCAATTCGATCGGTATTTTTTTATGTATGTACACGTTAGTTCTATGCAGAATAGATGCCATTTGGTCCAATAAAAATTTTAATTAGTTTGGCCCAGTAGTTTTCATTTTATGAACATTTTTTATGAAAAAAAAATTTTGTTTACCTCGATGATATAATTGTTTTTTGTGTACGACTATTTAGGAGTTTTCATTCAGGTTGATTATATATTATAATTATTAACTGACATTAGTGTCAGTAAAAAGTAAAAAAAAAATAAACTACGTTTAAAAAAACCGACTTCAAAAACTGAAAACTGAAGAGTCTCGTGCCAGATTTTGGCGAGGTTTTTTCAACACGTCCTGAGGATGCCTCGTGTAGAGGCGAAACACGTGTCGAATTGTTTTAAAAACAAATATTGGCGGAATTAACACTAAAGAAAACTTAAATCATTTGTATCAACTGAAAAGTATCAAATAACTAAAAAATTTAATTAAATACACCTTTAATGCACCGACTTAAGACCTATCAATAAGTAGCACATACAAATAATAGTAATTTACTAAAATTAAAGGTAAAGGTGTATTAAATTAAAATTTTTGGTTATAAGATACTTATCAGTTTTTGAAGTCGGTTTTTTTAAAAATTTTTTTTTTTTAATTAATATGTAGAGATATTGATGATACTACAGATTGGAAATGGAGTAACCGTCTTCAGGCTATTAAATAATTAGTTTTATTGTACGATATTAGATACATTGTTACCATATTTTAATGAAAAAAGAAACCCGCTGAGTTTGTCACGCCCGTTCTTCTCAGGTCTGAGGCATACTTTTTCGAATGGGTGGTAGTTTTTGACTTTCAATAAGTGATATCCTATTTTTTTCAATTTGGATTTAATTTTTTTTTGATTACGTTAAATAGCTATATCATAATCGCCCATACAATATAAATGCCACATTGATAATATATAAGTTATAAAAGTATAAAAGATACCTTTTTATCCCGTTCTTGAGCAAACATTCCAGGTACCGGCCTCCCTATTCAGGTCGAACATAAGCGCAGATTCCCCAAGGACCAGTACAGTCATATGGAATGATAAATGAGAAAAACTTCGTTCAAAGGCTATAGTAATTTGAAAATAATTTCGGTGAAAATAGAAAAGCTAGTAAACGTTTTTATGAAGCTACGTTCACTTGGACTTTAGTGAAGCCTTAGTTTTACCAGTGGGAGGGTCCTTTGCACCGGATGCCGGCTAGATTATGGGTTACGACAACGGCGCCTATTTCAGACATGAAGCAGTAAAGTGTAAGCTTTACTGTGTTTCGGTCTTAAGGGCGCCGTAGCTAGGCAAATGACTGGGAAAATTAGACTTGACAACTTATGTCTCAAGGTGACGAGTGCAGTTGTAGTGCCGCTCAAAATTTTTGTGTTTTTCAAGATTCCTCAGCGGCTCTGCATTGTAATGGGCAGGGCGTATCAATTACTGCTTTAAGCAGAACGTCCTGCTCGTCTCGTTCCTTACGTTCATAAACAAAGACGCTGATTTTCTTCATATCTCTCATTGACAAACTATTGGAGTAGGTAATCTATACTAATATTATAAAGAGGAAAGATTTGATTGTTTGTTTCTATTGAATAGGCTCCGCAACTACTGAACCGATTTGAATAATTCTTTCACTGTTGGGAAGCCACATTTTCTCCGGCTGATATAGGGTACATTACATCTTCAAAAAAATTAGGGATCCCTACTAAAAGTCTAATAATGTAAGCCAAGATGTAAAAATATGGACGCGCACGACGTCCCGGGTTAACATGATGAATATCTTGAATTCTTTAATATGTAGAATATATAGAATATATCATAAATAATAAAAAGATAATTAAAATATATCTTACGAGTAGTTACCGCTGAACTTATGTTTTTGATAATATGAAACTCTCGTGAAATTATTTTTTGGCAAGTGGCACTAGTACGCTGCTAGCTAATTGATAATTACTCGTATTCGTTTCACTTTGAAGTATTTCGTAAGTAATGTAATGAATTTTCAAACATCTGTTTTTCATAAGTAAACTGAAGTAAATTAGATCTGAAGACGTTGAAATTGAAATAGACTATTTTTTAAGGGCGCCTTTCTTTTACTGAATTCTAATTAAAATGTGCAACTATTGCCACCATACAAAATATAACAAAAAGCGGCCAAGTGCGAGTCGAACTCGCCCATGAAGGGTTCCGTAGCAGCAAGTAACATAGTGTTGTAGCTCAGCGGAAAAGTGTTTACTTTAGACGCTGTAGACCCGGGTTCGATACACCTACCAGTGTATGGATTTTTATGGGTTTTGTAAAGTTAAAGCAAATTTCTAGTAAGTTCAGGATCAAATCGAACAAAAAAAAAGGGATGGAAAATGTGAAAGCAGGATAAAAATAGTTAAAAGAATTTTCTAGTACAATTTAAATTTAAAGATGAAATTGGAAAAACTACTTACTAGATCTCGTTCAAACCAATTTTCGGTGGAAGTTTGCATGGTAATATGTATTTTTTTAGATTTATCATTCTCTTATTATAGAAGATACAGGGCCCGACACATATTTTACCATTTTGGAAGTGTCTCTCGCGCAAACTATTCAGTTTAGAAAAAAATATTGTGTGTCTTTTTCCGCATTTATCATGGGAAGTGTTCCGAAGAGCTGTTTAACCTGATTCCTGCCGCCGAATTCCAACTTCGCACGACACGCCACAAGGTCCAACACCAGGTGACCTGTACGCTCATTTCTCCTCCTATTCCATAAAAAAAATAGATAAGAAACCTTAATATAATTTTTGAAGACCTATCTATAGATGGTATGGGTATAATGAAAATAAATTTTGAGTTTAAGTTCTAAGTTTGGGGAACTGTGTTATAATCTTATGCGGTTCACAGAATAATTACTTACCAAAGTTGCGGAAAAGAGTTGTGAAAAAGGCATACGGACGGACGTTTTTTGCCATTTGGCTACGGAACCCTAAAATCTGTTGGTTATTTATTAACAGCGTTTTACTTGTACTTTTGCGTTCTGGTTTGAAGCTTTTATGGGTGTTCTAAGACGTTGGCACTCCGCAAAGATCATAACTTCACTTACATTATATATGTTATGTATGTGTAGATAAATAATATTGTAGAGACAAAGATTTGATTGAAGTGAAAACCTCATTATCGACGTTGAGCACTTTTCTTGGGGTATAAAATGTTAAACTCGCGTCAGGACACGTGACCTGATCGAAAATTCGTAAGACAGTCTTTTAAATTATGGATGAAGGCTTATCTTTCTGAAAGATAAACTTTTTAAAAGTTCTGAAGTGATAATTTTTTTATGTAATATAAATTGTCATTTTTGTGACGTACATTGCTCAAAATAGAAATTAACTCTCAACCTCTTTTTCGACGTTTTCACAGCTGTTACAATCTATGTCGACGTATAAGATCTAAGCTTAGACCTTACTATTCACTGACCTGTATAAATACCACTGGACAGGCTGTTCCATATGTTTGACAGCAAATTTTTGTGCCTATTTTAAAGCGCCACTAGCGAGCGTCCAGTGAACCAATTTTGACGTTACAAATGACTACGAACGAACGCACAATTACTCAAAGTATTTTTACATTTTGAATTAATTTCGTTCGTTTTCCGTGTTATTTATACTTCAAGAATCAACGTAATAAAGAACACATTTTGTAAATAGTTTCCCACCATCTATCGATGTTTGCTGAGGTTGTCATCACTAGTTTTAGTACCGCAGACTCTCGCTACATGGCCAACAGCGCCAAAATGGCGAATATCAACAGGCACAAAAGCACTTTGACAGCCGCCAGTCCAGTGGTATATACTAGAGGTCAGTGTTGCTATTAGTGGAAACGAAATTCTGAATAGTTACTAAAACTTACCGAGCCATACAATCACCTTCTTATTCTCAACCGGATTATGTAGTAAGAAATGTCAATGTAATAAAAATCCAACTACCGAAAGGGTTCTCGTCCTTTCAACGTGAAATTGGGGTTCATGATAATAAAGAGTTTATGATTGATGAAACTATAAAGTTTATGAGCAATTGATTTATATTGACAATTTATATGGGCGCAGTTATTTGATTTAATACTGTCTTATTAATAAAAAAGTTCTATTCCTGCCTGAATCCGAACTTAGATCTAGAATCTAGAACTAGATATGATAAATCATTCCATAAGATACATAATAGCTTTAAGAGTAAATGTATACACTTTTATAATAAAAACCGAGCCACCTATTATATATAAATAAATTAAATGTTTAATAAATAATGCCTCTGTCGTAAGTCCTACTACTCCACAGCTGAAAATCTAAGTGCTGATCACCTGGGTCTAGATTATGATAATTTTATAGCAATAGCAATGATAGTACAATATTGTATATTTCATCCAAATGAGCGCAAAAAAAGAACGCTGGGAGAGTTTCTTGCGCCGTATTTTCTCTCTCAGAGCGCCATTTGTTTCCGAAGTGGTAGTAGTGTCTCGTGTATTAGAAATGACATAAAAAATAATTCTAAAGGAATTAATTTTGAGAAAATAAATGCCTTTTCTGCCTGAATAAATACTGCGTAAGCATTAGTGTTTCGGTCTGAAGGGCGCCGTAGCTAGTGAAATTACTGGGCAAACGAGACTTAACATCTTATGCCTGAAGGCAAGGCAAGACAGAAGAATTCTTGGAATTTTTTAGAATCCTGAGCGGCATTGCATTCTAATGGGCAAGGCGCATCGATAACCATCAGCTAAACGTCCTGCTTGTCTAAACCCTTATTGTCATAAAAAAACCTGTTTGAATAAAGTTTATATGACTTTGACTTTGTACAAATCTAATTAAAAAGGAACACAGTAGTAATTTCCCTAATAAGTTCGCATATATACTCGCTTATTCTCGTATTTCACATCAATTCGGATAAAACAATTCAGTGTTTGGTTCTACTCTTATATAAACACTGGCCTAAATTTTGGCTAAATTACAATAGCTCCAAAACAAAACACAAGCCGCAGTCAAACAAGCGGGAACACAACTTTTATCCGGAGCAGTTACACAAACGCATTTTTCTGCGATTGAAAACAGAACTGTAAACAATTGCTTTGTCATTCTATACTATATTTACAGTGCCAGTATTTTGGAATTGACGTACAGCGTGTATTGTTTGTTCTACCCTTGACCAATGTTTTTCATAATTCGAATAAGCAAATAAATAATCAAAATAAGAATAATTTTAAACAGTTATTTTTTTAAAGTGAATCTTTTATTACATCGTCTCAAACTTTTTCGTCTGTGTGTTGCATGTCGCGTGAGTATCGGGCGGCGCCTGTAGTTCGCAGCAGCTGACCGTGTACTGTATAGACTATTACTCATTTTTTCCACTACGCTATTTTGTTTGTTTTTGTCAGTATTTAATGTAAATGTTGTTTGTCAGTGTTTAATGTAAATATTGTTATTTATTAATTTATACCCTTAATGGAATAGTATTTCAAAACATAGATTATATAGAAGTTTATAGACGAACATAGGTTATATAGAAGTTTAGATAGTAATAACGAAAATATAGACGTTAAGATACCGAGTAAGCACATCACCGAGAAGTTTTGGACAAACATTTTATCACAACCGGTTGAGTACAATCATCAAGCAAAATGGATTTTAGACATGGAACAATCTAATAACAACATTACCACGAGCTCAGCTGATGTAATAACAACTGAACTGATTAAACACTCCTTAAGTAAAATGTTAAATTGGAAGGCACCAGGGCAGGATAAAGTTCAGAACTACTACCTTAAATATTTTACCAAGACGCACGACCACCTCGCCATGCTATATACAAGAGTTCTGAAAGGGGAAGAATTATTAGAAGATTGGCTAACAACAGGCAAAGTTATTTTAACACCGAAGAATAAGGATACCGAAAATCCAAAGAACTGGCGCCCAATCACATGTTTACCGAGCATGTACAAACTCCTAACTTCGCTATTATCCGACCAATGGCCCCAGAGCAAAGAGGATGTCGGCGCGGGGCTCGGGGATGCAAAGATCATTTGATGCTAAAGAAGGCAATACTGGATGAGGCTCAAAAGAACTTAAGCATGGGATTGATAGACTATCACAAGGCGTTTGATAGTATATCGCATGAGTGGTTGCTTCGCGTGTTGGACATTTATAGTTGCCCGCCGGTAATTAAAAGTTTCCTTGACAGGGCAATGCCCAAATGGAAGGTTATAATGACGGCAAAGGGCTCTACAGACTCTAACACTACTGAGCCGATTTATGTTAGGCGGGGTATCTTTCAGGGAGATTCGTTATCTCCATTGTTATTCTGCTTAGCAATTAATCCGATTTCTACTATTCTAGAGAAATATCAAAACAAAGGATATCATCTAAAGGACAGCGTATGGATTAGTCACTTAATATATATGGTAGACCTTAAAGTTTTTGCAAACAATAAAACTAACCTAAAAATTTTACTAGATAGTATCGAAATTTTTCACTACAGATATAGGCATGTCGTTCGGCCTGGATAAATGTAATATACTTCATATAACCGCTGGCTATAGAAACCATACTGATGGCAATGAGCATATACTACTGAACGGAAACACCTTTAAGCAATTAAAATTAGACCAAACATACAAATATTTAGGAATTAACGAATCTGGGAAAATAAATCATAGCGACATATGGGACCAACTAACAAAAGAATATTTTAGGAGAGTTAAAAAGATTACAAATTCTTATTTAAATGCGCGAAATCTAATAAAAGGGATTAATACATACGCTGTACTCATTTGGAGTCATAAATTATAAAAATAGCGATTTAAAACGGATCGATATGAAGACGCGTAAGTTGTTAGCGATCAAGAAGGCTCACCAGCAAAAGGCAGATATGTATAGAATTTATTTACCCATAGCAATGGGTGGCAGAGGATTGATTAATTTAGAAAACTTATACAAAGCTCATATTCTGAAATATAAATAATACTTAGAACAGAAAAATGATAAACTCATAGAAGCAATAACACAACACGATAAGAACAGAGAAATACATTCAATTTACAAAGATTCGCATGACATAGAAAAAGAACTGAAGCTAACGACGGGCAAAGATCACATTAAAGTTGAAATTAAAAATAGCATAATAAAGAAACAGAATGAAGCATGAAACAAGAACCTGCATGGGCAATTCCCTAAAAAGGTCCTCGACCTTGCCAATGTGGACAAAGAGCTTACCTTTAAATGGCTGAAGAAACAACCTATTCCGCCAACATATGAGTCGTCTCTATTTGCTATACAAGATCAGGCAGTGCTAACGCGACAGCACGAACGCGATATATTGAAAAGAAATACAGATGGCAAATGCCGCTTGTGTGCAAATAAAGACGAAACCGTACAACATCTTTTAGCAGGCTGCGAAAAACTCGCTGGAACATATTTTATAAAAAGACACAATAATTTAGTTCAATATGTTTTTTGGTGCTTGGCTAAGAAGAACGAAATCGAAGTAAACAAGTTCACAAGGCGCTGCTTGTGGTGGCAGGATGATTCTGTTGCCGGAGACTCGGTTTCAGATTCTTAAAAGTTAATATGTGTATATATATATATATATGTATGGATATATACATATTTATTTATTTATAATCGCTTATAAAATGCTCACAGAATACCTTTATTTATATTTTATGGTGTATGTGGATGATGCAGCTACTGTACTCAATAACTTTTGTATTAATTTACATTTACTTTTTTGACTTACTCGTGTAAGACATTGACTATTTGACGTTTGAGTGTGTCTGTTGCATCATTTTACATTTTACATATTATATTGTAATTTGAAATGATTTGTAAATCGATGTACTTAAATGTAAATCTTGATATAAAAGAGTGGCAATGAGTTTCTTGCTACTTCTTTTCATTAGCTCAACCCTTTACGAAGTATCGGTAGATTCAATAAGAAAATTTTTTTATTTTTATTTGACATTCATAAGTGTAATTTCCGTGACCTACGTTAAATACACAATATATAATACAAAAAAACTGATTTTGATTTGATTTGATTTGATTATGATGCCAAATTCGTTCTCTGCACCCTCGAGAAGCTCGGGTACGAAATCCATAATGTTGAAATCATACATTTGCGCGGCGGCCATATTGGATTAAAATAAGATGGCGCGTAACCGAAAATCGTGACGGTTTGCTATAAAATTTCTCTCATACGTCGATAAAGAAGTTTCACTTCAATAAATATTAATTGAAAACAAAAAAACAATAATAGGAGTTATTGAGTACAGAAGGTAGATCAATCTACACATAGTGAAGTTATTAAACGAATATTATATTTAAGTATTATAAGAATTCTGGCAGCATTTCCGCATTGGATAGCTAGGCTGATGCGTTGACCGAAATAGCTCCCAGCGATTGGGTTACCAGTAACTAAGTTAGTAAAATAAATCCTTTATACTACCGTAAGCAAGTAACTAGTATGCTATACAGATACAATTGTCCTGGTTTTTACAGGCTTTTTATTAGATTCACCTGTATGTATGTTTGTTTGTAACCGAGTCATTTGGGCGCGATTTATACCCACTTTAAACGGCCAGATTTCGTTCAAACTGCGTTTATATATCGACCGATGGAAATACATTAATTAGATAAAATTATGCCATTTTTCAACATGCAATTTTTTTTTTTTAAATTTTCATCTATCGTCTATAAGGCAGGAATTGGTGTTAATTTTAAATTACAAAATAAATTTCCTTTTTTAAGCGAATTCAAAAAAAGAGGAGGTTCTCAAGTCGGTATGTTTTTTTTATGTTTGTTACCTCAAAACTTTCGACTGGGTGAACCGATTTTGATAATTCTTTTTTTATTTGAAAGCTGGTGCTTTCATAGAGTCTGCATGGTGCTGGTGATTCTAAAAATAACAATAATCTTAACTAGAATTATATTTATAAATTAGATTGTATAAAAATACGCAATTATTTTTATTTTGTCGGTTTTCTATAATAAGCGAGTTTTGTAGTTTCTTTAACTACTATTTATATATATTTTCTTTCTTCAGGCGAGGAAGATGGATTGCTCTTGTATATTGCAGGTTAAATTACAGTACGAATTATTGCCTGCAGTATCGACCAAAGTCCGCAATGTTTTAATCTGGTGTTCACCGCAGAGAGGCATTTCGACATTAACTATAACACCATTAACAACCGCTCACACCTTTGTGTATTTTTACAAGTGCATCTATGTATTCTATGAAAAGTTGAACTTTTTATTGCTTTAAAATACTGATTTTATATTAGAAAATACTAAAATTTTTAGAAATGATACATTGAATTTCTTCAATCAATGAATCCAAAAACATGTTCAGAACCTAGTTTTTCGACAGATGTTGATAGGCTTATATTAAGGTATGGTCCGTACTACTTAAGAATAATAGCATTTTTTATTACGGCAACTATCAGATGCTTGTGTGCGTGGCATATTGACACTCAATGTTCAAATTGTGTAAAAAACTTACTGATGATGATATGTGACCCCAGTGCCTTTCTTATTTCTTGTATTATTTTTACAAAGTCTTACTACGCAACCGGGCATTTTAGTTTCATTTATTAGCAAAGTTGAACTTGTGGCACGTCAACGTCACACATTGTTCGAGACTGGCTCGAGTATTGGGCGCAGTATTAGCTGTCTACACTCTGCGACTACGCTATCTAGTTCGAGCGCAGCGGAGACCAATCCTTATTGTAAGTTGGTAGGACTATTTTAAAATTCATCATTCAGCAACACCACGGCACCCCCCTCCACGCTTAATGCTTAATGTGGAATTTTGTAATATCAGGGGAGTTCACTCCAATTTAAACGCCGTCCACCACCACCTTGAGACGGCGCAGCCGGCCTTGTTTTTCCTTTCGGAGACGCAGATATCTTAACCTAGCGATACGTCATATATAACGTACCCCGGGTACAAAATTGAGCATAATTTCATGCCTCATGCCGGGGTATGTGTGTACGTTAGGGAGGATATCTGCTGTCGCCGTCTCGGCAATTTTGAGGGGACCTGTCTACTCTCTGGCTCCGCGTAGATTTAGAGGACCGCGTACGCATCTATGCGTGTGTCTACAGGTCCCATAGTGGTAACGCAGAAACGGATCATCTCATGGGCTGCGTTCAAGCGGCATTTGATGACGTGCTTGCTCAGATCCCCTCCGCTGAAATCGTAGTCTTGGGTGATTTCAACGGGCACAATGCCGAATGGCTTGGATCACGTACCACAGACTACGCAGGGCGATCTGTGCATAATTTTGCATTGGCGTATGGTCTGTCCCAATTGGTTGAGTCGCCAACGCGGCTCCCGGATGTGGATAGCCACATGCTGTCCTTATTAGATCTTCTGCTGACTACACATCCCGATGGTTACCAGGTCTCTGTCGACGCCCCTCTCGGAACGTCTGACAATTACCTGGTCAGGAGTGGAGAGCCTATCCGACGCCAACGTCGCAGACCACCAGGGACCCGCCGCGTTTGGCACTACAAGTCAGCAGATTGGGATAGGATGCGTTCCTTTTTTCCGAACCGCAAAGTTCTGAAGAGGAAATATAACCGTGCCTCCAGATTTTTTAAGCGGCAAATCGCCCGTGCGAAATCGAAGCACGTCGTCAAAATTGGCGAGCAGCTTTACAGTTAACCGACCGGAACACGCAAGTTCTGGTCGTTGTCGAAAGCTGCTCTTGGTAGCTTTAACAAGCCGTCCATGCCGCCGTTGCACATGAGGAATGACACCCTGGCCCATACGGCAAAAGAGAAAGCCGATCTCCTGTGCACTCTTTTTGCCTCCAACTCGAAACTTGACGACAACGGAAAAACACCGCCGACCATCCCGCGGTGTCAGAGCTCCATGCCTGAAGTACAGTTAAGACAGAAAACTGTTAGGCGAGCTCTGTTTTCGTTGGACGTCAGGAAGTCGAGCAGGCCGGAAGGCATTTCTCCAATCGTGCTTAGAACGTGTGTCCCTGAGTTGACGCCGGTGCTACCGCGTTAATTCCGGCACTCTTATTCAAAAGGCGTAGTCCCTGATTCATGAAAGTCAGCCCTTGTCCATCCGATCCCAAAAAAAGGAGACAGTTCGGATCCGGCAAACTACAGGCCTATTGCTATTACCTCCCTACTCTACAAAATCATGCAGAGCATAATTAACCGCCAGCTCTTGGTATTCCTTGAGGGTCACCAGTTGATCAACGACCGGCAGTACGGCTTTCGCCATGGTCGGTCGACTGGCGATCTTCTGGTATACCTAACACATAAATGGGCGGCGGCTATTGAAAGCAAGGGGGAAGGCCTGGCAGTCTGGATATAGCGAAGACCTTTGATCGTGTATGGCACAAGGCGCTCCTCGCAAAACTTCCATCATTTGGGCTTCCCGAGAGCTTATGCAAGTGGACCTCCAGCTTCCTTACTGGGCGCAGCATACACGTCGTTGTCGACGGTTATTGCTCGAATCTGTGAACGCTGGAGTGCCCCAAGGCTGTGTGATATCTCCCACGCTGTTTCTTCTGCATATCAATGATATGTTGGACACCGCCAACATACATTGCTATGCAGACGACAGCACTGGTGATGCCGTATACACGGGCCATACAGGTCTCTCTCGGGAAAACGTCGACCGGTGCCGGGAGAAACTTGTGTATTCTATCGAATCCTCTCTCGAGAAGGTCGCGCAATGGGGTAAGTTGAACCTTGTCCAATTTAACCAGCAGAAGACTCAAGTTTGCGCGTTTGCCACTAAAAAAAACCCCAAAAAACCCCTCTTCGAGAAGACTTCCCTTAAAGCTTCGCCTACTATCGGAATACTGGGTCTCGAAATCTCGAGCGATTGCCAATTCCGTGGCCATCTGGATGGCAAAGCCAAATTAGCTTCGAAGAAACTGGGCGTCATAAATAGAGCACGGCAATACTTCAAGTTGGCCCACATTCTAGCGCTCTACAAAGCGCAGGTCCGGCCTCACATGGAGTATTGCTCTCATCTCTGGTCTGGCGCACCCCAGTACCAGCTCGATCCATTGGACCGCGTACAACGCAGAGCAGCTCGAATTGTCGGGGACCTAGCGCTCTGTGAACGGCTGGATCACTTGGCGTTGCGTAGAGACGTCGCTCCACTGTGTGTCTTGTACCGTATTTATCACGGGGAGTGTTCCGAAGAGCTGTTCAACCTGATTCCTGCCGCCGAATTTCACCTTCGCACGACACGCTACAAGTTACGATATCATCCCCACCATCTGGATGTGTGACGGTCCTCCACAGTGAGTTTTTAAGGATTTTTCTTCCTCGTACTACGAAGCTGTGGAATAAGTTTCCTTGTGCGGTGTTTCCGGGACGATACGACATGGGTACCTTCAAGAAAAGCGCGTACACCTTCCTTAAAGGCCGGCAACGCTCTTGTGATTCCTCTGGTGTTGCAAGAGAGTGTGTTCAGCGGTGATCACTTAACACCAGGTGAGCCGTATGCTCGTTTTTCCTTCTATTCCATAAAAAAAAATTTTAGGGATCCGTAGCCAAATGGCAAAAAACGTTATGGTTATTTTCAGTTCTAGTTCTTATTGTTTTGGAATAAAGTGGCTGTGACATACGGTCGGGCAGACATACAGACGCGGCGATATTGATAATATTGCTGATACTATAGATTGGTAATGGAGCAACCGTCTTCAGGCTATTAAATAATTAGTTTTATTGTACGATATTACATTGTTACCATGTTTTAATGAAGAAACCCGCTGAGTTTGTTGCGCCCGTTCTTCTCGGGTCTGAGGCATACTTTTTCGAATGAGTGGTGGTTTTTGACTTTCAATAAGTGATATCCTATTTTTTTTAATTTGGATTTAATTTTCTTTTGATTACGTTAAATAGCTATATCATAATCGCCCATATAATATAAAAAGTAATTATGGAATTGGAGGAAACTTACTGAAGTGGTTCGAGTCATATCTTCATAATAGACTTCAGTCAGTAGTTGTAGGAGGCACTGAATCTAATTCATATATTGCGCGATCTGGTGTTCCCCAGGGATCCCACCTAGGACCGTTGCTCTTTTTGATATTTTGTGAATGACGTTAGGAATCATATCAAATATTGTGAAGCATCTCTCTTCGCCGATGATTTAAAAATTTATAAAGTTATCAACTCTGCCTCTGAGGCTGCTTTTGTTCAAAGTGATCTCAATGGTATAAAAGATTGGTGCCTATTAAATGGTATGATCCTAAATGCAAGCAAATGTTTTCATATTAAGTACACTAGAAAAAAAAAACCGCTTGTTACAGTGTATGAGCTCGATGGCGCACCGTTAAAAGAAGTGCAGGAAATTCGTGACTTGGGGGTAAGTATTGATAGCAAACTAACGTTTATTGCACAAGTTAATAAAGTAGTTACCACATCCGTACGAATGATAGGATTTCTAAAGCGAAACTCGAATTGTTTCGGCTCCAAAACGAAAACAATTCTACATAACGCTCTAGTGCGCAGCCATATCGAATATGGTAGTATTATATGGAATCCCCTATATACGATCCATTCGCAACGCATCGAGAGTATCCAAAGAGCATTCACACGACACTTGCATACATTAGTACTGGATTCTCTCATAGACACCCGTACCATCAGCGCCTCAGGAAATTTAATATGATTTCATTGCTCGATCGGAGATCGCTTTCCGGAGTAATATTTTTGTACAAACTCTTAAACGCTCAAATACAATGTAGTAACCTCTTGCAGAATATTAACCTTGCTGTCCCATATTTATTCCCAAGGATCAAAATCAAGAGAATCTTCCAAGTTCCTTCTGTAAAAACCAACCTGGGTTCAGGCGCCTCTCGGTCGAATTCTTCGCAAGTACAATAAGTTAAACGATACCAATTCAGAACTTGATATATTCGGTGGTGGGCTGGTCAGGTTTAAAGAAAGTGTTGCTAAACACTTAGCTGGTACTCAATCGCATTTGTCAAATAAGTAGTTTTTCTTTTTTTTCGTCTTCATTATTTTAATTATTTTAATAAGTTAAAGTTATAATTTGTACTTTCCTTTTTTATTGTTTTGTTTTTATTATAGTTTAGATAGTATTAGTTCTATTTTTCAGAAGTATTTAGGGAGTATTTTTTGTAATTTTTATGTTCACCATAATTGTCGTATACTTTAGAACTACTAATTGTAACATTAGATTAAGAAAATTGTATTGTATATGATGTGGTGTGCTTTAATAAATAAATAAAAATGCTACATTGGTAATATATAAGTTAGAAAGTATAAAAGATATCTTTTTATCCCGTTCTTAAGCAAACATTCCAGGTACCGGCCTCCCTATTCAGGTCGAGCATAAGCGCAGATTCCCCAAGGACCAGTACAGTCATATGGAATGATAAATGAGAAAAACTTCGTTCAAAGGCTATAGTAATTTGAAAATAATTTCGGTGAAAATAGAAAAGCTAGTAAACGTTTTTATGAAGCTACGTTCACTTGGACTTTAGTGAAGCCTTAGTTTTACCAGTGGGAGGTTCCTTTGCACCTTTGGGTGCCGGCTAGATTATGGATTACGACAACGGCGCCTATTTCAGGCATGAAGCAGTAATGTGTAAGCTTTACTGTGTTTCGGTCTTAAGCGCGCCGTAGCAAGTGGAATTACTGGGCAAATTAGACTTGACAACTTGACGACTTGACTTGTCTCAAGGTGACGAGCTCAGTTCAAGAATCCTGAGCGGCACTGCATTGTAATGGGCAGGGTGTATCAATTACTATCAGCTGAACGTCCTGCTCGTCTCGTCTCTTATTTTTATAAAAAAAAAGACTCTTGAAATTCTTCATATCTCTCATTGACAACTATTGGAGTAGATAATGATATATGTCTTGAAATCTTTAATATGTAGAATATATCTATATATATAAAAATTAATTGCTGTTCGTTAGTCTCGCTAAAACTCGAGGAAGGCTGGACTGATTTGGCTAATTTTGGTCTTGAATTATTTGTAGAAGTCCAGAGAAGGTTTAAAAGGTGAATAAATATGAAAATACTCGGAATTAAATAAAAACAACGATTTTTATTTTTCTTTGATGTGTCCTCATCATCGTTCAAAAATCAAATTAAAATAATAGTTTAACATGAATAACTAAATAGAATTTTTAAATCTTTTGTAACTTTCTCAGGAGGTAAAATATAAACTTAATTTTAGGTAACTGTAGTAGATACATTAACTACAGTTGTTAACTATATATCAGGTTATTTTTATGTAGATTGATAAATCTTAAGATTTCTCCAAAAATAAAATTTCTGAACCTAACCGCACCAACAAAACAAAACAAACAGTTTATCAGAAAGCTTTGAATTGATTAACAGAGTGTATCATAACTGTGTGTATCTATCAATATCAAATTGAAACCTTATAAACAGCCAGTATTTCAGGAAAACTAAAAGAGTTTTTTTTTTGTAAGCAACAAATATCGTGTGTAATTAATCGAAAATAATAATAAAATTTCAGTCGTACCGAGCATTTCTTTTAATTGTTTTTATAAAAAGGATTCCTTTTATTTGTTTTAAGTTTATTTTATACAAAAGTTTAGGCATTTTATTTATAGATTGAGGCAGTACGAAGTCTGCCGGGTCAGCTAGTCATAAATAATAAAAAGATAATTAAAATATAACTTACGAGTAGTTACCGCTGAACTTATGTTTTTGATAAAATGAAACTCTCGTGAAATATTTTTTTGGCAAGTGGCACTACGTACGCTGCTAGCTAATTAATAATTACTTGTATTCGTTTCGCTTTGAAGTATTTCGTAAGTAAAAAGATATTTGAAATTGTAAAATTAATTTTATAATTTCAAATATCTTTTTTTCATAAGCTGGCTGTAAACTAAAATTAATTAGATCTTAAGACGTTGAAATTGAAATAGACTATATTTTAAGGACACCTTTCTTTTACTGAACTCTACTTAAAATGTTCAACTATTGCCACCATACAAAATATAACAAAAAGCGGCCAAGTGCGAGTCGGACTCGCCCATAAAGGGTTCCGTAGCAGCAAGTAACATAGTATAAAAGTTCTTGTAGTTCGTTGTAACGATTTATGACGTATTCAAAAAACTACTTTCTAGATCTCGTTCAAACCAATATTCGGTGGAAGTTTACAATATAATTTAAATGGTAAATATATTTTTTTTTTAGATTTATTATTCTCTTATTTTAGAAGTTACAGGGCCCGACAAACTCTCTCGCGCAAACTATTCAGGTAAGAATAAAATTACATTAGAAACCTTAATATAATTTTTGAAGACCTATCTATAGATAGTATGGGTATGATGAAAAAAAAATTTGAGTTTTAGTTCTAAGTATGGGGAACCCCCAAAATGTATTGTTTTTTTTTCTATTTCTGTGTAAAAACCTTAATGCGGTTCACAGAATAATTACTTACCAAATTTCAACAGTATAGTTCTTAACGTTTCGGAAAAAAGTTGTGAAAAAGGCATACGGACGGACAGACAGACAGACATAACGAATCCATAAGGGTTCCATTTTTTGCCATTTGGCTACGGAACCCTAAAATCTGTTGGTTGTTTTGAAAAACAGCAGTTTGCTTGTACTTTTGCGTTCTGGTTTGAAGGGTCGATAGGTGTTCTAAGAGGTTGGCATTGCGTAAAGACATACCTTCACTCACATTATATATATGTAGTTATATAATAATGTAGAGACAAAGATTTCATTGAAGTGAACACTTCTTTAGCGACGTTGAGAACTAATCTTGGGATGAGTATAAAATGTTAAAATCGTTCTCGTTATTTCGTACGTTGCTCAAAAAAGAAGTTAATTCTCAACCTCAACATTCTTTTGCTATTCGGTAGATTTCTCGTGAGAGGCATCGTCATGCTCGCTTACATACTACTGCTTGTGGCGGCGACGTGGGGCTGGTCGTTCCCTTCCCTAAAATATGGTCGAGGGAGGCGATAGCTGGTCCATGCGTCATGCTCGTGAACGGGCGCTGCTTGTGGTGGCAGGATGATCTTGTTACCGGGAGGTCTGCTTCATTTTTTTTTTATTTCCTTGATTTAATTATCTTAAAAACATATTTTATTTAATAAAATGCTCTCATAATGCCTTATTTATTTACGGTATGTGTGGATTGATGCATCTACTGCATTCAATAACTTTTGTGTCTATGGTTATTAATTTACTTTTTTATAATTACTCGTGTAAGCCTTTTAGTATTTGACGTTTGAGTATTTTTGTTGCGTCACTTTGCATATATTGTAATTGAAATCATTTGTAAATTGCATTAAAAATAAGAACTTGTAACACTTAATCTGTTTTGAAAAGAACAACCTTAGAGTTTCTTGCTCATTCTTCTCTGAGGAAATCTGCCTTCCGAGTGTAATATGATTTAGCTATGAAATAAAAATATTTTTGATTTGATTTGAATCTCAATTTTTTTCGACGTTTTCACAGCTGTCACAGTCTATGTCGACGTAAAAGATCTAAGCTTGGAACTTACTATTAGTGGGAGCGATATTCTGAATAGTTACTAAAACTTACCGAGCCATACAATCACCTAATTATTCTCGACCGGATTACGTAATAAGAAATGTCAATGTAATAAAAATCCAACTACCGAAAGGGTTCTCGTCCTTTCAACGTGAAATAGAGGTTCATGATAATAAAGAGTTTATGATTGATGAAACTATAAAGTTTATGAGTAATTGATTTATATGGGCGCAGTTATTTGATTTAATACTGTCTTATTAAGGCGAAGAGTAAGCAGAAAACACGCAAACATGTTGTTTTTAGACAAGTTTTGTGATGAAAGTATAGCATTTCGAGCTATGAACACTACTTAATCCTGTTACAAATGAGACTTAACATCTTATGTCTCAAGGTGTGGAGCGCAGTTGTTGTGCCGCTCAGAATTTTTGGGTCTTTCAAGAATCGTGGGCGGCACTGCATTGCAATTGCGACAGGGCGTGTCAATTACCATAAGCTGAACGACCTCTCCATCTCGTACCTTATTTTCATAAAGAAAAAAAACAGGCTAAGTGGCGCAATCCCAAGGAGGCTTCACCAAAGATGTTTTATTTGTAATAATTTATTTGGTTAAGAGTTCTACTAATTACTGCGAGATTCGAATTTTTATCACTTACTAGCTGACCCGACAGACGTTGTTCTGTATATTATAATAAACAAAATAATGTTTTTATATGAATTTGTCAATAATATATCATAACATCAAAAATTTCTTCGTAAAATATGCACCCTGCTGTCGTAATGAAATTGTTTCACAGCAGAACTGTCAAACCGTGCGTCAATAAATTGTCTCTTAGAAATTATGAATGGACACATCAAAGGAAAAACAAATTTGTTGTTTTTATTTAATTTAGCAGCATTTTCCTATTTATTCACCTTTAAAACCTTCTCTGGACTTTAGCGAGACTAACGAACAGCAATTCATTTTTAAATATATAGATTAGCATAAGCTTGGGGCCCTTGGGGAGGACTTGCTGGACAGCAAGACAATATAGAAATATATAGTAATGTTTACACATTACTGCTTCACGGCAGGAAAAGCCGTGTACCCATTATCTGGCCGGCTTCCTATGCAAATGAGCCTCCCACTGGTAAAATGTATTATATATAAGAATCAATCAATAAAACTTATAAGCTTGATTATAAATACATTGAAGGCAACATTTATATATTAAACAGATTATCTGCATTATTATTCAATGCTGTGTAAGCCAAATGTAGAGACGAACTAAGTGGACCTGAAACTGACGTAAAGTCTCAACCTAGCAGAATTCCCAAGTCGCAGCCAATGGCCGAGTTATGGTTATCACACACAGACGAATATACTATACTAGCTGACCCGGCAAACGTTGTTTTGCCATATAAAGTATAATTCACGCGATAGTTTTATAAGTAATAAAATATTGCCTATATTATAGCCTGTACATCATTTTGTTCTATTGTCAATAGTTTTTGCAGCGCACGCAAAAATAGGTTTTCGATTTTACACCTTGTGTTACAAAATAGCAATTTTATTACGGATCCCTAATTTTGAAAAAAAAAACATATATATGTATATATTTGTTTTTTTTTCATACAACATATATATAGCCTATAGCCTTCCTCAAACCAACACTGCAGCTTTATAATATTAGTATATATGAGTCGAATAATATTTATCATAATTCTTTTTATTATTCCTTACTCATATTACGATCAACAACGCAGCGTTCGCCATTTATAAATTGCTTTTTTAACAATAACGATAGATTTCCACGCAATACTTATGCGTTCCTTAAATGTATTATTTTATATTGTCCTAGCTGACCAAAGCCATCGGAAATCTAATAAATTAATATATATGTATATATATATTAACAATATTTGTTGGAGGTGTCTGAAAAAATTAAGCCTTCTGGTTAATTAAGTCTGGGACCTTTCAACGAAAACGCTGTTGAAACCCTATTATACATAATATATATATATATATTCAAAAACGTAACATATTATATTCTAAAACCTTTATCCAGTACCACGCTTTCCATGGGTGAAATGAGGATGATAATCGGAACAGTAGTTTTTAAGTTTTTCGCAAACGCAAACAGACAGACAGACAGAGGACTTTGTTTTATAATATGTAGTGATTACAGTCTATCACATGAGATGAAATTTAAAAAAAAGATGTAAACATTTTTGCTTAGGCAAAATTATTTCATCATAAAACCAATAATACAAACATAAATTGAAACGAGGATAAGTGATTGATTCATTTAAAAAATACTGGAGACTCAAAGAAGCCAAAGATTTAATTTTTTAGACCCAAACATTCTAATTATGTTATCACAAGGCATAATATAATGTAACAATCAAGTTATATACAAATATATATGACTGAAAATATTATTTAAATCTTACATTTTACAACTTACCTTAGAATTAATAAATTATATGACTGTTCATTGTCACTACATTTATTAAAAT
Source organism: Leptidea reali (assembly GCA_949711725.1). Lineage (NCBI taxonomy): Eukaryota > Metazoa > Arthropoda > Insecta > Lepidoptera > Pieridae > Leptidea > Leptidea reali. The sequence goes on along the minus strand of CATIXN010000023.1, from coordinate 15,673,117 downwards.
GTAATATACGTTCCAGAAATCGTCACTTTGTTGCTCTTTTTATATAATTAAAGACATTGAAATTAAAAGCGTCAAAATTTTGCTGAAATGGCCAACGACGTGGACAATAATGTCTCAGTTGCCGGGAACTGAATTAGACAGGAGACAAAACTAATTTTAAAATCATGCTAAATGTAAAGTAATAGTACATTACATCTACATTTAATTTCCGAAATGCTCTATTTAGATAATAAAAATTACAATATAATTGTTAAAACTTAAAAATACTAAATTCTTATCTATCATCTCACTATATAAATTAAATACCTGTTTGTAAGTTAACGCCGTTTGTGTGAGATCGCCCTAAGAGTGTCACAAACACGTAAATACTGCGAAGTTAAATTTACGATATTCACGAAACACTTGTCTAGGATCTCGCTATTAATAATGCAAGGGAATAGTCCCAAATTATATAAACATATGTTGGATACAGAGCTCACGAGATCCTTTTCATGAATTAATAAATAAATAATGTTTTCTACACGCGGACCTGCAATGACGGCCATAAATTTTCCGAATTGCCAAGATTGGGCTGCAAACTTTTTGCCTTGCACAGCCACTTTGTGGAATCAATTACCGGCTGCTGTTTCCACGAACCGATACTACTTAGACTACTTCAAGAAAAGAGCATACTCTCTCCTTAAAGCTAACCTACCTGTTATTGCGGATGTCCATGGGCGGTTGCCCCACCACTCCCCATTCCGTGAGCCTATTGCCCGTTTGCCCCCTCATATAAAAAAGTGTGTGTGTGTGCTTATGTATGCACGCATACTTATTTGGCCTAACAAAGCAAAAATCATTAAAATCCTATCATCAATTCCTCGTACTATTCTACGTTTGTAGAAAGATCAATATTGTAAAAATCTTGCAAGAAACACTTTACAATTAATTATTAAATAACAAATACGGCTGTACGGGCTTGAACCCTTTGAGTATCCTGATAATGGACGAGGACACCAAAAAAAAAACGAATGTCGCAATCGTCAGAAAATTTTAGGAACCAACTTCACCCTGTTACTTTTGTATTACTCTCATAATTTTTTCATAACGCTACCAAAGAAGTATATCTTCAAAAATCTCAAGGATTCTGTAACGAGGAATACCAATTATCTCTAATATTTACTACATTTTTCTTAAATAATTTTAATCATTTCAATAAAATCATTTATTGGTTCCTGAATAGTCCTGAGACCAACTTTTCTTTTCACTCCAGGTCTTCAAAAGAATCTCCGGTTCTACAATGAACTCTCGTTGGTAGGTGTGCTAAGCGTGGTCACGGATACACATTATAATAAACAAAGCATTCATTTTAAGATAAAATGGTCTTTAATCCATAGCTCCGAGCATGACGGCAAAAACGACATAAGGTTCTTTGTAATGGCATACTGTTCAATTTGACTACCAAAGAACGCCAAAAGATGTTGCACATTAATAAATAGTAGTTATTAAAACTAAGAAACGCGCTGTATATAGAAAACCGAACTAAAAATTTAAAAGAAATTAAAAATATACATCAATTCCTCGCTTATAGACGATATTCTAGGATGCCGCAATCGCTCGTCGCACCGCTTCGCTGCGGCGTACATTTGAGCGAAGCGAGGTCTTCAAAAGAATTCCCTAACCATTCCAAAATAATCAAAAATGCATAACGTTAGTGTTCAAGTTTTCACTTCTGCCGGCACTCCCGGACATATTCTTTTTTCCTATTATATTTTTTGTTTGATACTCTGTTGCTCTGTCTGCAGTATTGTAGTCTATGGAGTCGACGTATCTCTTCTTCGTACATCACGTATAACATTGGAGATTTCGTACTAATCACGACGTGGATGATTCATAGATCGTACAGTGTACAGTATGTTAACATTTTTGTATATAAAATCTTTTGTTTTGTTGTTGGTATTAGGACAGAGTAGGGACGGAAACTTACTTATTAGCTGTTAAATAATATTATCACTCTTTATCAAAAATTATCTTTGTTATTCGAAAATATCCCAATATTAGATAAATCGGTTAAAGATAATGGTTGAAATTTAAAATTAACATTAATTCTTGCCTTATAGACGATAAATGAATATTACATAAATTAACAAAAATCTTATTTTGCAAATTGAAAAAGGAATAATTTTATGAAATTAATGTATTGTCATCGGTCCTCGATACATCTACGAAGTCACAAACAAACATACATACAGGTGAAGCTAATGAAAATCGTGTAATTACTATTTTAGTAATTTTCAGAGAATTGTGTCCTACCGATTATTAGTATGTGGTGATGTAGCTGATAATAATACCACCTCTTATAGTTTTATCATTGAGAGAAAATCTTAAAGGAATCTTCCTGAAGACCTCTCAATATATTCTTGTTAATGTAATTTATGAATGTTCATAAGCAAATTACGCAGCATTCTAGAAATTGTGATAGTCATAATAATAGCACGAGAAACTGACATAAACTTGTTATGTTGTGAAGTTGGTTGCGAAATTCGTTATTATTTTTTTTTTTGCTTTCTTCGTCCATTATTAGGATAAGCAAAGGGTTCAAGCCCGTACAGCCGTATTTGTTATTTAATAATTAATTGTCAAAGCCATCGTTGCAAGATTTTTACAATATTGTTCTTTCTACAAACGTAGAATATCACGATGAATAAATAATTTTAATGACTTTGGCTTCGTTAGGCCAAAGAAGTATAACTTCTTGCGTGCATACATAAGTACGCACACACTTTTTTTTTCATTTCATGTACTTCATAAAACTTATTTTTTTGAAGTTTTATAAACCTTCCTTAAAAGCTTGATATTTTTGTTATTGTTTAACTTAGAATCGAATTTGTCAATAAATTTTGATACTAGTATAGTTTTGTACCCATTATTATGCGCATTCGTCACATCTAATCTAACGCAGGTGTTTGCCATACATTTCATTCAAACCAGTGACAACAGAATATGTTCAAAACATTTCTATCAAGTCAGAACCGTACGTGTTTTCAATGCAATAAAATGTATCGATGTATTCTCCGTGGAGATTACAGACACCCCCAACTTTTATGTTTTTTTTTATGATAATAAGGGACGAGACGAGCAGGACGTACAGCGGATAGTAATTGATATGGCCTGCCCATAACAATGCAATGCCGCTCAGGATTCTTGAAAAACCCAAAAATTTGTGAACGGCACCCCAATTGCGCTCTTCACCTTGAGACATAAGATGTTAAGTCACATTTGCCCAGTAATTTTACTAGCTACGGCGTCCTTCAGACCGAAACACAGTAATGTTTACACATTACTGCTTCACGGCAGAAACAGGCGCCGTTACCATCAACTGAAAGACGAGCAAGTCTTTCAGCTGATGGTAATTGATACGCCCTGCCATTTCAATGCAGTGCCGCTCAGGATTGCGCTCTAGAATTGCGCACCTCACCTTGAGTCAAAAGATGTTGATTGACATGATGGACTTTGTAACATTACTTTATTTTTGTAAAAATTTTTTTTTTGTAAAATAAGTTAATAAATTAGCGTTAATTATTCCTTATTACAGCAGAAACCTGCCAATTAAAGTCCCGTCAAAATCGGGCCAGCCATTTCCGAGATTAGCTGGAACAAACAGACAGATAGACAGACAAAAATTTCAATATTACAAGCAGACACTCCAATTTTATTTATATGTGTATTTATGTATATTCTAATCAATACAAGAACAACCTTAAGCCTTTGCCTGGGTTTTAAATGGTGTAAAGTATGAGTGATTACAACTGCCCCAGTTTTCTTCCAACATCTGATAATTATTAACAGGGGAGTGGACGGGTTTTGAAGGAGGACTTTTCAATAACTCGTGGCATTTTTCTTATATTATACCAGCTGACCAGACAGACGTTGTTCTGTACATAATAAATAAAATACTGTTTTTATGAACTTGTCAATAATTTTTCATAGCATCAAGAGTTATTTCGTAACATATGCCCCTTGTTGTTATAATGAAATTGTTTCACAGCAGAACTGTCAAACCGTGCGTCAATAAATTCTCTCACAGAAAATATGTCCATACAAAACAAATATTGGAAATAAAAATAATTACGGGTCCCAAATCGAAATAAAATTAAAAAAAACTATCCTATCTCTCAAGTTGGACTAAACTGCACTCCATCCCCATTTAAATCCGTTCATTAGTTTAGGAGTCCATCGTGGACAAATAACGTTTCACTCAATTTATTTATATTAAGATTATTTACGAATCATGATTTAATTTTAACCCTTAAAGTAATTTTTAATAATTGTTATTCTATTTTCTGTTAGCACTCTTAAGTTGGCAAAACAAAGCCTTAGGTAAATGAATACAGATCAAGAGAAAAGTAAGTATTTCGTGGCAATGAGCCAATTGAACTGTTCTTACTTCCCTTGAGACATAAAAGCACTTCTAGAAAGTGAAATAATTTTAAAGCATTCTGTAGACGACGCTGCAAAAATGTAATGGAATACCAAAATTTGATATATAAAATGTAATAATAATATTGACACACTTTTTACACAAAATTATCTTACCCCAAGTTAAGCATATAGATAAGGCTAATTAAGGCTATAGAGCCTGTGTTATGGGTTACAAGACAATGATATATTTAATACAATATACTTACTTAAACGTCTTACTAATACATTTACTAATATATATGGAGATCTCTCTGAATTAAATTAATTAAATTAAACATACATAAATTCATATAAATACACATAAATACAATTAAATATCCTTGACTCGGAAACAAACATCCATATTCATCATATAAATGCTTGCATCTACCGGGATTCGAACCCGGGACCTATAGCTTAGTAGGTAGGATCGCTAACCACTCGACTATACAGGTCGTTTATATACTATATATGTATGTCTTGAGAAAGGAATCTATATTAAAATTAGTTAACATTATGTAAGTTTATAAGATTTAGTTTTTATTCCATGTTACTTCTAGTTTTCTACCATTAAAAAGTTTTGCTTTATTTAATATCTAAATATTTAGCGTGACGTAACCGAATGTCTCAACGAAAGACAAGCGTTGGTTAAAAACCAGCAAACATGCTGAGTTGGGACCATTTTTTGAATCGTATATAGTAGAAATGTTTGTTAATTTATATAATTTTTATCTATCTTTGATAATGAAGGAATTTATGTTAATTTTAAATTTCAATCATTATTTTTAACCGATTTTTTTTAATGGAATAGGAGGCCAAACGAGCGTACGGGTCACCTGTTGTTAAGTGATCACCGCCGCCCACAATCTCTTGCAACACCAGAGGAATCACAGGAGCGTTGCCGGCCTTTAAGGAAGGTGATTATTAATTATTGAATACCAAAGAGAATTTTAATGCCAATAACCTTATAAAACGATTAAGTCTCACTGTATATTTTATTGACAACGTTAAAAATCTTTAACGACTATTAAAATCGAGATTTTACTATTAATACACATGAATAATTTGGAAAATAATTACCAGTTACTTATAGTTATTACGGAATTTATTGAAGATTAGAACAAATAGTAGTTTAAAATAATAAAAAAACAAGCTATTATAAATAAATCAAACTATAAAATAGAAAATAAATAATAGGTAGTTAAAAAAAACCCAAAAACTCGCTTTTTATAGAATACCGAACTAAACAGTAGAAAATAAATTGTAATAAATTTAAATTAAGAATATTCTTAAAAATTTTGATAAATATAAGTTAATAATTGTGTAAACAATCTTAATCGTAATAAACAAGACCATTTCTCGTACGAAATGATTAAAATATTACGGATGTTACTCATAAGGAGTAAATAGCTTTATACTAACTGCATTTGCATCACTGCATCGTACAGTATTCATTTGATTTTATATGCATGTATTAATTGTATCTATTAAATTTACACTAATTATAATGTGGTTTTAAGTGTAAATAGTGAAAATGCTACTTGTGGTGGCAGTATGATCCTTGGAACAGGAATGCTGTTTCATGTTTTTAGAATTATAGTTATTATATACTAGCTTTAACCCGCGACTTCGTCCGCGTTCAATAGTTACTTTGGGCATTTATTTTTTAGGATGCTTTGCAAATGATAAACATACAAACTGCTCTTTCCGCTGCTGGCAGCGCTCTTCTATGATACAGCGGATATCCCCTTGTCATTGTGGACAGTCTCTTTAATAATATTTCCCTACGAACTTTAATATCCTATTTCCTCCCCATATGTAAAATAAGTAAATGTCAGTTTCAAAAATATACAAACAAATGTTTATAAATTATTTCTTGTTAAGTGCCTAAATACAAAGTTTCATGGTTTTATCTTCGATAATGAGGAATTTCCATAAAAACTGCCATCCACTATTTCAACCCGTCCATTTATTTATTTTTGCAATAAAAGGTAGCCTATGTCCAAAAGCAAGCTCTAGTCTTATTTCTGTACTAAATTTTATGAAAATCGGTTCGGTGGTTTAGGCATGAAAGCGTAACAAATAAACTTACATTCACATTTATATAGGTAATATTAGTAGGGATTTTATAATCCTACTAAAATTATAAATGCGAAAGTTTGTGAGTGTGTGTGTATGTTTGTTACTTCTTCACGCAAGCACTGTGGAATGGATTTTCACGAAACTTTACAATCATATAGCATACACATCAGAATAACACATAGGCTATTATTTATAAAGATATAGTGTGTATTATCCAAAATTTTACGATAAGTGTCAAGAAGTAGGAAAAAAATCTGCAATTCGCGAGCTATTCATTTTTGCTCCGCAAAACCGGGCGGGGTTTACAAAAATTCTTATAATGTCCAAATAAATCTAATGTCAAATAATACTTTCTATTAATGATGATCTCTTGAATCGATTTTACAATTTCTGTAACCAATAGAAAGCCACATTTATTGTGAGTGACGTAGACTATATATTTCGTGGCAGTCGGATTTAAAAAATAAGTCGGAGAAAAAAAGGTCGAAAACTGAAAATAATTTATCTGGCAAAACAACGTTTGCCGGGTCAGCTAGTCTTTAATAAAATGCTCGAAAAATACCTTTATCTATTTACGGTGTGTGTGGATTGATGCATCTACTGTATTCAATAACTTTTGTTTTTAAATATTAATTTACATTTACTTTTTTTGACCTCCTCTAAAGGCATTGAGTATATTTTGAGGTTTGAGTATTTTTGTTGCATCGCCCTTTCTGAAGTCGTGGTAGATATAAAAAGAAAACAAAACTTTTGACATTCATTCATTCTTACCAGTAGGAGGTTCCTTTGCACAGGATGCCGGCTAGGGTTGATACCACAACGGCCCCTATTTCTGCCCTGCAGCAGTAATGTATAAACATTATTATGTGTTACATGGTCAGAAGGGCGCCGCAGCTAGTAAAATTACTGAGAAAATGAGACTTAAAATCTCAAATTTTTGATTATTGAAAGTTATAATGAAAATGATGATGATAAATAATAAAATATCTATAGAACCATTATATTTGAATTACGGCCGTTCCCAATATTCAGTCTATCTCTTACACGAGATAAAAATCGTAACTATCGTTAATTTTTCTGTTCCAATAAACTTATCGACGGTAACTCACCTTATCCGTACACGCTGTCTGTCAATGGGACGACGTATAGCTTACCAGCGATAGAAGTTTGTATGGAAATTGCAATTCAAGGGTCCCAATATAAGGCGATAAGAATGACTTATCGGGTATATTGAGACAGCTCTAGATTATTGACAGCTAATTACAAACAGTAAAAGGTAGTAATTTATCTCTATCTGTAGGTAGTACATTGGGAACGGCCGTAAATCGTTCCTCGTCCGTAGATCTACTATATCATGTGACTTTATAGATCATTACGATAATGAAGTCTATTTTCACACAAGATGCACTCCAATTAGATCTCTAATCAAAAACATGTCAAGTATCTAGTGGTAAGTATGTTTAGTTAGCTACCTATAGTATGAAGATAGAAAAAAATATTTAAAGACAAAAAGTTAAAAAAAAAACTGAAAAATTTAGAATGAATGAAGGTTGTATTTGACAGTTAGATGAAAGATGAAGTAAGATATTGACAGACAGATCTAGATGACGAAGTACCTAATATTTGAGTTATTTGATTGGTCGAGGTGTATGGCTCGATATAATAATATAATGAAATGTACGGCTTTGTGTAATCTGGCGTCGAAAACAGGAAAGTGGATCAAATTTAATTTGCAAGATTTGAAGACTAAAATCGGGACAGATGCAAATTCTTCTTCGTCGGATTACTCTTGACAGAGCAGTCGTGGTCACGTCGAACGACGAACGATTCTACGCCAGTTATCCCTGGCTGT
>CATIXN010000023.1:15650420-15664733 GCA_949711725.1 Leptidea reali | reverse complement strand
TTCCTTCGGCCACATTCCGCTCACCCAAATTTTGTTACATATGGTGTGAAACATATCTACTCCGAAATCTCCGCAACATCTGATTGTCTCTATTAGAATACAGTCATTTCCAACTGCCTTCCCTCCTTTTAGATGGTTGATTGCAGCTTTAACTTCTTGTCTAAGAATAAGAGGTTCCAAGTCCTCATCTTCCGGTTCAGTGGAGATATAGCTGAAAGATATAGTCAAAGAAGTAGTACTGGCAGTAATTCTTCCAGACTTTCAGAGTATTTTCCAGTACAGTTACAACCTTTCCCTCCGAGTTTTCGATGGTCCATGTTTTAGAACTGAACTTTTTTGTAATTTCACGAATCTTCTTGTGAAGGTCTTTGGTTTCATGCTTTTCGCCGTGGATTTGTATTTCGGTACATATATTTGAACCTATTTTTATCACGACGACAAGCTGCTTGAATTCGGCAACTTAGACGGTTCTGCTGCGTAATGTCAGCCCCAGTAACTTTTAAAACACGTCTTTTTTCGACAAGCGCGAGAGTCTCGTCCGTCATCCAACGTTGGCATTTTGTCGTCACGTCCTTCGGTCGGTCAGCAGATTGGGAGTAAGGGGAGAACGGAACTAACACCTTATCCGACCCAATTGTCAACCTCACTTGCACGTGCCGTATGGCGGCGGAGTGGCGTGCCGTATGGCGTGTTACCGCTCCGTGGTGCTCCCTGCTAGACAACAGACGAGGATATGGCGACCGAGTTAATGGCGGTATAACCATACACCTGACTGGGATACCGGTTGGAAGAGGCTACAGCGGCCTTGAAGACTAAATAACTTCTGAAATGACTGGTGCAGAAGGCAAGGGGAATCCACTGCACTATTTTTCCCATGATAGTCACGTATGAATATGAATAGACGACCAAAGAGACGAATCAGGAAGCCATGCGACCCGAATAGCACCCGGCGCTGCACTGCGTCCGGGGCAGACTGTGTGAAATGTGCTACCGGCCATGTGTTTGTAGGCGACCAGGCATCACATGGAAAGAATGCTACTGGAAAACCAGCCATTAAAATTAGAAGAGGCATTAAGATCGGGAACTGGAATGTACGTGGGATACTTCAACCGGGTAAGCTGGACATTGCAGAACAGGAACTCACACGGTATAGCATCGATATCTGTGGCCTAAGTGAAACACATCTGAAGGGAAATGGGCATTTTGAAACTACACAAAACATCGTATACTATTCTGGTCATGACACAAAAAGTATAAATGGAGTAGCAATTGTACTACCGAAAAAAATCAACAACTGCGTAATGGGATATCAGTCTTATAGCGACAGAATCATATAGATTAAAATAAGATCTTATCCGGTGAATCTAAACATCATACAAGTATATGCACCTACTTGTGCCGCAGAGGATGACGAGGTCGAAAATTTCTACCGCACCTTAGAAACCGCGATCAATGAGACTTCTAATAGGGAATTACTGATGGTGTCAGGTGACTTCAATGCAAAAATCGGAGCAACGACAACGGATGATGAATTGCGAGAGGTCATAGGAAGATATGGCCTTGGTCAACGAAATGAGCGTGGCACAAGGTTTATACAATTCGCGGCAGATAATGGTCTTACCATTACGAACAGTATGTTTAAACACCATCACAGAAGACTCTACACGTGGATTTCACCAGACGGGCATAACCGAAATCAAATCGACTATATACTGATCAGGTCAAGATGGAAATCCGTTAAAAACACCGTTACTAGGCCGGGCGCAGATTGTGGTACAGATCACCAGTTGCTGGAGGCAGAAGTTAAGGTAAAACTAAAGGCCGCGAGATCCACTGAGAAACGCGCTCGTATAAGTGTCGTGGACTGCGAAAATTTTTCCAAAAGTGTAGAGGAACAGAAACACAACTGGGTAAACCAGAAACCTGATCAGTGTACAGTAGATGAGGTCTGGTCTCAAGCCAAATCGATTATAATAGATTCCGCAAAAAGATGCAAATAAAAGTTTGTAAAAATGATAAAAACCATTAAAATATTGTTTCCAGCTAATCTTCATTTGATTTTTTTTATCAAAATGAATGAATCTAGTTAAGAAATAAATTTGAAATCATTTGTTTTTATTTCATGACAAAAAGGTAAATGCTCATGAAAGGTGGAAATCGATCGCGGTAAAAGGTAGGTTAGACTGAACACTTTGTGGTAAAGCCCGGGTTAACTCGCATTCAGGTGATGCTGTGTCTATTGTGGGATTCGAAGGGCATTGTTCAATAAGAGCTTAAACCAGAACATCAATTGAGTTCTCTTTTGCCAACAACCGATGAAATTAAAGAAAGAACTTAAGAGAAAATGATCGGAGTTGATGGATAGAAAAGGTGTGGTGTTTAATAACTATAACGCTAAACACCATCATTTTGAGCCACAAGCAAATACTAAGAGAGTTTATCTGGAAAATGTTAATGAATTATCCATAAAGTCCTAATCTTCCATCATCAGATTCCACCTGCTTCGGTCTCTTCGGAATACTTTAGGGAGTTTTTTATGACAATAAGCTTATAGTCCATTCCATCATCAGATTCCACCTGCTCCGGTCTCTTCGGAATACTTTAGGGAGTTTTTTATGACAATAAGCTTATAGTAATTGATATGCCCTGCCCATCACAATGCATTACCGCTCAGTATTCTTGAAAAATCCAAAAATTCTGAGAAAAGAAACATCATCATTCTAGTCATTCTGTGAAAAGCAGTCTCCCACTTGTACATGCCCTTATTCACTCCTTTTTCTTTGTCCTGGGACATTCCTATTCTTTTAATGCCCCATTTTAGTATCAGATTAACATGAAAAAGAATTGGCAAATCTACTTGTCGCGTTCATTAAATCAAAAATACCTAAATTTCTGCAGCAATGGTATCATCTCACTACCTACTACTACAAGATAGCAAAAAGTCACATACATTACCCTGTACTAAAATGTAAATAAACTTTGAAATATAATATCTCCAGTTTTCCTACAAATTGCCTACAATCCAAATCCTACATCATATATATTTTTATGTAGTCTAACACAAATTATTATTAGGTACTTTAACACTGACTTTATGTAAGCCACCATCGGAAATATTAAAAAAGTCAAACCGTCGTAATTTCGCAGCCAACTAATAATATTGCATGTAAAGTTGAACAAAACATTAATTTGTTCCAGTTTATTGTTCAGAACAAAAGTTTCTGCAAGTTGAAGAAAAATAATATGTGTTTGAATCTTACCGTTTGTTTGTTTTATATCTTTTGCTTGGGACACTTTTCTTGTCTCAGGCGTAATTCCGCGGAAGCTCTTGCAATAGATTCAGGTCAAATTAATATTAAACAAACATACTTTATATATTAGTAACACTTTTTTGGAGAGCCGTGTAGTAAATTTCATCTAAGCCGTTAAAACCGATCACGATTCACAAATTATATAGATATATTTATTCAACAGAAAAAATGTATTACAATCTTAGAAAATATTCAGCAGATGGATTCATGTAGAACATATTTCAATACAAAATTTTAACTCTTACTTCAATTTACATCCTAGAAGCCACGGGCGAGTAAAAAATAAGGACTCCGTGTCACCTTACATAACAGTGAGGCACCAAAACAAGCCGGTAAACGTGTACAAAAATACATAGCCCCAGGCATACACTTACACTAATTCAAGCCGATCGGTCGCCATTCTGAGATTTGCCATCGTCTGTGACAGATCAGTTTGCGTCGCAATAAAATATTTTAAAAATGCCGTTGTTCGTTGTGAAAAAGTGTAAAAACAATAATATAAAAGTATTTGTGGAAATATGATTATTTAAGGGAGAAAAAAATGTGTAACTGTATCCCCCGTAATCGCACACACACTAGCATAAAGGTGCTTCACTTGCTAATATCACGGCGCGGTGCCTTCTTTTTACACGCTTTATATTAGCTTCACTTGTATGTTTGTATATTTGTATGTTTGTAACCGACTCCTTTGGGCGCGATTTTGACCCACTTTAAACGGCTCGATTTCGTTCAAACTTTGTAGATTTATCGAGGACCGATGACATTACACTAATTTGATAAAATTATGAAATTGCAAAATATGATTTTTGTTAATTTATATAATTTTTAAATAAATAAATAACTAATAAGCGCCATCTAGTAATTTATTGTAAACTACAAAGGAAACGCGCGACATGTCAAGACAGTTCTACAAAATTAAAGTATCTAATTCGTTTAGAAGCGAATAGATGGCGGTGAATTTATATTTCCATTATAAATTATTAATGCGTGATTTAACTGAGCTAATTATTATAAGAGCTAGTTCGGGGATCTCAGGCTAACTGAATTAAGTGATCATTCAATATAACTAAAATATTTTTATTCGCAAATATTAAAATCCCTTCATTCCATCTAAAAAAAAAATAGCTAAAAAATGAAAAATAAATAATAGTTTAAAAAAAACTAAAGAACACGCTTTATATAAAATTCAACTAAAAAATAGAAAATAAATTTAAGCTGAAAATAGTGTAAAAAATATTATATATTTCATTATAAAAAAAGCGTGGGGTGCTTTTTAATATATTATTAAAATAATAATTCTTCTACATCCCACGCTTTTTTATAATGAAATATATAATATTTTTTTACACAATTTTCAACTTAAATTTATTTTCTACTTTTTAGTTGAATTTTACATAAAGCGTGTTCTTTAGTTTTTTTTAACTATAATTTTTTACTCATCCGTGCCTATAAGCATGTAAATTTGTTAAAAAACATTCGGACTTATACTCAACACTACCAAATAACAAGGGAAATAATAGAAATTAAAAAAAATACCCTAAACGAGTATGTCGTTAGTGTCATCGAGCCCTCACCACATAGCAATAAAAATATATAATCACATCCCAAACCAAATTAAAAATAAAGAGACGCCTTCTCTATTTAAAAAACATCTTAAAAATTTCTTAGTTTCAAAATGCTTCTACGATTTACCCAAATTTTTTTATTACACTAAGTGTAAGAATAAGTTATAATATAGAAATAAATAGTTATACTAATAATGATAGTGCTATTGTCTGTATTTTAAATATCAATGATGTATAAAATGTATAAGACTTACTTGTTTTATGTAAAAGATTGCTGTGCCCTTGCAGGGCGTCACATATTGTCTACCCATTTAATGTACCACCCTTTTGTAAAATGTGACTTGCAATAAAATATTATGATTTGATTTCATTTGAATATCTATCAAGTGTGATATCTATCATAAAAAAATATTGTCGTAACCGGAGGCTCATTAAATATAAAAAAAAAATAAGAAACCGTTGACCCTCAGCCATCCCTGCAAGTTCCCGCTAATTCCATACCTAAACGCTTCAAATTGTACTAATGACGATTTTCAGCTCCTCGAGTTCAAAAATATAATTTGTGTTATTTTGAGCTCAGATGCCTTTTCGAGTAGATTTTAGCACAGAACAGGTAAAAGTTTCATTGCAACTGCACCACAAACAATTTAAATCATAGAAGATCTTAACTTGAAATGCTTTCCACGAGCAAGCAACGCATTGTGCGCCAACTTTAATAGTTCTTTAATTTTATAATTTTATTTACTTTGATGAAACTCCCAAAAATTTATAGAGAACATTCAACTCGGCGGTCAGAGGTACAACGTACAATTTTTCTAAGAGGCTTCCTATTCAACTTAAACAAGTAGGAATCCAAAAATCAATTGTATCTCGTAATAGTTATACCTGTGTATTCATGTGTCAGTATTGCAACTCCCCGCTGTATTTTGGAGTTTACATTTTAAGCTGTTATTCCGTCTGTCCGTGAGAGCCTTAATCTTTTCTTTCTATCATTTTAGCGACTTGGGAATTCTGTTACGTAGTAGTCTTTATGTCCGTTGCAGGTCCGCTTAGCTCGTCTCAATATATGCCTTACTCTTCACAACATTGAATAAGTATTTCTTTAATACAGAAATGTTACCAATGTCTACACTAAGACGTATAAGCTTTATAACTATCGACTAGTTGAGTCCATTAAGACCTTTCTCATATCTAGGATTTCTAAATTAATATTTGTTTAAGAAATTGATAAAAAATCAAGCCTGTGTGTGATACGAGCGCGCTGTGGTCTGAAAGAAGATGTTGTAACAAGGATTGAGAAAGGAATGCTAAAATAATTTGGGACACGTGGAGCGAATGAGTGAAGAAAGACAGACCAATGAAATTCCTACTAATATTATAAATGTGATTGTTAGTTTTTTTTGTTACGCTTTTACGCCGGAGCTACTAAACCTATTTTGATGAAATTTGGTACAGCGGTAGACTAAAGCTTGGGAAAGGACATAGGCTATTTACTTGATAATTTATCCCGGAAATATTCATGGTTCCCGCGGGATCATGTCGATGCGCTAGACAGAGGTCAGTAGCAGGTTTAGTTCGCCATAGCACACTTCCTCGAAATAAGATTCATATTATTCATATGTTGTGAACGGGAGCGAAAACGGGAACCGGAACTGAAATAGGACATGATATAATCTTCAATTACAAACTTGCTTATAAATTTTAAAAGCGCCTTATCTTAAAAGTCCTTAAAGTCGCGGGCATCAGCTAGTATTATATAAAAACATAATTGTTGTTATCAAATATCTCGACCGTTATCATAACATACATTTTTTCAGCTGAATGGATGAAGGTGGTTTCAATGAATCTAAAAATGGAGTCTGACATATTATGTGAAAAAGAACTACGTTTAAAAAACCGACTTCAAAAACTGAAAAGTATTAAATAACTAAAAAATTAATTTAGTACACATTTACCGTTAGTAATAAAATGCTATTATTTATATGTGCTACCTATTAATAGGTTATAAGTCGGTGCCAAGCCCTAAACAAAATAAAACTTAATATTATAAATTAATAATTAATAAGGTTGTCTAGCCAAGCGTGTTTGTCTGCTTGGGTTGATTTGTTCTAGACGAAGCTATCCCCCTCAATGTCACGCGTGGCGAGTGTAGGTGTAGGAGTGTAGGCACCGACTTCAAAGTACGTACGTACGTACGTAGGTACGTATCAATACGTAGCACGCATAAATAATAGCATTTTATTAATATTACAGATATTGGTGTATTAATTTTTTTTCAGTTTTTGAAGTCGGTTTTTTTAAACGTAGTTTTTTTTTACTTTTAAGTGTCAGTTAGCAATTATACTATAGAGTCAACAAAACAATTATATCATCGAGGTAAATTTTTCTTTTTTATAAAAAATGTTCATAAAATGAAAACTACTGGGCAAAATTATGTAAAATTTTTATGGGACCAAATGGCATCGTACTAATGAAAAATTACGTAAATCGGAACATAAATCTCAGAGTAATTGGTGTACATACATAAAAAAAATACCAATCAAATTGATAACCTCCTCCTTTTTGAAGTCGGTTAAAAAGTCAGTTAAATATTCTAATTTAAATATTTAAAATACTTCGCCTCTGTGTGGCAAAACCGTGGGACACCCATTATACGTTTTATGTAATAAAAAACTACTTGAACTATTTCACCGATTTTTTGTTATAATATTATATCATAATCGAATAAAATCTACTAATCTTTACGTTACTTATAATATTTAAATGAAGGATAGATAAGTGTCATATTAACCGATTATAATTTGCAACACTACTATTAAAAGCGTGGCGTTATATTTTTAGGTCTCAGCTCAAAAGGAAGTATTTTTTCATATAAACGCTTGCGGCTGATTTATTTTTGATTTTTAACCCACGATCGATTTTTTTCAACAAACTCACATTCTCATTTATAATTTTAGTAGGGATGTAGTATCTTAAATAAGACCAGTAATTTAATTCTTGATCCTATAATACATTTTTATCATGTGACTCTGACAATGAAATAAAATACAAGAAATTCTGAGAGTGGAATTAATAATGTTCCAAATGTAGATATACGAAATCTTATTACACAAGTTCTCACAAGTCTCATAACGGTTGATGTGCAGCTTTCATCTTCCTTATGAACAAATTACATGGAAGCCGAGATCCGCAGATCCCCGTGATTTGTAGAATTATGTAAAGATTTAGTTTACAAGAACCGGTATGATAGTGTGGTCTTCATCAAAAACGATGAAACTTGCAGATTTTGCCTTGAGTTTGATGAAACGCCTCTTCATCTACTCTGCGATGGCGACCCACTAATTCAAAAGCGTAAAACCATCCTTGGTGACTACACCCTACTCCCAGATGCTGTTTGTAATACTCGCGTCAAGAAGGTACTGCAGTTCGTAAAGGAGGCAGGGCTTGACGACGAGCTATGAGTGGCGAACACAATAGTTCAATTCTAAACGCAATGTTACTAGGACTTATCAGGATTAGACCAATAGCCACCCACTCCAAACAATAATAAGACCTAAATATCTTATAACATTCACATCAATAGGAAGCGAAATTATAAAAAGATACTTCATGTACTTATACTTCAAAATGTCGTCACTTATACTAAACAAAAGCCAAACGATGAATTTGCAAAGAAGACAAGAACATTACCACAAATTATAAAATCCACTCGGACTGCTTTTGAGCTCATATCGATAGCCTCGAACATAATATTAAGAGCTAAACCCGTTATATTTTTCATGCCAACGTTCGTGATTATAGCGTTTCATCGCATTCTTCTAAAAGGCTTCTATCGAAGCGGGAAAAACAAATTCAGTATAACTTTCCAAATATCTGCTTTAATGCATAAATTTTACCTTAACTTTGGCTGTTCATAATGTAGTCATAAATTGTAAAAGTAAAGAAAACATTGCGATATAAACTTTGCACATGTAATAGAGATTTTGGAGGTTGTACATGATAAACATTTATTTCACAAATTTGTAAGGATTACTCAAAATACGTATTTCCTGAAAGAATTTTATGGAATTCCTGGACATTTTTTTTTCGTTTATTGTTTTGCTTTCTCTTGCTTGTCGTCAACAGGTGGTTTTCGTTGGATGAAAAAACTTACTTTTTGACGATGTTCTCGATAGACGATAGATTTGACCAGGAATGGCCTCCTTAACTGGGGGTTTCGCTCGTTAATATGGCGTTCTAGGCAAGACACTGGACAAATGTCGGAAATTTACCGCCTGTACTTTATAAACTGCACTTTAAAGTACACACGGTGCACCCTGATAACATCAGGTGGAACCGGTATGAAAAAGTCTAGACATATTTTAGAAGTACGAAGTAAGGTTTTTAAAGTTCAAACTTCTTTAGCGGCATTCATCGAAAATTCGTAAGACAGTCGTTGAAATTATGAATGAAAGTAGATTTTTCTGAGAGATAATTTTTTTTATGTAAAATAATTGTAACAGTTCTGAAGTGTTAAATTTTTTATAGAAGTGTATTATAAATTGAAATTTTTTTGTATGATAGCGCAATAATTGAATATTGTATTTAACCACACAAATGGTTGTATTTTTATACTGATAAATAAATAACATTTCAAAATATTTAAAAAGCACAACGTTAATGTTCAAGTTTTCACTTCTGCCGACATTCCCGGAGTGTAATCCGTATTTTTTTCATATAAGAGGGGGCAAACGGGCAAGAGTCTTGCGTGCTGGGAAGGGATGAAGTATCCCCGCCCCATAGCAATCCTCAAAACCAGGAGCCCCGAGATGCATTTCCGGGCTTTACGTTGGGAGTATGCTCTTTGTTGAGTTGTACCGGTTGCAACCGGTACAACTTAGGGAGGGCAGGTGCTAACATTTCATTCAAATTTAGCCAAAAATATTATCCTCAAAGTTTACTTAAAATTTAAATTGTAAAACACTTCTGAATAATTAGAGGTTTTTCGGTACATTTACCGAAATAATTTTAGGGCTTTTCCATTAAAAATAAGGGTAACCGATGTCACTTTTGCGCGACAAAGCTAATAAAACCCGCCTTTAGGGCCGGTCGTAAAAGCTTTTGAAGATTAATGAAAAACACATTACATTTTTATATCAAGGCATTATTTCTATGACAGAAGTACCAGAGCATGAATTATAGCGGTTTTGCAATCGATCAGTCGTAGATGAAACTTACTTACGGTACTACCCTAATCTAGAAAAAAGTGGGTGAGTACTTATGTATATGCACAATCTGTAAAAGAATATAAGTGGGAGGCTCCTTTGCCCAGGATGCCGGCTAATTACCCAGTACTGTGTAAGCATTACTTTGTTTGGGTCTGAAGGGCGCCGTAGCTAGTGAAATTACTGGGCAAATGAGACTTAACATCTTATGTCTCAAGGTGACGAGCGCAATTGTAGTGTGCTCAAAATTTTAGCACATCACTGTATTGTAACGAGCAGGGCGTAGTAATTACGATCAGCTGAACTTCCTGCTCGTCACGTCTCTTAGCTTTATTAAAAAGTATATATTGTACACCTCACAAATATAATTTGAAAACAAAATTTTATGAACGATGCGGGACTCGAACCCACGACCTCTCGCGTTCCGTGCGAGTGATCTCCCAACTGAGGCGACCGTTCGAGTGACGAATCGTCATAAAATCTTGTATGCTTTGTTCAACTCTCAGGTTGCAAATCTAAGGAATTTGTTATGTTTACAGCGATAACCCTTCTTTTCAAATTTTATTTGTGTATTAATCCCAGAATTAAGGGTTATCACTTTAAAACATTACAAATTATTTACATTTTTCAATGGATCAGAAACGTCTAATCCATTGCTTTGGCTGCACGTATCAAAAACCATCAACTGAACTTCCTGCTGGTCTCCTCCCTTACTGTCATGAATAAAAAAGTATCTATTGTACATCTCTACCAAACAGGGATATTATTCATTGAATAGATAAATATTTAAAATATACAAATAAAGACTCACTGCTGTAAATATGCTTTAAATGTAAAATTCAATTTTCTAATGCCCTGTTATAGTTGGTACTATTTCATATCTGAGAGTAATGCATTGAATAGGGTGACCATGCTTTTAAAATCATATAAAAATTTACAAGGATGCCGCAGTCGCTCGTCGTACCGCTTCGCTGCGGCGTATATTTGAGCGAAGCGAGGTAATCTAAGTCTGTGAAAACAAAACAAAAATAATCAAAAAAGATTTGATCAATAGGCTCAATTCTTAAATAAATATAAATAGCGCGTGCTAATTTAGAATATTTTGTAAAAATTATTCTAAATTTGTTGTTTTCAAAAATTTGGCGAGAAACAATTTAACACAGAAATCAATTGGAGTCACCCGGTGGGAACTCCGCTCAGCTTCGCTCAAAAAATATCGAAACAAAGTTATAACAATGCTAGTTGTTAGCAACAAGATCCCAGATAATTTTCAAAACAAACGTAATACATTCAAAAGAATTGTTACAAAACGTTTGAGTGGTAGAGGCTACTATAACATAAATGACTTTCTTAATGATACCACTGATTGGAAATAGAACGATCGCCCACAGGCTATTAAATAATAAATTTCATTGTAGGATTTTACATTGTAACCATATATTTGTATAAAAGAGGAGCCCGATGAATTTGTTGCGCCCGTTCTTCTTTGTAATGGGTGGTAGTTTTTGACTTTTAATAAGTGATTTTATGTCCTATTTGAGTAACATAATACTAATAACTACACATACCAAAAAAGAAGAGGACACTGTCAGTAAATTTTGCCAAAAACCATCTGTGTACAGCAAATACCACCTCCGAGGAAATAAATGGCGCTAAACTTTATAATGACAACTATGACAAATACTATTTTTGACTCATTTCATCCGCAGTCCCTCTGAAAACGAGATCTGGAAAGGTCTTGAAACGTCAGGTTAACTAAAATAAAAATGTAACTTTTACGCAAAAAATCTAATGTAAAACCGTTACAATTACACGCGTTTTAATCCTTTAAAGGTGTTTTATTTAAATATCCTATTTGAATTAGAATTTGAAAATAATGGAATATTTTTTTTTCGGATACTTAAAAATTTTAAAACTTCAAAAACGGGTCTGTTTTCGTTGTTAGGTTCAGTTAGTAAGAAATGTCAGACTGACTTGAATGTGTAACGAATTGTCCAGGTATGTAATTCTTGAGTATGCTTATGTACTCGTAGCACAAACATAAGATTCATAATAAACAATAGTTTCTTGACGTGATATCGTCTTATAAAGCGATGAACGCGGCTACACGCACAAAAACAAGCAACAAGCGATGAAGACGCATGATCGGCCTAAGAGGTGGTTTAATAAAAAAACATGTATGCAAATCACACGTGGTAGAAGTGAAACCTTCAAAAATTTTAGCTTCAAGATAATGAGAGGAATGTAAAATTTCGGGAAGAGGATAATTGTAGGTTTTAATAATGATCATAGTGATACAAAGTTTGATAATTATTTTACATTTTATTCGCATATATTACATAGATTTATTTGGACTCAGAGCTTACGTTTTCGATGAACTGAAGAATGAAATAAATACTTTGGTCTTAATGTGGTCAATATATCTTTGGAACATTGCGTCAATTACTGTTTTTGATCTTGTAGTTGATACAGTGCGACTGCTGTACATTTTCAAATTTTATTTGGCATCCTAAAATCGCTGTATCCGATGCAAAATTTAAATGAAATTTATACATTTACCTGTTTGTGTCTCTATTGTCTCGGTTTTCGTTTCATCGAGTTTCAAATCAAACGATTCTAAAGAAGTATCACTTCAAAAATTTTAATTTTCAATTAACTCCTTTGCATTAAACAAAATAATTATAATTCAGTGATTAAAATTTAATAAAAGTTATAAAAGTACGGAATTATTCATCAAGGTTTTCTCATAAATTATCGAACGTATACCGAATTTACATACAACCATTTCTTTTAAAACATACAAAGAGAAATATGGATAAAGAACAAGTAAAAGTAATTAGAAATATAAGATTGTATTAAATTAAGGTTACAATTAAACAGTAAAAAGCCTTAATGATTACTACTTGTATGATTTGGTAGTAATAATAATTTAATTAAAACATGCTGTTTGTTAGCCATAACATATTTTCACAAGTTGCAGCATTCAAAAGGCATTTATTTTATCAAAATTGATTTATAATATTATACTAGATACGTCTACCGTTTCGGAAACAAATGGCGCTCTGAGAGATGAAGCGGCGCAAGAAACTCTCCCAGCATTCTTTTTTTGCGCTCTTTTTAATGAAATAATATATAATATTGTAGACATTGCAATTGCTATAAAATAATCATAATCTAGTCCCAGGCTGTCGGATCACTTAGATATTCAGCTGTGGAGTTGTAGGATTTGTTAAAGAAAATTGCCAAAAAAATATGTAAGAATGGAAATATAGTGTATATTTTATGTTGCGAAAGCGGAGTTACAGATGACCAACTCATTTAATTTATCCATTACTTTTTCGTATATTAGAAATGGAAAGATGTTAATTTTAAAATAATTTCTGTAGCTCTCTCTATTTTCTTATGATAATAAGGGGCGAAACCAGCAGGACGTTCAGCTGATGGTAATTGATACATCCTGCCCATTACAATGCAGTGCCGGTCAGGATTCTTGAAAAACCCAAAAATTCTGAGCGGCTCTACAACTTTGCTCGTCACCTTGAGACATAAGATGTTAAGTCTCATTTGCACAGTAATTTCACTAGCTACGTCGCCCTTTAGACCGAAACACAATAATGCTTATATATTCCTGCTTCAAGGCAGAAATAGGTGCCGTTGTGGTACTTATAATCTAGTAGGCCTGTGCAAAGGTGCCTCCCACTGGTAAATCTGGATGTTGGTGCTTACGTTTTCAGAATCACATAGTGGCTTCTACCACGAGAGGACTGACTTTTATCCAATGTATTCTCAAATGCTTTTTCTTTTATATTAACACATACGTTTTTATTATTTTTGTTATTGTCATTGTTTATTTTTAGTAAAATTTTTTGTAAATCTATTTTTGTATTATATTTATTATACGCTTTGTATTAGCTTCAACTGTATGTTTGTATGTTTGTAAACGACTACTTTGGGCGCGATTTTGACCCACTTTAAACGGCTAGATTTCATTCAAACTTTGTAGATTTATCGAGGACCGATGACATTACACTAATTTGACTAAAAAATGAAAAATAATAATTCTATTATTATTTTAATAATATCTTAAAAAGCACCGCACGCTTTTTTTACAATAAAATATATTTTTTTTTACAATATTTTCAATTTAAATTTATTTTCTATTTTTTAGTTTAATTTTATATAAAGCGTGCTTTTTAGTTTTTTTTAACTATTATTTATTTTAGTGCCACAATT
>CATIXN010000023.1:15617037-15649920 GCA_949711725.1 Leptidea reali | reverse complement strand
TGTATACGATAGAGTGGCAAAAGCGAGGTTTGCCTCATGCCCACATTTTGGTTTGGCTTAAAGATAGAATCCGTCCTGAAGAAATCGATCAAATAATTTCAGCCGAAATTCCAGACCCATTAATTGATCAAGAATTATTTGATATTGTCACCAAACACATGATCCATGGGCCATGCGGTGCTTTCAACATGACGTCACCGTGCATAGAAAATGGAAAATGTAAAAAAAACTTCCCAAAGCCGCATACGAATGACACGATCACGGATATTGATGGTTATCCAATGTATCGCCGCAAAAGTACTGAGAATGGTGGCCACACATTTACAATGCGACTGCCGAACTTTCCAAATCAAGTTGAGTTTGATAATCAGTGGGTGGTACCATACTCACCACTACTTTCAAAAACTTACAAAGCTCATATCAATGTTGAGCTTTGCAGTTCTGTTAAATCAATTAAGTATATTTGTAAATATGTAAACAAAGGCAGTGATTTGGCCATATTTGAAGTACAAAACATAAATAAAAATGACGAAATAGCACGATACCAAATGGGCAGATACATTAGCAGCAATGAAGCTATTTATATTATTTAATAAGGCATATTCTCAGCTTTCCCATTCACGAAAGAGATCCTGCTGTCCAACATCTGGCAATACATCTTGAAAACGGTCAACGTGTATACTTCACTGAAGAAAATGTTCTCCAAAGAGCGTTCGAAGCTTCGAAAACGACTCTAACTGAATTTTTTACATTGTGTCAAAAACCTGATGTTTTTGGCCAATTCGCGAAGACATTGGTGTATGGTGATGTTCCACGTTATTTCACATGGAACAAATCCAGTAAAAAATGGGAGCCACGGAAACAAGGAAAACCACATCTTTCCATTACAGGCATATTCAAAGCTAAGACATTGGGGAGACTTTACACGGTACATCCAAAGCAACGTGAGTGCTTCTATTTACGTTTGTTATTGGTGAATGTTCCCGGACCAACGTCTTTTGAATTTTTACGAACAGTTAATGGTCGAGTATTCAATACATACCAGGATGCATGTCGTGAACTGCAATTGCTAGAAGACGATAACCATTGGGACTTAACGCTTGCTGATGCTGCGTTGACATCAACACCGAATAACATTCGTCAGTTGTTTGCAATTATTTTGACGACATGTTATCCCTCGCAAGCACAAACTTTGTGGGAAAAATATAAAAATTGTATGACAGAAGACATCTTGCACCGAATTAGACAAACAAATCAATGGCAAAACATAGATTATACACCAGAGATGTACAATGAAGCACCACTTAATCATTATGGTATGCCATCACCTAATCGTCCAGCCACCGACTTAGTCAATACCGATTTACAACGAGAAAAGCAATATGACCATGGAAGTTTAGCAACAATTATCATGAACAGTGAACCATTACTGACAGCAGAACAAAAAATTATTTATGATCGGATTATGCTGGCTGTTGCTGCTGAACAAGGCGGTTTTTTTTTTTCTTGGATGCACCCGGTGGAACCGGTAAGACATTTTTAATATCGTTGATTCTTGCCAAAATACGGTCGCAACAAAAAATCGCATTAGCAGTAGCATCGTCAGGCATTGCGGCTACTTTACTAGATGGTGGGCTAACAGCACATTCAACATTCAAGCTGCCATTGGACGTTCATAATAAACCAGATGCAATGTGTAACATTAAAAAGAATAGTGGAATAGCTGCAGTGTTGCGGAAGAGTTCTATAATAATTTGGGATGAGTGCACAATGGCACACAAATATTCACTTGAAGCATTAAACAGAACTATGCAAGATTTAAACAGCAATAATAAACTTTTCGGTGGTGCTATCTTACTTTTGTCTGGTGACTTCCGGCAGACCTTACCGGTTATACCTCGCTCTACTTTCGCGGATGAGATTAATGCATGTTTGAAACAATCATTCTTATGGCGAAGTGTTGAAACACTTCGATTGACCATAAATATGCGAGTACAATTGCAAAATGATCCATCAGCACAAATATTTTCCGAACAACTACTAGATATTGGGAACGGTAAAATAGAACTGCAACCGAATACGCAATGCATTAAACTACCAGACAATTTTTGCACTGTTGTTCAGGATAAAAATGAATTGATTCAGAGTATTTTCCCGGATATACAGAATAATTATTTGAATCATGAATGGCTCAGTCATCGGGTGGCAGCCAAAAACGTTGATGTTGACGAAATTAATTTCCTGATACAACAGTTGTTACCAGGCGATCTGATGTCTTTTAAATCAATCGATACTGTTGTTGATGAAAATGAAAGTGTAAATTTTCCGATTGAATTTTTAAATTCATTAGATATCCCTGGAATGCCACCACATAATCTTCGATTAAAGATTGGTTCCCCTATTATTCTCCTCCGTAACTTGAATCCACCTCAATTATGTAACGGTACGCGTTTGGTCATCAAAAAGATCACCGTAAACATTCTTGAAGCAACCATTTTGGCTGGGAAGTTTAAAGGAAAAGTGGTCCTGCTGCCACGTATTCCGATGATACCATCAGATTCTACCATACCCTTCAAAAGGCTACAGTTTCCAATTCGTTTAGCTTTCGCCATGTCTATAAATAAATCTCAAGGTCAAACAATGTCCATTTGTGGTTTAGATTTGGAAAATCCATGTTTTTCTCATGGGCAACTATATGTTGCGTGTTCACGTGTGGGGAAACCGTCGAATCTATTTGTGTTAGCTAAAGACAGGTTAACCAAAAACATTGTGCACCGATTGGTGTTAAATTAAATTGAAATTGAAA
Organism: Leptidea reali; assembly: GCA_949711725.1. NCBI lineage: Eukaryota > Metazoa > Arthropoda > Insecta > Lepidoptera > Pieridae > Leptidea > Leptidea reali. The sequence goes on along the minus strand of CATIXN010000023.1, from coordinate 15,647,114 downwards.
GTATTTATAATTCAAAAAAATAGATATTAATGTTTAAAAGTTTAAGACTGTCTGCCTTGCCTACCTCATTCATGAGTTTAAGCGTCACATGTTATTTACTGTATTATACTGTAATATATATTATATATATATATTGTTATAAAATTAAATGGAAATAATAAATCTGATAAATTTTTATTTTGTATTGATTTCTGCTTAATATCAAGTGTAAGAACATCTTAATTAATTGTGTTCAACGTACTTCCCCTTCAAATCTCAATCCTGTGAATTTGTATACCAACATCAACATTTTCGTCATTGTTCGTAAATAATTTCATTGTACTAAAGGGTTATAGTAGTAGAAAGTCAAATAAGGAGATCACCATATTTTTTTACGAATACCATCTGTGTGAAAAAGCATAGTGGACTCCGTGACTGATGTTCTCTTATCGTTCCTCTTAGATTGTTTACTATAATGTAATATAACAAAAACTTTAGCCACAGCAACGCGTGGCCGGGTCAGCTAGTATAACTATATAATTTCATTAGTCGGCATTACTGGTGCAAAGCTACTTGTTTATAATAACCAAAAAAATACATGGTTTGTAGAATAGTTGCTATCGTATATATGTAGTTAGTTTTTTGGTATGAGAAAATAACCCCACAGTGAAGCAACGCCCCCACATGGAGATTTTGGCTGAAATATATCTTTTTTGTCCACACCCAACATCAAACTTCATATCCGGTCCGGTAAGCAGTTAGAGCCTGTAGTAATACTGCATTCGTCACTCGGCGGGCTCCTTGAAATTTAAAGGTACAAAAAGACGGCGCGGCGCAGCAAATTTAACTTGGACAGCGACCAGTCTTGGCAGCGTACGTCGTGGCACTCAATAGTTTTGTCTTCTCTACATTACTTTATTTTAGCACGCACACGTCATTCGGGCGTTCTAGTATGAAGTTAAAATACAGTTCTATTACTGTATTGTGCAAATTGTAACACAAAACTACCTATTTAGTTATGTTCTTCTGGTTGCACGGTCGAGCAGTATTTATTAATGCATTGGAATTAAACTGGACGCGCGTCGCATTGAGTGATTGATAACATGGCTATTTCTAAGAAGCGCGCGCCCGTAGGTATGTTTTCGTACCTAAAGTGCGGAGTGAAACACCGATCCAAAGACTAAGATGGAATTTCTTACGTACTCGAAATTGCACCAGCTTAAAGAAATCATAAAAGATTTTTGTTAAATCTTACCTGTAGCCTCAATTCGTGTTCAAGCATGGCGTACCTATGCCTTAAGGCAGCGGCGGACACATGGCTTACTCTGTGGTGTTTCTGGGAGCTTCCATCTTTTCTATGCACAACCTATATTAAAATAAAATTATTGTTAGTCTGCAACCATGCTAAGAATTACGATTGACTTTAAAATTCAATTTTATATTAAAATTTAAATATATGAAGCATTATATCATATTGATTTAAAATACTTAAGAATAATTCAATAGAATAAGGTAAATTCTTATTTAACTTCATTAGGGGCAATTGAGCAATGGGGTACTATGTGGTAAGATGATAACCGCTGCCCAAATACTGTCAACATCAAAAGAAATTGCAGTGCTTTGTAATCGAGAGGCACTTTCAATACAAAACACCCTTATACAATCAATCAAATTTAAGCATGATTTGTACTACATTCATATAAACAAATACTACGCGATTAACTTTTAAAGCGAACATAATTTATAATAGAGAACTTCACAAAGGACGAAAGCTTCACCAGCTTAAAACAAACATTAAATAAAGCTATATTTAAACTCGGTTTAATTTCTTACCAACATATTCTGTTACTCGAATATGGTACAGTGATACACTAAATAACATTTAACATAGATGCCATCCAAAAATATAATGAAGATTCCATGAAGAATGGCATGCTTAGAGTTTGTATGGTGGAAGAACGCATTTTGTCATGCAAAACAAAAGACACTTTGTACTAACTAATGTAAGACTTGATAGTTGAAACGAAGCATTGATTAAAATAATAGTACCTAATTAAAGACAAAATAACGTATAGAAAAGTAAAAGACGATTACAGACAATGATTAGGTAGGTGGGTACACGAATTACATTATAATAATATGGAGTTTCGTTGTATTGTGTTGACTTATATATATAGATGCGACATTTTTTCTTACACTAATTACATGTATGCAAGTTACTTTTCGCTGTGGTCCAATATTGTTTAAGAAAGAATTTAAAAGTAAATAAGGTTAAGGATCAGGAAAAACAGTTAATTAGTTTCAGCGTGATTGAAGCGCCTCAAAGAAGTCATTTAAATTTTATAACTAGTCTGGCTTTAAATAATAAATCAGTAATTTACAACATTCTAATTATTTGGATAGATGATTTTTTTAGAAACTATTTTTTTGAGGTTAATCTTTAACATAAAAAATGGTATGGGGTGTATGATTGTCTTGCACAAAGTGAGTTTGGAGACGTTGGTAACTTTTTGACAAATCAAAAGCTAGTTAGTCGTCTTATCGTATATCATACTATATCGAGACGATATAATGCATCGGGGCGAAACTAAAAACTGTTAATACTGTTAAAGCCAAAATTAGGCGAAATCCTATGAGAATAGAACCGCGGAATTATTGTGGAAATTTGATTCCGCTAGGGCTCTTGCGCGTATCACCAACAAAAACATGAAGCAGTAAATTCCTGAGACATATAGGCTCGGGCCAGAGTTTGCCGAGTCAACATCTCCTGAGGAGGCCACGTATAGAGGCGCAACACGTCTCTAATTGATGAAAGGCAAATCTTGGCGGAATTAACACTCAAGAAAACTCACAAAATTTGGATAAGTGTAATCAAATAGGTAAAGTACACCATGTCATCATCCTGCGTCACTCGTGGATTGGTGGAGGTGCCTTCAACGAGTCAACACAACTTTTGTGAAAAAAGAGTACTTCAGTGAACACTACAACCAAAGTGAAGAGGCTATCTTAAATCCTGTTGTGAAACCTCTAAGCGATACGCTTCTTTTAAATATGTTCCTTGGAATCTCCAGCAAGACTCTGAAGGCTTCGTTAGCCCACAACAATCAATTAGGTCGATTTTTTTAGTATCGTTAATTAAGAAATCGAATTGGTACCACAAAATGATATCATTAATCGATAAGTGCTCGAGCTGTCAAAATTAAAACAAATTGTTGGACGAAGTTTAGATAAATAAACAGACCAGTAAGATTGTTATATTCCGATTTAGAAAATAATCCTGCTACAAATCACGAAAGTAACAGAATTTAATAGAGAAAAAAGTATGACGGCATATTATTTAATAATTGATGATCGGGAACGAGATGTGTGATTGAAAGGAGTGAAAATGGCTGGAATGTCTGTTCATGTAGACGACTTAGTTTCTACGCTTAAATATATCGTGGTGAATGCTGTGTAAGGTAGCAGGATAAATGCTCAAGAAAAGAAAAGTTTGCGTAGTATGTGTGAAGTAAGAGTGAAAATATAACATAGATCGGGAAACAGTGACATAAGAGAACAATGTGGAGTTAAAGAAGAGACAGTGACAGTTAATAAGAAAATTTTAGGGTGGTTTAATAATTTATAGATGGATTAAAGTAGATTAGTATAAGGAGGAACGAATCGTTAACCACCGGTTACTTTCCAAGACTCGGTTGGGGATATACTGTAATGTACCCAGTTCAAGAGTACCAAGAATAAGAGAAATGTATGTTACAATGTATGTTATAGTATTTCAAACTTCCGCGCATTCAAAGATAACGAAATTCGAACCGGGGCCCATACAAATAAAACGTTTTGTTATCGAAATAGTGAATACACAAATATTGATCGTATTTTGATTTAAAAGAGTCAAGAAACCTTCGCATCAACATGTACACATGTATGTATACATAAATTATTAGTAGCTGGAAGTCGCATCTACATACAATAATTCGTCAAACAATACACGGAACGCGAGAGAAGCTGACAAAATAAATCGAGGCGTGCAGGTCTACAGGCTTCTAATTCTGAGGGGCTGCTTCAGGTCTACGAGTTGATCACCTGCTGGTAGGATTTATCGTCGCAGTCCGAGGGGTCAATATCGTAACCGCAACGGGACGAATCGTCTTGCGAATCGACCATATAAGACTTTTTCGAGTCAATGTCGAACATCTTATCAAAAATCCTGTGCGCCTCCAAATCGGGGCTGTATCGGTCGGGGATCGCTTCCTGAAGTTTCAAAATTTGCGTAAAACACCAATCACGAACTCAAGGTCAATAATTAAGTCATCTTCGTTGAAGGCAAAAATAATCAACTAATTTAATAATTTTACTTTCGACATAAAAAAAATAAGTAAAGATATAATTATAAAAGTTACTTACGAGAACTGTTCTATCCAAGTTGTCGCTTCTAACAATCTCTTCATACGTGTAGTCGTGTGGATTGGACGTTAGATTCCATGGTTCTGAGCTTTCTGGACGAGGTGGTTCTTCTGGCTTGCTCTCTTGAACCACGCGATCTGTCCACGAATTGGAACTGGAGCGGACATCAACCAACTCTGGTGGGTTTGTCGCTGTAACTAAGTGAGCGGTAGTGTCTGGCTGCTGCGAGTGTACTGCAGAACCAAGAGTAAACGTTTGGATGTTATGGAGAGCAGCAGCCGGTAAGCGCACATGGCGAACTCCCGGTCTCGCCAAAACAGGCTTAAGACCCGGTCCTATTATTCTTTGTAACAAAACAGTGTTACCAGCACTGTCGGAGCCAACGGTCAAAATTTTTGGTCCACGATTTGTTACGATGGCGATTTGTTGGCCGCTCTTTACCATTGAGACCGGCAAGATGTAGTTCGCCGGCATGAGCACAGCTGTAGTTGGTTTTCCAGCGGCAGCTCTGGCAACAGTAATAGTCTGACCGTCTGCAACTATGACGTTGCGCTGGGGTTGTGATTGCTGCGCTGTCGGTACTTCTGGTTCAAAACTTAATTTTTTTGGAACTTTTCTTGGACTATCTTGTGGAGAATGACTGTCCATATAACTTTCATTAAGGTCACCTTGAGAAGTACCACAACTGCTGTCCTCTGAGCCTAATGTGCGCGTTTCGTCTCCGTTTATTGGACTCAAATCACGAGTGCCATGTCTGCGAGAGCTACTGGAACTTTTCTTACGTTTTGACGACCCGGGAAGCGAAGGTGGGTTAGACCTGCGTCGTGGTGCTGGTTTGTCTTTATCCGGAGAGTTCTCAACTTGTTCTTTATACTCGGCTAGAATATACAATATTCTTTGAGTTGTTTGTTCGTCTTCGAAAGGTTTTTGAGTAGACGGTTTAGGCGCCACGGTATTCACCTTAACTGAGTTCGAAGGTTGTGATGATGACTTCGGTCGAGACTTTGTTTTGGAGACAGTCTTTACTGGCTTATTTTGATGTTGTACAGAAGAAATTTCAGTAGTCTGTGTTTCTCCTGAAGAACCGTGGACTTCATGGCTTTGAATAGACGAAGACGGTGTGTCACTGGCACTTGATGATTCTGGTGACCTATTTACATTGGGCAAAGTAGCTGTCGCGACTTTACGGTTGACATAAGCGATATTGACATTATTTCCAATTTTGTATAAAATTTGCTGAGTTGACTCCGAAGACGAATTACTTGAAGATGTAGCTTCGCTAGAATCCGTTGTGGGTGTGTGCAATTTAGCTGCACTTTCATTTTTAGGCGCAGGTTGTATAGTGCTTCTCTCTTTGACCTGTTCGAGAACCATGTCAAACTCTCGAAGTTGTTCAAGTGTTGAGGAGCTCATTTGGGACTCCTGTGTTGGTTGGTTTTCAGTCGGAAGTTTAGCAAATTTGTTGGGTTGCGACTGCGGAAGTCTGATTGTTTGTTGGCCAAGGGGTGGTGCCGCCGTTAGCACTAGTTGTTGGTAGACTGGCTGATTCGCACCTCCTATTACATTCCGTTGTATTTGAAAAAATGAGGGCCGAACAACCCTTGCTCCAGATACAATTTGGGATGGTTTACTTAGCATTGGCAATTTTATTCGCATTTGCGTTAAGACGGGGGGTGATTGACTATTTTGTAGCTGTTCATTCGTAATATGGTTACTATTCTCTTCTGCCGACACATCTGGACTCGATGTTTGATTCTGAGGCGCAAGTTTAATAATAGACTGTTCCGTCTCGGGTTGATTCATATTTTGCTTATTATTAGACTCGTCAACCAATTCAGTACTAGGAACAGTAATTAAATTTATTGTCTGACCTCCGCCTATATTCACAGGTATTTGTCTTGTATAAATCACACCACCGTGCATAGTTTGTACATTTACGGGCTGTTTGATTTGATGGATTAAGTTTGCCTGAGGTGACTGGCTGCTAGGTTGTGCACACTTCCGTAAAAGTAATGGTGGTGCATTAACATGACTGATTTGATCAATGTTTACAGCATTTTCTCTGTTACATTCAGCATTTTCGTTAGCAGTTTGTACTGTAATAGGAGTTAAATGTGAATTACTATCGTTTACATCCGAAGGTTTATGGCCATCGTCTTGAAATATTGGCTTTCCAAAAGCTTGATTAAATTTAGGTAAGCTTGTACTTTTTTCTGGCACAGGGGATTTGTTTGAGTTTTGTATAAATTTTGCGTAGTTTTCTTCATATACTGAACGTGACTTTATTTCTTGGTGAGTTCTACTACTTTCATTGCTATTAATTGTATTATTTTCTTTGTGACTTTTTTCATTTAGTCCATCTGACTTTGCAACGTTATTTTGCATGTGAGTAGACTCAATGGGTTGAAGACGTAAAACCATACCTCTATTATGTTGAGCATTTAATTGGATCGATTTTCCATCAGCTGATTTACAGACAAATTGCACCATTTTTTGATCACCAGTACCGTGAACGTTACTAATGTTTGTCAACAAATTAACTCTTTTTAAAAGCTGCCCCGAGTTAGTTTGTTTTTGGCTCCCTGTATTAACAATGTGTAAAAGTTGATTACCTCCTTGCTGAACCCCACTATCAACTAGCGATAACCCAGCATAAGAATTTGGTGGCGGAGCAGAAGCCACTGAATTGGAGGATGTGCTCTTATTATGGACGATATGCAAGACTTGTGTTTGACTAGGAGTATTAATGACTGATTTTTGGGCGTTTTCAACTAAAGCTAGATGATTGACAGTAGTATTTTTGCCTTGCACAATGTGGAGCACCTGAGGGGAAGAAGAACTATGGTTACCATCGGAAGATTTCAAACGATTTAGAGGCGGTGGTAATATATGGGCAAGTGCTTGATGTAACGCGATCGTATTGATCGGAGCATGTTTAGAAATGTTATTACTAATTTGCTTAGCGTTTGTAGATTCTTCTATTTTACTATTTTCAGAGTCATTCGTCGAAATCTGAGATTCATCTATGTTGGATTGCGAATTAGTAGCGATACCAGCTGCACTCATAGCATATGCAATTTGATCAGTTTTCTCTATAGTACTACTGTTCTGATCACTACATTGGGTAAAAGAATCATTATTAAAAGTATTTGCATTTTTTGTACCGGGTGATTCAGAATGTGTTGATTTATCAAATCCGTATGCAGCATTGTTGACATGATTATTAACTAAATTTTGTAAGTCGTTATCATTACTATCGAAGCCGTTTTCTTCGTTTTCTAATACTTCTTCGGTGATTTCAACTTTAACAGTGGAATTGACTTCAGTCGCTATTGGTATGTTTTCTTCTGTTTCTGTTTGTCTGTCGCTTTCATTTTGCATAATATTTGATGATTGATGTCGCTCATATTCTCGAACTAATGGCATACTCAAATCAGCTGTAGTTAGTTCTGTGTACTCCGCTTTCATGCCTGGCTGTGAATCATCTCGTGGACTGTTTTCAATGGAACATTGGGAAGGACTGGCGTCCGTTACTTGCGTGACTCGTGGATCACAAGTAACAGGATTTTGTGCACTTGCATTTACAGTTAGCTGTCCGACTTGAACTACTTGTACGACTGTCTCATTATGAGGGGCTTCATAATAATCTAGATTATAAAAATCACTCAAATCAATGTACGCATTAAGTTTTTCATCAAATCCGTCTTCTTTATCATCTTTCATATCTTCTCTTATACAACTATATTTTAATTCCATTGATGACTTTTTGAAAAAAGAACGAACTTTTTCTTTTAAACGAATACATGATATGAATCGTTGAGTATTTTTAATGCTATCTGTTTCTGCTAGAAATTTATTGTAATTTTTGCAATACTCAGTTGGAGGCGGCTGATAATGTTTTACGTCCGACAGAGTCGCAGCCGAAACTTTAAGAGTATTTCGATTCATAAGACATTGAAAAACTCTGTCGGACCTCTCACCAAAACCCATTTTAAAATTGTTTTCATTAATTTCAATTGGTGTATATTTAGCATTCTGTTGCGCAAACGCGATTTCCTCTGAGAGGGATTGCTGAAACGGATCATAATATTGATCATAATTCTTGTCATCATCCCTGCAAAATAGTTTTGTGTCATCGCGATATTCCACCTTCTTTAAGCCAACTTGGTCAGAGTTTGGCAATGCTCTAGACCAATTATCAACCTCAAAGGTTTCTTTATGAAACGGAATAGCAAATGAAAATTTAACAGATTTAAAGTAGCTCATCAATTGCGAAAACTCCCTTTTATAAGAAGAATCCGCCATTGCAGCTACTGTTATTTTAGGGTAATCAATATTTTTACTCTTGCGGTACTTCTTTACACTTAATTTAGAATCATAGATGTTAATCTTTCTTTTTAAATTTCTTTTTCCAGAAAAGTTCATAATTGATCCGGAGTCTGTGTGAAAATTATAATTTGAATAGGTCTTTTTTGGAATTAAAAGCGCTAGGCGGTCTTCACTTGATTTAAGAGAATCCGTTTTTTCCAGACTTTCCTCATTTGCAGGTATATCACAACTAATTTTTCTGATTGGAAAGACGTAACAAGTGCCCACTATAGGGTCTTGATATGCAGAACCCTTTAATATTAACTCAGAATCTGCCTTATACACTAATGTAACGTTACTAGGCGATTCTTTCTGAACGTTTGAAATCGGAATGATTCCAAACTTTTTGAATTGAATAGGTTCTTTATTTTTTGTTAGTATTTCTAATGTATTGATAAGCTTTAACCCTTTTTCTTTTTCATCATCTCCATCATTCTTAGCACGTGAATGTGATAATGCTTGTTTTAAATTTTCAGCTGCTAAGTTCGTGTACACGTCTTCTACACGAGTTTTTAAATTGGATTCCAATTTTGATGATTCTATTCCCAATGTGTTTTTCTCTGTTTTAAGTAAATCTGAAGATGATAAGGAGCTAAGCCGTATTTCTTCATCAATAAAATTCTTAACTGTCCTATATAGATCACCCGTGAATTGAACTACAGAGATCGATTCATTATTGTATGATTTTTGTTCTTTATTAGTAGTGGTGTATGTCGATTGACGTACACTATGCAAACAATTAAAACCAGAACCACTAAGAAATTCGTTGTCTTCATTGATTTCTTTGTTTCTTATGGCTGTTATATTCACATCAATACTACTTTGCGTTGCACATATTTCTAAATCATTTTTTATGTTTTCAATTATTTGAGGACAATATTGTTCTCTATAGACCTCATTAGAATTGTCACAAATAGATTTGATAAAATTTTCATTTGATGGTTTATCTAACTTAGATATTGTACATGCATGACCATCTTCTAAAGAGTCTTTTAAAATTGAATGATGTACTTTAGTTGTTGTTTTAGTATTTTCAACATCTTTAGTGTTAGATTCAATATCGTTTGAATCCTGCACATGAGCAGTAGATTTATTTCCACAATGACCCAATTCAATAACTTTATTTACAATTGTTATAAATTCATTATTCAATGTAGATTCTTTATCATGCTCTGATAAACCTATTTTCGTTCTATTACGAGTTTGTATCAACAAGTTTTCAAAACACTCAATATTTTCTCCATCTTCAATATTTGTAGCTTCTGTTTCGAGATTTTTTTTGCTTAAAACTCGGTTCAAAGAAGTATCTACTAATTGTAATGAAAAAGTATCTCTTAAAATTTTCTCATTCAAACTTTTTACGAAGACATTTGTATTTGAATTCCCATGTGATAATAATTTGGATTGCTGTGAATCTAGTTTACTTACATTTTTATGCATACAAGTTATTTGGCTGTCTTTCTTAATTTTCTTTTTGTATGAATTAGTCACTATATCACGCCTAAAAGTATCCTCAAACTTTCGTTTGAGGATGTTTGTAATTTTTTCATTTTTATGACAGATAGGCTTTAAGTCTTTCAGTATTGTGGTATTAACAAAGTAATTAGTCATAATCGTACTCAATGAAGAAACTTTTTGACCTTGATTGTTTTTTGTCCTAAACTCAAGTTGGGGACATGTAAATGTGTTTTTAGCAACTCCATTAACATATAAATCTTTACATGTGACAGCTATTTCATGTTCCTTATTAGATATTTCATGTTTAAGAGTCACAAAACTACTTATGTCGGCTTTTGTTAGAAGCCAATCTGAGATACATGTGAAATTAGAAATGACTTTAGGATGACGGCATTCCGCATGTCTGAAGGACTCTGTAGCTATACTATTTGTTAGTAAATTCTCACACATAAAAGATACTTGATGTGCATTATTTACTTTTTCATTAAATATCTTTACTTGATTTACAGTAGATTTTGTAGGCATCCACTCTGATACTTTCTGATTAATACTGTCATGGTCTAAATACGATTCTGTATTCATGCTTTTTGTTACTAAATCATCTAAAGGTATTTCATGTATATATGTATATTTATAAAGTGTTTCGAATCCATTTATAGCAGGTTTGGTAAGCAGCCAATCGGAATGACAGGCGGCATCAAAAAAAACTTTAGAATTATCACAGTCAGTATTTGAAGATGTTTCCGTGGTGCATGGTCTCTTAGTTAGTAAATCATCACATATAAAAAACATATCATTTTTTTCATCGTGCAACTTATGTTTCACTAATTTATTTATAGCAGCTTTTGTAAGAAGCCAGTCAGTGCAGCATGTTATATTTATCGAATGTTCACGCACAGTAGATGATCCTATGTCATTATCAAATAACTTAGTATTCCGCATCTCTAATAAATTAATAGCTGGTTTCGTTAGGAGCCAATCTGTGTTACATGTAATATTAGAAAAATCTTTGGAATGGGTAAAATCTTCATAAAAAGGAATATGGACAGGATCGTCGTCATTTGCATAATCATTTAAGATAGAAAATGATCCACTTCTCTCCAAAGATGGAGAGCAGCATTCCGTTTCACAGTCATAGTGGTTTTGTGTGAAGTTTTCCTCTTCGTTGTCCATATTTTTTTTGGACAGTAAATAATCGCATCTTTTTAATTGTACGTAACAATCTGTTGTTTTGCACGTTGTTTCGTGTATTAAATTAGCTTGCTGCTCGTTTACACTACAAAATTCAAGTTCGTTCTTTAATTTGGAACTAATGTCGACAGCATTTTTTGCATCATTTTTAAGGTCTGAATCCAACAACAGTTGCTTCTCCGATTCAATTAAATTTTCATCAAAATGTGGCTCTTTAAGGTGACACTTTGTTTCATCAGACTTAAAACTTTTAATTATAGATCTTCTGGATATCTCAATTCCAGATTTGGGTTCTATAGTTTCATTAGTATCACGTTTGATTCTTTTATTTGTTTTACCATAGCATCCTGAATTTTCATTTGCAATGATAGTATCAAGCGCATTTTGTGGATTTAGATCTTCGAACAAATGGGCGATTCTGGTCGGATCTGAATTTTTATGATTAACAGTATTACTACCCGATATTATTTTATTTGAAATATCAACATTTTCTAATTCCACTACACATTTTTGGGATAATTTAAGTTGGTGTTTCCTAAGTACGACGGTGTCATTAGAGGAAACGGTATAATTCCCAAATTGAGTTTTCATTACAAATTTGCTTGGCTCATCATCTTCCTCATCACTTACAAGATTGATTGTTTCGGGAGATATAAAAGGTTCCGAGTATGTTATTTGATCAATTTCCACCTTCTCTGTGCATTGTTTAATACTTAAAGTGCACTTCTTTTTTGAATGAAATTTTTCACTCAAAATAGATCTCATTTGAGGGTCAGAAAATAATGAGTTAACGTCAACATTTAGTTTGCCAGATATAGTCACTCTAAAAACGGAACTATTTGGTAATTTTACTCGAATTAACCTTTTCAACGGATCGTCTGTAGGCCGCCTCGGAAGTTCTTGTAACTGTATTTTATCCTTGAAGTTTTGAAATAAAGTGTTTTCATTAACATTCAAACATTGGTCTTTTGTTGGTTTTACTATTTGAATGGAGTGTGGTATTACCGGTTTCTCTTTTATTATTCTGGAGGCTTTGTTTACACTACCCGATTTTATTTGTACACCTTTGATACCTGCTGAGATTTCTACTGCGTCTGTTGTTTTTTTAATGGCATTGTTGCTTTCAGATGCAATTGGTAATTCAGTAAATTCCGATGCATGTGTTAAATCAATGATTACATCATCCTTAACCTGATATGCGATATCCTCTCGTAATGGTCTATCGCCATTGTATGACTTCATATCATTTACAATAGCAGCTGCAAGAGTTTGTAATTTTCTCACTTTTCCAAATTGTCGACCTGTAGGATTATTGGAACTTAACATTGGGATTGGTGGATTCTCTATGGGTTTAGCGATAGACGATTGAGTTGAAATGTTAGCATTATCGTTAATAACAACACCGTTTGCTAGATCCGTTAACAGTTTATCATCTGTATTCAATAATTTCATCTCAAGTTTTGAAGTTGTTTTAATTTTTTTGGCTTTAGTTGCAGGTACTTGTTGGTTCTTTATATCTGTACGTTTTCTTTTCTGTTCGTGTATATTTGAAGGTTCAGTAAAATGTTGGGGTTTTTTTGTAATATTATCATTTAACATATTATCAATACTTAAAATATTTGGTTCATTATTTTCCAATGATTGGGATCCAGATTCATCTAGATTCTTTGATTTAACTTCTGATCTTATTGAAGTTAATTCAGTGTCTTCTGTTTTCTGCGATTTGTTTTCAGTTACCGCTTTAACATACTTTCCAGTGTGAGAAGTTATCGGTTGCAACTGCGACTCTATAGTCTGACAAGAAACTTGCTCATCCAAAGTAGATTTATCTTGTCTTATGTTGGTCTTTATCCCATCCAATCTATCGGGATTATCCTCTCTCGGTTTTATTGGTGTATAAGGAAGGGCGATTGGTTTTATTGGTGAATATGGAAGTGCTATTGCTTTAACAGGTGAGAATGGAAGTGCAATTGTTTTAATGGGATAATACGGTAGAGCAATAGGTTTTATATTACATTTTCGTTCAATTTCTCTATTCAATAATGATAATCGTTTTAATTTCAATCTTTCATCATATAATTCCTTTTTTTGGCATACATCACTTTGATTCATCGGCAAATGGTTCACACCACATTCAGCTGCAATTTTATTTACAGATAATACCTTTGATATTGTATTATTTTTAACATCAAGCACATGTGATTTGAAACTTAAATCATCCTTATTTAATTTTAGAGATGCAGTATGATTCTTTTCACGACTGACAGTAAAATTCTCATTGATTGCCAAATTTTCTAATAATTTCTGGTTTACAGGCTTTACTGTTTCATTGAGTAAATTTGTGCAGTTACCATGATTTATATTATTGTTTATTATTAAATCATCATTATTCTCTGAAATCGGTTTAATACGTGATGACGTTTTACGTAATGGTTCTCGGTCGGTCTTTGTACTATTATTTTGTCTCACCTTAATTTTTTTTTGTGGATCTAATTTAGTTACTATACTACTATCATCATGTTTAGTAATTTTAAATATACTCTGTTCACCAAAATCCTTTTGTTGTGATAACCTTTTTATAGCACTATCTTTTTTCTCTTCCTTTATATTGGTGACATTGTTTGTGTTTAAATTATTAATTAACGAGTTTGATAAATTAACAGCTTCTGTGTTATGATTTCTTAATACTCTGTCCATATCTTCGATTGGCATAGATTGATTTCCATCAGTAACCGATTTACATTGATTTATTAAACCGGGACTCGAAGGTTTCCCTTGTTCAGTTAATGTATTCATTGAAGGATTAACTACAACAGGCGCGACAATTGGGGCAGAAATTCGTGTGGATTGTAAAATAGTTATTTTAGGAGTTGCACTTAAAGCTATACATGGCTTGATGGATTTTTGACATTGTGAAAATGGGTCATACATGATATGAGAGCCAACTAAAACAACATTTTGCAGACTTGATGTTGCAGTTGCCGCAGGTGCTATTAAAACTTTTTTCGGATCAACAGTATGAACATGATTATCAAGAACTACATTAGAAACACTTGGATTAGTAACAATATCGGTCATATTTGTCAGGCTAATTTCTGTTGTAACCAATTTTTGAGAGCCACTCGATTCTTTTATGTTTCGCCTTTCTTCCCTTTTAGATTTGGTGATTACTTTACATGTGTTATGTTTAGGATTAGTTTTTTGGTCTCTGGGCCTCTTGATTTTTGGATCCACTAATATGGAGCTGTTTGATGACTTCGGTAGTTTATTTATACTTAAACGACTTAGATCAGTATACTTTAAAGCAGTGCTTTGAATACACTTTCGTCCAACAGAATCTTGTGAAATATCCATTTCTTTATGGGATTTGGTTGTATAACTTGATGGTTTTTCAGATATAAGGATATCGTCATGTTTTAGTTTATCTTTCTCTTTCTGTGTGTATAAATCTAAAGGACAGTAAGCGTCGTCATCAGATAATTCACCGATTTCTTGTCTTAAGTCGTCATCCATTAGTTCTTCCAGTAAATCATAGTCAGAGTTAGGTATACCAGATATAAATGGATCCTCCCGCATTTTGTCCGTCTTAACGAAAGTTGTCTTTTCAGTAGAAACTGTTTCTAGTTTCTCATCTGTATTATTAGGTTCCTTTTTAGAACTGTCTTTTATAGTTGTTGCAGTGCTCTTGTATGTGGGTCTAATTATAGTCTTGCTTACTTTTAGATCATCTTTATCATCCATTGTACTTTTCGAACCAATAACAGTTTTTTCTTGTGATATTACTTTATTGGATGTATTATTTATTTTACTTATTGTATGTATGTGATGGTTTTCAATAGAAACCTTATTCAAAGCCACATCTAGTGCATTAGGACCTCTACTGGGAGTTTTATGCTTTGAAAGATCATTAAAAACACTTTGCCAATCTAGATTTTTTTTATTTTTTGGTGATGATGATACTTTCCGTCGTGTTGAATTAGAATATTTTACTTTTGAATTGTTTAGTAATGTATGATTATTACTAGATATAGGTGCGGTATTTATTAATTTAGTGTCCTTTGGAATACATTCAAAAGTGCTTTTAGATATGATATCTTTGTTCTTTACTTGATTCGATTGAAATGACGGTTCAAATTCTCTGGCCGGTTGAGCATTTCTATCACCTAAATGATTTTGATTTAACTGTGAAATATTACTTTGTTCACTATTTTTCTTCACTTGTAATAATTCCAGATCACTTTTCTGTAATACTTTGAATTCGATATAATTGGAATTAGTCTTATTAAGATTGGACATTGGCTTTAACTCTGCTTCCAGGTCGTTTTTAATTGAATTTATTTGTTTATTTGTATTCCAAGATGAGTAGCTGTTATGCATTTCTGTATTTGTGACTTGCAAAGTGTTTTGCTCAGAGCCCATAGAATTTTTAACATTTATAAAGTCGTGTGAGTTTTTTGGTTGAACGCAAAGAGAGTTAAGCTTATTTTGCTGTCTTAGCAATAGCAAAAGATCAGCTTGGTCCTTTTCCGATAATGATGTTGCTGTAGCAGAAACAGAATTCAACTTAGTACAATATTTAATTTCATTTTGTTTTATAGCACTTGATATATTTTGTTTTGAGTTTGCATCTAAATTTGTTGTTGTAGTTGCTGGTGTGATGTGATTCGGCATACCACTGTTTACAGAACGAGGTTTTAATAATGATGTAGTATTTGTATAGTTCACACTGCCTGTCTCATTTTCCATTGTTTTAGTACACGAGTTATTCATAGCAACATCTGAACCATAGCTGTTAATACATGGTTTTGATAAAACGTTCTGCAAGTGAGGATGGTCAGCTATAATTTTTAAAGAGTTCAACATTGCAGATTCCACTTTTCTTGAAGACTTGTCCGTCGTATGGTGGCCATATTTGCGTTCAGGTTGTTTAGTTACACGTTGTATTACAACTTCACCTGTTTGTAGATGAGGTGGCAACATTTTGTTGAGGGCATTCGGAATACATTGACCTGAGTGGACTTTACTTTCTTGAATTTTTAATTTGTTTTCCATTTGCTTATTTTTTATTAAATAACTCAGACGTGCAAAAGTATTTGGCACTTTATCTGCCATTTTTAATTGCTTTAGTGTTGTATTAGTGTTTGAATTATCATTATTTGCTTTAGTTTTCTGTTCATTAAATACTCCCGGATTTAAAGATTCTTGAAGTTCCTTGATAAAGTTTTTATAATGTATTTGTGAAGGGTCATGTGACATACCAGGTTTTGAAGAATAATTATCTTTTCTAACAGTATCAGGCTGGATTTGTTTGGATGTCACGGTTTTAGTCATGCCACGTATTAATGATTTAACAGAGGTTTTTACGGATTTCGTGGCTGGATTTCCAAATTTTCTTGAAGATTTTAAAATGTTCGGAGTACATGTTTTCGCTGTTGTTGAATTATTTTGAGGTAATAATGTCGGTTGCAAAGCATGGTTCTTGACAAACTCTTGAAATGCTTTTTGGCTGTGGGAGTCTGATTTAGATATACTAGTCATCGAGGTATTGAGACCATAGTTGAAGTTATTATGTTCTTCCGATATTTTACTATTGTATTCCCTTAAAATTTGATCTATTTGATGGTTTTGCTTAATATCTTGTGATTTCGAAATAACAGCTGATGGAATCTTTGGCACCGAAACTGCTTTAGGACTAAATTTTTCATCAGAAAATTCGTTTTTATCCGACACCTTTACATCAGAATTTTGTGAGTTTGTATTTATGTTCTGTTTATCTGTGTTTTTATGACGACGAAAACCAATTAACTTTTGAATGCTTTGTTTTGTGTTCTCTTTTATTGTATGAGATTTTGCATCACCGTGAGATGATTGGGAAGCAGCATTTACGAAATGATGATCACTCTCATTTTTTGTACAATCTTGATCTCTATTGCTTTTATTGGATAAAGTCATTTCATCTATAGAATATTGCCCATCATAAACTATATTTGAGTCATTTCCTGATTTTACTAGCGCATCTGAAATACTGGATGAAGTTTCGTCCAGTGCTTTATTGAGTGCAATTTCACTATGTGTAGATTTTTCTGACCGTATGTTTTGAGGGGATTTTCTAACTTTCAGTCCTATAAGATGGCTCAGTCCACTTAGTAACTGCTCGGAAGTATCTACTTGGGGTTTACTAACATTTTTCTTACGCTCCTTCCGCTCTTTTCGTTTTTCTTTCTTCAATTTCTGTTCAGTTGTTTTCCCATCACTATTACTAATACTCAGAATTGCGTCCTGATTTCCCTTTTCTGGGCCCTCCTGAACACAAACACTTTTTTTCAAACTCTTCTTAGACATGCTTCGTTCTTTGGTCTCACCTACACTGTTTTCAGTTTTACTGCAAATAACAGTATCTATACTGAGTGGATCTTTTTCTTCCTCTGTCACTTGTAGCCGTTTAATTTTCTTTTTACGCCGCCTGATTTTTATACTACGTTCACTATTGTTTGAGCTTGAACTAGAACTGTCAAAGAATGCGTCTTGCCAAATATCGGATGTTTGTGACTCTTGCGACTCCACTAAGTGTTCGTAACCTGTTTGATACAACGTTTATATTACACTTATAGCAATTTTAAATCACAGAATAGTTTAAGATGCGAAGTAATATTTAACACGTTTTTTTACTATAGTAATACATCAAAAACGGGACATTCCGAATGTGACACCATCGCACACGAAAGGTTCTAAACCATCATACAAGATATACAGTCGTGGTCAACTAATTAAGGACACTCCCTAGTTAAACAAAATTGTGAATTTATTTTTTATTTTCCAAGGAGTCTTAAAAAGATTCCATATCCCTTACATGTAAGTATAATTAGTCATTTATGTGCCCGATTATACAAACAATAACAACTTCCTAAACATTAAACCTCTTTACAGTATAGCTTATAGATAAAAAATGCTGGCTGGTCATTTCATTCATTAGGGACACTGAGATATTGCGTTCTATTTTCAAAATCTGAATATCAATATTTTTTATTTATTCTCCTATTGTTTCGTGGTAGTTTCGGTGGCAATCAAGATTATTAATTTTAAGTTTTGAGAACTATTTTGAAGAAAAATGGGCAAAAATAAAAATTGCGATGCAACAATACGAAAAATCATCAGAAGCTTGTCCAGCATATTTTTTTTTTCTGTGGCAACCCTAAGGCCCTGTTCAAAATTCAACTTCTCCTCATTAATTATAATAAATTTATATGTTAAAGCAATAATCTAGCGTAAATATTTGTTCAATTTAAGTAAAATATATTGTTAAAACTCAGTGTATATATAAACAAGTGTTATTGTGTATTTATTTGTATAACTTAAGTTTTTGTGCGTCTCCCGTGATCCGTCAGCTGTTATAAAAATGATGACCCGAGGAAACAAAGCCCGCCAAACTGAGGAACAGCTCCAACTAACCCTCGTGGAGCCAAGAAAGTAGAAGGCACAATACGAAAAGCATCTTAAAGAAAGGGACGACAATGAAATTGAAGTTATTGACATGATTAATAAAAATTTAAAAACTGAAATGTGTCAATTGCACATAGTAAATTCGAAGTTATTCGAAGAAAACAAACACTTGCGTGCAATGGTCAATGAGTTTGAGCAGTATAGAGGAGAATACGAGGAAACTTTAGATCTAGTGGTAAAACTAAAATCCCAGCTTTATGAAGCTGAGGTTGTTATTAACTCTCTTAAGACATCAGATCAAAGTTCCAAGGCTTCTCAAACCCAGTGCCTATTTAATGAGTTAGTTGGAAAGGCCCCTGATTTAGTGTCACCAGCCCAAATATACAATAATAAAGCAACTAATATTAGTGTGGACTCTGTGGCTTTCCGCCCAATTCATTTAAGTAAAAATAAATTTAAGAAATATGTTAGATTGCAAAAATTCATTAAAAAAAACAATAAGATTGTAAACAAAAATAAAATTTCAATACTAAAAAACTATACCGGGAAAGAAATCAGCTGAAATTGCAGACTGAAGAACTCTGTATAGATTTGGAAAATATTAAAAAGGATTATAAGGAAAGCTCTCTTCAGTCTGAGTTATTAACCCTATATAAAAATCTGGATCATGTGTCCCAGCAATATGAGATTGCTCAAAAAACATAGCTGAACACATATCGGCTATGGATGAATTGATTGAGTTAAGTACCTATAACACAGAGTGTTTTAATTCAATCTCTAAAATGTATAATAATTGCAACTGTCATTCTTCTCCAGGCCCTTTTGGCAAAAAGAGTAACAGAAAATCTATATCTCAGTCTGTGGGGGCTCACACTTCTCCGGGTATTGTAAAGCAACCTCCCACATATACTTTTTCTCCAAAAGAAACATATAAAGATCTACTAGTGATGATCTGGGAAGAAATATGGGGTTGATTTTTCATAAAATAAGTAACGGGCAGTCAGTAACCAATACTTGCATGCCAGGGGCAAATTATTATAGTGATACTCACTGCTCTAATACCTCTATTATTGTTATCATCGGGAGAAGAGATAATTTAAATAAAAAAATCTATAAAAACTATACAGTGAATTAAATAGCTTAAAAAAAGCTAATCTTATTATGTACACATTGCCATATATGCTTGATTTGCCACAGGAAAACAAAATACGATACAATTTAAACAATTTGTTAACCCTATTGTCTAATTCTCATTATTTGATATGTAATGATAATATATTATCTAATAAAATACAGATAATAGACATTAATAATATAATTAATTATAAAAAATGTAAGATATTGACATCTGATAGGTTACACCTATCTTAATTTCTATAAAAGACAGATAGCAAAATCGCTATCATATTATTTATACTATAACACAGCCAACTACTTGGCAATCCCTGCTTCTTCTGAGCAGTTTAGTTGTAAGTCGATAAGCACTGCTTCTATTGAGCAGTGTGATAACTTTGTGGACTCCACTTTCTATTGAGCAAAGTAATAATTTAATAACCACTGCATCTATTGAGCAGTGTACTAATTTAAGCAAAGATTTGGAGTAATTTCCAAAAAATTCAACAATGTATAAGTATATAAGTAATAATTGTAAAATTGCAAACCTGATGCACCAAAACATGCAAGGATTATTAGGTAAAGAACTTGAATTGGAGTTATTTATGAATCATAAAGATATACATATTTTATGTTTAACAGAGCACTGGCTCAGAAAATATGAGCTCATCTTTAACCCAGTGGTCATCAGGTGGCAAGTGCGTTTAGCAGAGAAAAAGCTACACGTGGCGGCTCTCTTATTCTTGTAAGTAAATTATTTAAATTCAAAGAATGAGAAGAGATTGTGGGCCTCTCTGTTGAACATACAATTGAAATAGCCTGTGAAGAGCTCGAGCGCGCCATTATACTATATGAATTATTTGAACGTGCATTGGAGGAGGTTTTATTAAAATTATGTAATTCAACGAAGTATATCATGATATGTGGTGATTTTAATATTCATTTATTAGAAAAATCCACGACCAGTATTAGATTCAGATCATTATTCAAATCATATGATTTAACCAATATTTTCTTAGAGCTTACTAGAGTAACTGGCACCTCCAAAAGATGTATTGATAACATATTTACCAATTATAAACCTATTTCTCAGGCAATAATTAACAAACTGAGTTCAGACCACTTTGGTCAGTAGCCTCTTTTAATATTGAGGTCAATAAATGTACTAAAATTAAAAAGTTTACGTTTGTTCCTGTGAATAATAGGCGAATGGAGAAATATAGAGGCAATGTGTCAGTTAAACTCTCAAATTTGGATTTTTTAAAATATAATATTAATCCCAATGAAATGTATGATATGTTATTTAAAATAATTAAAACAGAGTTTGCTTCTATATTTACTTCTAAGATAGTCAAATCAGGTGGTCTCCTGTCATTTAATGATTGGGCAACAGCTGGCATTCATAGGAGCAGACAAAGGCTATGTGAACTATATAGTGAGAGATCATTGTATAATCATGTATGTTAAAAAATACTCGTAAGTTATTTAAGTGTATGTTCTATTGCAAAGTCTATGCATATCAGACAAATAATTAAAAATGCACCAAATAAAATAAAGATGACTTGGAATGTTATTAACTGGGAATCTGGAAGATTGAAAGACCGCAACATTGAATACAATCTATCAATAAACAATACAATAATTCAATCTCAGCAGGAAGTTCCTACTGCTTTTATTTTTTTCTGAGATTCCAGTTTCTACCACAAACACTCTTTTCTCCTCCACCACTTCTTCTGGAAAATGTTATAGAATGTGAACAAAGTTTCAATTTTAGTTGTGTTAGCCCTGGAGAAATAATTAAAACTTTTAAATCTCTAGACATGAAAAAAACTGCTGATATATGGGGTATTTCTGTTAAAATAATAAGTTCAATAATTGATGTCATAGCACCATATCTTGCAATAGTATTTAATAATTTTATTAATCATGGCGTGTTTCCTGATCTTCTGAAACATAGTAAAATTACACCAATATTTAAATCGGGATGCTCTTCTGACCCGAATAACTATCGGACGGAGGGACGAAATTTTTGAAAAAATAATTTTAAGCCAAATGCTTACTTACTTTAATTCTCATAAGTAACTTCATTTGAAACAATTTGGCTTTACTAGGGGACATTCAACAACAGATGCAGGTGTTGAGCTTATCAAGCTATAATATTTTTTTGATGCCTGGGAGGAATCGCAGAATGCACATGGCATCTTCTGTGATAAATCACATATATATATATATCTATCTAAGCTTTTATATATTAGATATATATCTAAGCTTTTGATTGTGTTCAACATTCAACGCTGGTCAGGAAGCTATGTCACTATGGCATAAAGGGAACTACGCTCGATCTTCTGATTTCATATCTAAAAATAGCTAATCTTATTATGTACACATTGCCATATATGCTTGATTTGCCACAGGAAAACAAAATATGATACAATTTAAACAATTTGTTAACCCTATTTATTATAACCCATTCAGAAGGTCGACGTGAATGGCAGCAGATCTCCTGGGGCTCCTCTCAGTATGGGGGTACCACAACGGTCTATTCTCGGACCGTTCCTCTTCCTTATCTATATAAATGATCTTCCTAATCTTATAGAGAAAAAACATAAGGTAGTATTGTTTGCGGATGACACTTCACTGATTTTCAAAGTGAAAAGAAACCAAGCTATGTATGACGAATACAACGATATTTTATCTGACATCGTGTACTGGTTTAGCGCTAATAACCTATTGTTAAATAGCAAGAAAACGAAATATATGAAATTTACCGTACCAAATGTCAAAAATGTTGATGCAAGTGTTTTGTTAAACGGAGAGGTTATAAAACCGGTGGAATCTGCTAAATCTCTTGGCATTACTCTGGATTCCAAATTACAATGGGGCCCCCATATTGAAGGATTGGCGAACAGACTTAGTTCTGCAGTATACGCGGTTAAAAAGATTAGACATAGATACGGAGCGACTTGTATACTTTAGTTACTTCCATAGTATTATGGTATATTGCTGTGGGGCTGCGCTACCATATTAATACAATATTTGTGCTGCAGAAGAGGGCTATTCGCGCTATCTATAACCTAGGCCCTAAGGAATCATTGAGAGCAAAACTCAAAGAAATAAACATCTTGACTGTTGCTTCTCAATGTATTCTTGATAATGTAATGTATGTTCATAGGCACATAAGAGAATTTGCGAGAAAATGTCATAACCATAATGTTAACACCAGGAACAGACATAAGCTTATAATGCCTACTACTCGGTTAAGTCAAGTTAGCAAGTCTTTTGTGGGGCGATGTATATGCTTTTACAACAGAATCCCAGAAAATGTTCAAAACAAAAGTAATACGTTATTCAAAAGAATTGTTAAAAAACGTTTGTGTGGTAAAGGTTACTATAACATAAATGACTTTCTTAATGATACCACAGATTGGGAATGGAGCGACCGCTCTCAGGCTGTTAAGTAATAAGTTTAATTGTAGAATATTACTTTAATTGTAAAACATATTTTTGATGAAAAAAAAAAGCCCGCTGAGTTTGTTGCGCCCATTCTTTTCAGGCCTGAGGCATTCATTTTGGAATGAGTGGTAGTTTTTTGGCTTTCAAAAAGTGATGTCACATCCTATTTTGAATAAAAATATTTGAATTTGAACGTGGTTGGTCATACCGAAGGATACCAGAATATTTAAATTGTTCAAAAACTATGGTATGCAATGCAGTGCAACATTTCAGGCGCAACACAGCTTTAAATGTGCCCAGAAAAAAAAGATCGAGAAAAACAACTCGGCAAGAAGATATAATGATAACCAAGTTAGCTAAGAAAGATCCGCTTCTAGGCTCTGTTTTAATTATACACGAAGTTTTTGGGGCGGACGAAAGAGCCGGTGTATATCAGCGAGGACCGTTAGACGACGTCTGGTAGAAGCAGGATTGTTCGGAAGAGTGGCTCGCAAAAGCAACAACGGTATTGTTGAAGAAAGAACATAGAAATGCACGTTTGACGTTTGCACGTAAATATGGACATGGGACCTCCGCCCAATGGCAACATGTCTTATTCTCTGACGAGACCAAGGTTAATTTGATTTCTTCAGATGGAAGGCAATACGTACGGCACCCTGTAAAAACGGAAATGAATCCAAGATTCACAAAAAAGCAGGTGAAATATGCCGGTGGAAACTTTAAAATGTGTGGTTCATTTTTTGGACGTGGAGTGGGACCTGTGAGGAAAGTTCTGGGTAATTTAGACCAACATCAATACAAGGCAATATTAGAAGAAACTATACTTCCCTACGCTGAGGAACATCTCCCTATTTTATGGACGTTTCAGCATGATAACGACCCGAAACATACCGCCCATTCAGTCTAGTCGTTTCTTAACAGTCAGTCGGTATCAGTGCTAGATTGGCCAGCAAATAGCCCGGACCTCAACACAATCGAGCACCTTTGGCACGAAATCAAGAAAAAAGTTAGCACTTATCATACCACAACTTTAGATGAACTTCATGAAGCTTTTTGTCAGGCATGAGCAAACATTCCTGTTGAAACATGTCAGAAACTGATAATGTCTATGCCACATCGGTGTCAAGCGGTAATTACTAACGAAGGTTTTGCTACTGGGTACTGATTTTACACGTAATAATATGGAGTTGTTAAAGAAATTAAAATACTGCAGTTTACTAGTTTTGTTTAACTGTATTTTTCATTTTACTTTACTTTCCTTAATTAAATGTACAGCTACAGAATTATACCTTAAATTTAATACATGGTTAACCTTTGATATTAAACACTTTTTTCTATTTATTTAATCATATATTTACAGCCATTTATTGCATAATAATTGGACCAAACTATGCAAATAATAGTTACTGAGAAATCAATAGGGTTTTATATTTATGTGTATATAACCGGTTATTTCTCTTCACTATCTTGAATGTCCCTAATTAGTTCACCACAACTGTATTTATAGAAATAAATACTTTTCAATAAAAATTTCAATTTACTATCAAATTTACAAATATGGAATTTGACATCTTGTTTTTTGTTATGGCGGCAATTGTAATACTGCCGTAAATTAAGCCAAGTGATGTAGAATACAATGGAACAATTCT
The DNA here is from genome assembly GCA_949711725.1 of Leptidea reali. Classification (NCBI taxonomy): domain Eukaryota; kingdom Metazoa; phylum Arthropoda; class Insecta; order Lepidoptera; family Pieridae; genus Leptidea; species Leptidea reali. The sequence goes on along the minus strand of CATIXN010000023.1, from coordinate 15,622,062 downwards.
GGCAACTCGCACCTTATTAAATGAAATACTATATTAAATAATTCATTAAGCCTTTAAAAAAATTCATAGTCCTACCTTTCTCAATACCATAATATATATTGTTTTCCTCATCATCTTCTTCCGGTAAATGTTGAAATGACCGCGGGTCTAAGTTCAAATATTTCAATTCAGTTGTCAATGCTTTTGTACCCGCGTGAGTCCTTTCCATGTATGCTCGACAGTTCTCTAAAAGAGCCTCACTGAAATGAGAAAAAAATATAAGAGATGATACATAAAACTGGATTGTACCCATTATCTAATTTATGGACAATAAAAGAGAATAATTTTGTAACCAGGATCAGGAAAACCATGGGATGACTGATGTCAACATAAACAACTTACTCTCTAACAACCTTACAAAACAACAGACCTTATACAGGGTTGTCCCCTGCCTGTGCCACATGGACAACTTAAACTGAAAGAATACTTAATTTAGTTTAAAAAACAATTAAAATAATTGCCTCTTTGAACCGGGAATAGAACCCGCTACACGAAAAAAAAAATTCTAGTAGCTTTATAACACTGAAAAGTTGACATTACCGTAAGTACGATATACAGCTGAAAATATTATGTTTGACTCTGGGCTCAATCAGGCAATTATTTAAAATTTTATAAATGCAGATTCAATTGTTTTTTTTATTAAAAATTTCCTTTCAGTAAAATGTTATAAATGTAGATTTGAGGTACCCTGTAGGACATCCTGCATACTTGCAATGCAAACAGTTCATACAACCAACTGAGGTGAGGTCACTAAATGCTAGTTGGGCAAGTAATAATCACAACATATTAAAGTAAACAATCACCTGCAGATAGCATGCAGTTAGTTGCAGTTTAACATGTTTAGTTTAGGAAAGAACTTGCAGAATTGTATAGGCTGTAATATCCCTTAAACTAAAAGTGCTTTTAGCACAGTAACCTGTAACCATGTGAACGGGCATAAGACTGAGAAAACATATTGATTGCCCTGTTTGAATAGGCAAGAATTTTCACCAGGAGTAACATTATAGCAAGAATTCCTTACCGTTCCATATCCCAAGAAAGTGTTTTTACTCTTGGCCCTGATATTAGGACAGCCAAATCATGGCACAAGTTCTCTTCCAGTCCAATACTTTCCCCCTCATTGAGTATGGCTGTGGAAAGAATATTTGCTTGTTTCTGTGTCTGTTTAAGTTTTAATGTTTCCGAAGTCTTAACAAGGTTTGTCTGTGTTCGACTATCCGTTGCCCAGCTACCAAACTCAGAACTAGACTCTTTATTAGTCATCTCTTGGGTGTCCACCTGAAATATATTAGGTATTTTAATTACGTAATTGAATTATCCACATTGTTTATTTATTTGGTATAACAATATTTTTATACGAAAACCCTTTGTACCTATATATTTTAAAATTCACGTTACTTATTGGGGACTTGTCAGAATGTGAACTTATCACGATATACTTAATTACTTAATGCGGTACCCACAAGACCTACCGATCCGCGTCTGTTGAGTGTCTGAAACATCTACGTTCAAGTTGTAGCTTTGTTGCAAGCGGGCCATAATCAACGAGAAGTCAATTCGACGAGAAAGTCGACAAGGTTCAATTTTCCCCATTCCGCGACCTTTTCAAGAGAGGACTCGATAGAAGACACAAGTTTCTCCCGGCACTGGTCGACGATATTGTGAGAATTCGAGCCAGAATATAACATTGACAAGCTCAAGATTTCGCTGAAGGCAGCATGCGATTTCTCAGGACTTAATTTAAATGTTAAAGGAGTCGCATGCAAGCTTTTCTAGCCGCTAGAGGTAACAATGCCAAGTATTCATTAATCAAATATTCATAAAATTTATTAAATAAAATGTTTTGTCGTAATTTCATTCTTTTAATAAACATTGGTTCCAAGCGAGTGAAAGCAGTTTTACAATTATAATTGAAACACTATTTACCAATCATAAATTTTTAAAACTAGATGATATGCAGGCATTCAGGACTGTATATAAACTTTCCCAGTGCTATAAATATCCTTCTACTGATGAAAGCTTAGATACGTTTTCAGTATCTAGAAAAATTAGCACATTTATACGTCCAGAAAGACTGTGACAGCTGTGAAAATGGTGAAAAAAAATTGAGTTTCACAATTGAACATCAATTAACTTGTCACCCACACTAAAGTAATAAGCCTGGCCTGTTTTCATCGGTTGTCTAGCAACATAGGCTCTATCTAGACGTATAAATTATCTAACGCGGAAACCTTAAAATGATATGAATACCTTGCTAAGTAGCGGCAGATGCGGCGCGTCCTTGACTTTATCGTACATGACGAGCGACGGGTGCACGGAGAAGGCGGTCAGGACACACTCGCAGCTGAGCCGAGCACTGGCTCCCAGAGCTGCGCCCAGCTGCGTGAACCACGCGGAGAGACTCTGCTCGGCCGAACGAGCCTCCGATTCCTGACAGGGAGTACAGAAGGCATAAAAACATTTATTTTCTCAAAATTGATTCCTTTAGAATTCTTTTTGATGCCATTTCTAACACTACCACCGCTTCGGAAACAAATGGCTCTTTGAGAGAGATCACGCGGCGCAAGAAACTCTCACAGCAATCTTTTTTACGCTCTTTTTGTTAAAATATACAATATTATATTGTCATTGTTACTGCTATAAAATAATCATAAGTCCCAGGCTCTCCGATCACTTAGATATTTAGCTGTGGAGTAGTAGGATTTACTGCGGAGCCATTTTTTGTAAAACATTTAAATTTACTTATAGATAATGCCTGAACAGTGACTGGGACTTTATTAAAAAAGTGTATACATTTACCCTTAGTACTATTATTTACTTTATGAAGCCTACTAGAATTAGTTTCAAGCAATCCCTTATTTCTAGTGTTATAATAATGAAAATCACTATATAGTGCAAAAAGGTGACGATTTTTATTTTATTATATTTTTATTTGCAAAGGGCAATAACCAAGAACGTATGGAAAACGTCTTAAGTTGTTACCCAATAATTATTTATTATACACTACAAAATATAAAATATTTTTTTTCATTTTGCAACATGAAACATTGCTCGACAACTTTTGGCCAATCTCCTTTATTTTGTACCAAAATTCATAGGTGATGAGGTACGAATTTTATTTGCTCAAGTGACGCTGCTCGGTCCGAAGTACGCCACGAGGCTACTGGTATTACAAGAGAGTATACGCATCGGTGATCACTTACTACCAGGAACAGCCACGCTCATTTGTCGTCATTTACCACAAAATTAATATTAACTAATATTTTCTTAATTAATTATTATTAAGTGACGCTTATTAATCACTTGCGGTGAGTTTAAGGAGAACCTACATGTTTATACCTGTGAATATGTTTCTCAGAAAACCCTTTAAAATAATAACAAATTCACACCATGACCAGGGCCTCATTTCAAGGACTTAAGCTCGTTATTGTAGCGTCATTCTATCTATTAGTCCAATCGCTCACATCAATAACATAATCAAATATAAAAGGCAGAGATTAATGGTAGCTAAGTAGATAATCTACCGTTACATATTTACAATGCTGCCTCGACGTCTTGTCTAGTTGTGAAAAAAGATTTCTATAAGATGTTGACACACAGCCAGCAGAACAGCGTAGTGTAAAGTTTATAAAAATCATGCAAAATTTATGACATAAGAACACGAAACACATTGCAGCTGATTTTGTTTATGTGACAAGTCTAACACCGAGTACCGGTACGCATGCGAGCGAACCGGTACTAACGCTGACGTCACGGGCAGGATGGCGATACGATATACCGAACTCATTCGTTGCATCTTCTAGTCGCCGAACTGCCACACCATAGTAATTACAAATATAGAATGTTATTGATATGGTGATCATCAACCAACGAGTTCAGCACTAAGCCATCAAGCAATTTACTTCCCAAATATTGTATGTTACGTTCGCTCACCTTATGTGGATCCAGTTTTAGCTTCTCCAATTCGTTCATGCCCGCCGTTATTGCTCGTACGTAGAGTTCACAAACAAATGATGTTCTCTCATCTTTTAACTAAAACAGAAATATTTTATTTTTTGATATATCTTTCAAATGGTTAAACTCACTAACTAATGTCTAATCAGAAGGTACCGACTAGTTCGTTGACCCACTTGAAGTACCACCAGAAAATCCATATACACCTACAACGATTGGATATCGGAACCGTATTAATAATCTCTCAAGTATTAAAAAAATTATTCTGTGAATTATCTGTTCCATAACAAATGTTTCCGTGAATAATTATTTAACTGGTTTGGTGAACTACAAGGCATCATACATCGACATAGATATAGCAAACCTGACCGGCTAAAAGCTGCGGTCAAGCACACAGCACTATCAACGGCCTAAGAGTGACGACTGCAAACGCGGTTCTAATCAAATCAAAATCACTTAATTCATGTTGGTCAAGGATGACAATGACACCGACGAATATCAAAAAAAAAATTTTTTTTGAAGTAAAACTCCTATTGGAGTAACGTTAGTACTTCCGGGAGAAAAGTCCATTAAAACAATTTTTAACCATTATAATTTAATGGTTAAAAAAATTGTTTCAAATTTCTCAGTAATATTTTTTGAAAATCTCCAAGAGTATTTGTTCGTTTATGATTACTTTGTAATAAATAAAAGTTATCAGTCTGTCGTTTGCGCCATTCGATATTTTTTTTGTCCATCGGACAGACAAAAGCTCCGAGCCCATAGTCATATTCGTTAATTTTCAATAACAACGTTATATTGATGTGTGATATTGATAATTTAATTATTTTTCTTCAATTATTTATTATTAACACGGCTTTAATAATTAATTTATTTATTATTAGCCGTGTTAATAATATTATAATAATTAATTATTAATGTAAGTATGTATTTTTTAATGGTATAAATTAAATCTTCTTGTCTTTGAATTTTTTAAGAATACTTGTTATATACTGGATTTCCTAGAATATATGGGACAAACAAGGGCAACCG
>CATIXN010000023.1:15587761-15606461 GCA_949711725.1 Leptidea reali | reverse complement strand
ACCGTATTGAAATGTAATCTGTGGTGCTAATTCCGCATACGTTTAGTAATTATATTATATATGTTATAGTATCATACGATGGTTGCGAAACTTAAATGGCAGTGGGCAGGGCACATAGCTCGACGGACAGATGGCTGGTGGGACAGTAAAGTCCTCGAATGGTGACCATGTACCGGAAGACTTAGTGTTGGTGGGGGGCACAAGATGGACCAACGATCAGGTCAAGATCGCTCGAATACGTTGGATGAGGGCAGCGCAAGACCAATGGTCATGGCAACCTTTGGGGGAGGTATCTATGTCCAGCAGTGGACGTCTTCCGGCCGAAATGATGAATGATGAAGATTCTACATTCAGAATGCACCAGTATGGGTTTCCGTAAAATAACGTCGGATTCATTTTTATGCTGAGCACCTTGCCACATCCTGAGCGAATATAGTTCGCTCAACTCTTAACGTTGTTTGTTTTCTAGATGGTCTTTAACAGAGATTCTAAAGCGTCCTGTCCTACGGACATTATCCGCTATATTGGGTTCGGCCTCAGAAAGAAGTTGTAGAAATATAGTGTAGTTAGGAACACGACGGAATGATAAGGGTCGCAGTGTTCGAGAGGACCTATTTCTATAAGCCAAAAATGATTTGTAATAAAAAAAATAGGAAAACAATATGCACTAAAAAGTATGAAAATAATTGCGTATTTTTATACAATCTAATTAATTAATTGAATTCTAGTGACGATTACTCGTATTTTTGGAATCGGTGTCCTCCCGCTCTCGCCTTGTCACATAGTCTTACACGTAAAATAATACGCATTGGCAGACCGCTGCGCGCGCGCCAAAACCACGCCGATCTGAGGCATACCGCGGCGCGGGGACACTTGCCGATTTCGGAAGGCTAATACATAAGTCCTAGGCATTTATATCATAAAACATGCTGCCCTTTTACAATAAAACATCACAAACTAGAGCAACGTAGGTTACCATCTATGATTGCTGTGAAACCTATCATAAAATTATAAACACAAAACTTAAAATAACAATTTTGATGAAAAAATCTTAATTTAATTTTTTTATCAAGCAAACAAACAAGCGTACGAGTCTACAATGAAGCTAAGTTATCAACGCCCACCACCACATACTCTTGCAATACACGATCTTAGGTTGGTTAATACAATCAAAGTGGTATCTTCAAAATCATATTTCTTTTTCAACATACGATTTTCGTGTTAAACTATAAACACTTGACATCTCATTCAACATATTTTGAAGTATTCACGGGGTAGAAAGTGTCAGACCAGATATGAGAACATTACTCCATATTAAGTCGCAAGGACTGAGCCTTAAAGAGCGCTAGAATCTGGGTTAGAACAAGTTTATTCAAATCAAATTTGGTTTACTTTCCAGATGACCGCAGAATATGCAAATGCTTAATATATCGAGACAGTCCTGATTTAGTATTCGTGTGCTCAGTATCACTGGATTCTGACAGATGAATATTTTATCCAGTCACTAAGCGAGGCATTATGAGGAGTATTATTTACTAACTACAACTTGTCACTTATCTATTATTCAATGGGTTTTCTCAATAGGAACGCACAACGTAGCAAACGTAAATCATTCAATATTGACTGAATTAATTTATTCACTTGACTGAGTTCTTCTTCTTCGTGACACTCTGGTCAGGGTGGTCGTGGTCTAACGAAGTGATATCTTTTGGAAGCAGATGTGATTCGCCCCACTAGCACTCGGCAATTTTCCCAGCTGGTCAACAGCCTGGTTCAATGGACCGCTAACAGCAGACTTAATTTAGTCGGTCCATCGCATGAGTGACCTTCCCCGCCCTCTGATGCACTCCACTTTGCCCTGCACGACAAGGTGCTCAATGTACTCACTCTCACGCCGGGAGACGCGACTGAGTAACCTTTGTTGTAAAGTATCTAGAATACTTAAGTTATTCAAACGCAATTCAATATTTTAATCTGCGAGTTAAGTTCACAACAAACATGAAATGAACCGGTCACCAGCAGACTGTTTGATGAAATATATTTTTTCCTTCTACAACCTTTACTCCCTAAATCCCAAGATCCTATTGATACGACGCCTTATTTTTTAATATTATACTTATGGATCTGTCTGAATCATGAACCATCAAATCAGAGAAATATAGCGACTTGTTGCTGGAGACGTATACTGAAAACAATGTGGTCAGCAAGGCATACCAATTAGCCAATACTTTCAGAGCTCAATGTGAACATACTAAAGGCAAGATATCACGTGGCTGATCCTCAGCACGATGGAATACGGACGAACACGGGTCTTGGGGATTTTTTCTCAGGTTTTTGACATTTAAATAAAACACTTTTAAAGGATTAAAACGCGAGTAATTGTAACTGTGTTTTTAAATAAAATTTTGCGTAAAAGTTATTTGTATATATGTATAAGTTATGTTTGTTATTATTATAGTTAATCCGACGTTTCCAGACCTTTCCTATCTCGTTTTCAGGGGGACTGCAGATGAAATGAGTCAAGATAGTATAAGTCATAGTTGTCATTATGAAATGCAGCGCCATTTATTGCCTCGGAGGTGCTATTTCCTGTAGACAGATGATTTTGGCAGCTTGCTACAGCAAATGCCTGCGTTTTAATCCTTTAAAAAGTGCTTTATTTAAATGTGTAACACTCGCGTTGAACAAAAACAAATACAAAGTTTGTGACATTTCTATTAAAAAATGTTTTGTAAATGTGACATTTCTAATCATTTATATATAATATATGTAATAGTTATAATAATCTATATATATATAAATGAATTGCTGTTCGTTAGTCTCGCTAAAACTCGAGAACGGCTGGACCGATTTGGCAAATACAGGTCTTGAATTATTTGTGGAAGTCCAGAGAAGGTTTAAACGGTGAATAAATAGAAAAATGCTGCTTAATTAAATAAAAACAACAAATTTGTTTTTCCTTTGATGCCTCCATACATAATTTCTATGAGAGAATTTATTGACTCACGGTTTGACAGTTCTGCTGTGAAACAATTTCATTACGACAGCAGGGTGCATATTTTACGAAGTAATTTTTGATGTTATGAAATATTATTGATAAATTCATATAAAAACATTATTTTATTTATTTTATACAGAACAACGTCTGTCGGGTCAGCTAGTATCTATATAAAGATATTATTAACCATAAATAAGTTATTTTGGAGAAAAAGCATTTGCATAAAACACAAAGCAATTTTGGATACAATTGGGAAAATTAAATCAAACAAAACTAATAGTAGATATATGCAGATTGGATCTCGTTAATTTATTATTCACTTATTAAATATAATTGATATTTAGCTTCCATCAGAATGAAACTTTACCTTTAACACTTAAATGGATATTGTTCATACAAGCGTGTGGCGTTCTTCACTTTAATCAGACGAAATTCGACTAAAGATATTCATAGAAATTGTTTAAGAAAATGTTAATGAAAAACTGACATAAAATGGGTTTTTCGCAGACCATTGAAAGGTCCGAGTTATATAGTAGGTAATTATTGTAGATTTGTTGGAGAGCATTGAGTGGCTGTCAAGTTTTACTTATATAACAACAAAAGATATTATTAAAATGGGCTTTTTCAGAGACAGGATGCCAAAACTAAAATATGACGTTGAATAGAGCAACTCTTCCATTTATTTATCATTAGCATTATAAAAACATTATCTAAGCAAAATTCAAGAGTAACGTAAAATCGTCTTACCTAGACAGTTGTATTTTTTTTATTTATGGAATAGTAGTAGTTCACAATAACACTAAAACAAAGCCATTCTAAAAATTGTATTAAAATCAATTTGTGTGCCATATATTTATGTAAACAGAAATGTGGCTTATCATTTTCAGATCAGCTACAAAATTTCTTATCAAAACATAATGAAATAATTTTAATGAACCCAAATTTGCAGCAATACAACTGGGTTGTTAATCATCAAGGAAGGATTCTTGATCTTGTTTTATGTAATGACATTGTGCATGTGTTTGAATATGACGACGCCCTTTCAAAAATTGATCCTTATCACAAGCCAATTGTAATAAAGGTGGAGTTTGTGGATACTCCGCTATTAATACCTCTAGCTCGATCAACTTACCTGTTCAATAAGGGAGATTATAATGCCATTAATTCGGAATTATTAGAAAATGACTGGCATAGCAAATTTTCCTTACAAAGCGTAGATAAAGCTGTTACATTGTTATAAAATCCTTGATAAATTATTTGAAAAATACATACCGACTAAACCTATAATGCGAGAAGCCTATCCTAAATGGTATACGCCTGCACTGATTAAGTCGCTAAAAGAAAAACACAAACATCTAAAAAAATATAAAACGTACAACAATAAATCTGATCAATTGACTTACTTTTTGTTGCACGGCAGAACCAAATCACTCGAAAAACGTTGTTATGAGAACTATATAGCAAATGTAGAAAGTTCTATCGAAAAGGATCCTAAGCATTTTTGGTCTTACGTAAAATCACGAACCAAATCTAACAGCATTCCCAGCTCAGTGCACTATCTTGGAAGTGTTGCTGACACAGGCGACAATATTTGTAAGTCATTTAGCAATTATTTTCACTCAACATTCCTCACCCCTAGCGACACTGACTCATCATCACCTATTAATAATAACTTGTTAAACTGTAGTTCTCACTCAAGTTGTATTTCTCAAATCCACATAGACACAGATCTAGTAGCTCAACTACTATCAAAACTTGACCCAACTAAATCAGCCGGACCAGACCATATTGGTCCCATATTTTTAAAAAATTGTGCTTAAACTATTGCAATTCCCATCGCACTCTTGTATAAAAAATCTCTTACTGAATGTACGTTTCCTCAAATTTGGAAATCAGCTTATATTACACCAATACACAAAAAAAGGTTCTAAAACGGATGTATTAAACTACAGAGCTATATCTAAGCTATGCCTAATAGCCAAAGTCTTTGAGAAGATAATACACACCCAGGTTTACGACTCATTAAAGAACTCCTTCCACCCATCTCAACATGGATTCCTCAAAGTGAGATCTACTGTATCCAATCTTATCTTGCTCAGTGAATTTCTGACTGAAGCCATGGACAATGGTAGCCAGTACCGATTATAGCAAAGCCTTTGACCGTATAGACCACAAGACGCTTTTATCGAAAATTCGACTTTTCGGTATTGTCGGGGACTTGCATCGGTGGTTCTCATCTTATATTGACAGAAGGTCACAAGCTGTGGTAATCAGTAACTATATCTCGAGCTGGGTAACCATTCCCAGTGGGGTTCCGCAAGGTTCGTTACTTGGTCCTCTATTATTCACCATCTTTATAAATGATATTTCCACCTGCTTTCATAACACTCGCTTGCTCAGTTTTGTTGATGATATGAAGATATTTAATACCATTGCGACACTTAGTGATGTCGAGAACCTTCAAGCTGACCTAGACCGACTGGACAACTATTGCCAAACCAATAAGCTTGATCTCAATCCCCCCAAATGCTCTGTAGTGACTTTTACACGTAAATATAACATTATACCATCGGATTATAAATTAAAAAGTCAAACACTAACAAAAAACACTGTTGTGCGTGATCTTGGAGTTTTGTATGACTCTAAACTGTTATTTGATGATCATATTGAACATATAGTCATGAAAGCTTCAAGCGCCCTGGGATTTGTACAACGCACATGTGCTTCGTTCAAAAACATCAAAACATTTAAAATTCTTTAATGCACATTCGTACGCAGTATACTCGAATATGCTTCCCAGGTGTGGAACCCACAATACGACACATACATTAGACGAATTGAGAGGATACAATTAAAATTTATTAAGTATTTATGTTTTCGACTCAAAATTTCTTTTAAATCAGATAACTATTATAATCTTTGCAAACGATTTCACATACTCCCTCTCTCCATGAGAAGAGAAATAGCAGATATATCTTTCCTCTTGAAAATTACTTCCAATTTAATTGACTGTCCCGAATTATTAACTTTGATAAAATTTAATACACCTGTTAGCCTTTTGCGTTTCAATCCTCTTATACATACACAATTAGTTAAAACCAAATACAGGCAAAATTCCTACTTGTGGCGAGTGAGCAGTAACTTTAATAAACTCGATAAGCGAGTAGCCTTAGACCTATTCTGCACAAGCGTAGCATCGGCTAGACACATGTTAAGTAACGAATTCTTTCATTAATAGAGCATAAGTATAAGTATGTAATTTATTATATAAGTATATCTATCACTATCGTTGACAGTATTAACTGAAGTGTTCGAAACTATTATAAACTAATATGTCGCTATCCGTGAGGACCTTTAATTGGCTTTTTGTCAGTATTAGATTTTATTTAAAACTATTGTTCGCTGTTGGTCTTCTATATGAAATAAAAAAAAAATAGTAGGACAATCACCGTATCGCTGAAGGCAATGATGACCAAACCAGACACAGAGCAAATACGCAGAGGATATTACAGTTATTAAATAACATTTAATAATTATCTAATATATTGAATGCAATTTTATTTTATTTTACTTTGAATAATGAGATTACTTATAGTATTTCATTAATGTGTAATTTTAAAATGAATAGTATAGTTGAGTAAACTTGCAAGGTTGTACGAAAAGGGAACAGGAAACGTGCAGACATCTCAATAAAATACAAAAGTTCAGACACATTGCCAACGATATACAAAATATTAATTCCATCTTTTAGTTCTAGAGCGCTCTGACATTTTATTTAAGCGACATAGCTTACGTCGTCATGTTGGAGTAATATCGTCAGCCACTGAGCTTTATTTTTACTTTTTTGGCTTGGCTTTTCATTCATCAGTTTGTGTGAATTTTCAGCTTTTATTCTTAAAATAACCTCAATGTATGAGTAAAAAACATTATAAAGTGATTCCTCACGTCAATGATATTTTTATCTACATGTATTTGACTCATAATAAAATAAACTTTGACTTGGGTTCCGTCAGTTTTAGATATGTTAGGGTTAAAGCCAAAGAGATGTGACATTATTAAGTCGACACTAAATGCCAGCGACCTTGAGCGATATGAGTTCACGGCTGCCGGCCCGCCATCTATGTAACAAAGCCAATATTTTATTTATTTATTTTCAAAATTCTTGAGTGGAAAACAGTTTATATGCTTACAATCCTCGTTATTCACTACTAATCTGAATAAATGAACCTACACAAAAAAGTACAAGATATAAGAATAACTTTTCTGTGAGAAGTACCGAAAAAATGCGTCACGCCATGCCAAAAAACTTGTTTAACTTCAAAGAAAAGTGGTAGTTCAAAAAGGCTCGGCAGTGTTAACTATAACCAACAGCAAGCATTAGCAATCTACAAATAATACTTAAGGATATGTGTAACAGGATTAAGTAGTGTTCATAGCTCCAAATGCTATACTTTCACCACAAAACTTGTCTAAAACACCATGTTTGCGTGTTTTCTGCTTACTCTTCGCCTTAATATAGTCTTAGTTAAAGATTTATTAATATATCTATAATATGGTTTGTTTAAAATTATCGCTTTAAACTATTATTTTCGCTTAAATTATTAAGATTATTCAACTGGTCGTTATGCCAGTAATTGTAGGGTAGTATCTAGTAATATGTGTCATCGTGCGTCAATTATTATTAATTTTATAGTATTAAGTTAAAACTTAATAAAAAAAGTTTACAGTATACCTGACATTATTTTTTCTTTGTACCAAAATGAGCAAATCTAAAGGAATTACAGCCAATATGAAAATAGTATATAGAATCAATATATTGTCCATTTACACAGGTGGTTGTAGACGGTAGGTAGGTTTACCAGGGTATGGGTACCACAACGTCGCCTATTTCTGCCGTGAAGCAGTAATGTGTAAACATTACTGTGTTTCGGTCTGAAGGGCGCCGTAGCTAGTGAAATTACTAGGCAAATGAGACTTAACATCTTATGTCTCAAGATGACGAGCGCAATTGTTATGCCGCTCAGAATTTTTGGGTTTTTCAAGAATCCTGAGCGGCACTGCATTGTAACGGGTAGGGGATTATTACCGTTAGCTGAACGTCCTGCTCGTCTTGACCCTTATTTTCATAAAAAAAAGGTATAACTGACCTGACAACACCGCAGAAACAACTATATTTTGAGTCTTTACAGGGTAATGTATCCTGATTATTCAAGCAGCAAATGATGATGATATGATAACTAAAGTGTATATATTTGTAGTCAATGTAACCGTAACTAATATGAGGTTTGTAATAAATGTTTATATGAGTCCACATTTACGAGCCGCGTGCAACTAATTGCTTATGGCCCGCGTGTGTTATAAATTGCTCATTTGTATTTACATTGGGCTTATAACGTGACACGTAAGTCTGTTATATTTTATGATCAGAATATAATTAAATAACAGACTATAATATAGTAAACAGCTGTATCATTATTTTGAGGTTGAGGACTAAAAAAAAAGGCCAAGTGTGAGTCGGACTTGGGTCAATAGCAGCAAGTAAATTATGATTTTTTTTTATATTTGAGTTGATTGAATGAGAGGTAAATAGCGGTTGTTGTTTTGTTTTCTATTTTTAAGTAAATATCTTAGTGCGGTTAATAGAATACATCTACTTACCGAATTTCAACAGTATAGTTATTATAGTTTCGGAAAAGAGTGGCTGTGATATGCGGACGGATAGACAGACAAATATGACGAATCCATGAGGGCTCCAACAATGCATATTTCCAACAATAAGTTATATTTTCGAAAATATTTTGGTCCCTTCTATAAAATGATGCTCGAGTCTTACTCCAAATTTTAGAGATATGCTCAACATATGATATGAGTACTTAAGTTCTAAGTACAAAATTTCTATATTTCATCTCAACTAAATTAAGTATGCTTCGTTCTTATCTTTTACAAGCCTAAGTCTAGGCTTAATTTGTCAACGACATGCGCTTGAGACACAGTAGTCTAGTCGACAAGTTGAAAATGGTACAAAATAGAGATACTGCTCTTAAAATTATGTGCGATAGCTCATTGGATCCGGAATGACGCCTAGAAAAATGTGCCAAAAGTGTATTAGCACATAAAAAATTGTAAAAGTTATAAACAATTAAAGATGAAAAAAATGGCATTTCGTTATTTGCCAATATTTCATAAGCATCACAAATATAACTAGGGTCCCATCAAAAAAAGTGTCATGGAACAGAAAATATTTTCTTTTATATTAATTTCAGGAAACAAAGTCGGACAAAAACTTATCCGTTTCCTAGTCGTGGCATTGCTAAATTTCATTATCATTAAAAAGCAAACCTTTCCAATTAGTTGGAAAGCTAATAAAGCTGTGATATGGAGAGTTTCATTAATTATCCAGATATCTAGATCACAAATTGAAATCTCTTTTTTCTGTATATTGAACCTATTTAATTAATTTCAACCCATGTTACGTTAGTTAGAATAGGTCGGTCATCACGTTATGACTGAGTAATGTCATTTTATAGGACTCATAGTGTAGCAAAGAGTTTTAACTAATGCAAATAGTTTGTCAGCCAACTACTTCAATTGGAGATTTATAGTATCTCAGGTTGGTTAAGTTGCAAATTGTTTAAGGAAAGTTCTGTAACTAATATAAAGCGTTCGTGCTGATGTATCTATGCATCGAGGAATGTTACTGAATCTATGAATGTTTTCTTCATCCAATTACAGACGAACCTGACATGATTGACTGCTCTGGTTCAATGATCACCAGCTGCAGTTGCAGGTTTTGTGGACCATAAGTTACGGATGTAAGTTGAGGATTCGTTGAGGATGAGGACTGAGAGAAGACTAATTGGCGATGGACGTTGAATGAACGGACCAGTTCAATCTAGGATTATGAAGATGAATATTAGTTAATTGGCGCGAACAATGATTTGTGAACTTTTATGTGACGTGCAGGGCACAAAAACCAACATCCTATATTACTGTGCTGACTTGAACTGCTTAAAGCACTCCTATCCACTATTCTGCGTTAGAAAGAGCACTAAACAAATTAAAAAATTCAATGTAAAACTTCCTTGTAAATCATTCAGACTATAATTATGAATGAAAGACAAGCATGGCGGGTTTGTTTTACAATAAAGTATCGTATAGCATTATGATACTACTATGTCGAATGGATGAGCACTGCGCTTAAGTTGATTCAGTTTCAAAGTAGTCAAAATTAAAATACACTAACAGTATGTTAAGTAAAATAATAATCTGTTCCATATATTGAAGTTCATGAATAAATTTCATTCATTCTTGCTTACGTTTCAGGTCACTATAAAATCGCCAACTGATGGTTTTCAACAGACTTTGAAGTCATCATTTATCTCTGAGGATCTCTTGTTACAATCTTCAAGAGGTCATTACTGACTCACAAAGATAATGGGTAAAGGAAAATTATTCTCATACTCGAAAGATATGACTTAAGATGAATATCTCAAATAATGTAATATCAGAAACAAATTCGATCCTTAAAGAATATTTGTCACGGAATAGTTCATATACAATATCTTTTAATGCGTATTTACTTAGCAGCCACAGCCTTACATAGTTCCAATTTAATCTTTTTAATAAAATATTTAGGGGTACAGTTATGTACGAGTCTTTTTGTAAATAAGTAAGGGTATAATGATAAAGACGTGGAAGAGTCACGCTGCCGTCTTATGACGTCAGCACAATCGGGCCAGACTCGTCCGGGTTAATTACCACACTCGCACAGAATACCGGCGTGAAGTAGCGGCCTAGTGCCGCTATGTTTCGCATAGGTTAGTGTCGAGGACCGGAGGCCATCCCTTCCCCCCCCCCCACAACTTATGAGAGCGGTCCGTAAAAAGATATTACCCCAGGAGGGTACCGGCTCTACCAGAGCCGGAGAATCCCTCCCCGAGCACTCTCGCTCAGGCCGCCCTTCGTATTCTGGGTTGGGCACAGAACCGCGCATGACCGAGGACAAAAGAGGCAGTAACACCACGGCACCCCGCTCCACGCTCAACGTGGACTTTTGCAATATCAGGGGAATTCACTCCAATTTAATCGCCGTCCACCACCACCTTGAGACGGCGCAGCCGGCCTTGTGTTTCCTTACGGGGACGCAGATATCTCGACCTAGCGATACGTCATATTTAACGTACCCCGGGTACAAAATTGAGTACAACTTTTTGCCTCATGCCGGGGTATGTGTGTACGTTAGGAAGGATATCTGCTGTCGCCGTCTCGGCAATTTTGAGGGTAGGGACCTGTCTACTCTCTGGCTCCGCGTAGATTTAGACGACCGCGTCCGTATCTATGCGTGAGTCTACAGGTCCCATAGTGGTAACGCAGAAACCGATCATCTCATGGGCTGCGTTCAAGTGGCAATTGACGTCGTGCTTGCACAGATCCCCTCCGCTGAAATCGTGGTCTTGGGTAATTTCAACGGGCACAATGCCGAATGGCTTGGATCACGTACCACAGACTACGCAGGGCGATCTGTGCATAATTTTGCATTGGCGTATGGTCTGCCCCAATTGGTTGAGTCGCCAACGCGGCTCCCGGATGTGGATAGCCACATGCCGTCCTTATTAGATCTTCTGCTGACTACACATCCCGATGGTTACCAGGTCTTTGTCGACGCCCCTCTCGGAACGTCCGACCATTGCCTGGTCAGGAGTGTAGTGCCTATCCGACGCCAACGTCGCAGACCACCAGCGACCCGCCGCGTTTGGCACTACAAGTCAGCAGATTGGGATAGGATGCGTTCCTTTTTTGCATCCTACCCTTGGGGCAAGGTTTGTTTCCCTTCGGATGATCCTAGTGCCTGCGCAATTGCAGTAGGCGATGTGATACTACAGGGCATGGATATTTTTATACCAAGCTCTGTAGTACTGATCGGTGGCAGATCACAGCCCTGGTTCGATGCGTCAGTTAAAGCAGCATCTGACTGCAAAAAACAGGCGTATCGAACTTGGGTTGCGGCGCTGAGCACAAAGGATCCGAACTGCAAAGTTCTTAAGAGGAAATATAACCGTGCCTCCAGATTTTTTAAGCGGCAAATCGCCCGTGCGAAGTCTAAGCACGTCGTCAAAATCGGCGAGCAGCTTTCCAGTTACCCGACCGGAACACGCAAGTTCTGGTCGTTGTCGAAAGCTGCTGTTGGTAACTTCAACCAGCCGTCCATGCCGCCGTTGCACATGAGGAATGACACCCTGGCCCATACGGCAAAAGAGAAAGCCGAGCTCCTGTACGCTCTTTTCGCCTCCAACTCGACTCTTGACGACAACGGAAAAACACCGCCGACCATCCCGCGGTGTCAGAGCTCCATGCCTGAAGTACAGTTCCGACAGAAAACTGTTAGGCGAGCTCTGTTTTCGTTGGACGTCAGGAAGTCGAGCGGGCCAGATGGCATTTCTCCAATCGTGCTTAGAACGTGTGCCCCTGAGTTGACGCCGGTGCTAACGCGTTTATTCCGGCACTCTTATTCCAAAGGCGTAGTCCCTGACTCATGGAAGTCAGCCCTTGTCCATCCGATCCAAAAAAAAGGAGACAGTTCGGATCCGGCGAACTACAGGCCTATTGCTATCACCTCCCTGCTCTCCAAAATCATGGAGAGCATAATTAGCCACCAGCTTTTAGTATACCTAGAGGGTCACCAGTTGATCAACGACCGACAGTACGGCTTTCGCCATGGACGGTCGGCAGGTGATCTTCTGGTATACCTAACACATAGAGGTCCGGCCACACATGGAGTATTGCTGTCATCTCTGGTCTGGTGCACCCCAGTATCTACTCGATCCATTTGACCGCGTGCAACGTAGAGCAGCTCGAATTGTCGGGGACTCAGTGCTCTGTGAACGGCTGGATCACTTGGCGTTGCGTAGAGACGTCGCTTCATTGTGTGTCTTCTACCGCATTTATCACGGGGAGTGTTCCGAAGAGCTGTTTAACCTGATTCCTGCCGCCGAATTTCACCATCGCACGACACGCCACAAGTTAGGATATCATCCCCACCATCTGGATGTGTGGCGGTCCTCCACAGTGCGGTTTTCAAGAAGCTTTCTCCCTCGTACTACAAAGCTGTGGAATGAGCTTCCTTGTGCGGTGTTTCCGGGACGATACGACATGGGTACCTTCAAAAAAAGCGCGTACACCTTCCTTAAAGGCCGACAACGCTCTTGTGATTCCTCTGGTGTTGCAAGAGAATGTGGGCGGTGGTGATCACTTAACACCAGGTGACCCGTACGCTCGTTTGTCCTCCTATTCCATAAAAAAAAAAATAAAGAATATTATAACTTTAATGTAGCGTTTGTGATGTCAGACACAATGTTCATTCACGAGCTTGACTACCAGGAGTATGACAACCAAATAACAAAAATGAATAGTATCAATTCAATAACTTAATTATATTTTTTTATAATCGTAAAGAGTGAAAACACCTGTACATATTTTAAGACTATGGGTTTGAGTTTATCAAATATTTATGATCAAATCAAATCATAATATATTTATTTATCAATATTTTCATGTAAACAGATCAGCTGCAGCCCGCACACTAACAGAATTACTCTCTTCGTGATTCTAAATATTGTAAGCGTATATTGAAGTTCAAAGAAATGTGAAATACTTTCTGTAGCCAAATTTTGATTTTATTGAATATTGAGTTGGCAATGTCGTGTCGATTTTCAGCTAAAAGCAATGAAATTGGAATGAAATGGAAGCAAGCACCGTCGCCAATGTAATATACGCGGGATGTAGTTCATGTAAACATTTCAACAGAACGAATACAAGCGAGTCACAAGTACCAGGTGGACTTTAAAATATTATTCACTAAGTAAAGGATTTTGTACGAGAAAAGTTGTATATATTATATTAAGGATAGCTACCATCCTTAACCATGTGAATAAATATTCATAAATTTAAATAATAATATATTCTAATAAACATTGTATATGTTTATTATAATAGTTAAATAGAAACCATTTCACATTTTATTTGGGCATAATATTTTTTTATGACTATAAGGTATGACACGAGCAGGAAATTCAGCTGATGATTGTAATGCTCTGCCCATAACAATGCAGTACCGCTCAGGATTCTTGAAGAACTTTTTCTGCTTCATTGAGTCCACGCAGACGACGTCGTGGGCATCATCTAGTAAGTTATATATCGTAAAATTTTTTTTTGAAATGTTATATTCTTTTGAAGTGGTTGTTTTGGCATGGGGAGCAGACTTGACAACAATACTCGAACTTGCTCCGTACAAGACTATTAAATAGTGAGAAAAGAGTACCTGGCGTCTTGAATTGCTTTCCTTATCGCAACATAAACCCTAGTGTGTAGTGTGTTAGAATGGCTACGAGAAATAGAGTATAGGGTATAGAAATTACAAGTAAAGCGAATATGAAAATCTAATAATCCTTATTTTCAAGTAAATTACCGTCATTTTTATAATTAGTTTATTAAGTCATCTACATCGGTTCGTAAAGGAGCTTTGACACGGGGAGAAGAACCGATAAGAAAATCCAAGCTCATCCTTTAAATCATAATTGAAAATATACAGTATAATATACAACATAGGTACATCCAACAAGTTACCTTTAATAAATTGTACTTATGTTAAAATACTAAAATAACACTTACTAGCCTCATTTAACATTCACAAGGGGTGACGCTATTAGATTATTAATAGATATTTGAAAGTATAATAATACCACAACAGAAAATAATGAATAATAATTATAAATACTTAACACTGACGTGTCCTTCCGGTGCAGCAGCTACGAGCCAAATGTGACTAAGCACCACTGCGCTGCACCAACAAAACCTTAGTAGACTTCGGTTGGCAATGCTAGCTCGAACAGCCAATCAGTAACAAGCTCCTATTGGCTGTATTGACTTTAAAATACAAATGAGCTACTAGTTTTATGATGTCAAAACATTAATCTTTTAACTTTGAATTAATTTAATTAGGTTTTATTCAGTGTTATTTAGTACTTTATGAATATTAAATAGTAACATAAAACCCTAATAATCTAACAAGTGCATAGTTGGAAATTTTATCTATGTAACTGACAAACCGTAACTCTTTGTCAATTGTAATACCTCAATCTTTGATTTCATCAGTAGTTGTTAATATATTATTCTCAATCTTATCAATATAGCGAAAAATTAATACCTAAATAAATGGGTCCGTTGATATATGTTCTTTTTTCTTGAAAATATAATAAAGTAGCATTTCTCAGTATAAAGATACGTTTTATTATATTTACACCATTTCCTTAGGTTAACAATGTCATGTTGTAGTAAATGACAATCATTTTCATTAATTATTAACTATGGCTTGGCATATTTTTAAGTCATCGGCAAATATAAATATTTTGCAGTGCTGGATAGTATTAGGAATATCATTAATATGTGAATTATAAAACAAAAGACCTAGGTTTGAGCCCTGAGAGATACCAGATGTTGCAATGGAAGTGTCAGACTGACATCCACCCAAAACAACTTTTTTGTTTGTAACAAATGTTTTCAATGTAACATTTGCACATAATAAATCATAAGGTACCAAGATATTAGTGCTAATATGATGCAATTATCATCAAAAATCAAATAGAAAAACGATTTCCATTGCAAGCAGATATTTGGTTGTGATTTGATTTTGTGCTCTAATAAATACGTTAAATGCGCATATTCCTTCAAGTTGCGGCTTTATAATCGCAGTTTAGTGTAATTGAATCCAAAGGAAGTACAGCAGCTCCACTTAACAAAGGCGTAAATTGTCATAACTGAAAAATAAAGAAATATTGCCCTTCATCTTATACAAGTGCTGACCCGGCAAACATTGTTTCGCCATACAAATCAACTTACCCCGCAGAGCGCATTGTACGAATTGTAATAATATTGACACGGGAGTGGGTCAGGGATTGGAAATAATACTCCGCTTATAGGAACGAGTCTTTATTTGCGTTCACTTTTCTGAACGTGCACTTCGCCGATCTGCCGCTGTTCCTCTTGTCGGCGGCGGTACTTTTAACGCGTCACAACGCACCGAACACTAAGTCTCTTCCATCTTATTCCTCCTGGAACCTTTACACTTCTCACTACTTCTTATTTTCTTCTTCTTGTTCCTTAAGCTTTCGAGTCAGAACTAGAACTGCCGTAGGCCACGTACGGCTTATATACCCCCGGATCCGTTCTATTTTCAAAATGATTCTCCCCTTCCATCTTTAAATTTAAATTGTACTAGAAATTTCTTTTATCTATTTTTATCCTGCTTAGACATTTTCCATACTCTTTTGCTCTGTTCGATTTGATCTTGTACTTACTAGAAATTTCCATTGACTTTACAAAACCTAAAAAAACTCCATACACTGGTAGGTGTATCGAACCCGGGTCTACAGCGTCTAAAATAAACACTTTTACGCTGAGCTACGAGTATTGCTGACGGAGCTGTTGAAATTAACAATTTCTTGAAGTTTGACAACGCTCGTCATGTACGTTGCTGCACGATATGAAATTTGACAACTCTCGTCATATACGTCGAAGCGTTGCTACGCTACAATATGTAATGAAATGTCATTGACTGAATTTTTTGTATTGCGAATATATTGGTATTTTTACGTGAAAAAATTTGGTTCTGTATGAGTAATCACCAACATATCATTTCTGAAACACGCTGAATCTAATACTGTAATATTATTCCGATAAGATCAGTAGATATCGCAGAATAATCGAAGTAAAAAACCTCCTCCATTTATTAATAAAGATTTATTTATCACAAAATATTTAAGTCGAAGCTGACGAAGTAATGAGTAAAGCTAATAGAATCAGAATTATTAATAGATAGTTTAAACAAAGTTCTGAGAGACCGCTCTTTCTCAATAACAGTGGGCTAGATTATGGGTACCACAACGGCGCCTATTTCTGCCGTGAATCTGTGAAAATACTGGACAAATGAGACTTGACAACTAATTTCCCAAGATGACGAGCGCAGTTGTAGTGCCGCTCAGAATTTTTGGGTTTTTCAAGAATCCTGAGTGGCACTACATTGTAATGGGCAGGGAATATCAATAACGGTCAGCTGAACGTCTCGTCCCTTATTTTCATAAAAAAAATCGAGTTGACTTTACCCAAACGACGACTCATGATAGATGAGTAGCCCATATTACATATTATGTACTTCCAAAAGTATTATAGAGACTATGGCGTATGAAACTAGCCGCTAAAAAATACGTGCTCTTTTACCTTACACAGCAAAACTGTCAATAAGATGTTCACTCAGTGTATGAGTATGTCTGTGTTGAAATAAGTTTCACAAAAACAATTCTGAAAATAAAATATTGAAGTACCTACATGTAAAATATTCTCATTAAAATAATAATATAATACCTACTTCATTTTTTTGAGTTTGTATTTTCTGAAACGCATGTCATTATGTTTGGGATCTTTAAGAACAACTTTCAATCTAACCATGATTCTATTTTGGATTTTCCAAACAATTGCAAATTTGTATTCAACATACAGTACAAAAGTGTTAATGTTTATATTTTTTAAATAAATACTTAAATTTCTAGCACGCTTATAATAAGCGCTTAACTTAAGATACGTGCTATAGGAATGGCACTTACAAACATCGTTTATTTAACTGAGTTATAGGTAACTGTTAAGGCCATCTCATACATACATATATACGAATGTGTTCATTCGTCAGTTTATTACGTCGCTGGTATTCGTATCGTAAAGCAAGTGGCAGTAGGTAAACCATATTCATGTGGTTTCTATCAGAGGGTTACGTTTCCGAAAGCACGCGATGAATGGCTCCCATTAGTTTCGGTTTGCTTCCATTACCTAACACTAAGATATGGTTCGAACCTGTCCTTAACCTTAACAGATGTAAAACCAGCTGTCTCAATACTATCATAATATATTGCTTATCAGCGACACAATGATATCTTTTAAATATAATTTTTTAAATCTCTATTAAAGAAAACTTTAAGTGACATCAACAAAGTACAATAATAAGTGGATGTTTATAATTATTTAATTGTTTAGTTATATTGCACTGTATTAAAGTCCCAAAATATATTAAAAGTACCCAAAGAAAACTGGAGTTGCATTTAAAATGTAAATGTAATTTGGTTTGTTACGCTTTCACAATACGACCAGGAACTCAACCGATTATGAACTTTCATTCACACATTTTCGATGGTACATTACAGAACACAGTCTACATTTGTCATAGTTTAAATGGAAGTGTCAAAGACTTCTCTTGCATCTATCTCTCGTACTTTAGGTTATTTATTATTCTGTGTAGTAATTTAGATAATATAATAATAATAATATTGACTCACTTTTATTTTTGACTTACTTTTATTATACAAATTATCTTGCCCCAAACTAGGCATTGCCTGTACTGTGGGTATAAGAAACGATATGTTTAATACAATATTCTTATTTAAACATCCATGACTCAGAAACAAACATCCATATTCATCATATAAATGATTGCACTTGCCGGGATTCGAACCCGGGACCTCTAGCTTAGTAGTCAGGGTCACTAACAGGGTCTTTACAATTTTAAAAGGTGTTGTGAAATATATTAGATATTCAGGTGTAAATAATTAAGTTATACAAGTGATAACTTATGATTCAAAGTGTTAATATTGTTTGATTTAT
>CATIXN010000023.1:15564217-15587261 GCA_949711725.1 Leptidea reali | reverse complement strand
GGAAATTGAGATAAACTATTTTTTACACTTTTCCACTTCCCGACCTCAGTTGTAATTTATTTTTCCTTTCATTTTTGTTATATTCCCTTCCTTTTCCAATGGGTTCTTCATCCTACTACTTTTTTCGTATCAAATTATCGACCCCAGTCTACAATACAAATTAAAAATATTTAAATTGAAACTAGCCCATCGCATTCGTCTAAAAAAAATAGAGGCAGCTTGAATGATTAGTGCTTGAATTATTTCATAATTGCTAATGTCAATGATATTTGTTACTTAGTAACGTAATATTGCTACAGATTAATACAGAGATAATATAAACAGTAACACGTTAATGAAATGACTAATGGCATTAATTAAGAGCAGAACAAAGCCAATTATTAGGGATCCAGTTTACACAATGGACTGATTACAGCTATTCCCACATGACACCGTGGACACAATCAGCCACTATAAATCAAACAATATTAACACTTTGAATTATAAGTTATCACTTGTGTAACTTAATTATTTACACCTGAATATCTAATATATTTCACAACACCTTTTAAAATCGTAAAGACGACCCATATGGCCGAATGGTTAATGACCCTGACTACTAAGCTAGAGGTCCCGGGTTCGAATCCCGGCAAGTGCAATCATTTATATGATGAATATAGATGTTCGTTTCCAACTCATAGATGTTTAAAAAGTATATTATATTAAATATATCGTTTCTTGTACCCATAGTACAGGCTATGCCTAGTTTGAGGCAAGATAATTCGTGTAAAAGTGAGTCAATATTATTATTATTATCTAAAATACTACACAGAATAATAAATAACTTCAAAAACAAGAGAAAGATAATGAATTGAAAATTATGAATTATGAAACTCCATTTTGCCTTGGGTACTTTTAATATATTTTTGGACTTTAATACAGTGCAGTATAAATATAGTGTAAACAATTTAATAATTATAAACATCCACTTGTACTTTGTTGATGTCACTTAAAGTTTTCTTTAATAGAGATTTAAGAAATTATATTTAAAAGATATCATTGTGTCGCTGATAAGCAATATATTATGATATTATTGAGACAGCTGGTTTTACATCTGTTAAGGTTTAGGACATGTTCGAACCATATCTTAGTGTTAGTTAATGGAAGCAAACCGAAACTAATGGGAGCCATTCATCGCGTGCTTTCGGAAACGTAACCCTCTGATAGGAACCACATGAATATGGTTTACCTACAGCCACTTGCTTTACGATACGAATACCCGCGACGTAATAAACTGACGAACGAACACATTCGTATATATGAGATGGCTTTAGCAGTTACCTGTAACTCAGTTAAATTAACGATGTTTGTAAGTGCTTTTCCAATACCATGTATTTTAAGTTAAGCGCTTATTATAAGCGTGCTAGAAATTTAAGTATTTATTTAAAAAATATAAACATTAACACTTTTGTACTGTATTTTGACTACAAATTTGCAATTGTTTGGAAAATCCAAAATAGAATCTGTACTTTCCCCGGGGCATAAAAAGAATAGTCCCATGGGTGTCGTAAGAGGAGACTAAGGGCTTTTTAGAAGTGAGAGAGTCACGCTGCCGTCTTTTGACGTCAGCACAATCGGGCCAGACTCGTCCGGGTTAATGACCACACTCGCACAGAATACCGGCGTGAAGTAGCGGCCTAGTGCCGATATGTTTCACATCGGTTATTGTCGAGGACCGGTGGCCATCCCCTTGCACAGATCCCCTCCGCTGAAATCGTAGTCTTGGGTGATTTCACCGGGCACAATGCCGAAAGGCTTGTATCACGTACCACAGACTAAGCAGGGCGATCTGTGCATAATTCATTGCTATGCAGACGACAGCACTGGTGATGCCGTATAGACGGGCCATTCAGGTCTCTCTCGGGAAATCGTCAACCAGTGCCAGCAGAAACTTGTGTCTTCTATCGAGTCCTCTCTTGAGAAGGTCGCGGAATGGGGTAAATTGAAATTGAAAATTGTTTACCATTAAAAAAAAACCCCATTTATCGTATCACCGCTCTTCGACAACACTTCCCTTAAAGCCTCGCCTAGTATCGGAATAGTGGGTCTCGAAATTTACAGCGATTGCGAATTTCATGGCCATCTGGAGGGCAAAGCCAAATTGGCTTCAAAGAAACTGGGCGTCATTAATAGAGCATGGCAATACTTCAA
Source organism: Leptidea reali (assembly GCA_949711725.1). NCBI lineage: Eukaryota > Metazoa > Arthropoda > Insecta > Lepidoptera > Pieridae > Leptidea > Leptidea reali. The sequence continues at coordinate 15,585,071 of CATIXN010000023.1, read as the reverse complement.
GCCGGCCCACATTCTAGCGCTGTACAAAGCGCAGGTCCGGCCACACATGGAGTATTGCTGTTATCTCTGGTCTGGCGCACCCCAGTATCAGCTCGATCCATTTGACCGCGTGCAACGCGGAGCAGCTCGAATTGTCGGGGACCCAGTGCTCTGTGAACGGCTGGATCGCTTGGCGTTGCGTAGAGACTTTGCTTCATTGTGTGTCTTCTACCGCATTTATCACGGGGAGCCTGCCGCCGAATTCCACCTTCGCACGACACGCCACAAGTTAGGATGTCATCCCCACCTTCTGGATGTGTGGCGGTCCTCCACAGTGCAGTTTTCAAGTAGCTTTCTTCCACGTACTACAAAGCTGTGGAATGAACTTTCTTGTGCGGTGTATCCGGGACGATACGACATGGGTACCTTCAAAAAAAGCGCGTACACCTTCCTTAAAGGCCGGCAACGCTCTTGTGATTCCTCTGGTGTTGCAAGATATTGTGGAACCGGTGACCACTAAACAACAAGTGACCCGTACGCTCGTTTGTCCTCCTATTCCATAAAAAAAAAGAATCATATGGTAAGATCGAATAATAATGGTTAGATCGAAAGTTGTTCTTAAAGATCCCAAATGTAATGACAACCGTTTTAGAAAATACACACTCAAAAGAATGAAATAGGTATTATACTATTTTAATGAAATTTATTTACATGAACTATGGTATTTTATTTAAAGAATTGTTTTTGTGAAACTTATATCAATACAATATTGATACGGAAATATATCCAAGGTGAATTTTCTTTTCTTGCCTCGTTTCGCTGACATACTCACATTGAGTGAACATCTTATCGACAGTTTTGCTGTGTAAGGTAAAAGAGCACGTATTTTTAACGGCTAGTTTCTTACGCCATAATCTCTATAATACTTTTGGAAGTACATATTATGTCATATGGGCACTGTACCAAGTCGTAATAGTTGTTTGCTGTTTAGGTAAAGTCAACTCGAATTTACTAAAAAGAGTGATCCGACAGATTAAAATCTTTCAGAACTTTGTTTAATCTATGTATCAATAGTTCTGATTCCATTATTTTTACTCATTACTTCGTCAGCATGGATTTAAATATTTCGTGATGAATAAATCGTTATAAATAAATGGAGAACCGGTTTTCTCCTTCGATTATTCTGCGATATCTACTGAACTGAACGAAATAATATTACAGTATTAAATGTAGCGTGTTTCAGAAAAGGTTTCAGAAATGATATGTCGTTGATTACTGAAACTGAGCCAAATTTTTTCACGTATAAATACCAATATATTAGCAATACAAAAAATTCAGTCAACGACATTTCATTACATATTATTATGACAATTCATACAATGCGCTCTGCGGGGTAGTTGATTTGTATGGCGATACAACGTTTGCCGGGTGAGCACTTGTATAAGATGAAAGGCAATATTTCTTTGTTTTTTAGTTATAACAATTTACGCCTTTGCTAAGTGGAGCTGCTGTACTTCCTTTGGATTCAATACTAAACTGCGATTACGATCTTGCAGGAAAATGCGCATATAACGTATTTATTAGAGCACAAAAAGCAAATCACATTCAAATATCTGCTTGCAATGGAAATCGTTTTTCCATTTGATTTTTGATGATAATTGCATCATATTAGCACTAATTTCTTGGTACCTTATGATTTATTATGATCAAATGTTACATTAAAAACATTTGTTGCAAACAAAAAAGTTGTTTTGGATGGATGGCAGTCTGACACTTCCATTGGAACATCTGGTGTCTCTCAGGGCTCAAACCTAGGTCCTTTGTTTTTTAATTCATGTATTAATGATATTCCTAATAGTATCGAGAACTGCAAAATATTTCTATTTACCAATGACTTGACTTGAAAAATATGCCAAACCATAGTTAATAGTTAATCAAAATGATTGTCATTAGTAAATGTATTGATTAGTAATGTTGTAGTAACAACATGACATTGATAACCTAAGGAAATGGTGTAAATATAATAAAATGTATCTTAATACTGAGTAATGCTACTGTATTACATTTTCAAGAAAAAATAAATATCAACGGACTTTCATTGGAAGCCCGACATTTATTCTTCGTTATATTGATAAGATTGAGAATAATATATTAACAACTACTGATAAAATCATATATTGAGGTATTACAATTGATAAAGAGTTACGGTTTGTTAGTCACATAGATAAAGTTTCCAATTATACACTTGTTAGATTATTAAGCTTATTAAGCTTTTATGTTACTATTTAATATTCATAAAGTAGTAAATAACACTGATACAAACTAACTCACTGATTTAATTAATTAAAAGTTTAAAGAGTAATGTTTTGACATCTTAAAACTAAAAAGTAGCTCATTTGTATTTTAAAGTCAATACAGCCAATAGGAGCTTGATACTGATTGGCTGTCCAAGCTGGGATTGCCAACCGAAGTCTACTAAGATTTCGTTGGTGCAGCGCAGTGGTGCTTAGTCACATTTGGCTCGTAGCTGCTGCACCGAAAGAACACGTCAGAGTTAAGTATTTATGATTATTATTCATTATTTTCTGTTCTGATATTATTATCCTTTCAAATAACTATTAATAATCTAATAGCGTCACCCCTTGTGAATGTTAAATGTGGCTAGTAAGTGTTATTTTAGTATTTTAACATAAGTACAATTTATTAAAGGTAACTTGTTGGATGTATGTTGTATAGTATACTGTATATTTTCAATTGTGATTTAAAAGATGAGCTTGGATTTTCTTATCGGTTCTTCTCCCCGTGTCAAAGCTCCTTTACGAACCGATGTAGATGACTAAATAAACTATTTATAAAAATGACGGTAATTTACTTGAAAATAAGGGTTATTAGATTTTCATATTCGCTTTACTTGTAATTTCTATACCCTATACTCTATTTCTCGTAGCCATTCTAACACACTACATACTAAGGTTTATGTTGCGATAAGGAAAGTAATTCAAGACGCCAGGTACTCTTTTCACACTATTTAATAGTCTTGTACGGAGCAAGTTCGAGTATTGTTGTCAAGTCTGCTCCCCATGCCAAAACAACCACATCAAAAGAATATAACATTTCAAAAAAAAATTTTACGATATATAACTTACTAGATGATGCCCACGACGTCGTCTGCGTGGACTCAATGAAGCAGAAAAAGTTCTTCAAGAATCCTGAGCGGTACTGCATTGTTATGGGCAGAGCATTACAATCATCAGCTGAATTTCCTGCTCGTGTCATACCTTATAGTCATAAAAAAATATTATGCCCAAATAAAATATGAAATGGTTTCTATTTAACTATTATAATAAACATATACAATGTTTATTAGAATATATTATTATTTAAATTTATGAATATTTATTCACATGGTTAAGGATGGTAGCTATCCTTAATATAATATATACAACTTTTCTCGTACAAAATCCTTTACTTAGTGAATAATATTTTAAAGTCCACCTGGTACTTGTGACTCGCTTGTATTCGTTCTGTTGAAATGTTTACATGAACTACATCCCGCGTATATTACATTGGCGACGGTGCTTGCTTCCATTTCATTCCAATTTCATTGCTTTTAGCTGAAAATCGACACGACATTGCCAACTCAATATTCAATAAAATCAAAATTTGGCTACAGAAAGTATTTCACATTTCTTTGAACTTCAATATACGCTTACAATATTTAGAATCACGAAGAGAGTAATTCTGTTAGTGTGCGGGCTGCAGCTGATCTGTTTACATGAAAATATTGATAAATAAATATATTATGATTTGATTTGATCATAAATATTTGATAAACTCAAACCCATAGTCTTAAAATATGTACAGGTGTTTTCACTCTTTACGATTATAAAAAAATATAATTAAGTTATTGAATTGATACTATTCATTTTTGTTATTTGGTTGTCATACTCCTGGTAGTCAAGCTCGTGAATGAACATTGTGTCTGACATCACAAACGCTACATTAAAGTTATAATATTCTTTATCATAATACCCTTACTTATTTACAAAAAGACTCATACATAACTGTACCTCTAAATATTTTATTAAAAAGATTAAATTGGAACTATGTAAGGCTGTGGCTGCTAAGTAAATACGCATTAAAAGATATTGTATATGAACTTTTCCGTGACAAATATTCTTTAAGGATCGAATTTGATTCTGATATTACATTATTTGAGATATTCATCTTAGGTCATATCTTTCGAGTATGAGAATAATTTTCCTTTACCCATTATCTTTGTGAGTCAGTAATGACCTCTTGAAGATTGTAACAAGAGATCCTCAGAGATAAATGATGACTTCAAAGTCTGTTGAAAACCATCAGTTGGCGATTTTATAGTGACCTGAAACGTAAGTTAGAATGAATGAAAATTATTCATGAACTTCAATATATTTTACTTATTATACTGTAAGTCTATTCTAATTTTTACTACTTTGAAACTAAATCAACTTAAGCGCCGTGCTCATCCAGTCGACATAGTAGTATCATAATACTATACGATACTTTATTGTAAAACAAACCAGCCATGCTTTCCTGTCATTCTTATTTATAGTCTGAATGATTTACAAGGAAGTTTTACATAAAGATTATGGAATTTTTTAATTTGTTTAATGCACTTTCTAACGCAGAATAGTGAATATCAGTGCTTTAAGCACTTCAAGTCAGCAGAATCGTATAGGATGTTGTTTTTTGTGCCCTGCACTTGGAGGCATTTCCTTCTTTAAGTAATAAAAATAACGGTCTTCCTGATGACTCTGCTTAGGTTATTAAAATTCAAATATTTTTATGCGAAACTTGAAATTACCTATTGAAAGCCAAAGTAATAAAACTATTGTTTTGTCATCAGTCCCTAATATTATGTGGTCCAATTTTCAAGTAGATACTTTATTATAAATCATAGCAATCAATTGATATTATACAATTTGTTACCTCTTGTAATAATCTGAAAAATTAAATGCATCTATTTTGCATATGGAGTTTTATAAAGTCTTTGGAACTTACAATAAAATTTTGTTTTGTCACATAAAAGATCACAAATCATTGTTCGCGCCAGTTAACTAATATTCATCTTCATAATCCTCGTTCATCTTCCCTCACTTTCCCGCAAGCGCACTATTATATATAACGACTTCATTCGCATTTGACTGAAAATACGTGAACCGTCGAACCGTTGACGCATCGTCGACTGGTGGATTGAACTGGTCCGTTCATTCAACGTCCATCGCCAATTAGTCTTCTCTCAGTCCTCATCCTCAACTAATCCTCGACTTGCATCCGCAACTAACAGTCCACAAAACCTGCAACTGCAGCTGGTGATCATTGCACCAGGGCAGTCAATCATAACAGGTTCGTCTCTAATTGGATGAAGAAAACATTCAAAGATTCTGTTACATTCCTCGATGTATAGATACATCAGCACGAACGCTTTATATTAGTTACAGAACTTTCCTTAAACAATTTGCAACTTAACCAACCTGAGATACTATAAATCTCCAATTGAAGTAGTTGGCTGACAAACTATTTGCATTAGTTAAAACTTTTTACTTCACTACGAGTCCTATAAAATGACATTACTTAGTCATAACGTGATGACCGACCTATTCTAATTAATGTAACATGGGATGAAATTAATCAAATAGGTTCAATATACAGGAGAAAGAGATTTCAATTTGTGAACTAGTGATCTGGATAATTAATGAAACTCGCCATATCACAGCTTTATTAGCTTTCCAACTAATTGGAAAGGTTTCCTTTTTAATGATAATGAAATTTAGCAATACCACGACTAGGAAACGGATAAGTTTTTGGCTGACTTTGTTTCCTGAAATAAATATAAAAGAAAATATTTTCTGTTCCATGACACTTTTGCACAATTGGTGCCAGTTACCACTTCGTTTGATAATATTCATTTATTCAGTAAAAACAATATTTTTTTAAAAGTGTTAATAATTTAAATTTAAATCTATCTAACACTGTCTCCTCTCTTATTTCTTTTGGTAACTTATTAAATTCAAAAACAGTCGCTCAGCCGAGTGAATACATTTGAATTTTTCTTAACAAATAATCTAGCCTCTAGTACGTAAATTTCGGTTACAGTCAGCATGTTTAAATTTAAAAATAGAGGTCTGCAGCTATCGAAGGGCCCTATACCAGCCACAGCTCTTACACATCTCTTTTGAGCTAGTAATATTTTGTTTATGTTTGTGGAGTTACCCCATAGCAAGATACCATACCTAATTATAGATGCTATATAGCCATGATAGGCAATGACTGCAGCTCCTTTTGATTTAGTCTTTCTGGTTCGCCTAAGAGCAAAGACAAATTTATGTATCCTTTTAATTAGTGATTCTATATAAGCCTTCCAGTCTAAATTTTTATCTATACTGATATCAAGAAATTTTATAGTTGGGACTTCTTCAATTGACTTACCTTGATAACTTATATTTTTAAACATATTATGATTTGTGTTCTTCTTACTAAATTGAATTATTTTGTTTTTTTCAATATTTACACTTAGTTTGTTTCTTTCCATCCAATTTACAATTGTTAAGATTTAATCTTTTACAATTTTGTCATTATTTATTGATGGGTTAAGGTTAGGTATTAGAAAAGAAAGAAACGTCGTCCTCAAAAAGTATGCATTTTCGTGATGTAAAATTTGGTTAATCATTTATATATAGAAGAAACAGCAAGGGCCCTAGAATGCTGCCCTGTGGTACACCTGAATTTGAATAAGTCCACTTGGATTTATAAACCACTACATTACAATTTTGTCCTGAGTTTGTTATATGAACACATTGTTTTCTATTTTTAATATAAGTTTGTAGCCAGTTCAAAGTAATTCCCCTTAAACCATATTGATAATATTTATTTAACAATATATTATGGTCAACATAGTCAAATGTTTTGGGCATGTCAAAAAATATGCCTGTAACTCTTTTCTTATTGTCAATATATTTTAAAATATGTTTCATTAAACAAAATGTTGCACTTGTAGTACATTTTCATTTTTGGAATGCGTATTGAGCCTCACATAAAACATTAAATTTTGTAAGAAACTGAACCAGTCTACTTTGCATTAATTTCTCATATAACTTGGATAGGATCGGAATTAGTGTGATCGGTCTATAGTTGCCTGCATCTGTTTTATCACCTATTTTGTTGACTGGACTTATTATTGAATATTTAAGTTTTTATAATTTAATACCAGTTTTAAAAAGCATTGCAAATATCATTGAAACCCATAATATGTTCGATCAACGAGTCGGAAACGTGTGTCAAGTGAGTGAAGCGAAAAATTAGCCGTAGCACGTAAATTGACACGCTGAAATACGGGTAGCTAACTGAATTTAAAGTGTGCTTACAGCACTGATTCGATATTGAATTATAAAAGGCGTTAAGGCTAAGGCACATTAAGGCGAAGCGAGACATTTCTATTTTATTGTTGTAAAGAAGATATTGTCCAAATGCTTTGAGTTATCTTGAGTGTTAATTCCGCTAATATATGTCTTCAAACAATTCGACACGTATTTCGCCTCTACACGAGGCGTCCTCAGGAGATGTTGACTCACCAAACTCTGGCACGAGACGGATTTAAATAAGCCGGAAACCGCTCTATTATACACTCGTTGCATGAGTGGGTGCGCTGTGATTGTTCCGGTGTTCTGACGTATTACCCCCGGAGATCCGTAGCAATGGTGAAGAGAACAAATTTGTTTGTTCATTCAACAATGTAAACATGTTATTTTTGTGTTTTATTATTATGAATTAAATGAGGAATTAGAAATTCCTCCTTTTGCACATGTATGTAAGATATTAAAGTTATTATTGTTTCCGAGTGAGTGACCGGTGTCAATTAAATTTTATTGATTATTTCTAAATTCGGCAATAATATGTTGTTTATGAAGATATTGCAAAAATATAGATAGAAGACACACCTAACATTCTTGTTTTATATATTTCTTTATGTAGTTTTTGTTACGTCTATCACACAAAACGGAACGTTCCTTTACTAATTATTTAAACAATGTCTGACCATGTAATAGGAACATCTATATGTTGATTTCAAATTATAAAAGTTATTGCCAACATGTGTGGCCTCGTAACGTTGAAATAGGCGATTAGTTGCATGTCTACGTTGCGACCTGCTGTGACGTCATATTATGCGTATATAAATTTAGCATTCATAATATGAAGCAGACTCTTAATAAAGAAAGCGTATTGTAAAGTTCAGGAATATATTGAAGACAAAAATGTGTGGATTTTGTGAAAACTGTAAAAGGGGGACAAATCTTTTCACTTTTTCTTCAAACTAGGCCTCAAGGTAATCTCTTGAAATGATGGCATCAAAACTGACTTTCATAAGTGTACAAATTGTGCCTAAATGAATAAACAAAATTCATTCACACTAAACAAGCCCGTTTATAAAATAGGTGTGATCATTCAGCAAATGTTTGTTTAATGTTGTGTATAAAGTTCCCAATAAATTAAATAAAAAAATATAAAATTACGCTTTTCGATCTCTTAGATATTCAGCTGTGGAGTAGTAGGTAGGTACGATATAGCCATTTTTAATAAAACTTTTAAATTTAATTATAGGTAATGGCTGAACAGTGGTTGGGACTTAATTATAAAAGTATATACATTTATTCTTAAAGCTATTTTGTATCTTATGAAGCCTAGATACTAGAATAAGTTGTAACTTGTTTGTAAGCAATCCCTTATTTCTAGCGTTATAATAATGAAATTCACTATAATACGAGCAAAAAGATGACGATTTTGTGAACGTATAATAAATTTTCATAAATGTTGACCAAACCTATTCACATGCTTTATCCTCCTCTTAAGTTTACACAAAGCATATTTTTTCAAGGAAATTTCGGGCAATAGCTCGATAAACTTTATATAAAAACAATATGTGTTTTTCAAGTTTTATCGCAATGTAAATCTAGGCTTAATAGAAACGGTAATAAATATTTTATTACGGCGTCCTTACTTACACTAAGTACACCATATTTTACGAATGTGAGCCCTTTCGCGGACGTAAAGTAAAATATACCCGAGGTAATCCTATCCATACATGATTTATGTAAAGGAAGGGTCACTAGAAAATTTCATAAACGTAACATTATCTTGAAATCTGATTTTTGTATTTGAAACTATTTTATCAAGATGGGGCGCGACAATGTCTCGGGAATAATATAATTTGAGATAATATCAATGTTGCCATTGTATACGCGTGACAAATAATATATGAAATCTCAGTTGCCCAATTATTTAACTGGCTGTTGTCTTAAAATCAATGTCTTCCTAAATAAAGTATTTTCACCAGTGGGAGGCTCCTTTGCACCGGATGCCGGCTATATTATGGCTACAACAACGGCGCCTATTTCCGTCGTGAAGCAGTTGTAATGTAAGCTTTACTGTATTTCGGTCTGAAGGGCGCCGTACCTAGTGAAATTAAATCAAATGAGACTTGATATCTTATGTCCCACGGAGACGAACGCAGTTGTAGTGACATCACATCACTGAATTTTTGGTTTTTAAATCATTCTGAGCGGCGCTCCATTGTAATGGGAAGGACGTATCAATTACCATCACCTGAATGTCCTGCTTATCTCTTCCCTTTTTTTCATAAAAAACCTGCTTGTACTAACGTCCCATTAACTAACTAAGCCATAGCGCATGGTACATAAAGATATCCTTATAGATCCTTTTGTTATTTCATGGTCATACTTTTTAGAGTGCTCGAGGAAGTGGATAAGAATTTAAGGCGGACAAAGCCACGGGGAGAAACAATTTTATTTTATTTAATTTTTGAGCACCGTAAATGGTTCAATAATTCTTTTAAACTCTATAACCATGGTAGACAAATAATAGTTCCGTATAAACCTATAATTCATTTTTATGATTGTTTACCTTCTGTGAAACTGAATAACACACAAATCAAATCACAGCTTACTTATACGATAACAAAAAATGAGAACAATGTCTCGCATGGGTTGAATTAATAAATTTTTGAGCTGAAAATAGATGTTATAGAAAATTGATGATTGTTTTAATCATATTATATTCTTATTTAAACTTGATTCTGATTAAAATCAATATATTAAAACGCAGGGTCACAAACCACTGACCATTTGTATTTATTTAAGTTTCATTTCTTTGAAAGTTATATGAGTAGTAAAAAAATACATGTGTGCATGTCACATGTGCTAGAAGTGAAATCTTCAAAAATTTTGGCCTCACGATAATGAGACGAATGTATAATTTCGGGAAGAGGATAATTGTAGGCTTAATAATTATCATAGTGATACAAGGGTTCATAATTATCTTACATTTTATTCGTATATAGATTATTCTGACTCAGAGCTTACATTTTCGATAAACGATACAAGAGGCAGGCATGGTAGCTAAAGTACGAAATAAATACTTTGAGTCTTAATACACTCAATATATCTTTGAAATACTGCTTCAATTACAGTTTTTGATCTTGTTGTTGATACAGTGCGACTGCTCACATTTTCAAATTAAATTTGGCATCCAAAAACTCAATCAACGGAATCACTGTATCCGATGCAAAAAATTTCACCAAAACTACCGCCGCTATCATACTAATGTTCTCCTAGTGTCTATGTAGTAAAACGTCGTGCGCATGACGTCAGAATATATTAAGGTATACTCGCGTCATACGTATGACAATGTCGTCTCCAACTATAATCACCTGGTACCAAAACACTGTATAATGCTTCCTATCTCATTTTCTCCCACGAAATCTTATGAATCTATGTGTGTGTCTAGCGATTGCCAATTTCGTGGCCATCTGTTCTCTACTCTTCTTACTGTCTCGCTTTTTCGTTTCATAGACTTTCAAATCACAACATTGCTAAAGAAGTTTTCACTTCAATAATATATTGAGTTGAAGTATTTGTATACAAGAGTCAAAGATCATAAAGTAGAAAACAATATCGAACAAGTATTTCCTAGAAATATATCTAGTTAACGCGACAACGAAGTTGGCAAAACGTAGCTCTTCGCTATTACACAATGTCTTGGCTGACTTGTGTTTGCGGTCTACAACAAGTGACAAGAAATAAAAGTTAATGTCTGTTCGAATGAAATAATACAAGTACGATTTAAGTACGATTTTAAGTGAGAAAAAGTATGAGTAAACCGTTTAGGTATTAACAAGCAAAATATTAATTGCTGAACATTAATGTATTGAAACCTTGAACATGTATTCGTTTACAATCTTTCTATAATCACATATAGTTTCTCATCCCGTAATATTTCATAATATGTTTGACCGGAGCAAGAAATTAATTAGATCTTATAGCACGCTCCGTGCGGGTCCGTACACTTAGCTAAATTACTATAAGCGAGAATGTGTTATAAAATACCCGTCTACTTTAAAGTTCAAATTAAAAATAAGCTGCGCTAGTTAAAATTGAGTTTAAAAAGATAAATGTAATATGAAATAAACACATAGCTTTAAGTGCGGGTACATTTAATATTCAGCTACATAATAAAGTAAAAACAAGTTATGTATATTTATATTGTAAGTACTTATCTTATCTCAGCCAGACACATAAATCTGCGCCTCTCTTCTCGTTCTCAGGTTGTTGCTTCATCTACAGGATCTACTTTACAGTTGATAACCTGCTCAACCCCAATATTTGCATATTATGAAATTGACTTGAGATGTCGCCCTTGTAAATATAAACAATTTGTTATGTTTTAAGGTGATAACCCTCCCTTCTAGGATTAATATACAAATTAAATTTCGAAAACAAAATTTTATGAACGATGCGGGGCTCGAACCCACGACGAGCCGGGCTAAGATGTGCGACCACGAGTAAATTATCTCTACGCATTTTCTCGACATGGTTGCTTAATTACTTCGTCTCGTTACGTCAAAAGTAGAGATAAAAGTAATTTTGACATAGCTGTAGTATTTTTCTCTACGAACCCTAACATGACGGCGTTTATTTCTCATATTTTATCGAATTTTGACAATTAAAGTTGAGTGATTTGTCGTCCTAGAATCTTGTGGACGAGATTGTTTGTCGAGGATATTTCCAAGTAGCTAATTGAGAGGAAAACTCATTTTAAAATTAATTATTAAAAATAGTAATTCAATTCAATTATCAAGAAGAGTGAAGAGTGATTTCAATTCAATGAAATAATAAATAATATAAAAAAGAAGGAGTACTAAGATTTCCTTATCATAACAATATTTTATCCGTATACGAAGAGAGGCGCGTAAAATTCAACGTAAACGAATAATATGCTTGTATTTTAAGCGATGAAGATAACCAGTCTTTGCCCTTTATTGTAGTGGAGAAACATGCCGAAGAATAGGGAGGAGCCTAAGATCTTCAGTGGCCGACCTAATTTTAATCTTTGATAAATTGATTAACTCACTGAACAGAAATTACAAAAATATAAGAAAATGGATTCTAGTATTTTTAATAATCTTAATAATAATAATTATAATTGTGGTGCATTCAAACTCATGTCTCTTCCTATTTATTAAACACAAACTAGTAACAGTTAATAAATCACAATATGTGATTTAAAGTATTCCTCAAAAAGCAGTATGCCCATATCAATATTATATATATAACCAACACACAGGGGCAACAAGGCAGGGTTATTATTAAGAAAAGCCAATATGCTGAAAAATATGATCTCAATGTACACTCGAGCAGCTTGTTTATAAGTAACTAAAGGCCATAATATTTAGTTGCATCCTCTAATGGACTTTAAAGGCTCGAATCAATTATTTTCTTTTATTCATAATACATTCCTTGAAATCACATAAAATCAAATATTTGAAAAACATTTTAGATTCTAAAGGCACAAAACTGACTAGCTCTGAGGTGAGTTTTATTTAGCCAACTTCTATTCGTTATCCGATGTCGATAACTTTTGTCTCTCGCGTCGCGACATATGTCACGTTGCGCATTTTAGCCCGGATGGATTGAACAAAGTATACAAGATTTTATGACGATACGTCACTCGAACGGTTATCTCAGGTTAGACAGCATGGCACGGAACGCCCTTGGTTGTCAGTTCGAGCCCCGCATCCTTCATAAAATTTTGTTTTTCAAATTTTATTTGTATATTAATCCTAGATGTAAGCCGCATTAATATGTTTACATAAAAACTTCAAATAAACAATAAATTTTGGGATTTCCCCGTACTAAGAACTGAAACTCAAATATATATTTTTTCTAAACTGAATAGTTTGCGCGAGAGACATTTCCAAAGTGGTAATAGTGTGCCCCCCTTCCCCTTGTAACTTCTAAAATAAGAGAACGATAAAATTAAAAAAATATATATGATGTACATTACCTTGCAAATTGCACCGAAAATACTATACGGTTTGAACGAGATATAGTTAGTAGTTTTTTTCAATACGTCATATATCGTTACAACGAACTACAACAACTTTTATATTATTTTACTTGCTGCTACGGAACCCTTCATGGGCGTGTCCGACTCCTATATACTGTGAAAAGTTCTAAACCGATCGAAATAATAAGATAAGAAGAAATAAGTTACAGCGTTTTACGTTTAGTATGTGATATGTTGGTGATTTTATTGTTGACTCAAAAATATCTTTATGCACCAGATGCCGGCTAGATTATGGGTACTACAACGGCGCCTATTTCTGCCGTGAAGCAGTAATGTGTAAGCATTACTGTGTTACGGTCTGAACGACGCCGTTGCTGTTGAAATTACTGGGCACATGAGACTTGACATCTTTTGACTTGACATTCTGAGCGCAGAATTTTGGTTTTTTTAAAATTCTTGTGCAGCACTGCATTGTAATGGGCAGGGCATATAAATTACTATCAGCTGAACGTCCTGCTCATCTCGTCCCTTATTTTCATAAAACAAGAGTCAGTGATATTTCATTACATATGCCAATTCATACAAAGAGCAGGCGTGAAGTACTGATTTTGTATGGCAAAACAACGCTTGGCGAGTCAGGACTTGTTTGAAATAAATAATTTCTATACATATAACATTCTTACTTCAACATCAATCTTCTTAATGAAAAGCGAGGATAGAAAGTTCGTTAATTACGCCTTCAAAATTTACATTTCAATTAATAATTTATCTTAATTTGTTCATAATAAATCTATCTGATTGTTAAGGAAATCAATCAACAGAATCTTTTTCTGCAATAAGTAAAGCGTTTCATTATTCGTTTATTCAAAGACTCCGTTCAATCTTATTAGCAATTAATGAATTTTAAGCAAAAAATTAATTTATACTAATTACTTTAAATGTAATGGGTGACTTCAGATATTTGTTAGTATATAATGCCGTGATATTACAATTTCACCAGTTATATTATAATTTTCTGGTAGATTGTCAATCGACTTCATTTCGTACCATTGAATGGCCTAATTTTAGTGATATTGTAATGTCACGGGTACATTATAGGGATATTATAATAAATCCAGGTATATTACAAATGATGTTATCAGTATAACGAACCAACCGCTGGTCACTTAGGTATTTTTAAAACATATCGTCGCATTGCTCTTAGATACTTTTGGCCAGGTATGTACCGGGATGTGGCACGTTATGTAGGTACATATCCAACTTGTTTACAGTATAAAGCCCCAAACCACGCTACGCTCGTAGAAATGGGTCGGCCTAAGCAATACTCTCGACCATATCAGATGATATCCATCGATTTAATGGGTCCTCTTCCAGTGACTCGTAAACAAAATTCTTATATTTTAGTTGTTGTTTTTCCAAATATTGCCACATATTTGCATTAAAAAAAGCTACTTCAGAAATAATAATTAAAATTTTAGAAGAACATATATTTCTCGTTCACGGCGTCTGTCAGACCGTATTTTTGGACAACGGTCCTCAGTTCGTTAGTATTGCTATTAACAATCTTTTTAAGAAATATTATGTCCCTAACGTATTTTATACACCTAAATATACCACCCAAGTAAATACAGTGGAAAGGTATAACAAAACAATTATAACATGTCTTTCTTCTTTCGTTGACAAGGATCATCGTTCTTGGGATACGTTTATTCCAGCTGTTCAATTTGCCATTAACAACTCAGTTAATGAGGCTACAGGATTTACACCGTCATTACTTGTTTTCGGCCGGGAAGTAATTATTTGTGGTTCCCACTACCTAGACAACGATTTAGGAGATGAAATTTTGTTTATGCCCAGGGACGTGTATGCTGAAAACCGTGGTTGCATGAGCACTATTTTTGATGAAGTGCAAAAGTCATTATACCATGCCCACGCAAAAAACACAGCTAATTATAACCTGAGGAGAAAGTCATACGAATTTAATGTAGGGGATATTGTATATAAAAAAATGTACGTATTGTCCGATAAGGACAAAATTTTTAGTAAAAAATTGGCTCCCAAATATACTAAGTGCCGAGTTATTACTAAACGCTCGCCACTTGTTTATGAATTAGAAGACATGTCGGGCAATAACTTGGGCACTTGGCACATAAAAGATTTAAAAATATTTAATAAGCATTAATTGTTGTAATATTAAGTACAATATAACATATTATATAGAACGCAGTTTCGCTACCTCTTCCACGAAAATTTACAATCTAAACATTTCTAGCAAAAAGTCATTAGTCATAAAGTTTTTGGAATATGATTTTCTTTATAAAAGGATACGTCTCATTACGCCGTAGTTCTGAGATGTCAGTATAAGAGGTACGTATGAATGGATTTAAGAAAGGTTGAATGAAAGGTAATTGCAAGAAATTGAGACTAATAATTAAAGCGGATTTTATTTTTAAATAAAATCCTTATGTGGGACGGGGGGTAATGTAACGATGCGTTATGCATTATATATATATTATCGTTTTTTATTAATTAGTTATATTTTATTAGCATAAGAATTGTGATTTGAAAAATGTTATACATCCTTCCTATCTCAAATAGCAACACACCTTAAGTGTCATTGATTACCGGTAGGCGCAAGCGATAGGTGCAGCGACGGAGACACCACAGATTATTTTAATCAAAACGAGCGTGTAACTGAAGTTGTCCGAACGGCCCCGCCCGGGTCACCTTGAGCCGGCAGTCGTGTTCGAATCGTTCTAGATGAGAGTCACGGCATTGCTATACTAAACTAATTCTTTCTTTTTTAAATTAGTGTGTGTTTTCTCCCGTTTTAGGGTAAGTTTTGAATGGCACATATAATTAATAGGTATTGATCATTTTATCATAATTCATAGCTAGCTTCTTTTATTTCAGCCTTTTAGTTTTCATTTTATGTACGTAATTATAGTAGTCTTCATTTATTCATTATGTTTAATTCAGCTTTGCTTATGCACTTTTGAAATAGATTAGTATTAATGTAATTTAAAGTAATTTGTCTACTCATTGCAACAGCTCGATTTTATTGCATCATCTTTTTACAAGACAACTTTCAAAAAGGATAACATTTTCTATTAGTTTGTATTTTAACATAATATTGTTTCTATTACCCTTTTCTATTAGCCTTCAGTTTTTATTTTATTGTAAATTCCGTTCTGGTTGTACCTACACTAACGGCAACTCTTCTATGTGCTAATATTGAACCTGTTCGTGTTGCCGACGTTGGTACCCCAGAACGGAAATGAAAGACCACGTGTTTAGTTCCGCTGCTCTTAATTTCCAGGAGCAAAATATGCAGCAAAATATGCAGTAATATATGAAGTAAAGCTCAAGCGCTCAAGTTACGGCAACTTCATCCCGATAGAAGCAGCTGGAACGCGGCTTCGGTAGCTGACCACGTGTGGCGTCCACTGCGTGACCCCTTTCTCCGACCCGGGCCATCTCAACATTTTCGGCCATACGCACAGGGGAGTACTCATAAGCCAAGAGTAAAAGCAGATATTAAGGCCCTACTCACGACCATAAAAATTTGTGTGCCACAAGCCAGCCGCGAAAAAAATTTGACAGTAAATTGCTCGGTAAGCGAATCTGGTTTTATTTACCTGTAACCAAGTAAAGCCGCTTACCGGCACGCTGCCGCCATTTTGGCGTATTAGCCGCTGGACGGTACAGAGTCACGTACATAAACGCTGTTATATTAAAGGATATTGCAAAATAATTTCAGAGGAATTATTTCCATAGCTTTTATGGGAAAATTACCAAAAATTACCCAAAGAGTTGCTTTATCAATATCTTTAGAAATTATTCTTGGAGTTGACTTAAATAGCCCTTGCTGATTATCTTTGATGTTCAATATTCGTAACCAAGTGTCTATAATTATACCATCCATATAGCAAACTCCCGCCATTTTACCCACGTTCATTGCGGCATGAAACAAGCACTTAGTTCGAAACATTCGGCTCATCCGTTTCTTACATAAACGTGAAAACACGCATAGAAAAAGGCAGTTACTATAAAACTTTGTATACATAGTTTACATTTATAGTTTCAAAAACATAGTTTCTTTATAATATGTATAGATATTGTCACGAGAGTGGGTCAGGGATTGGAAATTAATACATAGCTTAAACGAACGAGCCTTTATTTGTGTTCACTTCCACGAACTTGTATTTCGCCGGTCTGCCGCTGTTCTTCTTCAGATGGCGGTGCCTTTAGCAGACCATACCGCACCGAAAACTCATTCTCTTCTATCTTCTCCTCACTAAATCACTTTTCATACTTATCACTACTTCTTCTTCTCTTCCTTCTTTTCTTCTTCACTTTCGAGTCTGAACTAGAACTGCTGTTGGCCAGGCTTACTGCGGCTTTTATACCTCCAGGTCTGTACTATTTTCAAAATGATTCCCTTCCATCTTTAAATACACTAGTAAGTGTAAGTGTGTGTAGTAAACACTTTTCCGCTGAGCTACGAGTATTATTCAAGTATTAGTTCAACATTCAACGCTGGTCAGGAAGCTATACCACTATGGCATAAAAGGAACTGCGCTTGATCTTCCGACTTCATTAAATATGACCAATAGAATTCAGAGGGTCGACGTGAATGGCAGAAGATCTCCTGGGACTCCTCTCAGTATGGGGGTGCCACAAGGGTCTATTCTTGGACCGTTCCTCTTCCTTATCTATGTAAATGATCTTCCTAATCTTATAGCGAAAAAACATAAGGTAGTATTGTTTGCGGATGACACTTCACTGATTTTCAAAGTGAAAAGAAACCAAGCTATGTATGACGAAGTGAACGATATTTTATCTGACATCGTGTACTGGTTTAGCGCTAATAACCTATTGTTAAATAGCAAGAAAACTAAATACATTAAATTTACCGTACCAAATGTCAAGAATGTAAATGCAAATGTTTTGTTAAACGGAGAGGTGATAGAACCGGTGGAATCTGCTATATTTCTTGGCATAACTCTAGATTCCAATTTCAATGGGGCCCCCATATTGAAGGATTGGCGAACAGACTCAGTTCTGCAGCATACGCGGTGAAAAAGATTAGACAATTAACTGACAGAGTTACTTTAGTTATTTCCATAGTATTATGTCCTATGGTATATCGCTATGGGGCAACGCTGCCGATATTAATACAATATTTGTGCTGCAGAAGAGGGCTATTCGCGCTATTTATAACCTAGGTCCTAGAGAATCATTGAGAGCAAAATTCAAAGAAATTAACATATTGACTGTTTCTTCTCAATATATTCTTGATAATGTAATGTATGTTCATAGGCACATAAGTGAATTTGCCAGAAACTGTAACCATAATGTTTATCACCAGGAACAGACATAAACTGATGATGCCTACTACTCGGCTAAGTCGAGTAAGTAAGTCTTTTGTGGGGTGATGTATATGCTTTTACACCAAGATCCCAGAAAATGTTCAAAACAAAAGTATTACGTTATTCAAAAGAATTGTTAAAAAACGTTTGTGTGGTAAAGGTTACTATAACATAAATGACTTTCTTAATGATACCACAGATTGGGAATGGAGCGACCGCCCTCAGGCTATTAAATAATAAGTTTAATTGTACAATGTTACTTTGTAAATGTTACTTTAATTGTAAAACATATTTTTGATGGAAAAAAAAAACCCGCTGAGTTTGTTGCGCCCATTCTTCTCAGGCCTGAGGCATTCATTTTGGAATGGGTGGTAGATTTTTTGACTTTCAATAAGTGATTTCACATCCTATTTTGAATAAAAATATTTGAATTTGAATTTTTGAAGGAGCTGTCGAAATTATCAATGCCTTGAAGTTTGACAACTCTCGCCATGTACGTCGAAGCGTTGCTACGCGACATTAAGATACATAAAAATCGATGCATTGTGTTTGTTACCTGTGGCCTCCAAAGCGGTTGGACCTAATGCAGATGAAAGTTTTAGGCTCGATCGGATATATAATTAAACGTACACTGGTGTACTTTAGAAGTAAAACTTCTTTATATTCGTTGTGATTTGAAACTCGATGAAACGAAAAAGCGAGACGACAGAGGCGCCGTTGCCAGCAATAATTTATAATACTTTTTATTTTGGCTGCCACACCAAAATAATATTTCAACAATATGGATATCCTATCCGAGATTCTCGAGGATGCAGGTAACGAATTTGGGATGATTTTTGAAATCCAAGATGGCCGCCGCCCATAATTATGAATTCAACAATATTGATATGATCATCATTAAGAGATCATAAAACTTTAATAATAGGCACCTAACTACTCTCGTAAACGAAGTGATGGGCAGAAGGTAGCGATATATAATTTTTATCTTGAAATTTTTTCATGAGAAAAAGTGGCGAGACACGCAATTGTACTCACGATTCTTGAAAATCAAGCAATTGCACTCATCACTGAGACATTCACTAGCTGTAGCATCCTTTAAACTTAAACATAATAATGTTTGCGGCAGAAAAAGGCTCCGTGATAGCCGGCATACTGTGTAACTTATGACATGGGTCATCCTGCCACTACAAGCAGCGCCCGTTCACTAGTTAATGCATGGAGCAGCCATCACCTCCCTCGACCATATCATAACAATAGTTTTTAAAAATTAATTAGAAATATAGTATTATGGTTTATATTTATGTTTTCTTCGATCACAACTTATTGGAAATAAAACAGATTCAACCGCCTTTGTATCAAATCTTGAATGTTTTGAATGGTTCAAGCCCATCGCGTGCAGGGTTGCATGAGCTACTTCTGCTGGCATCATACACCTCGGCGTTATGAGTGTGAGCTAAAACAATTATATCATATTAAGACCTGAAGATATATTGAATAATACAACTGTAAATACTACATGAAGGCATTAAAGGTATCTTCTCAAAATTTATTCTTATAGAATTCTCTTCGATGTCTTTCAAGTACTATCGAGTATCGCTTCGGAAACAAAAGGTGGTCTCGGAGAGAAGAAGCGGCGCAAGGACCTCTCCCAACATTATTTTTTGCGCTCTTTTAAATAAAATATACAATTAAACTGTACTGTCATTTTTTTGCTATAAAATAATCATAATCACTAGATAATGATTATTGGACTAACAAGGCTGACCGATTACTTAGATATTTAGCTGTGGAGTAGAAGTATTTACGATAGAGTCATTTTTTAATATTTTTTTTAAATTAAAACATTTTTTTTATAGTTAATACCTGAACAGTGTTTGGGGCTTTATTATAAATGTGTATACATTAACCCTTAAAGCTATTACGTATATTATGAAACCTTTTAGAATTAGTTACGAGCTAACCCTTATTTTTAGTGTTATAATAATAAAATCACCATTAAGAGCAAAATGTGTGGATGTTTACCTTACCTACACGTACCTATCTTTTCAAATAGTGAAATTTCAGATGGATGCCTTCTGGTTTCCTTCACAATGTACATGAAA
>CATIXN010000023.1:15532786-15563717 GCA_949711725.1 Leptidea reali | reverse complement strand
CTTTGATGAACGCGAGTATTACACATTTAAATAAAACACTTTTTTAAGGATTATAACACCTGTAATTGTTTTTAATATAAGCTCAATTGTATTAAGTTTAATATAATAAAATGAGTATCAAGGAATAAACCTTTAGCTTAATCTTGTTTCTATTTTTATTTTTTTATTTTATTTTATTTTATTTTATTAGGGTTGACAACAGCTTAATACAAAATAATCACTTATAGTTAAATACAAAAACATAGCCAATTATAGTCTACCACAGTTTACCTAATGGAAGGAACAGCAGTGTTTACAATAATAAAGAAAAAAATGAAAAATGAATAACACACGATCAGAGAAATTAAAAAAAAAAAGTATTTAAAGAAGTGCCTGCGTTGGCTGCATTATGCAACCAACGCAGGCACTATGTATAAGTCTGAAAAATGAATATAAATAAGAGAAAAACATGATACATACACAGATTTACAGATTTAATAGTACAATTCATACATTTAATAGTTTAATCTATTAATATATATTATGGTGTGGTTTTTAAAGGTCAACCTAGAACCGTAGAATGGATTTATGTCTTTGAAGGATTTATTATATACATTTGTGCAACGAGTGAGAACACTGTTCTGGCCATAATTAGTACGACGAGTAGGAACTTGAAAAGTAGAAATGTCACGGGTGCGCAACGACGGAACGCGTAGGCATATTCCTGCCAGAAGAGAGGGACAGTTGAGACGACCGCTCAGCACATCATGTAAGAACATTATGTCCGAGACAGTACGCCTTTCCTGCAATGTCAGCAGATTGTATATGCGACAATTGTCTTTGTAGTTGGATGCAACTTTCCGGAATTTATAGTTTAAGTGTGTTAAAAACTTTTTCTGAATTCCTTCCAACCTATTAATATATATGGCGTAAAATGGGTTCCATATCACGGAGGCATACTCTAAAATTGATCTAACGTATGCGTAATAAACTATTTTTAGGGAAAGTGGATTTTCAAAATGATGACAAGTACGCATTACGAAGCCCAAATTACGATAAGCGCGATTTATTATGAAATCTATGTGATTTGACATATTCATTTTGGAACCCAGGAAGACACCAAGATCTCTAACAACATTAACCCTTTGTATTAACTCTCCATTAAAACTGTAAGAGAAAATTATTGGTGTAGGTTTGCGCGAAAAACTAATGACCTGGCATTTTTTGAGGCTGACTGTGATATTATTATTATTATTATAGTAGGTGTATAAGTTATTGAGGTCATGTTGTAATAATTCACAATCATCCTCAGAGTGCACCTTAATGAAGACTTTTTTGTCATCAGCATACAATAAATAATCAGAGTTAACGATGCTTGCTCCTATATCGTAAATATAGGCGTTCCAAAACAGGGGCCCTAGCAAACTGCCCTGCGGCACTCCCGATGGAATAGATGTATAGTCTGACCTAAATCCTCCCAGAACAACAGCTTGACAACGGTTAGACAGGTAGGATTTTACCCACCTTAAGAGGTCACCGTGTATACCTAATAAATGCAACTTAGAGAGCAGAATGTCATGGTCCACACGATCGAAAGCTTTTTCGAAGTCCGTGTAGACCACGTCTACCTGCCCACCCATTTCCATATTCATCAATAAAAATTCACTTAAATAAGCTAAATTAGTAATTGCAGAACGATTTGTCAAGAAACCATGTTGTGCGTAAGAAATGCCGTTAGCTATTGTAGAATAAGTGCTGGTAAAAACGACTTTTTCAAAAACCTTCCCTAAAGTGTTCAATTTAGAAATTGGGCGATAGTTTTCAATATTTCTTTTTTGGCCCCCCTTATGAATTGGTACAATTAACGCTTTTTTCCAAATCAATGGGAAAGTACATTTTTTCAAAGAGCGGCGAAATAGAATTGTGATAGGTATTGCAAGACTATCGGCACACGATGAAATAAATATGGGAGGTATGCCATCACAACCAGCGCCTTTACATTTATCTAACGATTTTAATATTGAAGCTATGTGGCCTACCGTTATATCAACGTTAGCAATAACTTCATCAGAAACGTGTAGATTAGATTTGTATTGGTCAATACGAGATATAGGTGCAGAAGGGTTGGAGAAGGCACTCTCAAAAAATTTACTAAATGCATTGCATATGCTAACACCATCATAATATGTTTCGGAGTTGAGAGTGAAGTTGTTTGGATAAGATGATCCACCCCGTTTTGACTTCACATAACGCCAAAAGAGTTTTGGAGAAGACCGAATTAGTTTTTCAGTGTTACTAGTAAAGCTTCTATAACATTCTTTTAAAACTTTATTATGTCTATTTCTCAAAAATAAAAACTCATCTCTGTCCCTAAGGTTGTGATATTTTTTCCATCTACTATGAATACGATTTTTTTCTTTAATGATTTTTATCAATGCGGGACTATACCACACGGGGAATTTATTATAATTTCAAGAAGTCTTAGGTATAAACATTTCGAAACATTCATATATTTTTTCATAAAAGACATTAAGAGTTGAATCTACAGAGGTGCCATTTAAGACATTGTACCAATCTATTGATTTTAAGTGATTATTAATTAAACCGTAATTGCAATTATAAAATTTATATCTTGGTTGAAGCTTTTCTTTGAAAGGTCTCATTTGTAAGTCTGTAACTATAACATTCAAAGGTGGATGAAAGGGATCAATTCTAGTTAAAGGCGATGCACTAGATGATACATGTAGAAAGAGATTTGAAAAGCACAAGTCTAATATATTATTAGAGACATTGGGTATAGAATTAAACTGAGTTAAGCCACAACACGTAAATTCATCAACTAAGCATAGTGCAAATTCTTGTAACTCCGTGCTACCAACATGTATCAATGAATAACCTTCACCATGCCAACGTAGACAAGGTAGGTTAAAATCCCCTATTATAATGTATTTATCAGTTTCATATTTTTCAAAGTATTCTAGAAAGCTATTTTTAAAATTTATCAAACGCAGTGATTTATTGTGGTCTTCTGGATAATATATGAAGTAATAATATGTAAGTCAGCCATAGAATTAGTTACACGCATTGGTATAGTGATACAAAGCATTTCACTACACTCGCATTGCCATTCGATACTCTGGATAGGGCATATAGAACGGCGCACGCACACCAACACCCCGCCGCCTGTAGTTTTGTCACTAGATAGACCATTACGATCATACCGGAATAACTCGTATCTATCATCACATAGTTCGCTATTTAATTGTCACTTCCCAGCCAGGTCTCGGTTATTACAATTAAGTCAAAGTCATTTGCCAATATATTGTTATAAAAATCTACACATTTTGTTCGGAAGCCGCGGACATTTTGATAAAATATAGTTAGGCACTTTTTATCATTATCCATTACTAAATAAAAAACAACAAGAGAATGCTTACCACACTCGTACTGTTATATATGATTTTAACATGGTGACGTCTTGTTCTACTAGCTTGGCATTGGTGGTAATAACCCCCACGCGATTACTGAGGTCCTTTTGTTCGTTTGAGTGAAATTCCATTGATTCTTTTATTGAATGCAATTCCGTAGTAAGTTGGTTCTGTATGCCGTTTATATGTCTTATCTCAGACTTAACACTTTCTAATTCCTTCCTTAAAACTGTATTTATATTGTGTTGTATTGAAGAAACTTTATCCTCCATTTCAGTCTTCCACTCAGTTAATTTAACCATAATGTCATTTGAAAATTTTTCAAACAAAGGAGTTAAGTCGTCCTCTCTCGTTTTCCTTTTACGTCTTGTAATGTTAATGCAATCAACATCATCTTGCTGGCGGGAGAGGTATAAATCCGATGTAGAAGCACTTTTTTCTTGCATAATTGAAAGATATAAAAACGCACACGTAAGTAGTTATAGCCGCGCAGTACACACAGTTCAGTGATCACTCACTCAGCACTCGATTTGATAGTTCGCGAACAAAGTAAGCGGTGTAAGACAAGGACAAAAGTACGTAAAAGAATGGGATGGTTTATAATGAATTAATGTTCAGTTCAACCAAACTTTAACTCAATTACTATTACGTTTAAAAGCACAGTTTTATATGGCGAACTATTGAAATTTATTGCAATTTTTAGTATGAAATGTTAACACGTCTGCTCCCGACCGATAGCCGACGCTAAACGCTGTTTTACGAATTTCTAGTTACTAGTTCCTTCTTCAGTTAGAGAAAGTATGGTGCAGTTATACAGTTATGGAAAGGAAAATATATTTTTTATTCAAATAAATTTTTCTATCGAACGTCTTCAAACTGACACTTATCTGCTTTTTTTATGTGTAGTTCATTTTTTTATGACAATAAGGGACGGGATAAGCAAGACGTTCAGCTGATGGTAATTGAAACGCTCTGCCCATAACAAAGCAGTGCCGCTCAGGATTCTTAAAAAATCAACATAATATATCAATAGACAAAAAAACTCAATATATATGACATAAGATGTTAAGTCTCGTTTGCCCAGTTATTTCACTACCTACAGCGCCCATTAGACCGAAACACAATAATGCTTACACATTACTGCTTCACGGCAGAAAATGGCGCCAGTGTGCTACCCATAATCTAGCTGGCATCCTGTGCAAATGAGACCACTGGTAAAATATTCGGACAACAAACGGATCAGGAATCATATGTAAGATTTCTTTTATGATAGGCAAAGGTATTTTATATATCTAATATAATATTATCTTCTTGTGTTATTTTATATATCTGTTATAATAATACGGGTAAAACACGTAAATAAAACGCTACATGAGCGCTGGCATGGCTGAGGGAGGCTAAAATCTGTAAATTGTAAAAGTATAATGGAACGTAAAAATAGTTTAGGACGACTAGACGGCTTCATCAATAACTTATTTTTAGACTAGAAAGGCTAGAATCTAGACTTGTAAAGCTACCTAAAAAAATAATTTTTGATGATTTTTCGTTTATTTCCTATATGAAGACTCCGAAAGCCGCGCCTAGTATCGGAATACTGGGTCTTGAAATCTCGAGCGATTGCCAATTCCGTGGCCATCTGGAGGGCAAAGCCAAATTGGCTTCGAAGAAGCTGGACGTCATCAATAGAGTTGGATGACACCAACTCCAAAAATTACAATAATCGTAACTAGAATTAGATTAATTAATTAAATTGTTTAAAAATACGCAATTATATTTATACTTTTTAGTGCATATTATATCTATAGTTTCGGAATATTATATGTTTTTGATGTCGGTTGTGTTTTGTTATTTTTTTTTAATTTTTAGTGAATTTGAACTAACTAACAATTTGTCTAAATAAGTGTAGATATACTTAATTTTTCAATGCAGCAATGTACGTAAGTGCTTTGCAATTTGAATACAGTCAGAAATTCTGCCACAAATCGCACCGTTACTGTAAGTCATTAAAGAGTCCCATTGATCATCATATTCGATTACGATAATTACTTGACCATAACTATGTTATGGTAGATGACTTAAATATCCGGATAGCATAAAAAAGATTCGGCCGAGAATCGTTAATTTGCTCCTAAGAATTGAAAAGTTCCGTTACTTTGTCATGGATTCAGTAATCAGAACCTAACCAAACTATCATTGAAGTATATCCTTTCCAATAAAAAAAGAATCATCGAAATAGGTTGGCGTGATATCTAGTTATTCGTAAGTTTATCATCCACTTTGCTATACGTATGTATAGCAAATTTAAGACTTTTATGGTTTTCTCATGGATGCTACTGTCAGATCTGGACCAAATTACAATAGGACCACACGGAAAGCTCCAGCTTATCCAAAAAGAAGTATCAAAATCGGTTCACCCAGTCGAAAGTTTTCAGATAACAAACATTCATAAAAAATACCGTCGAATTGAGAACCTCCTCCTTTTTTGAAGGCTGTTAAAAATTGGTTAGGTTAGGTAATGTTAGAACAGTTATAACAAAGCACAAGCCGAGCGTAGTATGCCGCGGCAGCGGCCGGAGAGTGCCAGAACCGAATTGTTGGCGTCCCTCCCCCTTTCACTTTCTTTCCTCACCATTTACAAATTAGGAAGGGTGGGAGGAACGCTCCCAACCCTTCAAAATATCATAATAAGAGGTAAGGTTATAAAGCTTTTTTCTTTGGTACGGTGCATTACCTTGTACTAGGTAGGAGTGGTATCAAGGGTGAGGGGGCACCCCCATTCCCAATTTCCCTCCTCGTCCTTCCCCCCTCGTGCCACGGGATACTAAGTTTTAACCTTATTATTTACAAGAAGGTAACTTTCATATTTGCCAAAAAGCTGTACCATAACATTATTATTTTATTTTTGTCCTTGTGATCAATGCACAATCCAAATGTCTTGACTTTACAGAACCTAATAGACAGTGGCAGAGACGCAAAACCAAAAACGCGTTATTTTGTGGCTCAAACGCACTCAAGCGTGATTTAAAAGTTGACAAACACTGGATGTATCATAAAGTATCCAATTTTAACAGCAACATATTAAAATATCTTATAGGGAAACCTATCTGAGGCTATCCGCAAAATAGGAATAAAAAGAGCCGTATAGTTTGAATAAAATTGTTTAAATAATCATACATATGTTGTTTTAACGGAGCGATGGTTGTCCAGTTTTTGTGCTAATTATCAATAATACAATATGTAAGCATATTCCAAGAACTGAATACAACTACATTTATGTAAATCACTGAATATAAAGTACTCCAGAATAGCTGTTACCTTCTGTTATTGAATAGCACTCCATTTTCAAAAACGTTACAACATTACTATTGTAAATCGATTCGAGAGAGCAAAATATATGTGTTATTTAGAAGCTATTAGGGCCTGTTAAGCGGATGTACAAAGTTGGGGATAAAAGCTTTGCAATGGCTCGGCGACTATGTAATGTTTAATAATATATGAGCTGATGTGGTCACGATTGGTAAAAATTTATCCAAGCACATTAAAAAAGCAGCATTTATTTTAAACGGTTCAAATTTTCAGCTTGGTTTTTGTAATATGTGATGAAAATATTAATTTATGTACAAAAATACCAACATAGTAAAATTAAATATGTCATCCATTTTACAAATCATTTTTACGTAACATTAACTGTTTTAGTTTTGAAATAGACTCCATAGACTCCATAAAGTTTTAAATCATTTAAGAGAGTCAAGATTAATATTAATTTAGCATCATTTGTGATATATTCAATATTTACTATAAAGTAGTTAATTACCTTATCTTGCCACAAATTCTGAAACAAAGAAAAAGAAATTCCTATCGCAAATAACATTTATTACTATTACAGTGTGTTAGTTTATTAAATAAATACAAAACAGTTTAAAATATAAAAGCTTATTCGAAGTGGTCTCCATTGCCTGTAATACAATGTACAATGTATTGGAGCCAAAATGATAAAACGCAATGAACAATCATATAAAAATGACAGATTCCAAATACAAATGTAATATTTTGTTTATTTTTAATTGTAACAGTATTTATGGCCACATTAAGTATATTATTATTAAATCAGACAATATTTAGTTATGTGAATATCTTGTACCGTAAAGACACTTGACAACAAACCACATTAGACTAAATTGAAATTGCCTTATATCCCAGTATTGCCGGGTTTCAATTTACAAGCTACGGCTATTTGTTGCTTCAGTTACGTTTCTTATTCGATTACGTAACAGCAAATGAGTGTCAATGTAATCTGGAAATCAATTACCCTACGTGTTGGTTGTTTTGATTTAAATGCAAGTAACCTCCCTTATGGAATATTTAAAATGTTCCAATGTCAACCTGCATATTTAACAGGTTCATATTGGACCCTTAAATTTTAAGTCTCAGGTTGTGGCTTCATTCACAGGACAATTACAATTTATAACCTGCTCAATCCCAATAATTGCATTTTAGAAATTTGACTTAACATGTCGCTCTTGCAGATCTAAACAGTCAGTTATTTTTAGCG
Source organism: Leptidea reali (assembly GCA_949711725.1). Lineage (NCBI taxonomy): Eukaryota > Metazoa > Arthropoda > Insecta > Lepidoptera > Pieridae > Leptidea > Leptidea reali. The sequence goes on along the minus strand of CATIXN010000023.1, from coordinate 15,555,758 downwards.
GACATCCCTCACTTCGGGGATTAAATATACATATTTAATTTGTAGAAAAATTCTTGGACAATGTGGGACTCGAACCCGCGCCTCTTGAGTTCCGTCCAAGTGCCCTTACAAACAAGCCAAAGAGGGTGTAATTAGAGGCGGGACAGTAATTAAAACTTAGTTTAGTAAGAAACGTACCGTGACATTTGACATAAGTTTGAAATATACAGTAAGATTTGACATAAGTTTGAAATATACAGCGAGATTTGACATAAGTTTGAAATATACAGTGAGATTTGACATAAGTTTGAAACAGTTGTCCGATGAAGTATAATCTGGCTAAGTTTGAAAGTGAACAGTTGCTTAAAACGTAGTGGATTTTGGCTATCACCGTTTTTTACAAGATTTTAGCCGTCATCTGTCAATCTGTCAATGACTGCACGTTTCATACAATCCAGTGAAACGGTAGGTAATTATTAACTAAGCTTCAAATATGTAACTGTAGGTTTAAAGTTACTTTGTTACTAACACATTAATCCTTTGTTGGTAAAATAAAGAAATTTATTTATTATTAATAATGTGATATTCAAATTGCGAATACGTTATTTTGCTACTGGGCGTCTGGTATTAGGGCATGTTGGCTTAATGCCTATAAAGATATTTCGTAATTTCACTTGAAGGCAGAATTGCTTTTGTCAAACGACCATGAACAACAGAAATCAACTCAAAATCAGAAATCAACTGAATGGCAAAACGATGCAACGAGTATGAAGGCTCTAGACGGGCAACAAATTGCTGGCAAAGGTACAAAAATATAACTATTCAATTCTAGCCGCAATTCAAAGCCGCTCAGATTTCTTGGGTTTTTCAAGATTTCTGAGCGGCACTGCAATGTAATTGACAGAGCGTATCAATTACCATCAGCTGAACGTTCTGCTTATCTCGTGATATTCGATTCATAAAAAAAAGATAAACTATGTTTTTGTCATGTAATACAAATTTGAAGTTTCGTTAAATTAAGATCGATTTAGGTCTTAGGTGTCATAGTTATTATATAACAACCCGAAATTTATTGAAGCTTAAACAAAATAATGCAGACTGTGGCGTAGCAGTTGCTTTCATTTATATTGAAGAACAACCGACTTGAAAAACACTATTCCAAAACAATAGATATAATATACACTAAAAAGTATCAAAATAATTGCGTGTTTTTATACAATTTTTAATCACATATGAATATAGTAATATTGTTTAACTGAAATTACAGTCGAAAATTGACAATACTAATTGAAAATTGGCTGCATTTGTGAACGTCTCTTTATTCAGTAAATTGTATGATGGTCATACGCGAGAACAATTAAATGTATTGTACATTCACAAATAATAATTATTAAATCAACTGATTTAAACAATGTACGCGTATACTCGTACTTAGGAATATTTGTGTTTAAAATGAACGGGACTCAAACCCGCAACCTATCGCGTTCCGTGCTAGCGCTCTTCCACTGAGCTAACCTTTCGAGTGACGTAAAGTTTATATATTTTGATATGTCTTTGTTCAACTCACGTAATATAACAAAATTAAAAAATCTATTGCATAGTTACGAAATTGTTTTTTTAACTTTCCGCTAAGAAAAAAGAAAATTTTATAAAATTCGGGAGGTTATTGATTTTGCTCCGTTTCTTGAAAATCTAGTTTTCATCAGATCTCGACTATACGTATGTATAAAATGTAGTGTGTGTGTGATTTCAAAAGATTTTTGAAATTCAAAATTCAAATTTCAATTCAAAATGATTTCACCTTTCAAAAGGGCTTGTTCAAACTCAGATATTGAATACAATTCGGACCGATTCAGACCGGTATTTTGGAAATCTCAAAAAAACTACAAAAAAATCTTTTTCCATAATATGTGTTTTTTTGAATAACTTGTAAACGGATTCTCCGATCCCTCTCAAAAACAAACGAGCTCTTAACATCAAATAACCACGACGATCGCAACAAAGCCGATCAAAATCAGCTGATTCCATCATGAGATGTCGTTGACGAAAGAAAACCGAAAAAAGTGTTTTTTCGGAATTATTTCGAAATTCCGAGTTCGATCAATTGAAACTCTCCTCTTTATGAGACTAAACTATGTCGAATGCCGCCTAAAATCGGTTCATTCATTCAAAAGTTATTGCCGTTTGAAAATTCAAAACTAGTGTTTTATTAAAACTTTTAACAGACATGATTTTACATTTTTACTAACATAGAACATCTAGAAACGAATTAGCTGTTCTATTTTTTTGAGTTAAAATAATACATTAAATTTTTGAGTACGGAGAGCTCAAAATTCTCATAAGCATAATTTGTAGCGATGATGAAAATGGCCTTTAAGGTCAAGCGTTTTCCTATTTTTTTATATATATATAGTCCCTTGAAATAGACTTACTAAATTTAATTTAATAATTTTTGTTACATTAATTTTATTGAAGGTGTGTGTTTTTCTGTTAATAAAGTGTTTCTATTCTATTCTATAAATTAAATAAAAATAAATTAAAAAAAAAAACATAAATTTAATGTATATTGTTGTATTTACCTATTCTCTCCACAAAGCAACGATCTGAACTGCATTATTATTATAAAAACAATTTCAGATAAACCCGAGGCAACCTTTCGAAAGTGCAGTGAAGTTTACCCCACTCATTTATGAATATAATTTTCCTGTATATTTCGATTCTGTGTTCAATGTAGTGCTTGGATACAAAATTATAAATGTCTCTTTATTTTATAAACTGTCCACATTTCATTATTTTAAGACGAGGCTTATTTTAGATTTAAGAAGCTTAAAAATATCAAACCGACTAAGATAAGAAAAGACCCGACAGACAAATCTATCCAATAGTAGACAAAAATAACTATAAATTTTGAAAATTATTTTATAAATAACCCCAGTTCTTGATTAACAAAATGCATGGAAATCGATTTGTAAGTATTTGAGTTTATCACATTTAGATATACAGACGCGGCGGGAGTTTTTTTTAATTAATTTCAAATGCTAGAACACGTGATGCACTTAAGCAATATTTTTTAACACATTTATAATGATTTAAAAAAATACGTCTATAACGTGTTTTGTAACGCAACGACGCAACGTAATGTGTAGTGGTATCTTTTTTTATGAAAATAAAGGGACGATACGAGTAGGACGTTCAGTTGATGGTATTTGATACGCCCTGCCCAATGCAGTATCGCTCAGGATTCTTGAAAATAGCAACAATTTTGAGCGGCAAAACAATAGCACTCTTAGTCTCATTGGATCGCTAAGTAACATAAAGCTTATAATAACTCTGCTCCCGTTATCCTGAGACTTATGAATGTGTGATTTAGATAGATAAATTGAATTTATCATTTCCCAGTTATTCACATTTTTTACACAGCAACACTACTATACAATATTAACTAACTTCTCTTTATTAGGACTCCTATTTTGAAATTATCTATAAATTCAATAATAATTCTTAACGCTCTTCAAACAAAGTAAAACTTAGTTTGAAGAGCGTTATATTGTCATTTATTGTTATATTGTCGTTATCTGTCATAGGGAAACCCAAATGCAAAATACTACACACTTCACTAACTCAGTAACACATCTGCTAAACAACACACATTTTAAAATTAATCTCGCGATATTTAGGAGAGTGTTTGTCTTTTACGCTATTATAATAAGTTAATGACTACATCATAATGCAGAACCTACAACATATTTTTTCATGAAAGACCTTCATATTTCTCGTTCAAACAGTCCGCCTCAGTTAAAAAGTCCGAACCTATCTTTTGTGTATTCAGAAGCAAAATTTATGACTTATATTTGAAAACTTCTTAATTTAAAAACTTTGCCGAGGTACGATCATAAGGTCAACAGGTTTGGTTTTATGTTTACCGAAGGAGGCTTTCGCAGAATATGGAAATAGAGTAGGCATTCGTACTCGTTAACCGGCATAATAGAAATTATATGCCTCCTCAGAACTCAACATCTCTAGCCTCTAAATATCTTGTATTTTAATTATTATTTGTAACATGATAAAAATAAATTTAAAATTGTGTTTTTTTTATGGAAAATGACAAACGAGCGTATGTAACCTGATATTATATCTTTTATTTTTAGTTTAGTGGGCTAGTCAGAAAGATCAAAACACATGTTATTTCTATATAAATCTCCTAAAAATATGAGGGATTTGAATCGAATGACATCTAGAAAAATGTATTGAAAGTATGTATGTATATTATCACATAAAAATTTTCAACAAAAATCTCTTTTATTTATTATTTAAAATTTGAACCAAACTCACACATGTTTGAGCCTAGAATTGACTCGGTAGTTACATTAATAAATGCGATGTATAATTAGGTTTACGGACGATTATTTTAGGTGATAACGTCATAAGAATACTATTAGGATTGAAATTAGTAAACTGTTTTTATGCAAGATGTATTTTTAATTATAACTTATTTAACAATAGTTTCGTGATCTTCGTGTAGCTTCCATTACGGTTAAGGGCAAAGAGAGAACAGATTCTATAAAGTATGCATTGTCTATACTCTGACAAAGACTAAAGGAATGACGTAGATTAAACAGTATGCGTACAGAGAACAAGTACTATTTTATAGACATATTTTAACAACCCCCTTCAATGCTTACTTTATTCAAACTTTTAATTAACTTTAACACATATTATTTTTACAAATACCTAAACATATGGAATGGAAAGCTCACACCAAGTTACTATTTTAACAAACAACATTTTAAATGATCGCTTATATGACTCATAATAATGATAAAATATAATGTATGATATAATACGTCGAGTGGTTGTTGTACCTTCTAACCGACTTCAAAAAGGAGGACGTTCTCAATTAGATTGGTATTTTTTATGTATGTACACCAATTACGATGATATTTATGAACTGACTTACTTGATTCTTCTTTATTTTTGTGCGAAAAGTTGTCATTTTGTCCCTTAAAAATTTGACATAGTTCGGCCCAGCAGGTTTCATTTAATGTTCAATTTATTAAGAACATTTATGTTTACGTGGACGATGTAATTTGATTTTGTGTTAAATTTTTTTAGGAGTTTTCATTTAGGGTGATTATATATTAATCTTAGCCTGTGTCCTGACCTGTCGGTAGCGTTACCCACTAATCGGCACCGACTTAAAATCTATCAAAAGATGGCACATACAAGTAATAGTACTTTATTAATATTATAGATATTATAGGTTTACTTATGAGGTGTATTAATTATTTTTTGAAATCATCTGTTGTAACTTAAAAAATCATAAATCGGCCTCGTCATTATCAGCTTAAACCTAAACATTCAATTTAGATTTCTCCAGATAACAGAATTTATTCAAAAATGCAGAAATTAAATTACGCCGGCTTGTGACATCTTATTTTTTTGAGTCATTAATTATTATTAATTAATAATTATATTTAACTTTAATAACACTCGTACACACTGGTCACCCACCCTCATTATAAGCAGAGTACTCCACGGTGTGGTTTTCAGGGAGCTTTCTTCCACGTACTACAAAGCTGTCAAATGAGCTTCCTTGTGCGGTGTTTCCGAGTCGATAAGACATGGGTACCTTCAAAAAAAGTACACCGTACACCTTCCTTGAGAGCTGTTAACGCTCCTGTGATTCCTCTGGTGTTGCAAGGGAATGTGGGCGGCGGTGATCACTTATCAACTTAAGTGATTGTCCTCCTATTCCATAAAAAAAAGCAGTACAAACCTGTTATGTTAAAAAATGTCCTATCCAAAAGTGTTCTTAAAAACCTTGAATATTTGACTTTGACTTGTGGTCGTTTTGACGGTTATGGTTAATTAATGCTTACCAAAGCTTAGGCACTTTCGCGCTTTCTCGTGATATTTTTATCTTTTCTGTGAATTCTGTCGTGATCAGCATAATCAACGTAATTTTTGGCATATTATTTTAAGTGAGAAAAAGTATGAGTAAACCGTTTAGGTATTAACAAGCAAAATATTAATTGCTGAACATTAATGTATTGAAACCTTGAACATGTATTAGTTTACAATCTTTCTATAATCACATATAGTTTCTCATCCCGTAATATTTCATAATATGTTTGACCGGAGCAAGAAATTAATTAGATCTTATAGCACGCTCCGTGCGGGTCCGTACACTTAGCTAAATTACTATAAGCGAGAATGTGTTATAAAATACCCGTCTACTTTAAAGTTCAAATTAAAAATAAGCTGCGCTAGTTAAAATTGAGTTTAAAAAGATAAATGTAATATGAAATAAACACATAGCTTTAAGTGCGGGTACATTTAATGTTCAGCTACATAATAAAGTAAAAACAAGTTATGTATATTTATATTGTAAGTTCTAATCTTATCTCAGCCAGACACATAAATCTGCGCCTCTCTTCTCGTTCTCAGGTTGTTGCTTCATCTACAGGATCTACTTTACAGTTGATAACCTGCTCAACCCCAATATTCGCATATTATGAAATTGACTTGAGATGTCGCCCTTGTAAATATAAACAATTTGTTATCTTTTAAGGTGATAACCCTCTCTTCTAGGATTAATATACAAATAAAATTTAGAAAACAAAATTTTATGAACGATGCGGGGCTCGAACCCACGACGAGCCGGGCTAAGATGTGCGACCACGAGTAAATTATCTCTACGCATTTTCTCGACATGGTTCCTTAATTACTTCGTCTTGTTACGTCAAAAGTAGAGATAAAAGTAATTTTAACATATCTGTGGTATTTTTCTCTACGAACCCTAACATGACGGCGTTATTTTCTCATATATTATCGAATTTTGACAATTAAAGTAGAGTGATTTGTCGTCCTAGAATCTTGTGGACGAGATTGTTTGTCGAGGATATTTCCAAGTAGCTAATTGAGAGAAAAACTCATTTAAAATTAATTATTAAAAATAGTATTTCAATTCAATTATCAAGAAGAGTGAAGAGTGATTTCAATTCAATGAAATAATAGTGTACTAAGATTTCCTTATCATAACAATATTTTATCCGTATACGAAGAGAGGCGCTTAAAATTCAACGTAAACGAATAATATGCTTGTATTTTAAGCGATGAAGAAAACAAGTCTTTGCCTTTATTGTAGTGGAAAAACATGCCGAAGAATAGGGAGGAGCTTAAGATCTTCAGTGGCCGACCTAATTTTAATCTTTGATAAATTGATAAACTCACTGAACAGAAATTACAAAAAAATAAGAACATGGATTCTAGTATTTTTAATAATCTCAATAATTATGATTCTGCATATTTTGTGGAAATTACTTACTGTAATAATTGTGGTGCATTCAAACTCATGTCTCTTCCTATTTATTAAACACAAACTAGTAACAGTTAATACTGATATAATTACAAAATGTGATTTAAAGGATTCCTCAAACACCAATATGCTCATTCCAATATTGTATAGGAACTAGTGTACACACATGAGCAACAAGGCAGGGTATTATTAATGAAAAGATTGCCAATATGCTGAAAAATATGATCTCAATGTACAGCCAAGCACCTTGTTTATAAGTAACTAAAGGCCATACTATTTAGGTGCATCCTCTAATGGACTTTAAAGGCTCGAATCAATTACTTTATTTTATTCATAATACATTCCTTGAAACCACATAACATCAAATATATGAAAAATATTTTAGATTCTAAAGGCACAAAACTGACTAGCTCTGAGATGAGTTTTATTTCGCCAACTTCTATTCGTTATCCGATGTCTATAACTTTTGTCTCTCGCGTCGCGACATATGTCGCGTTGCGCATCTTAGCCCGGCTGGATTGAACAAAGTATACAAGATTTTATGACGATACGTCACTCAAACGGTTAGCTCAGGTTAGACAGCATGGCACGGAACGCCAGAGGTTGTGGGTTCGAGCCCCGCATCGTTCATAAAATTTTGTTTTTCAAATTTTACTGGTATATTAAACCTAGATGTAAGCCGCATTAATATGTTTACATAAAAACTTAAAATAAACAATAAATTTTGGGATTTCCCCGTACTAAGAACTGAAACTCAAATATCATTTTTTTCTAAACTGAATAGTTTGCGCGAGAGACACTTCTAAAGTGGTAAAAGTGTGTGTCCCCCCCTGTAACTTCTAAAATAAGATAATGATTAAACTAAAAAAAAATATGGTGTACATTACAATGCAAACATGCATCGAAAATACTATGTGGTTTGAACGAGATCTAGTTAGAAGTTTTTTTCAATACGTCATATATCGTTACAACGAACTACAACAACTTTTATATTATTTTACTTGCTGCTACGGAAAACTTCATGGGCGTGTCCGACTTCTATATACTGTAAGAAGTACTGAACCGATCGAAATAATAAGATAAGAAGAAATAAGTTACAGCGTGTTACGTTTAGTATGTGATATGTTGGTGATGATTTATTGTTGACTCACAAATACCTTTATGCACCAGATGCCGGCTTAATTATGGGTACCACAACGGTGACTATTTCTGCCGTGAAGCAGTAATGTGTAAGAATTATTGTGTTACGGTCTGAACGACGCCGTAGCTATTGAAATTACTGGGCACATGACACTTGACATCTTATGTCTCAAGTCTGACGAGCGCAGTTTTAGAGCCGCTCAGAATTTTGGGTTTTTCAATATTCTTGTGCGGCACTGCATTGTAATGGCAGGGCATATCAATTACTATCAGCTGAACGTCCTGCTCATCTCGTCCCTTATTTTCATAAAAAAAGAGTCAGTGATATTTCATTACATATGCCAATTCATACATAGAGCAGGCGCGAAGTACTGATTTTGTATGACAAAACAACGCTTGGCGGGTCAGGACTTGTTTGAAATAAATATAACATTTTTACTTCAACATCAATCTTCTATATGAAAAGCGAGGATAGAAAGTTCCTTAATTACGCCTTCAAAATTTACATTTCAATTAATAATTTATCTTAATTTGTTCATAATAAATCTATCTGATTGTTAATTAAGGAAATCAATCAACAGAAGCTTTTTCTGAAATAAGTAAAGCATTTCATTATTCTTTTATTCAAAGACATCTGTTCAATCTAATTAGCAATAAATGAATTTTAAGCAAAAAAATTAATTTATACTAATTACTTTCAATATAATGGGTGACTTAGGATATTTGTTAGAATATAATGCCGTGATATTACAATTTCACCAGTTATATTATAATTTTCTGGTAGATTGTCAATCGACTTCATTTCGTACCATTTAATGGCCTAATTTTAGTGACATTGTAATGTCACGGGTACATTATAGTGATATTGTAATAAATCTAGGTATATTACAAATGAAGTTATCTGTGTGAGATGTCAAGCGTTCTGATTGGTTAATTTTTCATACGCAATTTGCAAAACATTAATAGTAAACATTGGAGAGTGTATGCAATTTTCCATCTGAAATAATTGTTGAAATAGTATTGAACAAGGACCGATACGGTTCTGACACTCGCCGGCCGTTGCCGCGGTGCACTGCGCTCGGCTTGTGCGTTGTTATTAACAGTGTTAATTTGTTTTTGGGACCTACCAGTGAACAAGGGACGATTCGCCTCTGACACTCGCCGGCCACTTCCACCGCACGCTACGCTCGCCTCGTGCGTTGCGATCAACAGTCTAAATTTATTTTTGAGACCTACTACTTGGACAAACGCCGATTCGTTTAGATAAACATTAGTTGATGACACTAATGTATAACTAAAAAATAATACTACACAAGAAATAGACCAAACAGATAAATAAAATAAATTTAACTAACTTTACTTGTGACTTAATTTTTCTTATAAATAAAACTGAGATTAGCCTAACTAGTAATTTTTCTCTGGACAAAGGCCTCCTCTAAGGACGTCCACCTTATTCGGTCTCTAGCTACTCTCATCCAGTCCGGTCCTGATATCCTTTCAAAATCGTCCTCCCACCTTCTAATCTGTCTACCTTTCCTTCATTTCCCGTCTCTTGGATACCATTCTGTAACGGTTTTTCTCCATTTCTCTTTCTTTTGCCTCACAATGTGTCCAGTCCATTTCCACTTTTGCTTTTGACACATCTTGTGTGCGTTTTGACTCTTAATGTTTTCTAACTTTACTTTGTCTCGTCTCCTAACTCCAATTACGCTCCTTTCTATGGAGTTTTGCCACACTGTAACTTTTTCCGAGAGATGGTCTGTTAGAGCCCAAGTTTGACATCCATATGTTAGACATAAAAAAAAGACCAAGATACGGCCTCATAAACTAACAACAAGTTATATTGTCAAAATAGCACTGATTTAGATTATCACTATGTTGTACCCGTGTGAAATATAATATCACGGCTTTGAAAATATACCTGCGACATATATACAAATCAAAAAGCATCAATTAAATAAACGTATACTTGCACAAATAAATTTTAAGCTATTTTGTAATAAAGAGTATAAAGTAGTTTAGGGTCTAATAACAGTGGTAAGATATAACATTTATTCAATATATGATGCACAAATAAATGAAATGGAAATTGTAAGTTTTATATATTTTTTTATTATTATTATAATATTATGGCCCAATAAGTTCAAATTTTCCACACCTACAAGATTTATGAGATGTTAAGCTCTCTAATGATTACTTTACTTGGTTTATGGCTGAGGTGGGTGTCAGAATATTGAAGTGAGAATATTTCCTGGCCTGATGTCGTCCCCTTAATAGGGAATATAAGAGCCACTGGCACACCATCCCATACAACCCCACATAAATTAAATTAACACGCGAAGCCCGCCCTTCAATATCAACCCTACAGCTAATAAGCTACGAAGAACCTAATCAATCCATCAATCAGATAGGACAGTAATAAATATTTATTACTATTATATCTCCAAGTTCATAATTGCACATGCTACTTAGTTTCGTGTCCGTTCAATTCAGTTCAGTTCGATCAAACAATTGAATAATTATATTTTCATATTTAAGTTACTAAGATTAATTTAAAACTTATTCAGTAGCATTAATCTTGGGTTTGAAGACTTGGACACGGGTATCCACTGAATTCTAATTTTTTTTTTTCTCCTTTATTTAAGGTCGCTTAGAACAACAAGGTTATCAGCGACCACGAACACAAATACAATAATTATATCAAACTAAAAAGATTACAAAATTTGAGGAATCGTAGAGCATTACAATACATATCAGGATCACTTAATATTAGGTATCTATCACTACTTAGGTTAAACATTTGTCTTTCAGAAATATAACTAGCACATTCGAACAAAACATGTTTGACTGTAAATGGTGAGCTACATCTAAGGCAAGACTTAGGAGTGCTTTTAGTGATATAATGTACATGAGATGCATTGGTATGGCCTATTCTCAGACGTGTTAATATACATTGTTCTTTTCTATTAAGTTTTAAAATATATTTGGTTTCACCTTCAAAAACATCTCGCCTGAAATAGTGCAATTTAGAAGTTTCAGTATTCCAATTTTGGTGCCACGTAAGATTTATTACATTGTATAATTCGCGTTTGGCGTCAAGAAGTATGATAGGTATTTCATTACTATTGTAGGGCATCAAACTAGCTTCCCTGGCCACTTTATCGGCTTTTTCATTACCGTCTATTCCCTGGTGAGAGGGTACCCATATCATTATTACATCAACTGATAGTTCTTTCAACTGAAAAACGACAGAGTGTATCAATTGTATTGGAGGGTTTTCAGAAAAGCAGTTTTGAATAGCTAAAAGCCTCGAGTCAGTGAAAATCGCATATTTTGGGCTTACGGGATTTGTTAAAATCATTTTGATGGCACAGTAAATTGCATAGGCTTCACAGAGAAATATAGAAAATTGTTTAGGTAAACTAATTGCGGTGGAAACTGATTCGATAATAATGGAGCAGCCGGTTCCGTTATCAGTTACAGATCCGTCTGTGTATATTAATTTATAGTCACGGTAATTTTCAAGTAGATCAAAATATTTTTTACGATAAACTAAAGCATCAGTGGATTCTTTACTAAAATTGCTGAGGGATAAATCCACTCTAACATTGTTTTTTGTCGATGGGGGAATAGGATGAATATGTCGAGCAAATAATTTAAGTAGGGAAATATTTAAAGTATCCAAGTATTTTTTTAAGCGTTATCTTAGTGGAACTGGCAGTCTTACTTCTGTCTGCAGTAGGTTACGTAGATGTTCGACCGAAGTAATATGGTTAACAGGATTTAACGGAGTTGAAGTAACATTATACGCATAAGAAAGACAAAGCTTGATTCTCCTAAGCCACAGAGGAAGTTCACCTGATTCTACAATTAGGCTGTGAGAGGGACTAGTTCTGAATGCCCCTAAACATAACCTTAAGGCCGTATTTTGAATTGAATTTAAACTATTTAGTGAATTTTTATTGGATGAATCATAAATTATTGATCGATAATCAAGCTTAGATCTTATTACAGCACGATAAACATTTATCAAACAATTTTTATTAGAACCCCACGTGATAGACGACAAAACTTTAATAATATTTAAATGTTTTAAACAGTCGGCTTTTAACTTTTTAATGTGGGCTTTCCACGTATGTTTACTATCAAATAGCATACCGAGTATCTTAATACAGTAAGTTCTAGTAAGCGGATGGCCATCAAGATGTAGTGTTACATTATCGAAGGGATTATTTTGTCTAGAAAATATTATGAACTCTGTCTTAGATTTAGAAAACTTGAAGCCATTTTCGTGAGACCATTTCTGTATTGAACTGAGAGCATTTTGAACCATCTGTATAGATGTATAAATATTTTTACCAATGCAATACAAAGTTAAATCATCAGCGAAAAGCAAACCTTTGACTGGAGACTTTATGACAGTAAGGACATCATTAATAGTTAAAATAAATATAATTACACTGACTACAGAACCTTGAGGAAGTCCATTATCGATTTCAACAGGATCAGAATATTTGTTGTTAATTTTAACTTTAATTTTTCTATTGGATAGAAAATTATTTATAAACATTGTTACATTTCTTGTAAATTTAAGACGTCTTAAGGTACGAAGTACTACCTTTTTTGAAACCATTTCGTAAGCCTTCTAAATGTCCATTGATATTGCTAATAGGTGACCCTTTATAGCTAAAGCGTCACAAATAGCTGAATCTAGTAACACTAAATGGTCATTAGTCGAACGAAATTTACGAAAGCCACTTTGAAATGGTGATATAAGTTTTTCGTGTTCTAATTTCCAACGAATGCGATTTGCAATAACTTTTTCCAATATTTTGCAAAGATTACAAGTCAAAGCAATGGGCCTGTAATTTTGAGGACGGGTATGATCCTTGCCTGGTTTTGGAATAGGGATAATGATCGATGTACGCCATATCTCAGGAAATAAATTATTTTGACAAATTTTATTGTATAACTTTAAGAGATATGATATACCAGTTTTTGGCAGAATCTTAATTAGGCAATTAGGAATACCATCAGGGCCAGGAGAAGAATTTTTACAGTTCCTTAAATCAAAATGAAGCTCCTCAATGGTAAGTAAGCTGTTTATTGTGTTTTCCTCTTCTAAAATAGTGCTATTATCTATATTGCTAGCTAAATCAACGTGGATATTTGAGGTATATGAGATAAATTCATTACTATAATTAGAATTTGACGAATTTTTTGCAAAGTTTTTTGCTAAAGCATTACATTTATCAATATTGTTTGTAATTTTATTTGAATCATCATCAAGTAAGAAAGGGGAAAGTGTATTTATATTACGATTTCTTAACCTGTTTATTTTATTCCAGATTTCTGAAGACGGAGTTTGAGGAGTTATTGAAGAAGTGTAATCATGCCAGGATTTAAGCTCAGTTTCTTTCAAGAGTCTTCTAGCAAAAGATCTTGTTTTTTTATAATTAATCAAATATTCGATTGACTTAATTTTTAGATATTTTCTATGTGCCCTTTTGTAATCTTTTATAGCAGTAATACAATCATTTGTAATCCAAGGCAATTTTTTTCGATTATTTTTATTACCACGCGACTTTGGAATGGCTTGGTTTGCGGAATCAATTATTAAATTATTAAATTTAGATAAACATAAATCAATCGTAGTTTCATTAACTAAATGAATGTCACATAATTCTCCAATCCCTTTATCTATAAGCGATTTATATATATCCCAATTTGCTTTTAGAAAAATCCATTTAGGAACGTGAGAACTATTTTCTTCCGAAGAAGATGAATGACTTAATATAATAGGATAGTGGTCACTATCATGGGGGTTATCTAACACATTCCACTGAAACAATGGAGCAATAGCGCACGATGATAACGCTAAATCAATCGCGCTAGTTGTAGCATTGGCGACATTTAAATGAGTGGGACGATTTTCATTTAATACAATTATGTCATTGTATGAATCTAGAATATTAAGGATAATTTTACCACGAGAGTCCGTTTTATAACTCACGTTTTACAAATCACCGATTAAAAGAAATGGCTTCGGTAGTTGATTGATTAAATCTATCAAATCTTGCTCGATTAAAGCAATACTATTTGGTAAATAAATATTACATACAGTCATTTTGGTAGGAAAATTTATAATACATGCAACGGCTTCTAAATTCGTATTAAGATTGACTTCTGATATAAAAATATTGGACCTAATATAAGACACTACTCCCCCACTTGCATGGGAAATATTATTCCTATTTTTAAATATAGCATTATATCCTGAGATTTGATGACAATAATTATTTTTAAAGTTAGATTCTTGTAGACAAATACAACTAGGGTTCCATTCATGTAATAAAATTTTTAGTCTTTGTTTACGCCGATAAAAGCCGTTGACATTTCATTGAAGTATATCTAACCTAGACATTTTTGTTTTTATATAATAATTTAAGTTTTCGTTGTAAGCGAGTTATGCGACTTTTAATACTTCTATTATTAAAATGAGGATATAGGTCCGTTAACATTCTTAATATAGTGGAAGGGTCCTTAGAATACTGATCACAAATAATACTTATATCTTGAACTCCATGAGTGTTTTCTAGAAAATTCTTAAACTGTAGTTGATCCATCGGGTAGTTTTGAGGCGACGAAGTGATGATTGTACTTATCTTCTCCCAATCAGCTACCACCAAGTCACTAGTTGATGAGGAGCTTCTCTTCTTTTTGCGTGAATTCTTGGCCAAATCTTTTGATGACAGTGTGTCACTTAAGTAAGTTGTGTCCTCAGACATATTCTCTGAATCTGTATCGCTCATTGAAATTTGTTCCCAATTTAAAGTTTCAGTAAATTGGGGTTGCGGACTATCAATAGTGTGGGACGACTCAGTTGTGGGTGGGTGTGGCCTTTTGAACGAGTCTAATGGTAGAAAATCTGAAGTAACGATACTTGTTGTATCCTTTATTTCAGTAGGTATAATTTTATTTGCCGTGTTTACATTTTCAGGACATTTGCTGGCGACATGTCCCACTTTTTTACAAATGAAGCATGTCATGGAGTCAGAAGAGGTGTAGATCCAGTATGTGCTGCCATCGAAGTCTATTTGAATACGGTCAGGCATTTTTGGTAGGTCCTCTGGAGAAATGTATGTTTGACGCCGAAAACTTAAAATGTGGCTAAAACCAGGATCATTCAAGCCAGCCTTAATAAAAGTCACTGGAGATACTAATTTTATATCGAATTCTGTCAATTTGTTCGCCAGTATGGCGTGTGGAATAATTGGACAAACGTTGGAGAATATTATACGTTTATTTTTGGTAATTAGGGGTCGAATAGGTAATTTTTTGTTATTTATTAAAATGCACTGGTGTTTATCTACTAGCTCATCAGCGATATCTTTAGAAGATACATAAACGCAGATTCTATTATTCGACATTCGACTTAGGAATCTTATTTGGGTGGAATCGATTATTTTTGCAAACGCATACGCGTATTCTTTAATAGGGGAGTCGTCAACTGTATCTATGATAACGGCTTGTTCTTTGCTGGGGAACGCGACAGTTTGGGTAACAGACGAGTAACTAGGTTGAGATTCCATCGTCCCTGTAGTCAGAAACGACGGAAGGATCTATTGTCAACAACACTTAATGGCCTCGCGCGAGCGCGGGCGCAGTTCACTCGAAAAGATACTTCACTAAATAAACACGTAAACGATTTAATACGCGCACGTGCAAACCTAGCGGCGCACCGATAACGACTCTGTGAATTCTAATTGTATTGTAAAATATTTGGATTGTTTACAAACGAAAACAATAAACTGTTCCGATTGATAACAACGGAAACTCAAAACTACTCTTAATTTATTTTGCTCAAAATTAATCAAAGTATCGAGTTCCATTTTATAATTGATTTCAATTGATGATAAGGATTCAGTTAGTTAATGATTAATAAACTGGGATTTAATTAAAGCTTTAAAAGTGTAAACAAACATTTTTAATAGTAGCCGGCCTTAAAGTTGGTGACTTAAAAGCAAAATCCGGTAAATAAATATTAATTACAAGAAAGTAATGAGAGAAGTTATTGCTATTTTCGCCTGTTAACCACAGTTCTGTGACTCTCAGAATTCTTGAAAATATAGAATTGTAAGGTACACTGCGATTGCATTCTCCACTCATATATATTTCATTCAAAGTTATACGCTAAAAACATGATCGGATTTGGTACGGCCGAACCATCGGACGCGGTCTGGTACCGGATCATATTCGGTGGTATATCGCATGGTCCATCGCACAAAATTATTGTTATTACCGTGCTGACCGTACCGAGTACTACGCTGGACCAATTGGTACGAGACGCCCACCAGACCCTCTGATGGTCCGGCCGTACCAAAATCCGACCATGTAGGCAGGACAATAAGTAAGGCTAAGTTGATGCTAACTAGATGACTAAAATGTAATCGGTAGGCATGAAATGGTTATATATTCATGCATTTAGAAATCTAATAAATTGATCGACAAAGAGTTAAAATATCATGTAGCTTTATATGTATAAAGACAGGTAAGGAGTAATAGATTGTTCACTTCAAACATCAGTGCCCAATATAAATAGAAAGCAGTCATTTTCTACTTTGTGATAAATTAGGTCCCGTCCTTTTTTGAAGTTATTGTAATACAACTCTGGCAGTTGTATTACAATAACTTGTGTAAATAATAATTGGTCACATTAATTGATTTTGATCCGGTGTATCGTATTTCGTTCTTATTTCATTAATAAATATCCGGACGACCGAGATCCTTGCTCGGATTTTTAAGAATGTACAAAACTTGAACAAAAAAAAAACTAATAGGACTTCTGGATTCCAACCGGGGTCTTCTGCTTTCCGGATCACCCAATGTCCCATCTGAGCTATAATAGTCTTGTATATAGTGGCGAAATTTACCTTTGTATTCTAATGTTATTGTAGCTGTTTCTCATTCAAACATGGATAAAACCATTTTTTTTAAATTGAAACCTAGCTAGATTGATTTATCACCCCCGAAATCCCCTGCATACTTAATTTTATGAAAATCGTTGGAGCCGTTTCCGAGATTCAGATTATATATATATATATATACAGGAATTGCTCGTTTAAAGATATAAGATAAGGTGGGAGTACGGTTTGGTGGGAGTACGGTTCGGGAAAACTACTGCCGATAATTGATTAAAACCGCGCGGTTGTAGAATGTCAAACGTCAACGTGATGCGTGTGGTATGTAGCGTTTTGACGTAATGTCCGGTGGTGGAATTAGGCCGCAGGTATCAACCCAAACAAATCCCCGTGATAAATGTTTAAACCCACATTTCTACGCAACCCCAAAGCATCAATTAGAGATGACTTGATCGTTGATGATTCAAACCGTTTTTCGTTGAAGGCGGTCACTCTCGAGAAGCCCATAGCGTATTATTTTGGATAATTCACACTATAGCTGTGTATAACCTATATTATTGTAAAGTTTCATTAAAATCCATTTAGTAGTTTTTGAGTTAAAGAGCAACAAACATAAATCCAGACATCCATACATTCTCACAAACTTTCGCATTTATAATATTAGTGTACATATATTAAACCTTTGTGTTAATCCAAGGTGTCAGCTTCCTGCATACCAAATTGTATCAAAACTGATCCAGCCATTTTCCCATGAAGAAGAAATAAACATACACACACACACTCATAAACTTTCACTTTTATAATATTAGTGTGATAAGCAATTATATTATACATGATTTTATATTAATTTTTGTAACCCCTACAATCCGAGTGCCGCACGCATGAATACCTCGACACTTATCGTATTATTTTGGATAAATCACACTATAGCTTTATTAGTTATAGCCTATGTATTATTCTGATATATAAGCTATATTATTGTAAAGTTTCATTAAAATCCATTCAGTAGTTTTTGAGTTAAAGAGCAACAAACATACATCCAGACATTCTTACAAACATTCGCATTTATAATATTAGTAGGAAAATAAAACCACAGACTGGGAATTGAGCGAACACCCTCAAGCTCTTCAATTATAAATTTTTAGTTAAATTGTAAACCATTTTTTTATTTCATAAAAGAGTTACTTGCGATAGATCTTATTGTAACCAAATTTCGGTGGAAGTTTGTATGGTAATGTACATCCTATATATTTTTTAGGTTTAGTTTTGTCATTCTCTTATATTAGAAGTTACAGGGACACACACATTACATTTTACCAATTTGGAAGTGTCTCTCGCGCAAACTATTTTGTTTGGAAAAAAATATCTTAAAAACCTCAAGATCATTTTTCATCACACGTGTGTGTTGATGAAAAAAAATTTTTGAGTTTCAGTTCTATGTATTGGGTACCTCCAAATTTTTTTTTCTATTTTTGTGTGAAGATGTTAATGCGGTTCACAGAATTCATCTACTTACCAAGTTTCAACAGTATGATAGTTCTTATAGTTTCGTAAAAAAGTGGCTATGACATACGGACGGACAGACAGACATGACGCATCCAAAAGGGTTCCTTTTTTTGTCAATTGGCTACGGAACCATAAAAAACTATTATTAAAACATCGATCAAAGTTACAACGAACTACAAGTACAACAATACTTTTATATTATGTTTCATGCTGCTACAGAACCCTAATGGTTGAGTCCGACTCGCACTTGGCCGCTTTTTGAAGTTCAATGAGTGATTTTAGTTGATCTCATGATTTGAAAAAAAATGTCTTGTGTTTTCATATAAAATCTGAAGAAACTTAAGAAAGTCAACTCAAGACAGTAAAAGAACCGATGAAGAAAGAAAACTGATAGACGACAATCATGTTTTTCCAGAGAAATCTCGAATGTTTTACACCTCCGAAAATGTGACTTTAATGTGGCTTTAACCTCATATCATATTACTGTATATTTTAAAATTAATTATAAATATCGTATACAAAGTTTGTGTAAAATTTGAAAGCATGTAAGTTATACCTGCGCTAATTGAAGCTTTTGTTATAATTGAAAAGTCAACGTTTAAAACAGTGAGTGTTAATTAAAATATTTGTTTCGATAAATTCAATTTAAAATTTGGTTTTATCACGTCCTTATTAGGTTTCACGGGATTGTCTTTAATTAGTTTCTATTTGGTTACAGTGGTCATTGAGTGAAATTCAACACGATCATTAATGCTTTTGTTTTGTTTTCAAAATAGACATTTGTAAGTCAGCCAGTAGTCTTGGTACTAGAATTTAGCCGTGATTAATGATTAATACTTCAAAACTATTTCAAAAACTTAGTTCTGCAGAATATGTCAAGAAAAAAATCGTGAATTTACCCACTGATGTAGATACCGAAAGGTAAAATAGTTTACTTTAGTTACTTTCATAGTATAATGACGTACGGTTTTTCTACTCTGGGGTAATTCGAGCTAACAACTCATCCCCAGGGTGTTACATAGAGAGAATTATAAAGAAATAAAAACGTTAAATATGAAATTTTTTTATGTTCTGAAAAACTTAACTTTATTATCGTTTTTTATTATGTTGAAAATCTCAAGTGTCAACAAGTCATTGAATTTCCTATGAGGATATTATGTTTAAGTCAAAGATTTTGATCTTTCTAATCTTTCAATTTGTCAAAGACTAAAAACATGCTTCATAAATTGATAAAGAACGCATTTTGAGATGACTTATTATAATAACATTAGCGTGGATCTTTGTCAATTATAAACTTTAAAAAAGGTCAGCTGTCTTCTTTTCTGTAAAATCTAATTTACCTTTTTATTTTCGTCACAAAACAGAGCAAATATTATTATTATAATTATCATGGGAAGAACAGAGGTCTTATAGTAAGAATAATTCGTTGTACATAATATGAAGAAATACATTGTAAATATGTTATAAGGATAATTGTTTTCAAGTAAGGATCTTTTTACCAAAAGCTCAATTTATTAATATTTCAATGTTGTTTTGAATAACTAGAAAGTTTGTAGATACGGGTTATATGGTAAGGTTTATTTATGATTTGTGTAAGCTAAAAGAACAAACAGTTTATGCTCACTAAATATATGTTAGTGATTAATTTCCATAATCTTTATGAGGTTGAGGTACAACGCTTTTGTTATTGTTACTGGACCATCTAATTTGATAACTCACTAGACTTTTCTTGATTCCCTACTAACTTGTTCCACTAAATATAAAATTTATCATCATTTCTTAATATTGGTATTTAAGTTGTTAATAAAAAACGAAAACTTTCTCATCTTAACTTGTAACTTGTTATAAAAATTGCAATTCATTATCATCTTCGAGATACATATTTCAGTTAGAGTCAAACGACGTTTCGTTTATATTTTTAACCGACTTCAAAAAAGGAGGAGGTTCTCAATACGTCCGTTATTTTTTATGTTTGCTACCTCAAAACTTTCGACTGGGTGAACCGGTTTTGATAATTCATTTTTTATTTGAAAAAATTTTAACAAAAAAAAAACAACCGACTTCAAAATCACAATCTACAACAATAGATATAATGTGCAAGTATAAAAATAATTGCGTATTTTAATACAATCTAATTCCAGTTACGATTATTATAATTTTTGGAGTGGGTGTCATTCAAGATATGCTTGTAACTACATACATAGTTATAGATGAGGTGTGCTTGAGTCGTGAGGAGGTGAGAGGCGAGAGCGGGTCGCGGCGGTAGGATACCGTTTCCAAAACTTACAATGATCGTA
Organism: Leptidea reali; assembly: GCA_949711725.1. NCBI lineage: Eukaryota > Metazoa > Arthropoda > Insecta > Lepidoptera > Pieridae > Leptidea > Leptidea reali. The sequence goes on along the minus strand of CATIXN010000023.1, from coordinate 15,534,597 downwards.
ACTAGAATTATATTGTATAAAAATACACAATTATTTTTATACTTTTTAGTGCGTATTATATCTATTGTTGTTGAATAGTGTTTTTGAAGTCGGTTGTTTTTTTGTTAAATTTTTTTATGACCGTTATCAATAATAAAAATACCTTCTTAAACTTGTTGACTAGCCAATACAGCACTGTTGTTATATTTATGTTTCCTCTAAAGTCTTCACTATAACCTCTACGTTACAGCGAAATTTAATATTTTATGGACGACGGCTGATTTATATATATACTAGCTGACCCGACAGACGTTGTTCTGAGGATAATGAAAAAAGAGTGTTTTGTAGTAATTTGCCAATAATATTTCAAACATCAAGTATAATTTCGTAATATTTTCACAGCAGAACTGTCAAACCTTGCGTCACGAAATTCTCTCATAGAAAATGTGTCCATACAAAACAAATATGGGAAATAAAAATAATTATGGGTCCCAAATCGAAATAAAAACTATCCAATCTCTCAAGTTGGACTAAACTGTACTCCATAAAGTAATCCCCATTAAAATCCGTTCATTAGTTTAGGAGTCCATCGAGGACAAACAACGTGTCACGTAATTTATAGTACCTTGATGCCCGAGCCTTGCTCGGATTTTCAAGAAGGTACAAAAGTTGAACAAAAAAAAAACTTATAGTACATCTGGGTCACCCAATGTCACATCTGAAATATTATATTCTTGTATATAGTGGCAAAATTTAACTTTGTATTCTAATGTTATTACTAAACTTAACTACATTATTTAAAATTGAATCCTAGCTAGATCGATTTTTCGCCCCCAAAACTACCTGTATACTAAATTTTATTAAAATCGTTGGAGCCGTTTCCAAGATTCAGTTTATATATATATATTTATATACAAGAATTGCTCGTTTAAAGATATAAGATATATATAGATATTGGCAACTTACCTACAAAAATGACAAAGGGGAGAACAAGATCATTTATTTCTTGAATCACTTTAGGACTAGTAAAGATCTTTAGGAGATTTACATTTCATCAAACGATCAAACAAACGAACATTCAAAATTTTATATAATATATAGGCAAAATGTGAGTAATTTTGAGGACATTTTATTCATTCCAATTTGAGTTTATTTTATCTATCAACTACAGCGAAAAGTGATCACTTTTAATAATCAGTCTCTTCTTCTATAATTTATCTCTAACTCTGGCTCTTGTTATAAACCATAATTAAAAAGAACGTTAACGTTGATTTGCTTATTTAATTGATTAAAATCTTTCTCTACTTCCTCTCCATATGAACGTTCACTATTCCAGAGCTCGGTGACATTCTACAAATGAATCCATACACATCATGTCTTAAAAAGTTTCACGTTTTCACGTTTTAATTAATGCGTCAAAATCTACTAAAATTTATTCTCTACTAGCCGACCCGGCAACGTTGTTTTGCCATATAAATTGTTTTGATGTTTTCCTTGCTAGTTGATAAGAGATGGCGCTAGTTGTATTCATTAGTAACAATCACACTTCTTTTATATTTTGTATAATTCACACTATAGTTTTATGAATTATAGCCTATTTGTTATTCTGGTATGTAAGCTATATTATTGTAAAGTTTCATCAAAAGCTATTCAGTAGATTTTGCGTTAAATAACATCCAGACATACAAACTTTCACATTTATAATATTAGTAGGATACGCCTACTGTGTTATATAAAGCAACATATAAATAAAGCACTGCTTTGTCATTAGGAAAGGACGATGAAACGAAGAAAGCTAATTTGCAAACATCCATTAATTAAAATCAAGAATT
>CATIXN010000023.1:15498950-15532286 GCA_949711725.1 Leptidea reali | reverse complement strand
GTCGCTTTAGCTGTGAATTAACTAAAAGTAATTAGAGGTAAGATACACAGTCCTAGGCTCCTGGAGTCAGTACTGCTGTGTGTCCCTGACGAATACGTAGGACGGCGGCTGCCACCACTGCCGCTGGTTGTGCCTCGTGCACGCACCAACCTTCTGCAGCGCGCACCGCACGCACGTGCGGTGCGACAACGCGATGTCCGAAAGCTTAGACCTCTTCTCGTGTTCGATGAGTGAACTCACTGCGTTTTGTTTAGTTTGTATTCAATTATAATAATATTATGTAGTTAATTAAATTTTTCTTTTACGAAACATGTTTTTCAATTATAGTATTGTGTAATTTTATTTGTTCATTACTCTATCGCATTAGTTTAAACCTGTAATGATGGATGAAGTGTGGTTAAATTAATAAATAAAAAAAAATGTTTTGACATCTTAAAACTAAAATTTTGCTCATTTATATTTTAAAGTCAATACAGCCAATAGGAGCAGTGAAGTTTACTCCACTCATTTATGAATTTAATTTTCCTGTATATTTTGATTCTGTATTCAATGCAGTGCTTGGATACAGAATTATAAATGTCTCTTTATTCTATAAACCGTCCACTTTTCATTATTTTAAGACGAGGCTTATTTTAGATTTAAGAAGTTTTAAAAATATCAAACCGACTAAGATAAGAAAAGACCCGACAGACTATTCTGTCCAATAGTAGACAAAATTAATTATTAATGTGGAAAATTATTTTATAAATCACCTTAGTTCTTGGTTAACAAAATGCATGAAAATCGATTTGTAAGTATTTGAGTTTATCACATTTATACATACAGATGCGGCGGGAGGTATTTTTAAGCAATTGCAAATTCTAAATAGAACACGTGATGCACTTAAACAATATTTTTTAAACATTTATAATGTATAAAAAAGTAAAGCAACGTGCAGAGGTAACGTTATGTGTAGTGGTACCTTTTTTATGAAAATAAGGGACGAGACGAGCAGGACGTTCAGTTGGTGGTATTTGATATGCCCTGCCCATTACAATGCAGTGCCGCTCAGGATACTTGAAAACCACAATAAATCTGAGCAGCAATACAATAGCGCTCGTCACCTCGAGACATAAGATGTTAAGTCTCGTTTGCTCAGTAATTTCACTAGCTACGGCGCCCTTCAGACCGAAACACAGTAATGCTTACACATTACTGCTTCACGGCAGAAATAGGCGCCATTATAGTACCCATAATCTAGCCGGCTGTGCAAAGGAGCCTCCCACTGCATATCATGTGCTCCTCATAATCGTAATTCTAAGTCTAATTGGATCAGTAAGCTACATAAAACATAAAATAACTCTGCTCCCATTATGCTGAGACTTATGAATTAGAATTATAGAGGAATTTATCATTTCCCAGTTATTCACATTGTTGACACAGCGACACTTCAATTCAATATTGACTGACTTCTCTTGTTAAGACTCCTATTTTGAAATTATCTAAAAATTAAATAATTCTTAACGCTCTTCAAACAAAGTTTTTTAAAACAATTTTACAATCAATGATAATCGTATGTATTATTGAAAAATGTATAATCAATATTAATATCAACATAATGTATCAAAATTAAATTTACTACTACGTGTTAGAAGTACTGAGTACTACATCCATAAATATAGTATAATAGACGAACCCTATGTGAGAGTGAGATAACTATCCTTACACAAAACCTAAGTGTGTGAAAGACACGGAATGGACGGACCGTGAAACTGTCCATTAGTTAAAAAATTTGTATCCATTAGTCTCCTGTCAAATTGGATCACGTTTTATTTTAGTGTTTTTAACATATTTATACTGTGTTTTAACGGACATTAATTAAAAAATATAATAGTGTCGTGTCCTGTATAAGATTGTGTTGTTATAATACAGAAACAATCCAAATAAATAAACATTACTCGGGTAAATACTGATACATAAATACTACTTTCGTGGTGTTTATTTTCGTAGAACATATTCACAAAAATATTTGGAATTCCAATTCAAATACGCAGTTAACACTATACTTTCTAAAGATTATATTTCCATTTATCAATATCTGTTATAGGGATTGCTCAAAAGGAAAATACTACACACTTCACTATCTCACTAACACATCTCTAAAAATTGCACACACGAAGATTTTAAAATGAGTCTCACGATAATTAGGAGAGTGTTTGTCTATTACACTAGTATACTATGTTTATGACTACATCATAGTGCTGAACCTACAACGTATTTTTTCATGAAAGACTTTCATGTTTCTCGTTCAAACAGTCCGCCTAAGTAAAAAGTCCGAACCTATCTTTTGTGTATTCAGAAGCAAAATTTATGACTTATATTTGAAAACTTCTTAATTTAAAAACTTTGCCGAGGTACTACCATAAGGTCAACAGGTTTGGTTTTATGTTTACCGAAGGAGGCTTTCGCAGAATATGAAAATAGAGTAGGTATTCGTACTCGTTACAACATTATTCACATTACATTAAATTTTATATAATATTATGGCAATCTACGTTCACAAAAATCGTCACCTTTTTGCTATTAATAGTGATTTTCAATATTATAACACTAGAAATACGGGATTGCTTGTAACTAATTCCAGTAGGCTTCATGAGATACATAATAGCTTTAAGCTAGCACAGCTGTATATCTCAGTGATCGATCAGCCTGGGACTAGATTATGACTATTTTATAGCAATAGAAATAACTCAACAATATTGTATATTTTTATTAAAAAGAGCGCAAAAATAAATGGTGGTAGAGTTTCTTGCGCCGCTTACGGACGATAATTTTAGGTGATAACGTCATAAGAAAACAATATTTTAAATGATCCCTTATATGACTCATAATAATGATAAAATATAATGTATGGTATAATACGTCGAGTGGTTGTTGTACCTTCTAACCGACTTCAAAAAGGAGGACGTTCTCAATTACATTGGTATTTTTTTATATGTACACCGATTACGACGAGATCTATGAACTGATTTACTTGATTCTTCTTTATTTTTATGCGAAAAGTTGTCATTTTGTCCCTTAAAAATTTGATATAGTTCGACCCAGTAGTTTTCATTTTATGTACATTTATTAAGAAGAATTATGTTTACGTGGACGATGTAATCCGATTTTGTGTACAGTTTTTTTAGGAGTTTTCATTTAAGTTGATTATATATTAATCTTAGCCCGTGTTCTGACCTGTCGGTAGCGTAAGACCCACTTATCGGCATCGACTTAAAATATATCAAGAGATGGCACATACAAGTAATAGTACATTATTAATATTATAGATATTATAGGTTTGCTTATGCTGTATTTTAATTACATTTTGAAATCACATGTTGTAACTTAAAAAATCATAAATCGGCCTCGGAATTCTCAGCCTAAACCTAAACGTTCAATTTAGATTACTCCATATAACATAATTTATTCAAACTTGCAGAAATTAAACTACACCGGCCGGTGACATCTTATTTTTAGGTCATTAATTATTATTAATTAATAATTATATTTACCTTTAATAAGACTCGTACGCCCTGGTCAGCCACCCTTATTATAAGCAGAGCACTCCACGGTGTGGTATTCAGGGAGCTTTCTTCCACGTACTACAAAGCTGTCGAATGAGCTTTATTGTGCGGTGATTCCGGGACGATACGACATGGGTACCATCAAAAAAAGTACACCTTTCTTGAGAGCTGGTAACGCTCCTGTGATTCCTCTGGTGTTGCAAGAGTATGTGGGCGGCGGTGATCACTTAAGTGATTGTCCTCCTATTCCATAAAAAAAAGCTGTACAAACCAGTTACGTTAAAAAATGTCCTATACAAATAAGAATATTTGATTTTGACTTGTGGTCTTTTTGACGGTTATGGTTAATTAATGCTTACCAAAGCTTAGGCTCTTTCGCGCTTTCTCGCGATTTTTATCTTTTCTGTGAATTCTGTCGTGATCAGCATAATCAATCTAATTTTTAGCATATTATGTTATGTGAGAAACAGTATGAGTAAACCCTTTAGAGAGTATTAACAAGCAAAATATAAATTGTTGAACATTAATGTATTGAAACCTCGAACATGTATTAGTTTACAATCTTTCTATAATCACATATAGTTTCTCATCCCGTAATATTTCATAATATGTTTGACCGGAGCAAGAAATTAATTAGATCTTATAGCACGCTCCGTGCGGGTCCGTACACTTAGCTAAATTACTACAAGCGAGAATGTGTTATAAAATACCCGTCTACTTTATAGTTCAAATTAAAAATAAGCTGCGCTAGTTAAAATTGAGTTTAAAAAGATAAATGTAATATGAAAAAAAACACAGCTTTAAGTGCGGGTACATTTAATGTTCAGCTACATAATAAAGTAAAAACAAGTTATATATATTTATATTGTAAGTTCTAATCTTATCTCAGCCAGACACATAAATCTGCGCCTCTCTTCTCGTTCTCAGGTTGTTGCTTCATCTACAGGATCTACTTTACAGTTGACAACCTGCTCAACCCCAATATTTGCATATTATGAAATTGACTTGAGATGTCGCCCTTGTAAATATAAACAATTTGTTATGTTTTAAGGTGATAACCCTCTCTTCTAGGATTAATATACAAATTAAATTTCGAAAACAAAATTTTATGAACGATGCGGGACTCGAACCCACGACGAGCCGGGCTAAGATGTGCGACCACGAGTAAATTATCTCTACGCATTTTCTCGACATGGTTGCTTAATTATTTCGTCTCGTTACGTCAAAAGTAGAGATAAAAGTAATTTTGACATATCTGTGGTATTTTTCTCTACGAACCCTAACATGACGGCGTTATTTTCTCATATTTTATCGAATTTTGACAATTAAAGTAGAGTGATTTGTCGTCCTAGAATCTTGTGGACGAGATTGTTTGTCGAGGTTATTCCAAGTAACTAATTGAGAGGAAAACTCGTTTTAAAATTAATTATTAAAAATAGTTATTCAATTATCAAGAAGAGCGAAGAGTGATTTCAATTCAATGAAATAATAAATAATTTAAAAAATAAGGAGTACTAAGATTTCCTTATCATAACAATATTTTATCCGTATACGAAGAGAAGCGCGTAAAATTCAACGTAAACGAATAATATGCTTGTATTTTAAGCGATGAAGATAACCAGTCTTTGCCCTTTATTGTAGTGGAGAAACATGCCGAAGAATAGGGAGGAGCTTAAGATCTTCAGTGGCCGACCTAATTTTAATCTTTGATAAATTGATTAACTCACTGAACAGAAATTACAAAAAAATAAGAACATGGATTCTAGTATTTTTAATAATCTCAATAATTATTATTCTGCATATTGTGTAGAAATAACTTACTGTTATAATTGTGGTGCATTCAAACTCATGTCTCTTCCTATTTATTAAACACAAACTAGTAACAGTTAATAAATCACAATATGTGATTTAAAGGATTCCTCAAAAAGCAGTATGCCCATATCAATATATATATATAACCAACACACAAGGGCAACAAGGCAGGGTATTATTAATGAAAAGATTGCCAATATGCTGAAAAATATGATCTCAATGTACAGTCAAGCAGCTTGTTTATAAGTAACTAAAGGCCATAATATTTAGGTGCATCCTCTAATGGACTTTAAAGGCTCGAACCAATTATTTTCTTTTATTCATATTATATAAACTAAAAAATATTATATAAACTAAAAAAATATATGGTGTACATTACAATGCAAACATGCATCGAAAATACTATGTGGTTTGAACGAGACCTAGTTAGAAATTTTTTTCAATACGTCATATATTGTTACAACGAACTACTACAACTTTTATATTATTTTACTTGCTGCTACGGAAAACTTCATGGGCGTGTCCGACTCATATATACTGTAAGAAGTACTGAACCGATCGAAATAATAAGATAAGAAGAAATAAGTTACAGCGTTTTACTTTTAGTATGTGATATGTTGGTGATTTTATTGTTGACTCAAAAATATCTTTATGCACCAGATGCCGGCTAGATTATGGGTACTACAACGGCCCCTATTTCTGCCGTGAAGCAGTAATGTGTAAGCATTACTGTGTTACGGTCTGAACGACGCCGTAGCTATTGAAATTACTGGGCACATGAGACTTGACATCTTATGTCTCAAGGCTGACGAGCGCAGTTTTAGAGCCGCTCAGAATTTTGGGTTTTTCAATATTCTGCATTGATATGGGCAGGGCATATCAATTACTATCAGCTGAACGTCCTGCTCATCTCGTCCCTTATTTTCATAAAAAAAGAGTCAGTGACATTTAATATATGCCAATTCGCGAGTAGAGCAGGCGCGAAGTACTGATTTTATATGACAAAACAACGCTTGGCTGGTCAGGACTTGTTTGAAATAAATAATTTCAATAAATATAACATTTTTACTTCAACATCAATCTTCTAAATGAAAAGCGAGGATAGAAAGTTCCTTAATTACGCCTTCAAAATTTACATTACAATTAATAATTTATCTTAATTTGTTCATAATAAATCTATCTGATTGTTAAGGAAATCAATCAACAGAATCTTTTTCTGCAAGAAGTAAAGCGTTTCATTATTCGTTTATTCAAAGACACCTGTTCAATCTTATTAGCAATTAATGAATTTTAAGCAAAAAATTAATTTATACTAATTACTTTAAATATAATGGGTGACTTCAGATATTTGTTAGTATATAATGCCGTGATATTACAATTTCACCAGTTATATTATAATTTTCTGGTAGATTGTCAATCGACTTCATTTCGTACCATTGAATGGCCTAATTTTAGTGACATTGTAATGTCACGGGTACATTATAGGGATATTACAATAAATCTATGTATATTACAAATCATGTTATCAGTGTGAGACGTCGAGCGATCTGATTGGTCAATTTTTCATACGCAATTTGCAAAACAATAATAGTAAATATTGGAGCGTGTATGCAATTTTCCATCTGAAATAATTGTTGAAATAGTAGTGAATAACCGGGACCGATACGGTTGTGGCACTCGTTGTTGTTGTAATTATACAGTGTTAATTTATTTTTGGGACCTACTAGTGGAGAAGGGCTGATTCGCGTCTGGCACTCGCCGGCTATTGCCGCGGCACGCTACGCTCGCCTTTTGCATTGCGGTCAACATTCTAAATTTGTTTTTGAGACCTACAAGTGAACTAATGCCGAATCGCTTAGATAACAATTAGTTGATTACACTAATGCATGACTAAAAAATAATGATTAAGTATACAAGAATCAGACCAATCAGATACGGCCTCATCAACTAACAACCAGTATAATTGTCAAAATATCATTGTTGTACAATATCACTATAGTATACCCGTGACACTACAATGTCACTAAAACCAGGCCGTTAAATTCATAACTTTGTTGCGCACATACTTATAGCGAATTTAAGACCTTTATGGTTTCGTTGCCATTACCAGATCTGGACCATTTCTATGGGAAGCACCAGCTTTCAAATAAAAAAACATTTATTAAAATCGGTACACCCAGTCGAAAGTTATGAGGTAATAAGCATAAAAATATATTTTTTATGCTTATTACGACGAATTGAGAACCTACTTTTTGAAGTCGGTTAAAAAGAGTGACTCTTTTTATTTCATTTCTGACTGGATCCTTTCATCTGTCCCATTCTGACAAGCGGGTCTTGCCTGGGGACTTATCAATAATATTGTATCATATTTAATGAAAAAATATTCGTTTTATCAAATTACTTCCGCTTTTTGCATATCAATCTTATATAAATAATATAACCTTACCGATGAAAAGTCACACCATCTATTTTTGAGTCGTTAATGTATTATATAAGCACTTTCTATAGCACACTTCCACGTTTTCAATAACGTATCTCTAGTTACGGATACATTGCTGTCACCGTTTAGTGACAAGATCTTATTTATCCATAGTTATGTCCAGTATAGTTATAGTCCAATGCTTTATGTCGATAGGTTATTGAAATGTAAGTAAGCGTAAAATGATAGATTTGTCTTACCTCTAGTAAGTTAAACTAAGGATAGATAGGTTATTGAAACGGACACACAGTTGACACACGTCTAAGGAGAAAAGTGTGCTTATATTGTCTTTAAACACACTCGCCGTTCTGTTATCTGACTGCGAATGATATGTCCATATAATATGTTGAACGTCATTGAAACTGGGGGGCAATCAGTGGATGTTTACGTATCATTTAAAAGAACTTTGAATTTGATGCAAGTCTAGGCGGTGAACTATACGTTTTTAGGCATTGCTTTCCTTTATAATTTTATATTTGACATTGAATACATTGATTTATTATATTATTATATATTGATTATATTTACTTCTAAAACAGTCAAATCAGGTGGTCTCCTGTCATTTAATAATTGGGCAACAGCTGGCATTCATAGGAGCAGACAAAGGCTATAATAATATGAACTATACTCGTATAGTGAGAGATAATTGTATAATCATGATGCATCTTTTCTAGAGTATGTTAAAAAATACTCTAAATTATTTAAAAGTGTTTGCTCTATTGCAAAGTATATGCATTTCAGACATATAATTAAAAATGCACCAAATAAAATAAAGATGACTTGGAATGTTATTAACTGGGAATCTGGAAGATTGAAAGACCGCAACATTGAATATAATCTATCAATAAACAATACAATAATTCAGCCTCAGCAGGAAATTGCTACTGCTTTTGAGAATTTTTTTTCTGAGATTCCAGTTTCTATCACAAACACTTTTGTCTCCTCTACCAGTGTTGCTGAGTAACTTATTCTGGAAAATGTTATAGGATTTCAACAAAGTTTCAATTTTAGTTTTGTTAGACCTGGAGAAGTAATTAAAACTTTTAAATCTCTAGACATGAAAAAAACTGCTGATATATGGGGCATTTCTGTTAAAATAATAAGTTCAATAATTGATGTCATAGCACCATATCTTGCAATAGTCTTTAGTAATTGTATTAATCATGGCGGGTTTCCTGACCTTCTGAAACATAGTAAAATTCCACCAATATTTAAATCGGGATACTCTTCTGACCCGAATAACTATCGTCCTGTGTCGGTTGTGCCGACCCTTTCTTTTTAATTTTTGATAAAATAATTTTAAACCAAATGTCTACTTACTTTAACTCTCATAAGTTATTTGATTTGAAACAATTTGGCTTTACTAGGGGACGTTCAACAACGGTTGAGCTTATCAAGAATATTTTTGATGCCTGGGAGCAATCACAGAATGCACTTGGCATCTTCTGTCATTTATCTAATGCTTTTGATTGTGTTCAACATTCAACTCTGGTCAGGAAGCTATGTCACTATGGCAGAAAGGGAACTGTGCTCAATCTTCTGATTTCATATCTAAACAATAGAATTCAGTAGGTCGACGTGAATTGCAGGAGATCTCTTGGGACTCCTCTCAGTATGGGGGTACCACAGGGGTCTATTCTCGGACCGTTCCTCTTTCTTATTTATATAAATGATCTTCCTAATCTTATAGAGAAAAAACATAAGGTAGTATTGTTTGCGGACGACACTTCAATGATTTTCAATTTTCAAAGTGAAAATGAACCAAGCTATGTATGACGAAGTGAACGATATTCCATTTGACATCGTGTACTGGTTTAGCGCTAATAACCTGTTGTGAAATAGTAAGAAAACGAAATATATAAAATTTACCGTACCAAATGTAAAAAATGTTGATGCAAGTGTTTTGTTAAACGGAGAGGTGATAAAATCGGTGGAATCTGCTAAATTTCTTGGCATTACTCTGGATTACAAATTGCAATGGGGCCCCCATATTGAAGGATTGGCGAACAGACTTAGTTCTGCAGCATACGCGGTTAAAAAGATTAGACATTTAAGTGACATAGATACGGCGCGACTTGTATACTTTAGTTACTTCCATCGTATTATGTCCTATGGTATATTGCTGTGGGGCAGCGATGCCGAAATTAATACAATATTTGTGCGGCAGAAGAGGGCTATTCGCGCTATTTATAACCTAGGCCCTTAGGAATCATTGAGAGCAAAATTCAAAGAAATTAACATCGTGACTGTTGCTTCTCAATATATCCATAAGGATCCCAGAAAATGTTCAAAGCAAAAGTATTACGTTATTCAAAATAATTGTAAGAAAACGTTTGTGTGGTAAAGGTTACTATAACATTAATGACTTTCTTAATGATACCACAGATTGGAAATGGAGCGACCGCCCTCAGGTTATTAAATAATAACTTTAATTGTACAATTTTACTTTGTTACTTTGTTAATATTACTTTAATTGTAAAACATATTTTTGATAAAAAAAAGCCCGCTGAGTTTGTTGCGCCCATTCTTCTCAGGCCTGTGGCATTCATTTTGGAGTGGGTGGTAGTTTTTTTGACTTTCAATAAGTGATTTCACATCCTATTTTAAATAAAAATATTTGAATTTGAATTTGAACCTTAAAAAACTTTTAAATGAATTATTATAAAATTATGGCCCAATAAGTTCAAATTTTCCACACCTTCAAGATTTACGAGATGTTAAGCTCTCTAATGATTACTTTGCTTGGTTTATGGCTGAGGTGGGTGTCAAAATATTGAAGTGAGAATATTTCCTGCCCTGACGTCGTCCCCTTGATAGGGGAATAAAAAAGCCACTGGCACACCATCCCATACAACCCCACATAAATTAAGTTAACACGCGGGGCCCGCCCTTCAATATCAACCCTACAGGTAATAAGCTACGAAGAACCTCATCAATCCATCAATCAGATAAAACAGTATTAAATATTTATTACTATTATTTCTCCAAGTTTATAATTACACATGCTACTTAGTTTCGTGTCCGTTCAATTCAGTTCAGTTCGATCAAACAATTGAATAACTATATTTTCATATTTAAGTTACTAAAATTAATTCAAAACTTATTCAATAGCATTAATCTTGGGTTTGAAGACTTGGACACGGGTATCCACTGCATTCTAATTGTATTGTAAAATATTTTGATTGTTTACAAACGAAAACAATAATTTTTTCCGATTGATAACAACGGAAAATCCAAACTACTTTTAATTTATTTTGCTCAAGATTAATCAAAGTATCGAGTTTCATTTTATAATTGATATCATTAGTGATAAAGATTCAGTTAGTTAATGATTAATAAACTGGGATTTAATTAAAGCTTAAAGCTCTCAAAGAAAAATTTAAAGAAATAAATATTATGACTGTTCATTGTCATATTACATGATTTTATATTAATGTTTGTAACCCCTACAATCCGAGTGCCGCACGCATGAGTACCTCGACACTTATCGTATTATTTTGGATAATTCACAATGTAGCTTTATATATTATAGCCTATTTGTTATTCTGATGTATTTATAGCTATATATACATATATATTCATAGCTATATTATTGTAAAGTTTCATTAAAATCCATTCAGTAGTTTTTGAGATAAAGAGCAACAAACATACATCCAGACATTCTTACAAACATTCGCATTTACAATATAAGAAGGAAAATAAAACCACAGACTGGGAATTGAGCAAACACCCTCAAGGTCTTTAATTTTAAATTTTTAGTTACATTTTAAATCATTTTTTTATTTAATAAAAGAGTTACTTGCGATAGATCATATTCAAAACAAATTTCGGTGGAAGTTTGCATGGTAATATACATCCTGTATATTTTTTAGTTTTAGTTTTATCATTCTCTTATATTAGAAGTTACAGGGGGACACATACATTTTACCAATTTGGAAGTGTCTCTCGCGCAAACTATTTTGTTTGGAAAGAAATATCTTAAAAACCTCAAGATCATTTTTCATCACACGTATGTGTTGATGAAAAAAAATTTTTGAGTTTCAGTTCTATGTATTGGGTACCTCCAAATTTTTTTTTTCTATTTTTGTGTGAAGATCTTAATGCGGTTCACAGAATTCATCTACTTACCAAGTTTCAACAGTATAATAGTTCTTATAGTTTCGTAAAAAAGTGGCTATGACATACGGACGGACAGACAGACATGACGCATCCAAAAGGGTTCCTTTTTTTGTCAATTGGCTACGGAAGCATAAAAAACTATTATTAAAACATCGATCAAAGTTACAACGAACTACAAGTACAACAATACTTTTATATTATGTTACATGCTGCTACGGAACCCTAATGGGTGAGTCCGACTCGCACTTGGCCGCTTTTTGAAGTTCAATGAGTGAGTTTAGTTGATCTCATGATTTGAAAAAAAAATGTCTTGTGTTTTCATATAGAATCTGAAGAAACTTAAGAAAATCAACTCAAGACAGTAAAAGAACCGATGAAGAAAGAAAACTGATAGACGACAATCATGTTTTTCCAGAGAAATCTCGAATGTTTTACACCTCCGAAAATGTGACTTTAATGTGGCTTTAACCTCATATCATATTACTGTATATTTTAAAATTAATTATAAATATCGTACACAAAGTTTGTGTAAAATTTGAAAGCAGGTAAGTTATACCTGCGCTAATTGAAGCTTTTGTTATAATTGAAAAGTCAACGTTTAAAACAGTGAGTGTTAATTAAAATATTTGTTTTGATAAATTCAATTTAAAATTTGGTTTTATCACGTCCTTATTAGGTTTCACGGGATTGTCTTTAATTAGTTTCTATTTGGTGACAGTGGTCATTGAGTGAAATTCAACACGATCATTAATGCTTTTGTTTTGTTTTCAAAATAGACATTTGTAAGTCAGCCAGTAGTCTTGGTACTAGAATTTAGCCGTGATTAATGATTAATACTTCAAAACTATTTTAAAAACTTAGTTCTGCAGAATATGTCAAGAAAAAAATCGTGAACTTACCCACTGATGTAGATACCGAAAGGTAAAATAGTTTACTTTAGTTACTTTCATAGTATAATGACGTACGGTTTTTCTACTCTGGGGTAATTCGAGCTAACAACTCATCCCCAGGGTGTTACATAGAGAGAATTATAAAGAAATAAAAACGTTAAATTTGAAATTTTCATATGTTCTGAAAAACTTAACTTTATTATCGTTTTTTATTATGTTGAAAATCTCAAGTGTCAACAAGTCATTAAATTTCCTATGAGGATATTATGTTTAAGTCAAAGATTTTGATCTTTCCAATCTTTCAATTTGTCAAAGACTAAAAACACGCTTCATAAATTTATAAAGAACGCATTTTGAGACGACTTATTATAATAACATTAGCGTGGATCTTTGTCAATTATAAACTTTAAAAAAGGTCAGCTGTCTTCTTTTCTGTAAAATCTAATTTACCTTTTTATTTTCGTCACAAAACAGAGCAAATATTATTATTATAATTATCATGGGAAGAACAGAGGTCTTATAGTAAGAATAATTCGTTGTACATAATATGAAGAAATACATTGTAAATATGTTATAAGGATAATTGTTTTCAAGTAAGGATCTTTTTACCAAAAGCTCAATTTATTAATATTTCAATGTTGTTTTGAATAACTAGAAAGTTTGTAGATACGGGTTATATGGTAAGGTTTATTTATGATTTGTGTAAGCTAAAAGAACAAACAGTTTATGCTCACTAAATATATGTTAGTGATTAATTTCCATAATCTTTATGAGGTTGAGGTACAACGCTTTTGTTATTGTTACTGGACCATCTAATTTGATAACTCACTAGACTTTTCTTGATTCCCTACTAACTTGTTCCACTAAATATAAAATTTATCATCATTTCTTAATATTAATGGTATTTAAGTTGTTAATAAAAAACGAAAACTTTCTCATCTTAACTTGTAACTTGTTATAAAAATTGCAATTCATTATCATCTTCGAGATACATATTTCAGTTAGAGTCAAACGACGTTTCGTTTATATTTTTAACCGACTTCAAAAAAGGAGGAGGTTCTCAATACGTCCGTTATTTTTTATGTTTGCTACCTCAAAACTTTCGACTGGGTGAACCGGTTTTGATAATTCATTTTTTATTTGAAAAAATTTTAACAAAAAAAAAACAACCGACTTCAAAATCACAATCTACAACAATAGATATAATGTGCAAGTATAAAAATAATTGCGTATTTTAATACAATCTAATTCCAGTTACGATTATTATAATTTTTGGAGTGGGTGTCATTCAAGATATGCTTGTAACTACATACATAGTTATAGATGAGGTGTGCTTGAGTCGTGAGGAGGTGAGAGGTGAGAGAGGGTCGCGGCGGTAGGATACCGTTTCCAAAACTTACAATGATCGTAACTAGAATTATATTGTATAAAAATACACAATTATTTTTATACTTTTTAGTGCGTATTATATCTATTGTTGTTGAATAGTGTTTTTGAAGTCGGTTGTTTTTTTGTTAAATTTTTTTATGACCGTTATCAATAATAAAAATACCTTCTTAAACTTGTTGACTAGCCAATACAGCACTGTTGTTATATTTATGTTTCCTCTAAAGTCTTCACTATAACCTCTACGTTACAGCGAAATTTAATATTTTATGGACGACGGCTGATTTATATATATACTAGCTGACCCGACAGACGTTGTTCTGAGGATAGTGAAAAAAGAGTGTTTTGTAGTAATTTGCCAATAATATTTCAAACATCAAGTATAATTTCGTAATATTTTCACAGCAGAACTGTCAAACCTTGCGTCACGAAATTCTCTCATAGAAAATGTGTCCATACAAAACAAATATGGGAAATAAAAATAATTATGGGTCCCAAATCGAAATAAAAACTATCCAATCTCTCAAGTTGGACTAAACTGTACTCCATAAAGTAATCCCCATTAAAATCCGTTCATTAGTTTAGGAGTCCATCGAGGACAAACAACGTGTCACGTAATTTATAGTACCTTGATGCCCGAGCCTTGCTCGGATTTTCAAGAAGGTACAAAAGTTGAACAAAAAAAAACTTATAGTACATCTGGGTCACCCAATGTCACATCTGAAATATTATATTCTTGTATATAGTGGCAAAATTTAACTTTGTATTCTAATGTTATTACTAAACTAAACTACATTATTTAAAATTGAATCCTAGCTAGATCGATTTTTCGCCCCCAAAACTACCTGTATACTAAATTTTATTAAAATCGTTGGAGCCGTTTCCAAGATTCAGTTTATATATATATTTATATACAAGAATTGCTCGTTTAAAGATATAAGATATATATAGATATTGGCAACTTACCTACAAAAATGACAAAGGGGAGAACAAGATCATTTATTTCTTGAATCACTTTAGGACTAGTAAAGATCTTTAGGAGATTTACATTTCATCAAACGATCAAACAAACGAACATTCAAAATTTTATATAATATATAGGCAAAATGTGAGTAATTTTGAGGACATTTTATTCATTCCAATTTGAGTTTATTTTATCTATCAACTACAGCGAAAAGTGATCACTTTTAATAATCAGTCTCTTCTTCTATCATTTATCTCTAACTCTGGCTCTTGTTATAACCATAATTAAAAAGAACGTTAACGTTGATTTGCTTATTTAATTGATTAAAATCTTTCTCTACTTCCTCTCCATATGAACGTTCATTTCATCACATTTCCAGAGCTCGGTGACATTCTACAAATGATTCCATGCACATCATGTCTTAATAAGTTTCACGTTTTAATTAATGCGTCAAAATCTACTAAAATTTATTGTCTACTAGCTGACCCGGCAAACGTTGTTTTGCCATATAAATTGTATTGATGTTTTCCTTGCTAGTTGATAAGAGATGGCGCTAGTTGTATTCATTAGTAACAATCACACTTCTTTTATATTTAGTATAATTCACACTATAGTTTTATGAATTATAGCCTATTTGTTATTCTGGTATGTAAGCTATATTATTGTAAAGTTTCATCAAAAGCTATTCAGTAGATTTTGCGTTAAATAACATCCAGACAAACAAACTTTCACATTTATAATATTAGTAGGATACGCCTACTGTGTTATATAAAGCAACATATAAATAAAGCACTGCTTTGTCATTAGGAAAGGACGATGAAACGAAGAAAGCTAATTTGCAAACATCCATTAATTAAAATCAAGAATTCACTTGCAAGTGATGCCAATTCATCCCATAATCTTCAAATGAAATTAATTGTAGCCAACTGTTGAGACATCTCCAGTTGTTGTTTCATAAATATTTTGCAAAATATCAACCATCTCGTTATATCAAGTCGAGTCACGTACACAAACGCTGTTATGTTAAAGGATATTGGAAAATAATTTCAGAGGAAGTATTTCCATAGTTTTGATGGGAAAATTATACCCAAAGAGTTGCTTCATCAATATCTTTAGAAATAATTCTTGGAGTTAATTTCAATAGACCTAGCTGATAATCTTTATTGTTCAATATTTACAACCAAGTGTCTACAATTATACTATCCATGAGCAAACTCCCGCCATTTTACCCACGTTCATTGCGGGATGAAACAAGCACTAGTTCGAAACATTCGGCCAATTCGTTTCTTACATAAACGTGAAGACAAAAAGGCAATAACTATAAAAACTATGTATGTATAGTTTACATTTATAGTGAGTTTCTTTATAATATGTATAGCTGATAATATTGTCACTTCCACGAACTTGTACTTTGCCCGTCTGCCGCTGTTCTTCTTCAAATGGCGGTGCCTTCAGCAGATCACACCGCACCGCACACTCATCTCATCCCCACTTTATTACTTTCCACTTTTCATACTTTTCACTACTTCTTCTTCTCTTCTATCTTTGCCTTTATACTTTCGAGTCTGAACTAGAACTGCTGTTGGCCACGCTTACTACGGCTTATATACCCCCGGGTCTGTTCTGTTTTCAAAATTATTCTCTTTCATCTTTAAATTGAGATTGTACTAGAAATCTTAGTAAATACTTTTCCTCTGAGCTACGAGTATTATTCAAGTATTGTTGACGGAGCTGGCGAAATTGTCGATGCCTTGAAGTTTGACAAATCTTGTTATGTACATCGAAGCGTTGCTACGCGAAAATAAGATAAACGTTGACATAAAAATCGAATGTGTTTGTTCCCTGTGACCTCCAAAACGGTTGGTCCTGATGCTTATGGAAGTTTCAGGCTCGATCGGATATATTACAAAAGTAAACGTCTCTTTATCTTTTAATCTTTCACTCATAAACTTACACTGGTGGATTTTAGAAGTGAAACTTCTTTAGAATCGTTTCGATTTGAAACTCGATGAAACGAAAAAGCGAGACGATAGAGGCGCCGTTGCCAGCAATTATTTATGAAACTATTATTTGGACACCAAATTCAGATTTCAACAATGTGGATATCATATCCGAGGATGCAGGTAGTATCGAAGTGACGGGTAGAAGGTAGCGATATATATAATTTGAAATATATAAATCTTGAAATTTTAATAATTCTTGAAAATCAAGCAATTGCACTCATCACTGAGATATTCGCTAGCTGTAGCATCCTTCAAACTGAAACAAAATACGAGTAATGTTTGCACATTACTAATTTACGGCAGAAAAAGGCTCCGTGATAGCCGGCATACTGTGTCAGTTATGACATGGGTCATCCTGCCACTACAAGCAGCGCCCGTTCACGAGTTAATGCACGGACCAGCCATCACCTACCTCGACCATCATAGCAATAGTTTTTAAAAATTAATTAGAAATATAGTATTATGGTTTATATTTATGTTTTCCTCAATCACAAGTTATTGGAAATAAAACAGATTCAACCGCCTTTGTATCAAATCTTGAATGTTTTGAATGGTTCAAGCCCATTGCGTGCAGGGTTGCATGAGCTACTTCTGCTGGCATCATACACCTCGGCGTTATGAGTGTGAGCTAAAACAATTATATCATATTAAGACCTGAAGATATATTGAATAATACAACTGTAAATGAGACTACATGAAGGCATTAAAGGTATTCATTTTCTCAAAATTGATTCCTATAGAATTCTCTTCAATATCTTTCAAGTACTATCGAGTATCGCTTGGGAAACAAAAGGTGGTCTCGGAGAGAAGAAGTGGCGTAAGGACCTCTCCCAACATTCTTTTTTTGCGCTCTTTTAAATAAAATGTACTGTTATTGTTTTTGCTATAAAATAATCATAATCACTAGATTATGATTATTGGACTAACAAGGCTGTCCGATTACTTAGATATTCAGCTGTGGAGTAGAAGGATTTACGATAGAGTCATTTTTTAATATTTTTTTTAAATTAAGACATTTAATTTTTTTATAGATAATACCTGAACATTGTTTGGGGCTTTATTATAAATGTGTATGCATTAACCCTTAAAGCTATTAAGTATCTTATGAAGCATTATAGAATTAGTTACAAGCCATCCCTTATTTTTAGTTTTATACTAATAAAATCACCAATAAGAGCAAAATGTGTGGATGTTTACCTTACCTATATGTGGAACTGTACCTATGTTTTCGAATAGTGAAATTTCAGACGGATGCCTTCTGGTTTCCTTTTTTTTACTTTTTTTTTTCTTTTCCATGTACATGAAAATTTACGATATCCGATAAAATCAAAAACGATTTTTTTATGACCAAGGCCTCGCGAAGGATTCATAAATGAATCGCTGAAAGATGTTTTTTCCACGTTGCATTAGACAAATGATTTGAGTTTTCTTTAGTGCTAATTCCGCCAGCCAGACTCAGTCTCGTGCCAGATTTTGGCGATACAACACGTCCTGAGGATGCCTCGTGTAGAGGCGAAACACGTGTCGAATTGTTTAAAGACAAATACTGGCGGAATTAACACTAAAAAAAACTCAAATCATTTGTATAATTATGGACTTCGGCACTAGATTTAAACTTACTTACTTCAATAAATACGTTGCATTAGATTTAAAAAATCTTTCTCACCCTTCTTCCGTACGCCATTGTGAAGTATTCCAGGCAACAACTTTCTAAAGCATCTGAGTAACTAAAGAAAAGATACGTAAAGTTTATTATTCTTGATACCTCCATCGGGTCTCGTTCGATAAACCTGAGACATGACCGCTCTTGGATATGATCTAAGCCTTTTCTCACAACGCTTATAAGACGTCTTGGACCTGCAGTGAACAAAATATACAATAAGCAATTTCTGCTTCGAAAGTAGGTATCATCAGAGCGCTTTTGCACTAAGTCCGATCAGTGGCCGATCTGTACCCGTGAAAATACGGTCCGGAGTAGTAGAACTTTTTCTATGGTAGTTTACACACTAGAACCGGCTTCCGTCATGCTATTTCTTTCTGTTAATCGATAACCTCCGTTCCGGAGAAGATTATTGGTGGACTGAAGTGGCCATAGTATTATTTGTATGAACGCTCGCGCACTGCATCCGAACCGAATCCAAGATTCCGAGCTGCGTGCACAGAGGCAGTGAGGTGGTGATTGTAAAAAGCTCATTTTAAACCCACTAAGAGAGGATGCACTAGCAGATAGCATTGCCCGAAGTTTACGCCGATTGAAAGGACTCCTGATCAACGACGTGAATGCCTGCTGTTGCTACGCGTAAAATGCCGTATGCCAAAAAGTTGCCCCTGAATTGTTTGAACTTGGATCAGAGACCGGACTAGTGCGTAAGTAATATCCGAATTCAATCACTTTGTAGTTCGTCTGTAAGTACGTTATTTTATTCTTAGGAACGACTTCAAATTATAATCCCATTTCAGGTTTAAATCAAACAAATCGCAGGACCGTCCCATTACATTACTACCCACAAGTAGTCTGGCCACATGTTCAGTAAAAAATAAATACTGGTTTATTTTTTTATGATGCAATGTAATCTTAATAAAACTTAATATATTATTACGTCTTTATTTATTGAAGTTCATAAAATAATTATTAGAAATTACTACGGCCACGAATCTTCACGCTGTTTCTGTGGAAAAATTCCTGTCCTTTATATGGACGATAAGCACCAAGCTTCAGATCTTTTGTGATGATACACGAAAAAGTCCTAGCGGCAAGCTTCATTTCTTGCGATACATTTTTTATTTCCTTAGAGAAAATAATCAAATTATTAATTTCTTAATACAATCAATTACTGGCCTACCTACAAGATTAGGGCATACTCCCACCTTAAAGGCCAACATAACATCTCTTGACCCCTGGTGTTACGGATGTCCATATTATACAGTTGCCTCATCAGTCCCTATCACGTGGAGCTCTTGCCAGTTTGGCCCTTCTTATATAAAAAAGTATATCCGCGTATTCTGACTTGTATAGCTTGAAGGCGGTTGCTCCGTTCCCAATCTGTGGTATCATAGCATAGCGTAGGTTAAGACAGTAATTTATTTTATGCAATAGTAACCTTTACCACACAAACATTTATAACATTTATTTTGAATATCTTTTGTGTTCAACAAAATGTCGTTTTGAGTTGAATATTTTCTGGTATAAAGTTGTAATAGCACATACATCGCTTAAAAAAAGACTCACTAACTCGACCTAACCGAGTAGTAGGCATAACCAATTTATGTTTGTTCCTGTTAATATTACGATTTTTTGTAGCTTCATTGTTCATTGTTTCTAGCTAATTATCTAATATTTAAAATGTTTATATTGTAAAAAAAATCTCTCAATTATTCTTTTGGACCTAGGTTATAAATAACACAAATGGCTCCATACCTATGTTGTCGTTTAATATTAACCTCGAAAAAATGTGTAAATTGACGGGAAATGATTGAAATTTCTAACATAATAAACGCATTTCAAATTTGAATTTACAAAATATAATATGAGCATGAAGTTTTGTAAAAACCTTATATTGTGTAAGTACTTTTAATAATATTTATGGCGAATACTCCAATATTCTTGATCTTAAAAGTATTTTTATTGTTATTATTATTTAATCTAGTAGCGACCCGGCCCGACCACGTATAGGTGTAATTAAGAAGAAAAAGGGTGTTTTGTAGCTGACTTTTCGTTACATATTAATAAGATTTGTTTGGCTACAATAGCTCCATATATAAGCCCACAACGTTGAATATCTGTATTTATCCAAAGTGTCTAAAGTATTTATTACAATTATATACTGTAAATAAAAAATATAATTTATATTTAATAACGATGAATACTAGTTAATAGCAGCGCAAGAAAGACATTTTTATAACAAAGTTTTACTGAAAAAAGCCAATTAAATGAAAGACGATTAAGAAGAACTACAATTCTAAGATCACTAGGATCTTTAACATATATTTTACAATTTTATTTTTTCTTCTTAAAAACTTCAGTCTTATTGTGTGATGTATAAAACTATTGTATAAAATTATCTTACTTATTGTGAAAACTTTTTAGGGGGAGTTAGCATAATATATACAATACAGTCAGACATTGAAAAGTTTATTTGGTTTACACTATGTGAGAAATACACAGAACCCTCCGAGAAACATTCTAATCGCGTGAAATATATCTTATAAATAAAATAATTACTTACTTAATGAAAAATAATTAAAGGTAAATGGTATAATTCCGTCACTCCAAGGACTCGGCCAATTATTTGGTAAATGGACACTGTAGCCTATAATGTTTAAAAAATAGAAATCCTTTTAAGGTACCATTGTAAAATATTATTAAATATTTTTACTAAGTTAATTTATTGTAATTACCATTGCTGTTACCACACAAAGTTATAACTACGAGAAAGAAAATAATAAAACTTTTAAATAAAGACCACTCAATGAACATCGAACAACGATAAGAGAAATACATGGGTATTCAGTTAATGAGAAAAGTTATTAAGGCAATTTGTTTTCAAATTAGGTTGTAAATCTCATTTTACGATAATCACAAACTTTCATTATACCACAATATGGTCTTTATAAGTTGAAGTTGTTAAAAAATTATTGATTTTCTTAAGTATTATATTATTAATACTGCACTACATGCGCCCCTTTTTTAACGAGTAGTACTACTATGGTGGGCCATTTTAAAATGGAGATATCTTGTATATTTCTTTTTTTTTATGAAAATAAGGGATGAGACGAGCAGGACGTTCAGCTGGTGGAAATTGATAGGATACCCATTACAATGCAGTGCCGCTCAGAATTCTTGAAATACCCAAAAACTCTGAGCGGCACTACAATTACGCCCGTCATCATGAGACATAAGCCGCCTTATTACAAAACGTAGACTAAAGATAGTACTGGGTTTTAAACAGCTTTAGACCATGGACTTAGTTGATTGTTATTACAAAACGAGATTTAAGACTAAACCATACATCACCTTTGGTACTATAGTTAGCTAAACCACTAAGACCCCTAGTTTAAACGAAGGTCTAACTTTTTGACATACGTCAAACTTCATTGAATTTTATTTTTAGGTTACTAGTTCAACAAAAATAGACATGAATCTAATAGAATTACCTAATTGATTTAGAAGATTTGGAGATGCTGGAGTCATCTTGGCAACCTAACCTAATAGAGGTCGCTATGGATAATTTCTTACTTAGTAAAAAAACATAAGTAAATGATAACCAAAACAAACCATAATATAATGAGTGTAGTTTGTGATTCAGACTTAAAAATTATGAACATTGTGATAATGTGGCGTGTTTGTGCTCATTATTCCAGAATATTTCGAGAATGCAGGTTAAAAAAAGATTTGTAGTTGGTGTATTCTCTGGAAAATAGTGGGAGACAGTGGTAATCCCTATACTCCCGAATTTATTTACACCGTTACTAAGCCCCACAACACCACAAGAAGTAAAGCACAACAGATGCCTTTTCTGTACCCGAAATACAGTGGAATGATGTTGTGGTCTCTAAAAGCAACAGTTTGTCTAGAAGCATGTATGGAAATATAGACAGTAAAAAATGACAATTGTGATATGTGCTGTACTCCACAATTTCGCTATTGATATGGAAGATAATCTGTTTTCTGTTGAGGAAGAAATTTTCATGAAGAGCATGCTCCACACTACTAGAGTACCAATACAACAAGTCTTTCCAAGTACATTAAAAGGCAATATTAGGAGAAGTCAATTTATTGAAACTTATTTTTAGTACATACGAGTAATATATATCTAACAAAATTCTTGTGCATCTAATTTCTTTTTATAATAATTCCAATTTGCTATTTCAAGTGCCAATTTTATTGTTGTGAAGTAATTGTTAATGAAATAATATTAATTTTATATCCCTATTCCATCATTTCAAGTTGTCTCTTTTTAAAGTCTGTGTTGCTTTTTATAATTAGGCTATGATCATCACATCTGTAAATTTTTAATTGTAAGTAATGCATGTAAAATAAATACATCAATGTAAATGTCATAAAATACCTGTTTTGGTGGCTCTTTTTTCTCTCTAGTATGGCAGGGTCACTTTTATCAGTACCCATATTGACAATATTTATTTCTGTTATTTAATTGTAAAAATCCTTAAAAATATTTAAAATTTTATAAGCAAATTCACTTAGTATTATTATAGTTTAAATTTATTTACTTTTATTGCAAGTGACTTGCCTTGTAAGGGCATAATAATATTATAGGGCTTATGTATAACATACTGTTGGGAATGTGTTTTTACAAGTAATAAACTTATAAATTTTCTTGTTTCTGTAGTAAACTGATATATTTGTTTGTAATTTATTTCATAGGCAGTAACTGTACAGTATGTTCACAATTAAGCTTTATTTCTTTACATTCTTTTTCTGGTTCCCTTTTTAACTCTTTTAACTCTCGCAAGTCAAAACTTTTAAGTATTTTTTTGCATCAGTTTGAATATCATATTGCATAAATAAAATGTAAAATGTTGAAGTTGTAAATTTTTATTTGTAAGAGTGGCAATAAGTTTCTTGCCAATTCATTAAAGCTGACCTTTACAAAATGGTTGTAAATGGTAAAATATTTAACATATTATATTTAAAAGTGTAATTTTTTGACCTATTTGAATAAATTATTTATTCTTTGTTTGTTTATTTATTTATTTACTTGTTGTAATGTCTCAGTCCTAATTTTTATTAAAACTTTTGTTAAATAAGGGTAACATTGGTCAAATAATTAATATATTTAAGTAAAGTATCTTAGTAAGGGAGGTATGAGTGTGAGTGAGTGATAAGTATTTTTGATAGAATTTGGGTCATTATTAAAAATATATTGCCATATGCAGTGAAGGTTTGCTGAAACTAGTGCTTAGGTTAGTACAAAGTTAATATTTTGTGTTTTATACAAAAGGGTCTCTAGAAATCCACCTGATTGATAAATTCCAAATTATCTTAAGAGTTGTATCTATGGATAGTGGATTATTTTTGGATGTCTATAACAAATAAATGTGATGAATAAATAAATTATTATGTTGCAAAAATAGAATAAATTAATATAGATTTATTTAAAAAATATTAGTTTTTTTCTTTATTTAACTTTTTGTATATTTTATTTAAAAAATATAAACCTTGTTAGCTATGATACTAGACTCTTGATTTACCTCATTAATTATTATCACTATCATTCAATACCTAATATGTGCCGAATCAGTAATAAGTTAACTTAAAATTTCCTTAAATAATAAAATATTAAATCAATTAATACATAAGTAGTATAATATCATAAATGTTACAATATAATATTATGTAGGACGTTAAATAAAGTTGAGCATAAAATACTGAAGATTCAAAACTCCAGTTTTGACAGGTAGGTCTAACTAACTCTCCAAACATTGATTTTCAATGTAGGTACTTGAATGCTCAAAATTCGCGCGCTCGACATTATAATTCCTTTATACGTTTACGAGTCGGTTTAAAAGGTCGCCACGTCAAAAGCACGCCAGCAAAATTCTTTAAATTAATCTGTACACATTTTTAAATAAATAATTTTAATTGTGCAAAGGATTCTCTCACTAGTAAAATTTCCTTCTTAATTGATTGAAACAACAAATGGGATGGAAAATGTCTTATTTTTCTTAATTAAAAACACACTTATAAAGTAAATTATAAATAAATTATTGCGTATTACGTCCCTCTTAATTATCTGAATATCGTTTTTTTTTTTAAGAATAATAACACCGTTTGAAAATACTCAATCTGATCAAGTAGGTTCTGAGAAACCTTAATATTAAGATGTTAAGCCAATTATAATATAAAAGTTGCACTAAAAGTTTTACTAACACTAATGGTCCTTGTTAAAGAAACTTAGAATTCTTTTTTCGTAGTTTTTGCTGGCAAGGAAGGAAGTAAATAAATCCACTTGTAACTTTATTAAAAGCCAGGCTCTTGTAATTTCCGAAAAAAACGATTATAATTGTTTGGGAAAAAAAATTATTAATGTAATTCTATTTTCTTTAATTGGTCACCATTACCACTTTTACGCGATACTTGTAGTATACTTTACAAGTGGGAGGCTCCTTTGCACAGGATGCCAGCTAGACTATGAGTACCACACCGGCGCCTATCTCTGCCGTAAAGCAGTAATGTGTAAGCATTACTGTGCTTCGGTTCGAAGGGCGCCGTAGCTAGTGAAATTACTGGGCAAATGAGACTTGACATCTTAATATGTCTCAGGGTGATGAGCGCAGTTCTAGTGCCGCTCAGAATTTTCGGGTAAAAAATAATTGTATATTTTACATATGGTTATATTGTTATGATTATTTGACATCCCAATTAGTACCAACATTCAGTGATGATAATATTAATAAAATAATTTGTAACCTGTTAATATTATATTGTTTTAGTTATTACATTTACTATTTGTTTTAGTAATTGTAATATTACACAATTACATGCAATATCTTAGTGATGTCACTTTATTATGAAAATGGTAAATTGGTAGTTTCGTTCAGTTACGTTGGTAGTATGGTGACTGTTACGAATTGCTCTCAGATGTTTGGCACTTCTCGCTGGAGCAGTCGAAATTGATGGACGTGCTGGCTGCTAGTCACCATATTGCCCTAGTGTTATATATCATTTAGTGTTACTATATATCTATATTCAAGTGGGTTGTAGAAGTGTTTTATTATAATATTATGTTTGGACTTTATTTTTTTTAATCAATTATCGTTTAAAACAACTACATAGTTAAAATCGCACATATTATTATAACTGATAAGAAAAAAAGCAATTGTGTGATTTTAAGAAACCAGGATACAAGTGAAACTTCTTGTCGCAAAAAACCCATTTAATAATAGCAAAATAACCGAAAAAAAAACAAACTTATACATTATATTATACTTTACTTATTCATACAATAAATATTTAATGTAATAAAAGCCTTTGTCAGGTTTACCACTTTTACCAGTGGGAGGCTCCTTTGCACAGGAAGCCAGCTAGATTATGGGTACCACAACTGTGCCTATTTCTGCCGTGAAGCAGTAGTGTGTAAACATTATTGTGTTTCGGTCCGAAGAACGCCATAGCTAGTGAAATTACTGGGTAAATGAGACTTAACATCTTATGTGTCAAGAGGACGAAGACAATTGTAGTGCCACTCAGAATTTTTGGGTTTTTTAAAGAATTATTTTGCATTGTAATTGGCAGGGCGTATCAATTACCATCAGCTGATCAGCCTGCTCGTCCCTTATTTTCATTACAAATAAATATAATATTGTTATATCATATCATATATTATCGCACTGAGCTGTTAGCCCAGTTAACAAGGAGTTTGACCCAAGGTGCTTTAACGTAAAATTGGTGCACAGTCGACGAGTAGCGGAAAATAGCCCGTGAATTAATATATTAGGGCTATAATTGTCCTTAACCTGATTAGATAAGTATTCCATATAAGCTTCTCATATTTGTAAGTTATAGAGTAATTTGTTATTTTTTTTAAAGTGATACCCCTTATTTCTGTGATTAAGTGTACAAATTAAATTTGTACCTCTCGGGTATCAATTAAAAAAAAAAAACAAATTGTATAGATTTGAAAGAGGGGCATCTCAAGTCAATTTCTTAATATGCAAATATTGGGGTTGAGCAGGTTATCAACTGTAACGTACATCCTGTAGATGAAGCCATAACCTGAGAGTTGAACAGAGCATACAACATTTTATAAACGATACGTCATTTGAACAGTTGGCTTAATTGGAAAGGAATAGAAGCGCGAGAGGCCGCAGGGTCGAATCCCGCATCGTTCATAAATTTCTATTTTCAGTTTTTTTTTTGTCATTAAATTATGAAATTGTAGATACTAAGTCATAGCGATTGTGATTACGGTACCCACTATAGTTAGAAAGGGGCTGGCAACAATCTTGTAACTTCTTTGACAGCTTATAGAACCATACCATACTATAGAACACGTTACCGTCTGAAATCTTGCTTGTTCCTTTAATAAAAGAAAGATTTTAATCGTAATCGTACAACTACAAAATGAAACTGTAATAAAATGATATTATTTAGTAGAAATGAGCAGATACGTTATTAATACTTATATACTTTCAATACACGCAATGCACGCGGCATTGCGTGTATTGAAAGCGTCATAAATATCACTCGTTTTAAGTCTTAGTTTATTCGTTTTTAAGTCTTTTAAAATATTTTCACTGTGTTCATATAATTTATAGCATAAGTTGTTTTTGAGTTGTGACGTATTATTAAGTGTTATTAGCATTAGTTGTTAACCTTTGTGGTTTTTTAGATGCTAATTTGACCTAGTTTTATATCCGTATATGTAATATGATAAAAAATAAAAAAAAAGTGTGTGTGTCAGCTTCGACGCACGACTGGAGTGTACTCCTCAAGAACGATTATCTTTCAACAGGTTTTAATTTTAAGAATTTTAGTTTTTCAGAATTTTAATTTAATTAATTATTCATCGTATATTTTCTACAAAATAATTTTATATTGATATGATTTAAATTAAATCTTCAAAAATTACATAGAGTCCGCTTTTTTATTAGCCTTAGAATATGTTAATAAGTTTTCCCATTGTAGCTCCATAACCAAAATAGGTACGCGTAGTTTTTTTTTATGATTTTGTTATCAAAATTAACAATGATGTAGATATTTTCATTTTTACCGCCCTCTAGCGGTAAAGACACAAATTGCAATCACTGTGTAGATTTTCCATGCATTTATGATGTCGTATAAATTTAACATCGATTTCACGATCACTAATAATAATATTATAATGACGTTACATTGTATTGTGTACTTTCATATGTCTAAAATCACCAGTAGAGGCAGTAGATGTCTCTCATCCATGAACCATTGTGAACTCTAATTATTGTAATAATATGTAGTTGAGTTTGTATCTAATCCTTATAGAACGCGTTCTGGAATTAGTCAGGGGTCTAATTTGGGACCTTTGCTCTTTATCCTATTCATAAATGATCTCTCAGAAGTCATACAGGATTCTGAGGTGTTACTGTTTGCTGATGATCTAAAGTTGGTCAAGGCAGTAAAGAGCTCAGAGGACTCCTTATCTCGACAAAACGACTTAGATCGGGTTTACAAGTGGAGAGTTGATAATAAGCTGTTTTTTAATCTGTCGAAATGTGAATTCATGTCATTCTCACGCTCCTCTGTCGTGCATGAGTTCAATTATTAAATTGGTGATGTGCCGGTGATGCGAGTACAGGAAGTACGAGATCTTGGGGTTGTATTCGATCCTAAACTCACGTTTCACTCATATGTGGAGACTATTGTGGAGGCTGCTTGCCGACGGCTTGGATTTGTTCTACGTAATGCATCTCATTTGACGAACCAAGCACTTCGTATCCTTTATATCGCGCTAGTCCGTAGTATTCTTGAGTGCTACTCAGTTGTTTGGATCCCACATGAGAGCAAATATACTTTAATGATCGAACAAGCCCAAAAACAATTCCTTAGACATTTGTATAAGAGGTAATATGGATACTATCCATTTATGTACCCAACACTCTTTTTACAAGGACATCTGAGCTTTGATTCACTGCAGTTACGTAGGTACGTAGCTATTACTAAGTTTGTTCTCAAAATAATTCGGGGCAGAGTGGACTGCATAATGCATATACTTATTACAACGTTTGTTGCGTTTCTATGTACCGACCTCGTACGTACGTGCGCGGCGACACGCACTGTTAGCGCAGCCACCTGCACGCACTCAAGCGCATAAGCACACGCCTGTAATACGAGCCATCTGTCTTCTAAACTCTGTACTTGAGGTAGCACCACAGTGTGATCTTTTTGCCAGCTGGATGGAATGTTTGGTCAAAGAATGTAAGAAAAGATTTGAGAGTATGATACCTGTAAGCTCGTTAAAATAAGATAACAGGTTTATAAATTTCATTGTTTGTTTATTTCTTTAGTATTATATCTTTGTAACGCTTTAGATTTAATCTGTAATGTTACATTGTATCTTTAATAAATAAATGTATTTGAAACATTTGTTCAAAAACAACTTTAATCTCAATCCATATAATTTTCAAACTTATAAACTCAAAATACAAATTACACAGTACAATCGGTCTGCTTATCATTCAAAACTATTTTTCTACATATTGTAAGTAGGTCTAATATTTAGTATGTAATAATGATATTAATTCGCTTAGGTACCACTGTTTTTGCGGTGTTCTTCGTGTTGTTACTTGTAGGTATTGTAAAGTAACAGCGATCGATTAATATTTTCACCATGACAGATATCTCAAGTAAAATTAATTTTTATCTGCCTATTTGCCTATATTGAATGCACCCCGCTGAAACAGACATAGGTACAGCAGAAGCTAATAAAAGAGTATTAATTAAAAAAGATCGACATCATAATATGTAAGGGCAAATAAACGCATTAATGAAAGTTCTAAAAGAATATATATATTTTTATTTTTCTTCGTACAGATTTATGTCTGTTGATTACAACCATGATGGTATAATGTGTGAATAGCTCTAATCAGTTCATTGTGCTCCCTGATAATAACATTTGTTGCACTCCAAATTAATATCATTATTCATTACATTGACGGATTTGGGTTTTTACTATCGCTGAATTAATCTGTTTCAATATTACCTACGATATTGTATTATTAAGGATGTAACTCAAATAAAAATTCAAATTTGAAAAATCGGTATTAAAAACTTTTTATAGCAATTTACAATTAAGCCTTTTATGTCGGTCTCAGAAACTTATTCCTATAACCCTAACCCTCTACGTTTTGGGGGATAAAACTTTATTATGCTAATAACTAATACATAAGGGGAAAATCCAGGAAACTGGGAAACCTGGCTATTTCCTATCATTTAACGTAACTTAAAAACTAATGTCTAACCGAAACTTATAACGTAAATAAACAAATTGATCATTTTATATGCGTTCACCGGTATACACACCGTATGTAATACATAAACATAAGACGGGTGTGGGGTGGGGAGGATCGCGGATAAGGAACGGATGGAGAGGAAAAGGGAATAAAATATAAGAATTTTTCGGAAAATTAAAAGATTTGAAAGTTTTAGTGTGTGTTATTTGATCTACGTCTACAACCACTTATACTTCCAGTATCTTAATAGTTTTTTCAAGTGTATAGCACTTTTTTTGAATGAATACTTCTAACATATAAATGAAAGAGCTTAGTTTATGCATGAAATTAGGAGTTGCGGATTGATAGAGCGATAATCATTCCGTTGAAATTATTTGAGGATACATATACGTGACCTTCGGTCAGACGGG
The DNA here is from genome assembly GCA_949711725.1 of Leptidea reali. Classification (NCBI taxonomy): domain Eukaryota; kingdom Metazoa; phylum Arthropoda; class Insecta; order Lepidoptera; family Pieridae; genus Leptidea; species Leptidea reali. The sequence goes on along the minus strand of CATIXN010000023.1, from coordinate 15,501,730 downwards.
TTAGCTTCAGCTAGCCGGTAGCACATAGAAGGAATACATACCTTCTCGAATATTTACCTTATTACTTTACTGTATATTTTTATATGCTTCCAGATTTTTTTTTTTTAATAATAGCAAACTTTTACACAAATTATCAACTAAACTAGGCATAGCCTGTACTATGGGTACAAGACAACGATATATTTAATACAATAGGTATACTTACTTAAACATACATACGTACTTATACACATCCATGACTCGGAAACAGACATCCAAATTCATCATATAAATATGTATATATATATATGACCGACTCGTTGACTGAGACTAATTTAAAACAGAACTTAAAAAAAATACTTCTTAAGACTTGATTGACCACTGATTAACTTATCGTTCTCAACTATTATTAGTATCAAGTATTTATTATTATACTTTTATTTGTAAAATTATAAGTATTATCTGTATAGCTAAGTTTCTAACGATTGTGAATTATTTTTTCTTTTGTTAATTTAACTCTGTTGGTGTAGACTAAATTTAGCAATTGTAAAAACCTCAGTGGTTATTGGTTTATTGCTTTAGAACTTAACTGACAAATAAAAAACCTAACTGAATAAATAAATAAAAAATAAAAAAAAATTGCACCTACCGGGATTCCAACCTGGGAGCTCTAGCTTAGTAGTCAGAGTCACTAACCATTCGGCTATTTGGGTCGTCTTGATTGAAATTGAAACGTTTGGTTTGTAGGAAGATGTTTTTTATCCAATGTATTGGATTAGGAAAAATAACCAGCAACACATAATTTTCCTCTTCAAAGCACTTATACCGCGGAAGCAATGTTGATTCGCAAAAATTTTAAGTTATTATAGTGCTAGTTGGAAATGTTTATATTTATTAAATACTTTTTATTTATTAAAGTCTCCCTTATAACGCGGTTGAGTAGTTCCTCGGATATTGCCTTATAACGTTTTAACGACCTCGTAGTTAGTAATAATAATAATAATTAATCACAATTCGTAACAAGTATTCCAATTGTTTGCCTAGTTTTATTATTTTCATAGGGTTTTAATACACAAATTAAATAAAATAATTTAATTTTGTAATTACGCAATTGACACACATGCACAAATTCGCGAAGCTGATACTTAAGAACTGTAAAAATCATTATAAATTTCACAGTACCGAAATATGTATGTGGGAAATCTCCGCCTTATATGTTGCACTTCCCGTGTTATAGGAAGATTCGCGTCATATGCAATCGCTTTATATGGGGGTTTACTTTTATGCACAAATGTTTTAAAAATCGGTCTCTATCAAGGCCTGGGCACACATCACTATAACATACTTTAAAAGATAATCACTACACTACTACATACAGTACAAGAAATATTTGTTTGCATGGTCAATGAATGAATATTTAATTGTTAATTACCAATCGCTGTAGATTATTTTGACTCACTTCAAAATAAATAACTAACATAAGTTTTAGTCAAATTACTAATACTCTAGGTAGCTCTGATTTTCACAGTAACATTAATTTGTCTTGTTGTGTATAGTACTAATTATAAATTATATTATTCATAGCTGTACATTTCTTAAACATAGGTACTAGAAATGAAAACAATGCTAATTTATTAAAATGTATACAGTTTAAATGCCAAATAAAATAATATTTTTTTAATAACATATAAACACATACAATATAATATATGGACTGCAGGAGATGGGGTCTCTCATCCTCGAGTATCATGGTCAATTGTTAAAAAAGGTTACATCAAAAAAAAGGAAAAAAAAATTAAACTGTTGGTTTCAGCTATTTTTCATTTCATCTCCCTTCTGTCAAAATGATAAACCTACTGAAGAAATTCGAATGATTTTAAACTCTCAATATAAAAAAGAAAAAACTGGAGCCACTAAATAAATTGTGACGTTTATGGACCTTATGCAGATTTATTAGGAGAAGTACAAAGTAGGTTTAGGCGTGTTGAGTTCGGAAATTGTTATGTCAATAATTGAAGATCTTTGCACGGGTCTCCCCGTTACATAAACTTAACTAAACCTGTTACATAAACTAAACCAACCTTGTTACATTAAAACTGGTGTTGCAAGAGATTGTGGGCGGCGGTGATCACTTAACAACAAGTGACCCGTACGCTCGTTTGTCCTCCTATTCCATAAAAAAAAACTATCACTACAATACTAGCAAAACAGGTACGTAAAAAGAAAGAAATTAAAGAAGCGAAAACTGCTATACGGTTATAACTGGTAAGTTAATAGAGTTTAAAGTTAAAATGAAATCTGACAAAAATATACATTGTAATGGATATAACAGATTGTTTATAGACAAGTTTTTATATAGATAAAATAAAAGGGAGCAGTGAAGCAAAGAAAAGCTAGGATAACAATAAAAGTGGGGTGAAAACGAATAAATCGTATAAATGTTGATCACTGAGTCGACACAGTAACCACAAAGAAACGTTTATGATGGAACAGCAAATGCACTTTTCGTGTCCTGAAAAAGTGTCTTTTAACGCTCTCTGTACTTGAATCTACACAAAGTAAACTTTATACACACGGCTCCTACCATTTTCAATTATTTGTATGACTGAATATGTTCGGTGAATTTAACTTTCCATCACATAGTTACTTTTAATAATTTAAATTGATAGAATACCTTGCTAAGCAATTTTGAGATATTTCAGACGATGAAATTGTAAAAATAATAGTCTGTCATAGGTGTAATTTTCATTCTTATTATTGCATTAATGCCTTGTTTTAAAAACAAATTAATCAATAAGTTA
>CATIXN010000023.1:15475608-15498450 GCA_949711725.1 Leptidea reali | reverse complement strand
ATGTTAAGCTCTCTAATGATTACTTTGCTTGGTTTATGGCTGAGGTGTCTGTCAGAATATCGAAGTGAGAATATTTCCTACCCTGACGTCGTCCCCTTAATAGAGAATATAAGAGACACTGGCACACCATCCCATACAACCCCACATAAATCAGATTAACACGCGGGGCCCGCCCTTCAATATCAACCCTGCAGCTAATAAGCTACGAAGAACCTAATCAATCCATCAATCAGATAGAACAGTATAAAATATTTATTACTTTTCTTTCTCCAAGTTCAAATCAAATCAAATCAAAATATTTTATTGCAAGTCACATTTTACATTTTATGAGTAGACAATATGTGACGCCCTGCAAGTGCACAGCTGCATTGTTTTACATAAAATAAACAAGTCTTATACATTTTATAGATTTTTATGATATTAAAATTACAGACAATGCCACTATTATTATTAGTATAACTATTAATTTCTATTATAAAAAAACATCGAGTAACTTAATACTTGCCCATGCCACTTAGTTTCGTGTCCGTTATCACTTAGTTATAATAATAAAATAATTATATTTTCATAATATTTATGTTACTTAAATTAATTTAAAAGATATTCAATAGCATTACTCTTGGGTTGAAGACTTGGACACGGTTATCCACTGAATTCTAATTGTATTGTTAAATATTTGGATTGTTTACGAAATAAAACAATAAATGGTTCCGATGGATAACAATGGAAACTCAAAACTATTTTTAATTTATTTTGCTCAAGATTGATCAAAGTATCGAGTTCCATTTTATAATTGATTACAATTAATGATAAAGATTCAGTTAGTTAATGATTAATAAACTGGGATTTAATTAAAGCTTAAAGCTTTAAAAGTGTAAACAAACATTATTAATAGCCGGGCTAAAGTTGGTGACTTAAAGGCAAAATCCAGTAAATAAATATTAATTACAAGAAAGTAATGAAGTAATTGCTTTATTCACCTGTTAACCATAGTTCTACGACTCTCAGAATTCTTGAAAACATAAAATTGTAAGGTACACTGCGATTGCATTCTCCACTCAGATATATTTAATTCAAAGTTATACCCTAAACACATGATCGGATTTGGTACGGCCGAACCATCGTCCATCGCACAAAATTATTATTATTACCGTCCTGACCGTACCGAGACATCCTCTGATGGTCCGGCCGTACCAAAATCCGACCATGTGCTTAGGCTATTAGAGCGGGCTCTAGTCCATATATAAGGGCAAAAAGTAAGGCTAAGTTGACGCTAACTAGATGACTAAAATGTAATCGGTAGGCATAGAAATCTAATAAATTGATCGACAATGAGTTAAAATATCATGTAGCTTTATATAAAGACAGGTAAGGAGTAATAGATTGTGCACTTCAAAGCATCCGTGCCCAATATAAATATAAAGCAGTCATTTGTACTTTGTGATAAATTAGGGCCCGTCCACTCTGGCAGTTGTATTACAATAACTTGTGTAAATAATATATGTTCACATTGATTGATACTGATCCGGTGTATCGTATTTCGTTCTAATTTAATTATGAATTAATTCAGGGATCATTAATGATGTATGCTGAAATACATCCTAAAACATTTGGGTCAATACACATACAATTTGTGATTGCGTTACATCTCGAAATGTGTAGGTATGTGATTGCGTATTTAAAATAAATGTTTTATAAATTAAATGTTCTTTATTAATAAAAGTTATTTGAAATTGAATAGATTATTACACACTTATTGATTATTTAAAATCATAATTAGTGTGTACACTAATAACATAAACACATCTTACACAGTGAAAGTAGAGAATACAAGTTTAATAAATCCAATCAAAATTTATTGTTATATTATCATATATAGAATATATTTTTTTATTTCATCTTTAAGAAGTAATATTAATATTTAGAAGTATTTGCCTATGTTACTCGGAGTGTACATAACTTTAGTGCTGTAGACTAAACAGTGTGCGTGTCGATATCCACACATATAATAAGATATTAAGACGCTACAAACATGAGAGTCATGTGTTCAATTTTATTTTACAGAAACGAGAGAATACTTCAGGTTAATTTTTATAAATAATATAAGACGGGCAAGAGGCTCACGTGGCGGGGAGTCGAGAGGCAGCTAGCTGCCCATGGACATCCGCAAATACAGAGGTCAAGAGATGCGTTGCTGGTCTTTAAGGTGGGAGTACGGTTTGGTGGTACGGTTCGGGAAAACAACATCCGGTAATTGATGAAAACTGCGCGGTTGTGGTATGCCAAACGTCAACGTGATGCGTGTGGTATGTAGCGTTTTGACGTAATGTCCGGTGGTGGAATTCGGCCGCAGGTATCAACCCAAACAACTCCTCTAAGTATTCCCCGTAATAAATGCCGAGAGAACCCACATTTCTACGCAACGCCAAAGCATCAAGCCGATTAGAGATGACTTGATCGTTGATGATTCAAACCGTTTTTCGTTGAAGGCGGTCACTCTCGAGAAGCCCATAGCGTATTATTTTGGATAATTCACACTACAGCTGTGTATAACCTATATTATTGTAAAGTTTCATTAAAATCCATTTAGTAGTTTTTGAGTTAAAGAACAACAAACATACATCCAGACATTCTTACAAACATTCGCATTTACAATATTAGTAGGAAAATAAAACCACAGACTGGGAATTGAGCGAACACCCTCAAGCTCTTTAATTATAAATTTTTAGTTACATTGTAAACCATTTTTTTTATTTAATAAAAGAGTTACTTGCGATAGATCATATTCAAACCAAATTTTGGTGGAAGTTTGCATGGTAATATACATCCTATATATTTTTTAGTTTTAGTTTTATCATTCTCTTATATTAGAAGTTACAGGGGGAGACATACATTTTACCAATTTGGAAGTGTCTCTCGCGCGAACTATTTTGTTTGGAAAAAAATATCTTAAAAACCTCAAGATCATTTTTCATCACACGTATGTGTTTTATGAAATAAATTTTTGAGTTTCAGTTCTATGTATTGGGTACCTCCAAATTTTTTTTCCAATTTTTGTGTGAAGATCTTAATGCGGTTCACAGAATTCATCTACTTACCAAGTTTCAACAGTATAATAGTTCTTATAGTTTCTTAAAAAAGTGGCTATGACATACGGACGGACAGACAGACATGACGCATCCAAAAGGGTGCCTTTTTTGTCAATTAGCTACGGAACCATAAAAAACTATTATTAAAACATCGATCAAAGTTAAAATGAACTACAAGTACAAAAATACTTTAATATTATGTTACATGCTGCTACGGAACCCTTCATGGGTGAGTCCAACTCGCACTTGGCCGCTTTTTAATGAGTGATTTTAATTGATCTCATGATTTGAAAAAAAAATGTCTTGTGTTTTCATATAAAATCTGAAGAAAGTCAACTCAAGACAGTAAAAGAACCGATGAAGAAAGAAAACTTGTAGACGACAATCATGTTTTTCCAGAGAAATCTCGAACGTTTTTACACCTCCGAAAATGTGACTTTAATGTGGCTTTTACCTCATAATGTTACTGTATATTTTAAAATTAATTATAAATATCGTACACAAAGTTTGTGTAGAAATTTTAAAGCAATATTAACTTACCTGGGCTTATTAAAGCCTGTGTTTTAATTGATATTATTGAAGCTTTTGTTTTAATTGAAAATTCAACGTTTAACAGTGAGTGTTAATTAAAAATTCGCTTTGATAAAATTCACCAATGGTTTTATCACGTCCTTAATTATTTACTATTTGGTTACAGTGAAATGACTACTGTAACCAAAAAGAAAAGAAAAGAAAAGTGGGGTAATTCGAACTAACAATTCATCCATGGGTGTTAAATAGAGAGAATTATAAAGAAGTAAAAACGTTAAATATGAAAATTTTTTATGTTCTGAAAAACTTAACTCTATTATCGTTTTTTATTATGTTGAAAATCTCAAGTGTCACAAGTCATTGATTTTTCCTATGAGGATATGTTTAAGTCATAGAGATATGTCTTTTTAATCTTTCAATCTGTCCTCTTTTTTGTAAAATCTAATTTATCTTTTTATTTTTGTCAAAACAGAGCAAATATTATTATTATTATTATCATGGGAAAAACAGAGGTCTTATAGGAAGAATAATTCGTTGTACATAATATGAAGAAATACATTGTTAATAAGTTTTAAGGATAATTGTTTTCAAGTAAGGATCTTTTTACAAGAAGCTCAATTTATTTATGTTTCAATGTTGTTTTGCGGTTTAAAATCACTAGAAAGTTTATAGATACGGGTTATATGGTAAGGTTTATGATTTGAGTATGAAAGTAAAAAAACAGTTTAAGTTGACGTTAAGATATGTTAGTGATTAAATTCCATAATCTCTATGAGGTTGAGGTACAACGCTTTTGTTATTGTTACTGGACAATATAATTTGATAACTCACTACACTTTTCTTGATTCCTTACTAACTTCTTCCACTAAATATAAAATTTATCATTATTTATTAATATTAATAGTATTTAAGTTGTAAATAAAAAACGAAAACTTTCTCATCTTAACTTGTAACTTGTTTTTAAAATTGGAAATTCATTATCATCTTCGAGATACATATTTCATTTAGAGTCAAACGAAATTTCATTTATATTTTTAACCGACTTAAAAAAGGGAGGAGGTTCTCAATTCGTCGGCTTTTTTATGTTTGTTACCTCAAAACTTTCGACTGGGCGAACCGATTTTTTCATATAAGTCTTAAATTTGCTATACATACGTATAGCAAATTGGATGATAAACTTACGAATTACTCAATATCACGCCAACCGATTTCGATGATTCTTTTTTATTGGAAAGGATATACTTCAAAGATAGTTTGGTGAGAGTTTGGTTAGGTTTTGATTACGGAATCCATGGCAAAATAACGGAACTCTTCAATTAAGCGCTTACATTCATTGCTGCATTGAAAAATTTAGTATATCTGCACATATTTAGAGAAGTTGCTTGTTAGTGTACTTCAAATTCACTAAAACTCAAAAAAAAAAGAAAAAATAACAAAAAACCAACCGACTTCAAAATCACTACTCCACAACAATAGATATAATATGCACTAAAAAGTATTAAAATAATTGCGTATTTTTATACAATCTAATTCTAGTTTCGATTATTGTAATTTTTGGAGTCGGTGTCATCCAAGATAGGCTTGTAACTACATATATAGTTATAGATGAGGTGTGCTGGAGTCGTGAGGAGGTGGGAGGCAAGATCGCGTCCCGGCGGAAGAATACCGTTTCCAAAAATTACAATAATCGTAACTAGATTTATATTGTATAAAAATATGCAATTATTTTTATACATTTTAGTGCATATTATATCTACTGTTGTGGAATAGTGTTTTTTAGTCGGTTGTTTTTTTGTTAAAATGTTTTATGACCGTTATAAAAATAAAAATACCTTCTTAAACTTGTTGACTAGCCCATTATATACCCTCTAAAGTCTTCACTATAACCTCATTCGTTACTGCGAATTTTAATATTTCATGGATGTCGGCTGATTTATATATATATAATAATTTTAATAGTGATTTTCATTATTATAACACTAGAAATAAGGGATTGCTTGTAACTAATTATAGTAGGTTTCATAAGATACATAATAGCTTTAAAGGTAAATGTATACACTTCTATAATAAAGTCCCACCCACTGTTCAGGCATTATCTATAAATAAATTTAAATGTTTTATAAAAAAATGGCTCTGTTGTAAATCCTATTACTCCACTGCTGAATATCTAAATGATCGGACAGCCTGGGACTAAATTGTGATTATTTTATAGCGATAGAAATGACTGTACAATATTGTATAATTTTATTGAAAAAAGCGCAAAAAAAGAATGCTGGAAGAGTTTCTTGCGCCGCTTCTTCTCTCTCAGAGCGCCATTTGTTTCCGAGGCGGTAGTAGTATCTAGTATTATAAGAAATGACATCAAAAAGAATTCTAAAGGAATCAATTTTGAGAAAATAAATGCCTTAATGCCTTTTAATTAGTTTCTTCTTCTACCATTTATCTCAACTTTTGGCTCTTGTTATGTATCATAATTAAATAGAACTTCAACATTGATTTAATCATTTAATAGATTCAAATATTTCTCTACTTCTTCTCCATATGAACGTTCACTATTCCAAAGCTCGGTGACATTGTACAAATGAATCCATAGTTCCATACACATCATGTCTTAATAAGTTTCACGTTTTCACGATTTAGGTAATGCGTCAAAATCTACTAAGATTTATTGTGTTATATAAAGTGACATAATATATATAAAGCACTGCTTTATCATAAGAAAAGGACGAACAAACGAAGAAAACATTCATTAATTAAAATCAAGAATTCACTTGCAAGTGATGCCAATTCATCCCATAATCTTCAAATGAAATTAATTGTAGCCAACTTTTGAGACATCTCCAGTTGTTATTTCACAAATATTTTGTAAAATATTAACCATCTCTTTAAATCAAGTCGAGTCAAGTAAATAAACGCTGTTATGTTAAAGGATATTGGAAAATAATTTCAGAGGAGTTATTTCCATAGCTTTGATGGGAAAATTATACCCAAAGAGTTGCTTTATCAATATCTTTAGAAATTATTCTTGCAGTTGACTTAAATAGCCCTAGCTGATAATCTTTAATGTTCAATATTCGCAATCAAGTGTCTATAATTATACCATCTATATAGTAAACTCCCGCCATTTTACCCACGTTCATTGCGGCATGAAACAAGCCCTTAGTTCGAAACATTCAGCTAATCCGTTTCTTACATAAACGTGAAAACACGCTTAGAAAAAGGCAGTAACTATGAAACTATGTATACATAGTTTACATTTATAGTTTCGAAAACATAGTTTCTTTATAATATGTATAGATATTGTCACGAGATTGGGTCAGGGATTGGAAATTAATACAAAGCTTAAACCAACGAGCCTTTATTTGTGTTCACTTGCACGAACTTTTACTTCGCCGGTCTGCCGCTGTTCTTCTTCAGATGGCGGTGCCTTTAGCAGACCATACCGCACCGAATACTCATTCTCTTCTATCTTCTCCTCACTAAATCACTTCTCATACTTTTCACTACTTCTTCTTCTCTTCCTTCTTCTTCTCTTCCTTCTTTTCCTCTTCACTTTCGAGTCTGAACTAGAACTGCTGTAGGCCACGCCTACTGCGGCTTTTATACCTCCGGGTCTTTACTATTTTCAAAATGATTCCCTTCCATCTATAAATTTAAATTGTACTAGAAATTTTATTAAAAACTTTTGCGCTGCGCTACGAGTATTATTCAAGTATTGTTGACGGAGCTGTCGAAATTATTATCAATGCCTTGAAGTTTGACAACTCTCGTCATGTACGTCGAAGCGTTGCTACGCGACATTAAGATACACAAAAATCGATATATTGTGTTTGTTCCCTGTGGCCTCCAAAGCGGTTGGACCTAATGCAGATGAAAGTTTCGGTCTCGATCGGATATATTATTAAACGTACACTGGTGGACTTTAGAAGTGAAACTTCTTTATAATCGTTGTGATTTGAAACTCGATTAAACGAAAAAGCGAGACGACAGAGACGCCGTTGCCAGCAATTATTTGTAAAACTATTATTTTGGCCGCCACACCAAAATAAGATTCAACAATATGGATATCCTATCCGAGATTCTCGAGGATGCAGGTAACGAATTTGGGATGATTTTAGAAATCCAACATGGCCGCCGCGCAAAATCATCTTGGAAATGGATATCATCATCATTAAGAGATCATAAAACTTTAAGAGTAGGTACCTAACTACTCTCGTAATCGAAGTGACGGGCAGAAGGTAGCGATATATAATTTTATTTTTGAATTTTTTTTATGAGAAAAGGTGGCGAGACAAGCAGTTGCACTCACGATTCTTGAAAATCAAGCAATTGAACTCATCACTGAGACATTCGCTAGCTGTAGCATCCTTCAAACTTAAACATATTAATGTTTGCACATTACTAATTTACGGCAGAAAAAGACTCCGTGATAGCCGGCATACTGTGTACCTTATGACATGGGTCATCCTGCCAAGCAGCGCCCGTTCACCAGTTAATCATCACCATGTACCAGCCATCACCTCTCTCGACCATATCATAACAATAGTTTTTAAAAAATAATTAGAAATATAGTATTATGGTTTATATTTATGTTTTCCTCGATCACAAGTTATTGGAAATAAAACAGATTCAACCGCCTTTGTATCAAATCTTGAATGTTTTGAATGGTTCAAGCCCATCGCGTGCAGGGTTGCATGAGCTACTTCTGCTGGCATCATACACCTCGGCGTTATGAGTGTGAGCTAAAACAATTATATCATATTAAGGCTTGAAGATACATTGAATAATATGACTGTAAATGAGACTACCCAAGAACGTATCACGGCAAGTACATTAATAAATAAATTTACAAGCGTGGAACCATTGTCATCCATGAAAGCATTTATTTTCTCAAAATTGATTCCTATAGAATTCTCTTCGATTTCATATCTAATAGTAATATCGAGTATCGCTTCGGAAACAAAAGGTGGTCTCGGAGAGAAGAAGCGGCGCAAAAACCTCACCCAACATTCTTTTTTTGCGCTCTTTTAAATAAAATGTACTGTCATAGTTTTTGCTATAAAAATAATCATAATCACTAGATTATGATTATTGGACTAACAAGGCTGTCCGATTACTTAGATATTCAGCTGTGGAGTAGGAGTATTTACGATAGAGTATTTACGATATAGATATACTCGTATTTTTTAAATTAAAACATTTTTTTTTATAGTTAATACCTGAACAGTGTTTGGGGCTTTATTATAAATGTGTATACATTAACCCTTAAAGCTATAACGTATGTTATGAAGCCTTTTAGAATTAGTTACGAGATATCCCTTATTTTTAGTGTTATAATAATAAAATCACCATTAAGGGCAAAACGTGTGGATGTTTACCTTACCTACATGTGGAACTGTCTCTATCTTTTCGAATAGTGGAAAAACTAAAGATTCCTTCTTGTTCTCGAGGTACACAAAAATTTATGATATCCGATTAAATTAAACGAATTTTTATGACCAAGGCCTCGATAGATTTCATAAATGAATTGCTGAAAGATGTTTATTTTTCACGTTGCATTAGATTTAAAAATCGTTCTCACCCTTCTTCCGTACGCCATTGTGAAGTATTCGAGGCAACAACTTTCTAAAGCATCTGAGTAACTAAAGAAAAGATACGTAAAGTTTATTATTCTTGATACCTCCATCGGGTCTCGTTCGATAAACCTGAGACATGACCGCTCTTGGATATGGTCTAAGCCTTTTCTCACAACGCTTATAAGACGTCTTGGACCTGCAGTGAACAAAATAAACAATAAGCAATTTCTGCTTCGAAAGTAGGTGCCATCAGAGCGCTTTTGCACTACGTCCGATCAGTGTCCGATCTATACCCGTGAAAATACGGTCTGTAGTAGTCGTAGAACTATTTCTATGGTACTTTGCACAAATAGATCTGGCTTCAGTCATCCTATTTCTTTCTGTTAACCGATAATCTCCATTCCGGAGAAGATTATTGATGGACTGAAGTGGCCATAGTATTATTTGTATGAACGCTCGCGCACTGCATCCGAACTGAATCCAAGATTCCGAGCTGAGTGTACAGAGGCAGTGAGGTGGTGATTGTAAAAAGCTCATTTTAAACCCACTAAGAGAGGATGCACTAGCAGATAGCATTGCCCAAACTTTACGCCGATTGAAAGGACTCTTGATCAACGACGTGAATGCCAGCTGTTGCTCCGCGTAAAATGCCGTATGCCAAAAAGTTGCCCCTGAATTGTTTGAACTTGGATCAGAGACCGGACTAGTGCGTAAGTAATATCCGAATTCAATCACTTTGTAGTTCGTCTGTAAGTCCTTTAAGTACGTTATTTTATTCTTAGGGACGTCTTCAAATTATAATCCCATATTATCAATCGAATCAAAAGACCGTCCCATAATATTATTACCGACAAGTAGTCTCTGACATTTTCAGTAAAAAAATTAATACGCGTTTATTTTTTTATGATGCAATGTTATCTTAATAAAACTTAATATATTATGACGTCTTTATTTATTGAAGTTCATAAAATAATTATAAGAAATTATTAACGCTAGATTTAATGCAGGCCTTTTATATGTCAGGCCACGAATATTCACGCTGTTTCTGTGGAAAAAATTCCTGTCCTTTATATGGACGATAAGCACCAAGCTTCAGATCTTTTTTGATGATACACGAAAAAGTCCTAGCGGCAAGTTTCATTTCTAACAAAATGTCATTTTGTGTTGAATTATTTCTGGTATCAACTTGTTATATCATATACTTCGCCTAAAAAAATCTCACTAACTCGACCTAACCGAGTAGTAGGCATAACCAATTTATGTTTGTACCTGTTAATATTATGATTATCACTGTTTGTAGCTAATTATCTAATGTGTTAAAATGTTTATATTATAAAAAAAATATTTTAATGATTCTTTGGGACCTAGGTTATAAATAACGCAAATGGCTTCATACCTATATTGTTGTTTAATATTAACCTCGAAAAAATGTGTACATTGACTGGAAATGATTGAAATTTCTAACATATTAAACGCATTCCAAATTTGAATTTAGAAAATATAATATAAGCATGAAGTTTTGTAAAAACCTTATATTGTGTAAGTACTTTTAATAATATTTATGGCGAATACTCCAATATTCTTGATCTTAAAAGTATTTTTATTGTTATTATTATTTAATCTAGTAGCGACCCGGCCCGACCACGTATAGGTGTAATTTAGAAGAAAAAGGGTGTTTTGTAGCTGACTTTTCGTTACATATTAATAAGATTTGTTTGGCTACAATAGCTCCATATATAAGCCCACAACGTTGAATATCTGTATTTATCCAAAGTGTCTAAAGTATTTATTACAATTATATACTGTAAATAAAAAATATAATTTATATTTGATAACGATGAATACTAGTTAATAGCAGCGCAAGAAAGACATTTTTATAACAAAGTTTTACTGAAAAAAGCCAATTAAATGAAAGACGATTAAGAAGAACTACAATTCTAAGATCACTAGGATCTTTAACATATATTTTACAATTTTATTTTTTCTTCTTAAAAACTTCAGTCTTATTGTGTGATGTATAAAACTATTGTATAAAATTATCTTACTTATTGTGAAAACTTTTTAGGGGGAGTTAGCATAATATATACAATACAGTCAGACATTGAAAAGTTTATTTGGTTTACACTATGTGAGAAATACACAGAACCCTCCGTGAAACATTCTAATCGCGTGAAATATATCTTATGAATAAAATAATTACTTACTTAATGAAAAATAATTAAAGGTAAATGGTATAATTCCGTCACTCCAGGGACTCGGCCAATTATTTGGTAAATGAACATTGTACCCTAAAATGTTTAAAAAATATAAATCCTTTTAAGGTACCATTGTTAAATATTATTAAATATTTTTATTAAGTTAATTTATTGTAATTACCATTGCTGTTACCACACAAAGTTAAAACTACGAGAAAGAAAATAATAAAACTTTTAGATATATCCCGCGCAATGAACATTGAACAACGATAAGAGCAATACATGGGTATTCAGTTAATGCGAAAAGTTATTAAGGCAATGTGTTTTCAAATCAGGTTGTAAATCTCATTTTACGATAATTACAAACATACATTATACCACAATATGGTGTTGATAAGTTGAACCATAGAATTTTATAGTTTTTGGTAAAGTTTTCTGGTAGAAAAAATTGTTGTTTTGCTTTCATATTGTATTATTAGTACTGCAGTAGTCGCGCCCGTTTTTTACTTGAGTTCACGCGTAGTACTACTATGGTAGGCCATTTTAAAATGGAGATAACTTGTTTATTCCTTTTTTTATGAAAATTAGGGACGAAACGAGCAGGACGTTCAGCTGGTGGAAATTGATACGTTCACCATTACAATGCTCACTGCATTGTAATGGTGAACGTATCAATTCTCAGAATGCCGCTCAGAATTCTTGAAACACCCAAAAATTCTGAGCGGCACTACAATTACGCCCGCCACCATGAGACATAAGATATTAAGACTCATTTGCCCAGTAATTTCACTAGCTGCATCGCCCTTCAGACCGAAACATAATAATGTTTTACACATTATTGCTTCACGGCAGAAATAGACGCCATTGTGATACCCAAAAACTAGCCTGCATCCTGTGCAAAGGATCCTCTCACTGGTAAAATTTCCTTCTTATTTGATTGAAACAACAAATGGGATGGAAAATGTCTTATTATTCTTCATTAAAAACACACTTATAAAGTAAATTATAAATAAATTATTGCATATTATCTGAATATTGTTTTTTTTTAAAGAATAATAACACCGTTTGAAAATACTCAATCTGATCATGTAAGTTCTGAGGAACCTTAATATTAAGATGTTAAGCCAATATAAAAGGTGCGCTAAAAGTTTTACCAACACTAATGATACTCGTTAAATAAACTTACAATTCTTTTCTGTCTGTTAAAACACTGCGTAGTTTTTGCTTGGAAGGAAGGAAGTTAATAAATCCACTTGTAACTTGAGTAAAAGCCAGGCTCTTGTAATTTAAGAAAAAAACGATTATAACTGTTTGGGAAAAAAATTAATGAATGCAATTATATTTTAAATAATTCGTCATAATTACCACTTTCACGCGATACTTGTAGTATACTTTACCAGTGGGAGGCTCCTTTCACAGGATGCCGGCTAGACTATGGGTACCACACCGGCGCCTATTTCTGCCGTGAAACAGTAATGTGTAAGCATTACTGTGTTTCGGTCTGAAGGGCGCCGTAGCTAGTGAAATTACTGCGCAAATGAGACTTGACATCTTATGTCTCAGGGTGATGAGCGCAGTTCTAGTGTCGCTCAGAATTTTTGGGTAAAAAATACTCATATACTATACATATGCTTATATTGTTATGATTATTTGATATTCTAATTAGTACCAACATTCAGTAATGATTATATTAATACAATTATTTGTAACCTGGTAATATTATATTATTTTATTATATTTACTTTATTTTTAGTAATTGTAATATTAAATAAACACATGCAATATCTTAGTGATGTCACTTAATTATGAAGTTCGTAGTTTCATATTATTAAGTTGGTAGTGTGGTAACTGTTACGAATTGCTCTCAGCCATTAGGCATTTCTTGCTAGTGCAGTAGAAAGTGGTGGACGTGCGTTCTACTGGTCACCCGACTGCCCTAGTGTTATATATCATTTAGTATTACTATGTAAATACATATAGATATATTCAAGTGGATCGTAGAAGTGTTTTATTATAATATTATGTTTGGACTTCATTTTTTAAATCAATTATCGTATAAAGCAAATACATAGTAAAAATCGCATGTATTATTATAACTGAAAAGAAAAAATAAGCAATTGTGTGGTTTTATGAAACCAGGATGCGAGTGAAACTTCTTGTCACAAAAAACCCTGTTAATATCAGCAAAATAACCGAAAAAAAAAACAAATTTATATAATATTATATTACAATTTACTTATTCATAAAATAAATATATAATTTAATGAAAGCCTTTGTCAGGTGTGGGCTTATTGTACTTGAAATTGCATTCGCAAATTTTGAAATTGTTGTGGTTATTTAGTACCAACACAAATTCACCAGAGCCTTCCTTTAAACAGGATGCCGACTAGATTATGGGTACTACAACTACGCCTATTTCTGCCGTGAAGCAGTAGTGTGTAAACAGAAAAGTGTTTCGGTTTGAAGGGCGCCGTAGCTAGTGAAATTACTGGGCAAATGAGAATTACGTTACTCGAACGGTTGGATGAATTGGAAATAGGAACGCGAGAGGTTCGAGTCCCGCATCGTTCATAAAATTTTGATTTCAGTTTATGCCATTAAATTATGAAATTGTAGATACTAAGTCATAACGATTGTGATTATGGTACCCACTATAGTAGACTAGGATCGATAATTTTTGACATTTATTACAGTAGGATGAAACCCATTGGTAAAGGACGAGAATATAACAAAAATTAAGGGAAAAATAAATTACGGGCGATCTGAGGTCGGGAAGTGGAAAAGGGGGGGTGTTTTAGGGTATATATATTTTTTTTTTCACCATCAGAAAGTACATATTTCAACAAACAAAAAGCCCCCAAACTTATTGAAAAAAGCTGATATTTTGACGTCAGAATTTTCGATTGAAAATTAGGGTGCTTTTGTGATGTTAAGTTAAAATAAGGCGAAAAAATAAATATTTTAAATCAAATAAATTACAGTGTATTTGGGACATAATAAGGTAAGTTTTCACCAAATTTCGTAGAAAAAAATTTTTTTTTGAAAAAGAAATAAAAAACCAAAATCTTGGTTTTTTGAGTTTTTCACCTAAATTTTGAGGTTATGTGAAAAAAGTGTAATTACAAAAGTTGTAGATCTCTTTATTACCTACAACTTTGCCGATTAACTTTTTGCCATAGGACTTGTAGTTTTGCCGGAAATCGAGATAAACCGTTTTTACCCTAAAATACCTCCCGCCCGTATTTTATATTTCCCTTAATTTTTGTTATATTCTCGTCCTTTTCCAATGGGTTTCATCCTACTACTATTTTGTTTCACTTTTTATCATTTTCAAAGGCTTCGGCACTGATCTATAGTTAGATAGGTGCTGGCAATAATCTTGTAATTTCTTTGACAGCTTATAGAACCATACCATACCATAGAAAGCGTTACCGTCTGAAATCTTGCTTGTTCCTTTAACAAAAGAAAGATTTTAATCGTAATAGTACAACAACGAAATGAAACTACAATACAATGACATTATTTAGTAGAAATTAGCAGATCCGTTAATAATACTTATATAGTTTAAGCGTTATAAATATTACTTATAACATCATTTCAATATATCAACGTATATACTGGGGGAATTATCGATTGTTTTGTAAGAACAAGTTATTTAGTGTTTGATATGTTATAATATTAATAATTGTTATATAATTGGTGCCAAGAAAAGAAACATGATTAATGAGGCAAGTTCTGTGATGCAATCGTCAGAAATGCATCGCTTCAATTAGAATTGACTTTTCTTGCCCAAAAAATAACTCCTATAATAATATTAAAATATTATAAATACTTGTGTTAGTATATTTTTATAAATGATAAACCTAAGTTGGAATATTATAATAAAGTACATAAATATGATAATCTAGCACATCATTAGTAATGTGCTCCATTTGAATTTACATTTATTCGAGACATGTGGTGATATACAAGTTAAGTCATATTTTGTTTAAATTTTCTTTTTTATAACTTACTAACCATATTGCTATACATATATAGTGGAGATCCATAGGAGAAACAAAGTTACCGAGCCCGAATGATTGTGACACTGAAGTGGCAGTGGGCAGGGCACATAGTTCGACGGACAGATGGCCGTTGGGGCAGTAAAGTCCTCGATTGGCGACCACGTACCGGAAGACGTAGTGTTAGTAGGCCCCCCACAAGATGGACCGACGATCTGGTCAAGATCGCCGGAATACGTTGCATGAGGGCAGCGCAAGACCGATCGTCGTCGATATCTTTTGGGGAGGCCTTTGTCCAGCATTGGACGTCTTCCGGCTGATGATGATGATGATAGCTTTTAATTT
The DNA here is from genome assembly GCA_949711725.1 of Leptidea reali. Taxonomy (NCBI): domain Eukaryota; kingdom Metazoa; phylum Arthropoda; class Insecta; order Lepidoptera; family Pieridae; genus Leptidea; species Leptidea reali. The sequence continues at coordinate 15,482,713 of CATIXN010000023.1, read as the reverse complement.
ATGATAATAACACCTTTACTAAAAAGCTAAAGTTCATAAAATCAAATAAGTTTATGACCACAAAAAACTCTTCGTAGAGTTCTTACCGTAGAAGCCTCGCATTAAAAAGCATTAAGAGAATCCATTCATTAAGCGAGGCGAAGTGAGATAGTCTCTACTTTATTAGAAAAATTCACTGCGATTCCGGAACACTGCACGTTATTTTACGTCTTTTGAAATTAAACAAATCAAACTACCAAAAGTGCCTCTACCGCAGTGAATCTTCTGTACTTCATTCAAGAAAGTGAAATATTATTGCACTAAAGCTCGTATAATTACTGGTCAAATTGGACTTAACATCTTATGTCTCATGGTAACGCAAATTTTTGGTTTTTTCAAGAATACTGAGCGGCACTGCATTGTAATGGGCAGGGCGTATCAATTACCGTCATATGAACGTCCTGCTCGTCTCGTCCCTTATTTTCATAAAAAAGCGTATACAGTAGAATCAAACATTTGTGAATAAGTGTTCCGGCTAATCCTTGGAATGATTGGACCATTTTCCAAGATTTTTACTCGAAAATAACTCATAAATGTGTGTGTAGTAGTAGTAAACAAAATTCATCTGCTATGATCAGTTTGGTGAATATTTAATAATGACATATAATATTCATAACTTGGGCATAATGACATTGTTATTAATTACCCTAGCACTAGTGACCTAGCGTGTCCATATTATATGAATAGACCACAAATTAAAGCTCAAGCACTGCTGCGAACTTTAGTTTAAAGTTAATAAGGTTTAGTTAGTTTGTAATGCTCCTTGGCTATTTATTGGCTATTACGTAATTGTAATCTAGTCCCAAGTAGTCTGACCTTTTAGATAATCTGCAGTTGGGTAGTACGATTTAGAGCAGATTCTTTTTTCAAAATATTTGAAGATAACAATTAAACCTCGGATGACACTAATTTATTACAATGATAACATATACGAGAATTATTGTTATTTAATATTTTTTGGAGCCTATTACATCTACTAATGAGCAGTTATCTAACAAAATAATTAACTATTTTGATATTATTCGCCGCTCACTTTTACTTTCCATCGTGGCGCAATAAATCACGGAGTGCCAAGGTCGCTTCCCTCCTCCCAGCGGCGACCAAGCGACCTGAAATACACGTGACATTGAAACCGCTGTATGAACCGGTGGCTTCACAATTTATTAATTTTTTAAGAACTTGTCTTAGCGGTACTCATCTCAATTGTGAAGTATTTCGGGCGAAATATCAGCGCTGCTGAACAAGTGCAGAACAATAAAATGCTGAGTCAACCTTTTCACTAGAACAATTATAATTATTAAATTATGATTTACTACTGCAATATACCTCAGTATTGCACAGTGGGTTATGGAATGTAAAATATTTATAATATAAGGACCGAAAATATTCACAAACAAGCCTTCTGCTTCTAAGGTTGGAATTCAGGGAAACGAAGATAATCGTCGATTTTAAAACCCACCAATTATGACATTGGTTAAACATGGAGCATTTTATTTCTGCTCACCGTCACCTTTCAAACAGTAGTTATTAACCCGAGGGTTTGATCAAGTCTTATTATATCACCAAATAAGAAATTAAGCCCTTAAAATGATATGATGTTTATTCATATAACATTTTGATTTTGTACAATATTATAATAATATACGATATAAAATTGAAAAAGACCGTACTATAATGATTTTCATTCGAGAAGTTCTCTCTATTTAACTTGCCCGTGTTTATTATTATATTTAATTAATAATCTGCCCAGAACCAATAAAATTACGATTGAATGACAGTCAGATTAACAATAACAGAAATATTTTAAATACATTATGTGCCTCTACTGCAGTGAATCTTCTGTTTTTATTCAAGTAAGTGAAATATTATTGCACTATATCTGTATATAGATGAATATTATATTATTCTTAGTCTGGTCATAAATACTGTTACAATTAAAAATAAACAAAATATTTCATTTGAATTTCAAATCTATCATTTTTATATGATACATCATTGAGTTTCCTCATTTTGGCGCTAATACATTGACCTACAATAATTTGCGATATTAAAATAGAGTGGGGTGATATAGAGAACCGAATCGCTGTGATTGCATAACACAAAGTATGTATGTAGCCAAATGCAATTTTTAAAACTCTCCATACGCTTGGTATTAATAATATATTTGTGTACCGGGCTATTAATAGATACAATGAGGTCTCCTCTGTTCTCGAAAGAAAAAGATCTAGCCGTCCACGTAGTGCACGTACGACAAAGGTGATCAAAGCAGTAAGTGAAAGAATTCGAAGAAATCCTGTCCGAAACCAAAGGATTTTATCTCGGGAGATGAAGATAGCACCTAGAACCATGTCGCGTATTTTAAAAGATGACTTAGGACTTGCAGCCTGTAAGAGGTGCTGGTCATTTCTTAATTGATAATAAAAAAAAAATAACAAAAAAACATCTTACTTCAAAAACAATAGCTATAATATGCACTAAAAAGTATGAAAATAAATGTGTATTTCCCGCCGCGGCCCCGCTCTCGCCTCTCGCCTTCTGACGTCGCGGGTGCGACTCAAGCACATCTCACCTATAACTATGCATACATAGTTATAGGTGAGTAGTGAAGTAAGCCGAGGTAGTGTTATAACTACATATAGTTATAACACTACCTCGGCTGACACCGACTCCAAAAATAAAAATAATATTTACTAGAATTAGACTAATTTATTAGATTGTATAAATATACGCAATTATTATCATACTTTTTAGTATGCATATTATATCTATTGTTTTTGAAGTCGATTGTTTTTTGTTAGAATTTTTTATTTTTAGATTTTCAGTGAATCTGAACTACACTTACTAATAATTTGTTTAAATTTATGTAGTTAGATATTCTGCCACAGATCGGGTTAAGGAGTTCCATTGATCATCATATTTGATTACGAAAATTATTTGACTATTACGACGTCACTGTAGGTGACCCAAATATTCAGATACCATGAAAAAGATTTGGCCTAGTATCTCTAATAGTTCCTTGGAATTGAAGAGATCCTTTACTCTGTCATGCAACCCAAAATTAGAACCTAAGCTTTACAATAAAAAAATAATTATCGAAATTAGTTCGCGCGATATTGAGTTTTTTGTAAATTTGTCGCGCACACACCTATAGCAAATTATAGACTTTTATGGTTTTCTCATGGCTGCCATTGTCAGATGGCACCAGATTTCGAATAAAAAAAGGATTATAAGAATCACCCAGTACAAAATTTTGAGGTAACAAACATAAAAAAAACAAACCGACGAATTGAGAACCTCCTCCATTTTTGAAGTCGGTTGAAAAAGAATAGTGTGGTAAAATAGAAACAACTACTGAAGTGGTAGTCACATGTTATTTTTATATTCCATTGTAACTTAATAAGCTTTTACTAATTGTTATGTAGCTCAATCTGTATTTTCGTATACTACGTTATATTGTAATCCCTTTGTAGTACTTGAGAGCAATTACGGCTATTATGTAAGAATTCAGTTTCTTGGATGTAAGTGGCTGGGACTTTACTTTAAATTTATACACTTTTACAATAAAATCCCAGCCACTGTTCAGGCATAATCTATAAATAAATTTAAATGTTTTATAAAAAATGGCTCTGTCGTAAATCCTATTACTCCACAGCTGAATATCTAAGTGATCGGACAGCCTGGGACTAAATTTTGATTATTTTATAGCGAAATAAATGACTGTACAATATTGTATATTTGTATTGAAAAGAGCGCAAAAAAAGAATGCTGGGAGAGTTACTTGACTCTCAGAGCGTCATTTGTTTCCGAAGCGGTAGTATTGTCTAATATATTAGAAATGACATCAAAAAGAATTCTAAAGGAATCTTTTTTGAGAAAATAAATGCCTTTTGTAACGTTTATTTGTCTTTTATTTTTTTCTTTACGTTTTGTTTTGATTGTTGTCTGTTTACTAAAAAAGTTTACTAAAAAATTTCAAAAATTTTTATAGCTAACTAATGCAACTTCATATTTGGCGCCACAACGTTGGTACCTAATTTATACATCTACATAGATTGCAACAGCTGTGAACACATCGAAAAAAGCATTAGATACAATGCAATGAGAAGGAGATCTGAAGAGGAGCGGCAATAAAAGTAAAGCTGGTCCAGAGTTATCTATGGTGGAGAACTTTGTACCATAGGACCCCCTCGAGATAAAAGGAAATAAGTCACTTATAAGTATTTATTTTAAATAGATTTGATAATGATATATACCCTAGCATGAATTTTGAGCAATTAGCAAATAGTTATAGATACCTCAGAACTTTCAAGTGGGTGAACTGATATTGACGATTCTTTTTTAATTTGAAAGCTGATGCTTCACTTATGCTCCCATTTTTTTGGGTTCCCTTTTTGAAGTGGGTTGTGTCATTGTTAATTTTTTTTATTAATAATGTTATCTTTTAATGTTTCTTGAATCGATTAATTTTTAATCTTCTTGAGAATAATAATTTCAAAAGTCAAATAAAAAAATTATATGAAATTCACAAATATATTTTCATACATCTTTTTTAATCTAAAAGTTCGCTTAATTACGGTTTAATCATGATATCAATCAGGCGGAAGACGATCACAGCTGAACAAAGGCCTCCCCCAAGCCTTTAGTGAGTAAAATGTAAATATCTTTCTATAGAAAGAATTGCTCGAAAAAAAGTGGTAGTCTAATTAAAATAGTGAATGGTTTAAGGTAACGATGTATTAATTACAACGCTTCCCGGAAATTAGCGCTCATTAAAGACTACCGACTGCTGACGAGATCTTGTTAAAGATGCATTCGAATCATAATAAAATAACTTCGTTAATTTCAAGAAGATTGTGATAGTAAATTACTTGTTACGTAAAAGTGTTAGATGTGAGTTTGAGGATTGTGAACTTTGCAATATTTCACCGTCGTACCGCGTATACAAGCAGTTTTGGGTTAATTACGCATAAGCTTCAAGTACTTTAAAGCTGCCTTTACGATGCAGGAATATTTATAAATCACTTGTTTAAACATGAGTGTCATTAGCTTGCTTATTAATTTTGTTTAAATAGTTTTTCTTTCTTCTAATATCTTCCCTTTCTTGGCTTACGTCCGTGCAGAATGGGATTTCGCTATGCCAACTTAATGGCTGACAGGCAGTATTGAGATAAAACCTTTAGCTGCGAATGGAACGGGCAACTACTTGTATCTTATATTACAGATAATATAATAAAAATAAAATTCACACAGCAGTAAAATAAAGTGCACAAGAAAGTGGCGAGAGGAGGAAGGTTTAGGGAAGCTTTTTCTCTCATCGCGTCTTTGATTTCTGAGAAATAAAAGGTTTAATAATAATAAAACAAAAATGACAACATAGTTGTTACAATAAAATACTACAACCAAGCAAGAAGCATGAGGCCAACTTATCCAGAGGTCCGCCATACTAGTGACGTCAGAAACTTTTTACTTTTACTTTCGAAGATCAACGCCTATTAGTCCAGTTAGTCCGCTCATCTGTCGAAAGACTTTCACTGTAGACTTCATAAATATGATAAGGGTAAGTTTTGTGTTAATATTATTTGTATAAATCGATACAAATGCGTGTTATTCTTGAAAGATATTGAGTTGCCGTCTGAGATTTGTGTGAGAATATTATCCCTATTACAAATGCGTCTCACATCTTCACTTGGAAATTATTCGAGTCTCGTCAGTAATGTAGTTTTATACTACACTTAATGATCTTTAATATTGATTTTATAGACAACATTTTAATAAACATATGACTTTATTATTAGAATGACCTAAAACTTTCAATTTGATTACAGTTTTAAGTAAATTATGTCACCAACACCGGTTCTGAAACAAACGCCACAATAGTCTAGTTTAGTTTCTTCCCCTTTTAAGTACTCATTTAAATAAAGATACAATTTATAGAATAATACCTGATGCCCGCGACTTCGTCCGCGTAAATAAAGAGTTAAAAATAATTATCAATCTTCTTTAAATCTTATTTTAAGGAAGATTGCTATGGAAAACTTAACCTCCTATGATTGGTATAGTTATAGCTCATCGACGTGAATTTCAGTTATTCACAAATCCCGCGGGAACCATGGATTTTTCTTGGATAAAATGTAGATTTTGTCCTTTCCCAAGATCTAGTGTATCGCTGTACCAAATTTCATCAAAATCGGTTCAGTAGCTCGTAGTAGTAAAGGCGTAACAAAAAAACATTCATTCACATTAATTATAATATAAGTAGGGATTGTAATGTGTCATTGCTATTGGTATTACAATCATAATCTAGTCCCAGGTCATCCGATCACCTACGATACGAAATACGATACTTTTTGTTTTATAATAAAATTATAAAAAATATTTCAATTTCAACAAATAAAGATTAATAATTGTTATAAATTACTTTTAACTCTGGCTGATTGAACTCCCGTATTCAAATCCATATTCAAATATTTTTTAATTCAAAATAGGATTTGAAATCACTTATTAAACGTCAAAAACTACCACCCATTCGAAAAAGTATGCCGCAGACCTGAGAAGAACAAGAAACTCAACGCACTGAAAAAGAAGATTTTTCGTAAAATATCGTTTCAATGTAATATCGTACAATAAAATTTATTATTTAATAGCTTGAGGGCGGTCACTCTATTCCCAATCTGTGATATCATTATGAAAGTCATTTCAGCCGACTTTACCCGAACAATCACGACAGCTTAACCTCACAAGCAGCATGCCAAAAGAAGTTACCACAAAGATATTTTTCTCAATAAATATTTGCAACGAGGATATCACAACACACTTATCATGACTCTAGTGTAGTAATTTTCACGCCTCCGAATTCCACCTCCACACAACACGCCACAAATATCAAAATTATCCCCACCATCTTGATGTGTGGCGTTCCTCCTTCTTCCACGTACAACTGAACTATGGAATGTGCTTAATTTTGAGTTGTATACAGGACGATAAAGGCCGGCAACGCTCCTGAGATTCCTTCGGTGTTGCAAGAGAGTTTGGGCGGAGGTGATCACTTCTCATCAGGTTTTTTTTT
>CATIXN010000023.1:15448301-15470801 GCA_949711725.1 Leptidea reali | reverse complement strand
TCAGCTTTTTCATTTGAATGGATTAACATTCAACTCAGTAGGTTAAGCGAAAGTACTTATTAAAATAAATACTGCAAGTTACATAAAAGTATGTAAATATTGTAGCTGCAATCGTTTATCCTTATTTATTGAAGTTTTTCTTTTTATATTTCATTAAATGTTGAAAAATAATATTTTTTTATATTTATTTAGGTTAGATTTAACATGTCAGAAATATATAAATGCAAAAACATTTGTTTCACACACTATTGTGAATATAAATAAAACATTTTTGCGCAGGTTCTTATTTTTTCTTTATTAACGATATTCTTTTTATCAAAAACCCTTAGTAAATAAGAAATAAATGGACAGTATTTAGGTTGTAATATTAGTCTGGAGGTATGTAAAGCCCTACGGAATCGTTTTTTACAGGAAAGGTGTCGATATTTTAGTAAAATACAAAACTTAAGACACTGAGCCAACGATTTACAAAATATTAATTCCATCTTTTAGTTGTGGAGCGTTTTGACATTTTACTATAGCAACATAGCTTACGTCGTCATGTCGATGTAATATCGTCTGCCACTGAGATTCTTTTCACCATTTATCCTTTCATCAATTGTAGTGCATTTTAAAGTTTCATTCGTATATTAACTTGAATAAGTGAATCCTCACATCACTGATATCTGGATTTGTAACATGTATTTGAATCATGATATAATAATTTATTTAGATAATAAATTAGATAGAAAGTGTGATAATCATAATATTAACACTAGGAACAGACACAACTGTAAGTCTTTTGTTGAGCGATACAAACCAAATGTGCTGCGAAATAAAAATTCTGAGTTTCTTGCGTCCGTTCTTCTTCACTGAGGCTTAGGGCTTATAGGCTTATTCACTGAGGCATAATTTTTCGATTGGGTGATAGATTTTGACTGTTTGATGTGAAAGTTTGTATGTCTGGATGTATGTTTGAACTTCTTTAACGCAAAATCTACTGAATAGATTTTGATGAAACTTTACAATAATATAGCTTACATATCAGAATAACAAATAGGCTATAATTTATAAAACTATAGTGTGAGTTATACAAAATATCAAAGAAGTGTGATTATTGCTAATGAATATAACTAGCGCCATCTCTTATCAACTAGCAAGCAAAAGATCAATACAATTTATTTGGCAAAACAACGTTTGCCGGGTCAGCTAGTATAATATAAGCTATTTTTGTTACGAAGTCTTTTTAAACTTTTTAATTTAAGACCGCATGTTGTGGATTATTTCAAGAAATAAAAATATCCCTTAATATAATCGTAGCCACAATAATTGGGCAATGACCACTGAAGAAGCTCTCGCATGCTATCAATACTTGTTACCGATAATCCTCTTTGCAGAGCATGGAATTCATGCACACCGAGAATGGTTTAGCAACCTCCACTACATTCTAAGAATCCAGTGAGGACTCTAGGTTGGTTCTTCGCTTTTGGCCAGGTTCGACAGGAGTACAGGACAGGAGGAGGAGACAGTCAACATCTCACGCACAATTGTCTGTATAAATGCGAGTAATTGGGTACCACTTATCCAATCTTGTTTAAATAAAACATATAATTATTTTTCTATGAGCAGTTTAGACAAGCTGTTTGACGATATAAGAATATTGAAATTACGTTAGTTTTGACGTTGAACTAAGTTTATAATGTACGAAAATGAATTTTGAAGTTCAATAGAAAGTAAATAAGAAAAAAAAAATCCCAAAGTAAATAAGATGAATGATATTATGATATCGTGAAAAGTCGATTCCTCAAGAATTCAGTACACACGGATTTTAAATCTGATACATACGAAAGTTCTACAAACACAAGTTTATGATATAGATTACTGTCGCTTTAAAATCAGGAACAATTTATTATTAATTTAAGCAGGTTGCAATGAACCTTATAAACAGTTCTGTGAAAATTTGGAAAGAAATTTCTTATTATCTTTAACTGCGAATGTAAGAATAAGGAAGTAATATGTATATGAATACGTAGATTTTTTATAAATTTGCGTGACTTCGAGAAAATGCGTTATGTATTATTAGTCTCCCTCTCCAATTTCCTCTCTCTATAATCTGAATACTTTATTGTTTACTTCTATCCTCTAATTAAATGCTAATAATAAGAAGTTAAAAAAAACTACGTTTAAAAAACCGACTTCAAAAACTAAAAAGTAGAGACAAAATAATCAAAAGATTTAGCCGTACACAAAAAAGTGTATCATCCACGTAAGCATGAATGTTCAAATCAAATGTTCATAAAATAAAAACTGCTGAGCATACTATGGGTAATGTTTATGGGGCCAACTATTCCGCATCAAACTAAAGAAGAAATACCTAAATTGGGTAATCCTAGCGTAATCGGTGTAATATATACATAAAACATACCAATCGAATTGAGAACCTCCTCCTTTTTGAAGTCTGTTAAAAATCAATGAGTATAATTCAACATCTCAGAAACAATATCAATTTTAATTAAATGTGTTAAATATAATTTATCATTGGGATTTAATTAATGTAAATAATAAGTTAAATAAAATTAGAAACAAAACAAATACAAACTTTAACTATATAACGTTTGTTAACTTTGTAACTACCCTCACAATCTGTATATTACGATAATATTATACTTCCTCATATAGCAATATTTGTTATAATAGTTAACAGCTGTCAACTGTAAGCAGTTATTTAAATTTGTTGACGATATTTCTTTAATTTATTCGTTCATTTATACGTAACTTATTGATTAATTTGTTTTTAAAACAAGGCATTAATGCAATAATAAGAATGAAAATTACACCTATGACAGACTATTATTTTTACAATTTCATCGTCTGAAATATCTCAAAATTGCTTAGCAAGGTATTCTATCAATTTAAATTATTAAAAGTAACTATGTGATGAAATGTTAAATTCACCGAACATATTCAGTCATACAAATAATTGAAAATGGTAGGAGCCGTGTGTATAAAGTTTACTTTGTGTAGATTCAAGTACAGAGAGCGTTAAAAGACACTTTTTCAGGACACGAAAAGTGCATTTGCTGTTCCATCATAAACGTTTCTTTGTGGTTACTGTGTCGACTCACTGATGAACCTTTATACGATTTATTCGTTTTCACCCCACTTTTATTGTTATCCTAGCTTTTCTTTGCTTCACTGCTCCCTTTTATTTTATCTATATAAAAACTTGTCTATAAACAATGTGTTATATCCATTACAATGAAAATTTTTAAATAATATTTTTGGTAGATTTCATTTTAACTTTAAACTCTGTTAACTTACCGTAAAGCAGTTTTCGCTTCTTTAATTGCTTTCTTTTTACGTACATGTTTTGCTAATATTTAAGTGGTAGTTTTAATGTAACAAAGTTAGTTTAGTTTATCTAACAGGTTTAGTTAAGTTTATGTAACGGGGAGAGTGCAAAGATCTTCAATTACTGACATAAAAAATTCCGAACTGAAAACGCCCAAACCTACTACTACTCCTAATAAACCTGCAGTAAGTCCTGTATAAACGTAACAATTTATTTAGTGGCTCTCGTTTTTTCTTTTTTATATTGAAAGTTTAAAATCTTTCGAATTTCTTGAGTAGGTTTATCATTTTGACAGAAAGGAGAACAAATGAAAAATAGTTGAAACCAACAGTGTAATTATTTTGAATCTTTTTTTTTGATGTAACCTTTTTTAACAATTGACCATGATACTCGAGGATGAGAGAGCCCATCTCCTGCAGTCCATTATATTGTAAAGTGTTCATATGTTATTAAAAAAAATATTTATTAGGCATTTAAACTGTATACATTTTAATAAATTAGCATTGTTTCCATTTCTAGTACCTATGTTTAAAAAATGTACAGCAATGAATAATAAAATACACAATACAGTAGTTTATTTTTAATTTAGTCAAATTAATCTTTTAATATATCTACAGCGATTGGTAATTAACAATTAAATATTCATTCATTGAACATGCAAACAAATATTTCTTTTACTGTATGTAGTAGTGTAGTGATTATCTTTTAAAGTATGTTATAGTGATGTGTGCCCAGGCCTTGATAGAGACCGATTTTTAAAACATTTGTGCATAAAAGTAAACCCCCATATAAAGCGATTGCATATGACGCGAATCTTCCTATAACACGGGAAGTGCAACATATAAGGCGGGGATTTACCACATACATATTTCGGTACTGTGAAATTTATAATGATTTATACAGTTCTTAAGTATCAGCTTCGCGAACTTTTGCATGTGTGTCAATTGTGTAATTACAAAATTAAATTATTTTATTTAATTTGTGTATTAAAACCCTATGAAAATAATAAAACTAGGCAAACAATTGGAAATACTTGTTATGAATTGTGTTTAATTATTATTACTAACGAGTCGTTAAAACGTTATAAGGCAATATCCGAGGCACTACTCAACCGCGTTATAAGGGAGACTGTATTTAATAAATATAAACATTTCCAACTAGCACTATAATAACTTAAAATTTTTGAAAATCAACATTGCATCCGTGGTATAAGTGCTTTGAAGAGGAAAATTATGTGTCGCGATCGTACATAATGTTGTTTACTTTAATATAAATATCTTCCTTTATCCAAACTTCCAATTATTTTTGGAAGCATATAAAGATATACACGCAGTAATAAGGTAAATTTTCGAGAAGGATTGGATTCCTTCTATGTGCTACCGGGGTACTTATTTAGCTCAAGCTAATCTATTTGACTAAAGGTGATGTTTATGTATCTCCAAATAATTTCAACGGAACGATTATCGCTCTATGAAACGAAAACCCGTAATTTAATGCATAAACTAAGTGATGTTACATTTATATCCTAGAAGTATTCATTCTACAAAAAACTGCTATACAAATGAAAAGAAGGTAGTTTGATAAAATTGTATATATTACTAAGAGTAGTTATATATTATGATACTGAAGTATAAGTGGTTGGAGGCGTAGACCAAATAATACACTCTAAAACTTTCAAATCTTTTAATTCACCGAAAAATAGTTACATTTCCATTCCTACTCCCATTTCCTCTCCCTCCATTCCTTATCTGCGATCCTCCCTACTCAACCCCTCTTATGTTTATATATTACATAAGTGTGTATACCGGTGAACGCATATAAAATGATCAATTTGTTTATTTACATAAGTTTCGGTTAGGCATTAGTTTTTAAGTTACGTTAAATGACAGGAAATAGCCAGGTTTCCCAGTTTCCTGGATTTTCCCCTTATGTATTAGGTATAAGCAAAATAAAGTTTAATCCCCTATCACGTAGGTTAGGGTTATAGGAATAAGTTTCAGACCGACATAAAAGGCTTAATTGTAAATTGCTATAAAAAGTTTTTAATACAGATTTTCGAAATTTGAATTTTTATTTGAGCTACATCCTTAATAATACAATATCTTAGGTTATATTAAAACAAATTAATTCAGCGATAATCAAAACCGAAATCCGTCAATGAAATGAATAATGATATTAATTTGGAGTGCAACAAATGTAATTATCAGGGAGCACAATGAACTGATTAGAGATATTCATACATTATAATATAATAATAATTATATACCATCATGGTTGTAATCAACAGACATAAATCTGTTCGAAGATAACATTAACGCTTCAATGATTGATGTGTTAACATTGCCGTTTATGTGTTTAATTAGTCGTATTACCTGACCCATACCTTACTATTCAGTATATTTGACTCGCAATATGGACGTTAAGTATAATTGATTTATTTTGTGTATTTACTCGCCCCATCTGGGTCATAATACATTATAAGTAGGGCAATAAGTATGCGCTAATAGTAACTACGACAGTTGGACGTAGTTCCTGAAAAACGTTCCAAGCCACATTCATCACATTTTAAGAAATTTGTGTTCAAAGTTTAATAAATGTAAGTGTATTCTATACATGTTGGTTGGGTGGGCTATTAGTAGCCCAACCAACATGTATGTGTATTAAAGAATTATTGTTTATTATTATGGTAAAATAAAATTAATGCTTATTGCTTTTTAGGTTATGATGTCATTTAAGGAGTGACAGTAGGGCTGCTATTTTTTTTCTGTCCGTTAATACGAATCACGTGACCAGTTTTGTGTTCTTAACTCAATTTCGACATGACTATGGTTTGAAACGTTATTCTGGAATTACGTCCAATTTCATTTAATAGTAAGCAGAGCGGAGAAAGAAGAAACGAGAAGAAAATTAGAAAGAGTCAAATCGGTTTGCGAATGAATTCAGAATGTATTTCATATTAATTTCAATTCTAATATTTCTACTACTTTCTAAAGATAAGTATAAGTATCTTGTTAGAAATAATCCAAATAATTCATCCTGATTTGGATCAGTTACAATAATATTACCTATACTATCGATAATTGTCTGTATCAAATTTTCATTCATCACTGTATTTCGTTTTTGGTTTATTCATTAAATCATACAGTTACTATTCATAGTAAACTCATTCTAATACCTAATGTAGATACTTCCTGTATTAAACAGTAGCTTATTTGCTGACAATTAATTCTGTCAGTGGCTAGTTCCTAACGTAATAGGTAACGTATAGATAATGACGTCAACATCGAAAGATTTGAAACAGGATCTTTTAAAAAAAACTTTTAATTTACCCCTTGACCTCTTGGCGCGTATCCCGAGAGGCGCGGCTTTGAATCCATCATCGTGCATAAATTAAGGTAAAATTGTAATTCTAAAGTGATGTTGTGAGGAAATAACAAACTGTATTAAAATATTTACTTATAAATTGAATAGTTTTGTTCCAAATATAGAATTTATGGAAACCGACCTTAGAGGTGTTATTTGATTCTACTAGTGATTAACTTATCTTGTGAATTACTTTTCTAAATGGTCGGCAACGCTCCTGTAATTCCTCTGATGTGATCCGTACGCTTGTATGTCCTCCTTTTTCATAAAAAAATCGTAATTCTTTACAGTGATTATTATGAACTTGTAATTGTTGTAACAGATAATTGGTTCGAGTATCTTTTGCGATCTTGAAAAAAAAGTCATTCAATCATTAATGGAACAAAGATTTCCGTCAGAGCCAAATTTTGCCATAAAATGTCAGAACTACTAACATCTGTCCGGAATTCTATTATAGCGTTTGCGTTGCAACCACATAGAAGGAAGATGTAAAAATGCTGAGTTTTACGCAAACCTCTTGAATACTATAAATTATTTAAGCTTTAATATTACAGAATCGATGTATATAAAAAAATAAACAATGTTTATTGCTTATTTGGCGAGCATGTTGTTAAGCTGTTTAAGCGTCTATCTTTCGAGCAACGGTTTGCGGGTTTGAACTCCTCTTGGAGATATTTGTATAGATATCAGGATGATATTAATATTATAATTGTATTCATTTTAGTCGATTTACTTTTTACAATGAATAAAAAAAAACACGTTGCAAAAGACCGACTTTAAATACTGAAAAGTATAAAATAACCTAAAAAAGATTTAATTTATTACACCTCTCATACAAATCTTATACCTTTAACATTAATAAAATACTATTATTTGTACGTGCTACCTATTGATAGGGTTTAAGTCGGAGCCTACCCGCTTGGGTTGTTTGGTTCTAGACAAAGCTATCCAGCTCAAAGTCACGCTTGGCGAGTGTAGGTACCTGCTATTACATTTGGCTTAGCACCGACTTCAAACCTATCAGTGGGTAGCACATACAAGTAAAAGTGTTTAATTAATATTGTTATAATTTTTTACTCTCGTTACATACATACATACAATCACGGCTGTCTCATAATTTTAGCTAGATATGACATACTTCCCCTACCTCCTCTCATTAAACATTCAAACCTTATCATAAAATCTCTCTTATTCTTAGTTTTCTTGACCTGGCGTTCCTTGTCAATACATTTCTGATCTGATCGGGGAATGCCAACCAAGGTTGATATTATCCAACACTTCCTGTAACGTTTGAACGGTCAATTTACTTCATCATCATCACCTCTACATGAACAAATCACTTCAATAGTTCGTCTCAGTCTTACTATAAGTAATTTGTTTCAGAGACAGGTAAATCACAACAAAATAAGACAGATTATTTTATGTGAAATGTAATAAATTAAACACAAAATCCTAAGAGCTCTCGATAAATCAAAAATATTCCGATATAGTCCATTCAAACGTTGGGAGTCAAATGCATTTTTCATGTTCAAGAGGCACGTTCGTCCTAACTTTGAGACTTACACTTGCTGTATTCATACACAATTTGTTGTTTTAAAGTTCCGTGCGAGCGCCCTTCCAACTGAGTCACAGTTGAAAGAGCGCTCGTAGTTGGAAGAGCGAGTGACGTTTCGTTGATAAATCTTGTGTGTTTTAATAAATGAAGCAACAAACCGAGAGTTGAACAAAGCATACAAGATTTATCAAAGACACTTCACTTGAACGGTCGGCTCAGATGGAAGAGCGCTTGCACGGAATGCGAGAGATTTGTCGCGGGTTTGTGTCCCGCATCGTTCATAAATTTTGTTTTCAAATTTTATTTGTGTATTGATATAGTTCACCAAATATAATCCCGGTTGTTTATCAAACTTTATTTGCCTTATTTGAGTAACTCGTATTCAAGGAATAGAATGTTTTCATTATACCAAACCATAACTGATAACCAGCCAAATAACCAACCGACTATAAAACGAAAGAGACTCAACTCAATTGTATTTTGTGTTTGTTGCCCCAGAATTCTCATTTTTTTTTTCTTTTGATAAAAATAATGCATTCTTCAGATAGAAAGATAATTCTTCAGTTTGTTTGAATTAAGAAAATTTGTTCTAATGAAAACGTCAAACAAGTATTTTCACAAAGAAAGTCAATTATTCATATTTTTTTTTGTTCCATACCCGTACAAGAACAGTCCTACACTGCGCTATGCGTTCATCAGTCCATTTAACTTCGTTTGTCTATTGTTGTATCTCATAAGTAATGTTGCCTGTGTCATGTCATTGCCAAATGACAAGAACCAAATTCTAAATTAATAGCCACTCTTGTTTCTTTTGCAAATGTACCTCCTAGCTGACCCGACCGACGATGTCTGTACATAATAATAAAATACTGTTTTTATGAATTTGTCAATAATATTTAATAACATTAAGAATTTGCTTAAATGCTTAAATCGAAATAAGAACTACCCTATTCTCTCGAACTGCACTCCATGAAGTGATCCGAAGTAAAATTAGTCTAGGAGTTCACTGTAAGTATAAGACTCGTATTTGATCAGTTTTTTATTTTTATCTTTTTGCTTATGTAGGTTACTTTGCATAGATATTTTCTATTGATTTCAGGTCATGTTAACTCTCATTCATAATTTATATAATATAATATTGTGTAACGAAACCTCATGTGCTGCTACGATCACTGTCTTAAAATTATAAACACAAAACTTTGAAATTGAAATGAAAACAAAATGAATATAAATGACACAAAACAAATTTAGACTACAACTCCTTCTAAGTTCTTGTATTGGGCAAGACTTTGACTGTAGTTTTAAAAAAAATTGAGCCCATGTAATCGATACTGTATGCAAATAATGGTATTATTAGACAGCAGCAACAGCCTCCTATACGAAATAGTATGAAAAAGATATTTTTTTCTTGTGGGAGGCTCCTTTGCACAGGATGCCGGCTTGAATATAGGTACCACAATGGCGCCTATTTCTGCCGTGAAGCAGTAATGTGTAAAAATTATTATGTTTCGGTCTAAAGGGCACCGTAGCTAGTGAAATTACTGGGCGAATGAGACTTAACATCCTATGCCTCAAGGTACCGAGCGCAAATGTATTGCCGCTCAGAATTTTTGGATTTTTCCTCCTAGAACCCTGAGCAGCACTACATTGTTATGAAGAGGGCGTATCAATTACCATCAGCTGAACGTCCTGCTTCTCTCATCCCTAATTTTTATAAAAAAAGTCTTCAACGTTCTATTGTAGCGGTTTAACAGTAAGAAATTTGATAAGAATTCTTTTATAACACATAAATTATGGTAAATTTTGGATAAAATATTTGAATATAAAAAACAGCTTAGACCTCCGAACATAAATATCGTGTAAAAGTTCACTAACTAACGCTCCCGCTATAAATCACACACCGAAAAGTTATTCCAATAGACAGCTGTTTACTGAATGGAAAGGTTTGTCTCGTATAATAAATATTTCTTCCAATATGGTCACCATAGAAACTCAATTGATAAAATTTTTCTTTTTTTCGAAAGTATATTTAAGGTAGCTACACGCCGATATGTTTTTACATTTTTTATGAAAGAGGAGGATAAATAATCATGCGAGTCATCTGATGTTCACATTCTCTTGTAACATCAGAGTATGCACAGGAGCGTTGCCAGCCTTTTAGAGAGGTTAGCTTTTATTTAAGGTAACCAAATCGTATCATCCTGTAAACACCTCAAAATTAAACTCATTCTATAGTTAAGTTGAAGTAACGCCACACATCCAGATGGTGGGATGAATTTCGTAATTTGTGGCGTATTGTGTGAAGGTGGAATTCGGAGGCGTGAAAATGACTACACTAAAGTCATGATAAGTGTGTAGTGATATCCTCGTTGCAAATATTTATAGTGAAATAAATTTTTGTGGTAATTTCTTTTGGAGTGCTTGTGATACAGCTAAACGCGGCAACTGTTTAACTTTTGCTCGGATAAGGTCGGCTGGAATGACTTTCATAATGATATCACAGATTGGGAATAGAGTGACCGCCCTCAAGCTATTAAAAAAAAATATTGATTGTACAATATTACATTGAAACGATATTTTATGAAAAATCTTCTTTTTCAGTCTGTTGAGTTTCTTGTGTCCGTTCTTCTCAGGTCTGAGGCATACTTTTTCGAATGGGTGGTAGTTCTTGATGTTCATAATGTGATTTTTAAATACTATTTTGAATATTTATTGCGGGAATGCAATCAGCTAGGGTTAAAAGTAATTTATAACAATTATTGACCTATATTTGTTGAAACTATGGTATAATTGTTATATGTTTAGGAATATAAAACAAATTTACGTATTTCGTATCGTAAATGATCGGATGGCCTGGGACTAGATTATGATTATTATAAAAGAGCAATTACAATGTTTTATAAATTGTGATTTTAATTAAATGAGTGCAAAACAAGAAAGCTGGGTAGATTATTGTGGCGTTTTCTTTCAGAATTGTACTTGGTGATATAATTTACTTAAAACTGAATACAAATTTAAAGTTTAAGGTCTCTCTATAATAAATTCATATCTTTATTATAGTGCTGTCTATAAAATCAATATTAAAGATCACTAAGTATACCGTATGATACTACATTACTGACGAGACTCGAATAATTTCCAAGTGAAGATGTGAGACGCATTTGTAATAGGGATAATATTGTCACACAAATCTCAGATGGCAACTCAATATCTATCTAGAAAATCACGTATTTAATATTAACACAAAACTCACCCTTATCATAGTATGCGAAAGTCTTTCGACAGACGAGCGGACTAAGCGGACTAATAGGCGGTGACCTTCGAAAGAAAAAGAAAAAAGTTTCTGACGTCACTAGTATGTCGGACCCTCCTCATCTCATCGCGTGGGGACCACATTTAAAATTAAGTTATTCGTTATTCAAAAGAATTGTTAAAAAACGTTTGTGTGGTAAAGGTTACTATAACATAAATGACTTTCTTAATGATACCACAGATTGGGAATGGAGTGACCGCCCTCAGGCTATTAAATAATAAGTTTAATTGTACAATATTACTTTGTAAACATATCTTTTCGATGAAAAAAAAGCCCGCTGAGTTTGTTGTTGTTCTTCTTAGGTCCGAGGCATTCATTTTGGAATGGGTGGTAGTTACTGACTTTCAATAAGTGATGTCACATCCTAGTTGGAATAAAAATATTTTAATTTGAATTTCAACTTAAATATTCCTTTATTTTTAAACAAGGGATCTATAATTATTCCTGCATCGTAAAGGCAGCTTCAAAGTACTTGAAGCTAATGCGAAATTTACCCAAAACTGCTTGTATACGCGATACGACAGTGAAATATTGTAAAGTTCACAATCCTCAAACTCACTTCCAACACATTTACCTAACGAGTAATTTACTATCACAATCTTTTTAAACTAAATGAACTTGTTTTACTATGATTCGAATTAATCTTTAACGGGATCTCCTCAGCAGTCGGAAGTCTTTAATGAGCGCTAAATCCGGGAAACGTTGTAATTAATACACTGTTACCTTAAACCTTTCACTATTTTAATTAGACTACTTCATAAAACTTTTTATGTTAGACGAGCAGTTTTTTCTATAGAAATATATTTATATTATTCTCAATCAAGGCTTGGGGGAGGCCTTTGTCCAGCGGTGAACGACTTCCGGCTGATATTATGATGGTGTTGATACTCCATCATAATAGTGCTTTCTTATTGACGTGATAGCCGTAATTTTTCGATAAATTTAGCGAGCAACAAAAAATGTACGATAATATATTTGCTTAGATAATTTATGCATCTAGATTGAGCCAGAGAGAGAGAAGTGAAAGTGTCTTCATAGACAGGCCAGGTTTATTACTTTTGTGTGCATGAAGAGCTACGTCTAACACTTGTGTCAAAATAGAAGCTAACTCTCAACCTTCGTTTATTTCGACGTTTTTATAGCTGTCACAGTCTGTCTAGACGTATTTTTGTCGATTTCATTTGTTTTTTATTTGAATTTTGTAATTATTATTGTGAAGAAGATTAAAAATTGATAAATTCAAGAAACATTAAAATAGTAACATTATCAACCAAACTAGATGCATTAACTGATCCAAAACATATGACCCATTCACGATATCTTGTTATTTACACATTAGTTATGTATACTACAAGTTTGATAAACAACACGTTACAACAGAGTCGTACCATCTTATTTCAAACAGAGTTATTGTTTATATATTCATTCCCGTTCACTAACAGAGTAACTTTCCTTAAACAAGTGTGTTACACCTTTTGTTTTATCATCGTGACACGAATACACATTTGCTTACTATCAACTGGAGCAAGTTAATTATTATAAGAATTCTGAACCTTACCCTGAAACGTTTCGAAAATATTTTCACAAAATATCTTAAATTATACGTCTACATAGACTATGACAGCTGTGAAAACGTCGAAAAAATATAGTCTTTAGAACGACTATTTTGTGCAATTCACGAACACTTAAGTGTTCATACAAATCGCGAGCGTAAGACGTTGTTTGTCACGTACACTAAACTAATATGTCTGGCCTGTTTTTATAAGTTGTCTAACAGCAAGTGACTCTAAATAAAAAAAAGATTCACTGCAGTAGTGGCACTTTGGTAGCATGTTTTGTTTTATTTCAAAAGTGGTGAAATAACATGCAGTGCTCCGAAATTGCAGTGAATTTTTCTAATAAAGTAGAGAATATCTCATTTCACCTCGCCTCAATGAATGGATTCTTTTAATGCTTTATAAATGCGACGCTTGTAAGGTTAGAACTCTGCGAAGAGATTTTTGGTGGTCATAAACTTATTTGATTTTATGAACTTTAGCTTTAGTAAATGTGTTATCATCATCATCAGCCGGAGGAAGTCCACTGCTGGACAAAGGCCTCCCCCAAAGATATCCACGACGATCGGTCCTGCGCTGCCCTCATCCAACGTATTCCGGCGATCTTGACCAGATCGTCGGTCCATCTTGTGTCCTACCAACACTGCGTCTGCGTGGTCGCTAAGTTTATCATTTATAAAAATATATTAACACAAATATTTATAATATTATCATAATATTATATTCGGGGTTATTTTTTTGCGCAAGGTCTATTTTTGTTGAAGCGATATATTTCTAACGATTGGATCACAGAACTTGCCTCATTAATCGTGATTTTTTTCTTGGCACCAATTATATAATAATCACTAATATTATAACGAAACAAAAACTAAAATACTTTTTCCAACTGAGCCAACCGTTCGAATGACGTATCGTTTATAAAATCTTGTATGTTTGTTCAACTCTCAGGTTGTGGCTTCATGTACAGGATCTACTTTACAGTTTACCTGCTCAACCTCAATATTTGCATATTAGGAAATTGACTTGAGATGTTGCTCTTGCAAATCTAAACGATTTATTATGTGTTTAAAGTGATAACCCTCACTTCTGGGATTAATTACACAAATAAAACTCAAAAAAAATTTTATGATCGATGCGGGACTCAAACCCGCGGTTTATTTGTGTTATTAATCCCAAACGTAAGGGTTATTACTTTAAAAACATAAGTAATTTGAAAATTAATTAAATTTAAGTAAAACATAATTTATTTTGGCAACATATTTAAAATAGCATGAATATACCATAATTTTGTACATTAAGAAAAACATTAGCAGTTTTCGTTCCCAACTGTTTTCTCCTTTGTGTTTAAGCCTAGATCAATATTTATATTATAAAAGATCAGTATAATTAGTATCGATGTGTCTCTGTTTGCTTTTTCCGATATTTATAATTTTTTTATTGTTAAGCTAATAAATTAAGAATTAATGATATTACGAAATTCATAGGCATATTATATTCAAAATATATTAAAACTGTATAGCATGCTTTAGCATAATAAGCTTGGAAACCACTCAACTGAAATTCAAGGTGCAAAATCGTGCAAGGTCAATGTAAGTTATATATAACGCTAATAGCTTATCAAATTTGTGATAATAGAATCAAATTAAGAGAGTTTTCTTTTAACTTAATGACGTGAGAGGCTCCTTTGTACAGGATGCCGGCTAGATTATGGATACCACAACGGCACCTATTTCTGCCGTGAAGCAGTAATATGTAAACATTATTGTGTTTCGGACTGAAGGGCGCCGTAGCTAGTGAATTACTGGGCAAATGAGACTTAGCATCTTATGTCTCAAGGAGACCCGCAAAAGTCTTATTTTCCCAGTAATTTCACTAGCTACGGCACCCTTTACCACAATAATGTTTACACACTACTGCTTCACGGCAGAAATAGGCGCAGTTGTGGTACCCATAATCTAGCCGGCATTCTGTTTAAAGGAGCCTCCGTCTGGTAAATTACTGTTGGTACTAAATAACCACAACTTCAAAATTTGCGAATGCCTAATTTCAAATACTACTACAATAAGCCTGACACTTAAACTGCTTTTATTACATAATATATTTATTGTATGAATAAATAAAGTATAATATAATATTTAAGTTTGTTTTCTTCTTTCGGTTATTTTGTTTTTGTGACAAGAAGTTTTAGTTGCATCATGGTTTCATAAAATCACACAATTGCTTTTTTTATTTTCAGTTATAATAATATGTGCGATTTTAACTATGTAGTTTAGTAGCTTTATACGATAATTGATTAAAAAAAATAAAGTCCAAACATAATATTATAATAGAATACTTCTACAATCCACTTGAATAAAGATATATAGTAACACTAAATGATATATAACACTAACGCAATATGGTGACTAGCAGCCAGCACGTCCACCAATTTCGACTGCCCCAGCGAGAAGTGCCAAATAGCTGAGAGCAATTCCTAACAGTCACCATACTACCAACGTAACTGAACGAAACTACCAATTTACCATTTTCATAATAAAGTGACATCACTAAGATATTGCATGTAATTGTGTAATATTACAATTACTAAAACAAATAGTAAATGTAATAACTAAAACAATATAATATTAACAGGTTACAAATTATTTTATTAATATTATCATTACTGAATGTTGGTACTAATTGGGATGTCAAATAATCATAACAATATGTAAAATATACAATTATTTTTTACCCGAAACTTCTGAGCGGCACTAGAACTGCGCTCATCACCCTGAGACATATTAAAAGGCATAAAAGGCATAAAAGGCATAAAAGGCATTTGTTTTCTCAAAATTGATTCCTTTAGAATTCTTTTTGATGTCATTTCTTATACTACTAGATACTACTACCGCTTCGGAAACAAATGGCGCTCTGAGAGAGAAGAAGCGGCGCAAGAAACTCTCCCAGCATTCTTTTTTTATGCGCTCTTTTCAATAAAAATATACAATATTGTACAGTCGCTATAAAATAATCACAATCTAGTCCCAGGCTGTCCGATCATTTAGATATTCAGCAGTGGAGTAATAGGATTTACGACAGAGCCATTTTTTATAAAACATTTAAATTTATTTATAGATTATGCCTGAACAGTGGCTGGGACTTTATTGTAGAAGTGTATACATTTACCCTTAAAGCTATTATGTATCTTATGAAGCCTACTAGAATTAGTTACAAGCAATCCCTTATTTCTAGTGTTATAATAATGAAAATCACTATTAAGAGCAAAAAGGTGACGTTTTTGTGAACATATATTAAATTTTCATAAATGTACTGACAATAAACAGTCATAATATTTATTTCTTTAAATTTTTCTTTGAGAAACTAAGATGTCAAGTCTCATTTGCGCAGTAATTTCACTAGCTACGGCGCCCTTCGAACCGAAGCACAGTAATGCTTACACATTACTGCATTACGGCAGAAAAAGGCGCCGGTGTGGTACCCATAATCTAGCTGGCATCCTGTGCAAAGGAGCCTCCCACTTGTAAAGTATACTAAAGTATCGCGTAAAAGTGGTAATTGTGACCAATTAAAGAAATTGGAATTGCATTAATTAATTCTTTTCCCAAACAATAATAATCGTTTTTTTTTCGGAAATTAGAAGAACCTGGCTTTTATTAAAGTTACAAGTGGATTTATTTACTTCCTTCCTTAAAACTTAAGTGTTTTAACAGAGAGAAAAGAATTCTAAGTTTCTTTAACAAGGACCATTAGTGTTAGAAAAACTTTTAGCGCACCTTTTATATTATAATTGGCTTTACATCTTAATATTAAGGTTCCTCAGAACCTACTTGATCAGATTCAGTATTTTCAAACGGTGTTATTATTCTTAAAAAAAAACAATATTCAGATACTTAAGAGGCACGTAATACGCAATTGTTTATTTATAATTTACTTTATAAGTGTGTTTTTAATTAAGAATTATAAGACATTTTCCATCCCATTTCTTATTTCAATCAAATAAGAAGGAAATTTTACCAGTGAGAGAATCCTTTGCACAGGATGCAGGCTAGTTTTTGGGTATCACAACGGCGCCTATTTCTGCCGTGAAGCAATAATGTGTAAAACATTATTATGTTTCGGTCAGAAGGGCGATGTAGCTAGTGAAATTACTGGGCAAATGACACTTAACATCTTCCGCCTTATTACAAAAAACTATATAGGTACGGGTTTAAACCAGAACTAAATAAACCAGCTTTTTTACGGTCCTAAAATTAGTACCGGGTTAAAATCGTGTCATTATTACAAAACGTAGACCTACTATGGACCAACTAGTACCAGAGATAGTCATAGGTTCAAAAAATATGCACAGATTATGTGTGAACTGTCGTTCACTGTTGCAGATCACTTACTCGGGCAAGTTCTGTTTCATTTAACGATAATATTTTATTTAAAAACCAAAATAACAAAAATTTACCTTCTACTTATGATTAAATACCATATTTCACATATAATTTAATTAAAATTAGATTATTTATTTAAAATTGTGTACAGATTAATTTAAAGAATTTTGCTGGCGTGCTTTTGACGTGGCGACCTTTTAAACCGACTCGTAAACGTATAAAGGAATAATAATGTCGAGCGCGCGAATTTTGAGCATTCAAGTACCTACATTGAAAGGGCGGGAAACTTAAGATCGGTCGCACGTAATTTTGTTAATTTTTCATTTTATTTTTAAATTTTTTGTAAATATTTTGAAATTTTGATCAGATAAGTTGTAGATTGTATATATTTTAGTAGTTAGTTTTTATTAAAGTGTTAATTTGTGTAAATTTCATCCTATTGGTAAGTCTTCTTCTTCTTCTTCTTTACTTTTATATGATATAATGGACCCCCCGGATGATCCTGGGGGGACAGCCCCTGATATAGGTCATGTAGTGACAATATCTAATAATGACGAAGGTAGCTCGATGGATACAGATGGTTCTATGTCTCAGACATCTAGTGGCCGTAAAAGAGTGTCAGCTCGACCCAGAATATGCAGACACTGTAATAAAAGACGACGAAAACACCGTGGTGATAAAAAGGATATTAAGGAAAGTGATTGCAAATGTGTAGACATTAGTGACAAACAAATTCTTTCCAAAGTCGATTCCTGCAATAATTCTTCTATAGTAGTAGAGACCATACAAAAAAATAACACAGACACTCCACAACAGCCACAGCCCCCTGTTGCAAGGCTGTTATATAACTCATTAGATGCTGCTCCTTTTGTTGTACACATTCAGAAACAGTATTCATCTCCCGATGATAATGTTACTTTACATCCAGTTACATTTGGTCGTTTTCTCAAAAGAAATTCTATTAAAAATATTGTGAATGGAAGTTTAAAAAGGATAGGCCGGAAGAGGTTATCTATTTCTTTTTCTAAGTACCAAGATGCAAATGACTTTGTTGAAAACAAAAATTTAGAAAATGAAAAATATAAGGCTTTTATTCCATCATTTTCTGTGAGTAGAATAGGAATAGTCAGAGGAGTACCAGCTGAGTGGTCTGAAGAGGAAATAAAAGATAATGTTTCTGTTCCTATTGGCTGTGGCCCAATCATAAAAATTAGGAGAATAAAACGAAAGATGATGATTGATGGACAAAACCATCTTAAATGTACTGAGTCTGTGGTATTTACTTTTGATGGACAGTTTTTGCCTAAACGAGTATATATGTGCTACACTTCTCTTACTGTAGACTTGTATATATATCCTACTATTCAATGCTACAATTGTTGTCGGTTTGGTCATGTGAAATCTCAATGCAGATCTAAACCAAGATGTTTTAGATGTGGTCAAGGACATAGTGGTGATAACTGCTCTGTTCAAGATGATTTTATATCTTGTTGTTTATGTAAAGGTTCCCATATTGCAACTGATAAAAAATGTTTAGAATATGAAAGACAAAGAGCTATAAAAGAATCAATGGCTAAAAACTGTATTTCCTATTCAGAAGCTTCAAAGATACATCCAACTGTCTCTCGAATTTCATATGCAGATACATTACTCTCATCACCTAACATCACTCCTAATACTTTTCCAACACAGCATCAACATTCAACACATAAAGCTATAAACAATACTTCATATAAAAAAACTGTTTTTGTTAAACCAAAGCCTCCACCTACACTTAGCAAAGGATATGACAAATCTGCTCACCAAGAAATTTTAAGGGATTTTAATATTCCCCAACCCTCTAATGGATGTGCATTAATTAACAAAGTAAATGAAAATCCTTTGGAATCCTCAGTAATTGATTTAATTATTTCTCTTATAAAATCTCTTAGTCAATCGAATGAATTTTCACCGTCCAACGCTGCCTTATTAGTTTCTGCTATTACTCAAATTTATAAACCAAATAATGGACAAAGTTCTTCAATGGAATTGTCAAAGCATCACTCCTAAAAAAAAGTGATCTTATTTATTTATTAAATAAATATAAACCTTATATCTGTGCTCTTCAAGAGACATGGTTGAAACCAGGATCTTTATTTAAGATTCGAGGTTATTCATGTCTCAGAGAAGATCGTGTGGATGGGCATGGCGGAGTAGCCATGCTTGTGAAACACCCTCTTTCCTTTTCTCTCTTCTCTATTCCTTCTCACAGTAATGATTTTTCTATTATTGCTGCTTTAGTTGAAAATATCTGTTATGTATCTATTTATATACCTCATCCTTCTTCTGCAATCTTAAATGAAATCAAAGATATTATTTCCATTCTTCCGAAACCTTTTATGATCCTTGGTGATTTTAACTGTCGCCATGAATCCTGGGGTTACTTATCTTCTAATAGTTATGGTAACACATTAATAGATATATTTGATTCAGTGAATTTGTGTATATTAAATGATGGTCGTCCTACACGACGTTCTCATCCTGACGAGGGCCCAAGTGCTCCAGATTTAACAGTCACTACACCTAATCTTGCTTCTTCTTTGTCCTGGGATCCATTACGATCTACTTTTGGTAGTGATCACTTCCCACTATTATTATCATTTCCAACCTACAATAATAACAATAAAGTATTACATAAAACTTATTCTCCTCGTTTAAAATATAAGCTTAATGATGTTGATTGGGATTTATATAAAGATCTAATAAAAAACAAAATTATTACACTTCCAAAAATTAATCCAGGTACAGAATCTCAGTGTGCAGATTCTTTAGCAAGAATCTTTATTGAGGTTGCCAATGAGATATTTCCAAGTAAAAATAGTTCTTTGGGTTTTATTCCTTCTCCTCCTTGGTGGGATAACGAATGTACTGAGGCAGTAAAGAGAAGAAAATATGCTGAAATTACATACTGTCAATGTTCCACTGATGAGAATTTTGAAATTCTTACAAAGAGTATGTCAGAAACTTCAAAATTTCTAAAGAAAAAGAAATTTGATGGCTGGAAAAATTTCTGCTATTCAATATCACCTGATGTCAAACCATCTCTTGTATGGCAAAATATAAGAAGGTTTAGATCTGCATACAAAGATTCATCTCCGAAATCAATCCCTTTTCATTTAGTTAATAGCTTTTTTAGATAAATTGGCTCCACCTTTCGTTCCTGAAGACTTAATAATTATTTACCCTGTAATAAATATAAATAATGATAACTGTTTTGGTTTAAACAGTATATTTTCTCTCACTGAACTAAAAGGTGTATTGTCTCATGTTAAGGATTCTGCTCCTGGACTGGACGGTATTCCGTATTCCTTTATCTCTCATTTAGATGATGATGCTTTATTTTATTATTTATCTCTTATAAATTCCATAGTGACATCTGGTAACATCCCCTCCACGTGGAAACGTCAAGAAATAATTCCCGTTCTGAAACCTAATAGGTGTTCTTCAGACCATTCTGCCTATCGCCCAATCGCACTTTCTTCTGTTTTGATGAAAATTACAGAACATCTTATAAAAAATCGTTTAGAATGGTTTGTTGAGCATAACGGTCTATTATGTGAATCCCAATTCGGTTTCAGACGTGGGAAAAGTACTATTGATAGCTTAAGTATATTCATTTCTGATATTCAATTATCATTTTCAAATAATAAATCAGTAATAGCTGCGTTCTTAGATATAAATTGTGCCTATGATAATGTCGTAATAAGTATTTTAAAGAGTAAGCTTTTACAACTTAATATACCTCTGCTATTAACAAATTTTATCATAAACATGCTTTCCGAAAGATACATAATCCTGAAACTAGATGACAGGAAGTCAATTACTCGACTTGTTTCAAAGGGCCTCCCCCAGGGATCAGTACTTAGCCCAATATTGTATAATATTTATACACACGATTTAAAATCATCACTTAATAGTGTAAATGTTCTTCAGTATGCTGATGATCTATTAATTTACTGTCGTGATATTTCTATTGAAAAAGCTAGTTCTTCTATAACACAACCGCTGATAAATTTAAAAACTTGGTTGGACTTAAACGGCCTTGATCTATCACCTGAAAAAAGTACAATAGTTTTATTCACGAGATCAAGAACTCCTCCTCCTATTTCTATATTTTATGAGGGTTATCAGATTCCAGTTAAAGATAATGTTAAGTTTTTGGGAATTGTCTTAGATTCGAAACTAACTGGTATCCCACATTGTGATTACCTAAATGCTAAATGTGAGCGTACTCTTAATATTTTAAGATGTCTGTCAGGTGTTTGGTGGGGTGCGCACCCTTTTTGCATGAAATTGTTATATAATGCTCTTATAAGAAGTATATTAGATTATGGTACATTCTTGCTGGAGCCTGGTAGTGTTAAGGCATTTAAAAAACTAGATCTCATACAGTCCAAAGCTTTACGAGTAGTTTCTGGTGCTATGCGGTCAAGTCCTATCAATGCTCTTCAAGTAGAATGTGGTGATCCTCCACTACATCTACGTCGTCAATATTTAGCAGACAAATTTATATTCCGATCTTTTCAGTTTCTTAACCACTCTCTTTATAACAAACTTCAGAAACTTTCTCATTATATAGATTCATCTGCATATTGGTCAAATAAAAAACCACCTTGTCTAATCAATAGTTTTAAGAAATTTATCAACATAAAAGCTCCTATTCATCGATCCATTAATTATCCTCTTTTCAGTACTAGCTTTGAAGCATTAATGTTGCTTCCAGAAATTAATTTTAACTCAGATTTAAATAAGCACGATATTAGTACAAATTTTTCGTTTAATCTTCTTAAAAATACTGTTTGGGTTGATTACCATCATATTTACACAGACGCGTCTAAACATTCCTCCTCGGATCCCGTTGGTGTAGGTGTCTATCACGCTCAATTTAAAATATCACAGAAAATTAAACTACCTCCGGAAACATCGGTGTTTACTGGGGAATGTTATGGTATTTTTAAGGCTAT
>CATIXN010000023.1:15419801-15447801 GCA_949711725.1 Leptidea reali | reverse complement strand
CCATTTATACTGTAATGAAAATTAATATTTCCTACTTTTCTGCTGAAGGTATTGCTGTAACATTTTAAATTATCTAATTTTAGATTATTTTCATTGCACCATATCGAAAGTCTATCTAAGGTTAGGAGCAACTAGGTTTAAAAGCATGCTGTAAAAGGGAAAAATGAGTATTCCTAGGTAACACTGAAAAACGGCTTAATATAGCAAGTTGCCAATACTTTTATTGTTTTTCGAAACTACACATCGTTCTACACATCGTTCTCCATTCGTTTCTACACATCGTCGAATTCGATTGAACAACTGAGAAAAGCAATGGGCCCATTCTTCCTTAGGAGTCTCTTCTATAGCATTTTCGTACGCTTTCACCGTATCTTCAGGGCTCCTTTAGCGAATACCTCGAATTTATCTTTTGTTCTTGGGAATAAATAAAAGTCGCAGGGTGCCAGGTTAGGACTGTATGGCGGATGACTCATTATCTCGACGATGATTATATCATAATTTTTTAGTACTTAAATACAATATTTTAGACTTAACAGTGTCACCAGACATAGGTGATATTAAACAAAATAGTAGTCCTAAATGTTTATGCCTCATATGATATCCGATTAACATTATAAATCGGCACTTAA
The DNA here is from genome assembly GCA_949711725.1 of Leptidea reali. Taxonomy (NCBI): domain Eukaryota; kingdom Metazoa; phylum Arthropoda; class Insecta; order Lepidoptera; family Pieridae; genus Leptidea; species Leptidea reali. Next base: position 15,447,172 of record CATIXN010000023.1, on the reverse strand, counting down.
TAAGCTAATGTTGTAGTTACGTCAAATAAATTTTCAAGGTGAAATAATTTAGCAAAAGTCGAAATAGGTAATTACCAATAAATTGGTAATGCTTGTCATAATAACATCCAATTACTCATTGTTTTAAAATTTTGGTACAAACACAAGTGTCACGCGAAGGTAACAAAAGCTAACCTAGTCGTTATTCACTTGTCTTGCTTTTTACCCGGAAACAATTTTCAGAAAGAGGTTTGAATAAGAACAAAGGTTATTAAATTCGTCACATGCTTTTGTACTTCCCAGCTTGAAAACTTGAACAGCTTAGAACCAGTATTCGTAGCAATTTGTTAAAATATATTTACTAGTGTTGCTCTCTCTATTACGTGTATTCTTTTTTAAGAAAATAAGGGACGAGACGAGCAGGACGTTCAGCTGATGGTAATTGACACGCCTTTCCCATTACAATGCAAGTTCCGCTCAGGATTCTTGTAAAACCCAAAAAATTCTGAGCGGCACTACATTGTGCTCGTTACCTTTGCCCGGTAATTTCACTAGCTACAGCGCCCTTCAGACCGACACACAGAAATGTTTACACATTACTGCTTCACGGCAGCAATAGGTGCCGTTGTGGTACCCATAATCTAGCCGGCAGCTTGTGCAAAGGTGCCTCCCACTGGTCAATGGTCACCTGATGGGAAGTGGTACCAACTATGGACATCCACAACACCAGGGGTCAAGAGATGCGTTGCCGATCTTTAATTTGGGAGGACCTATGCTCTAAGCCTTAAGGTATCTAAGTCGTATCGGGTCGGAAAACTGCAGGCGGAAATTGATACTTCATATGTGCTTTTTAGAGCGCTAGAATGAGGGCCGGCTTGAAATATATTGTCGTCCATAAAACTTAATTTTTTAACTTGTCTTCGGCTAAAACTTTGTCCTTTCCGACGAAGAGTTATTATTACTTACTAAAAACAAAGTTAACAACAACTGTGACTACCTGACGTAAACATAAAATTTTTTGTTGCTTTGTAGCTGTATTTTATTTGAATTCATATTCGTTTATTTCAAATAGGATTTAGAAAATCACTTATGAAACGTCAAAATCTATATCACCCATTCAAAGATAGCCGAAGAACCTGAGGTAAACAAGGAATTTAGTGGGCTTCATCTTTTTTAAATAAATATTATTAAAATAACGTGAGGGTGGTCGCTCCAATACCAAATTGTGATATCATTAAGAAATTAAATTTCGAATTACATTTGGTTTGAACATTTTTTTTAAATTATAAAAGTATATACATCGCACAACAAAAAACCTATTAACTCGACTTAACCAAGTAGTAGGCATGACAAGTTTTTGTTTGTATCAGTAACTCAAGATACTGGCGGCGTTCCCCCTTTGAATACCTTGACAATTCGTTGTCCGAGGTAGCTGCTAGCTCTTCGGTCTCCTGTGAGGTCGACTAACCTTTTTTCTATTACCTTAAAAAGCCTTATAGGACCCCACGGACCAAGGGTTTCGATACCGAATCATATTCGGAGCCTAGACCCCTATTTGCATCATTTAGCTTTTTCAACCACTTTACAAGCCGCACCAGCTCTGATGTTGGTTCCATGTAGATTGTAAGGGGCCAGCGTGTCTGAACAGGTTGCATCCCATACCAGCACCCGGCCCACCTTCCATGGAATCAAACTCTTACCGTCAGGTCTCTTGCCATCGTCTCTTGCAATACCATTCGGCTCGAGTAGACTTAGCACGTGGACGGTGGTAAGGGACCAGCGTATGATATCGTTAAGTGCGGCATGTCTCGAGAAGTGGCCTGCACTTTTTTGGAATGACAGTCCGTGATGTCTTAGCTTGTCGACATCACTACCACAGGGACATTTATGAGGAGCGCAGACCGGAACCCTAAGCCGTAGTGATGTTGTGATTCGGAGCGTTTCTGGCTCAAGAAAAGCCGGCCTCATGCGTACCCACGGCCAAAAGCCTAGCACGCGCTGAACCTGTACAACAGCTCAAAAGATTGTCAAAAGTCAATTTGCAGTTTATGTCGTCCCAGCACCTCTGTGAATTTGGAGTAACAGGAAAATTTTGACCTGGGTATGCAATTAAGAAAGTGTTTCTAGCTTCTTCCATGCCAGCAATCTCAATGTTTGAAGGGGATGCCCTTAAATTTTACTAATGAGATTTGCTGAACTATAGACAGAAGATAGATAGGCTGGTAAAGAGACACTGGAATTTTTTCGAAGTAATTGTTGTACGACACTTTAGTAATATTTTTTTATCACTTTAAATATTTAATTTTGGCCATGAGAAGATCTGGTACAAGATTCAATTTATAAATAAGCTATGTTTATTTTTTTCCTACAGGTATTTATTATATGTATATTTTATTTCCTTTCATTTAATTATATGTAAATAAATAAAATAAAATTTCTTAAATCTTGTTGAATAAAAAAGCTACACACTAACAGAACTTAACTTAGCCCATTATTTTACTTCTAAGGTTAGTTTTAAGTTTCTGATACAATTACGTGGCATTATTGCATATTTTGTTGTTTTACAATGTTGTCCTAACAACAATAACATTGTTTGACTATCGGTTTTCCTGAAACAACAAAGGAGAATCCATTTTGTTTTTTAATAGCCTGTCAAAATTATAATGGTAACTCTATCATAACTGCCTGCCAATTACTGAGAGATACATTTTGAGCACAGATTTATGTTGTGTTTAACAAATGATAATTTATATCCTGATACCACAAAATAAAACCTTTACGAATTTTAGCATCAAGAAATTTAATTCTATTGTGTTTTCATGTTATCAGATTTTAGGTGAAACAACAGCATTGCCGCTGTCCGTCTTTCCTTCTTCTTTCTATCCGGGGGCTTATCCCCCAGAGCATATTACAGCAGCAGACTAAGCAGTCCTGGAGCATTCGTCCCTGAATTTCCACGATTAGACTTGTACCTAATGGTGGATCCTGGGGCTGCCCCGCAGTCTCTGGAGGGGGCAAATCTGTGCTGACTTGGGGCACTTAGAGCAAGATATTGAAGTTACGTATAATAGCTTCAATCTAATTTAAATGCTGTCCACTTCCATCTAGAGACACCTTGCTTTTTTTGACCGAGATATAGATATCCTCTCTGGCTTATCATCTTACCTCTCCTACCCGGTTTATAAACTGGAAAACTCCTTAATACCACGGGCTGGTGTGTGTGTTTACGTCAAGGGTGATGTCTGTTCTCGACGTCTGAGTATCCTTGAAGGATCTTTGTGTTCTCTAGTTTCGCTTAGACTGTGATGACCATCTGCGAATATACGAATACCAGTAAAGATCCCATAGCGGTAACGCAGAGACTAAACGGCTCCTTGAGCACATCCAAAAGACTACAGATTCCGTATGGAACAAATCCCCACCGTAGAGATCATGATTCTTGGCTATTTCAATTCTGGGTTCACGTACCACCGATCATGGGGGGAGATCTGTTCACGTCTATAGCGATTCCTACTTACTATTTAAATGGCTGTTACATAGTTTGTGTATAAATTCCACCATTATCTTCACTAGCCAGTAATTATTATTTCCAATATTTAGAGGTACAAACGAAAATATTTCAAATCAACGTAATTGAATCTATGCGATTACACGAAAACGGAAAAAAAACCCTTAGGTTTTTATGAAGAATAAATTTTGTAATAAAGCTTAGGCCCCATTTTATATTCTTGATAAACTTTGAGAGTAATAATTTAACTAGCCAAACATACAAAAGCTAAATATGAATCGTAGGTAGACTATTATACATATTTTTTGCTTATGCATAAAACTTTTCTACGCTAGCCTCGTATTTGTATGAATTTAATGACGCAGTTTCGGCCTAATTATTACATTACATTACATTACATTAATACGAAAGGATTTTCCGAATGGATCTAGTAAAAAAATATATTTCTTTAGGAATAACTACTCGTTTGATAGCGAAAGTTTTAAGTGTTAGTCTAATTATAATATTGAATAGTGTAATATAACGGCGTATTTATAACAACACTAGATACAAGATAGTTATTTATCTGCAGGTCTAAGTGCTCAGCTTTCTGGAAAGAAGCGCTCATTATGGACTTACCTGCCGACGAGATCCAGTTAAATATTAAGGCGCTATAGTCCTAAAAAGTAACATTTTTAAAAATCTACTTAAAATACTTCTACAAATACTACGGTTCCAATTTTTTTTTCATGTTTATCTTCATTTCTTTATCTAAATTATCGCTGTTTCGAAAACACGATTACTAAAAAAAATCTCGATAAATTTAGTTTTTGAAAAATAGTCTTTTTTATTTGAATTGTTTAAATTATCATAAAACTATGATAGCTATAAACACAAAACTTATTTTATTCGATAGTTTATTGGTATTTATAAGTTTTCGTTGTGGGATTTATCAATACGTTTTGTGAATTATTTTATATTAATTTTTTTCGTAATAAACCAAACGCGACGCCTTGGTTGCATGCTCGCTCAAGCCAGCAGTACGCCCGTGACCACTGTCAAGGAAGGTACTGTGTTCGTGTCTCTCACATTACGTAAGATTTTAGCAAACAAGTACAAAGCGGGAATCATAGTAAAAAAATAATGATGATGCGACAGCGTATTTGTTGAAATATATAGGTAAATGTAAGTCGGAAAGTACTAAAATAAAATTAACGTAATATTATTTTGAATATTATGCCACGCGGGATTTTTGTATATATGTACTTTAGGGGAGTTAGATAAATCCAAGATGGCCGTCGCACAAAATTATGATTTCAGCAATATGGATATCGTGTCCGAGGTTCTCGAGGGTGCAGAGAACGATTTTGTGATCATTTTTGAAATCCAAGATGGCCGCCGCACAAAATTATGATTTCAGCAATATGGATATCGTCTACGAGGTTCTCGAGGGTGCAGATAACGATTTTGTGATCATTTTTGAAATCCAAGATGGCGGCCCGATATCCATATTTCTGAAATCATAATTAAGTGCGGCGGCCATCTTGGATTTCAAAAATGATCCCAAATTTGTTCTCTGCACCCTCGAGAACCTCGGATACGATACCCATATTGTTGAAATCATAATTTTGCGCGGCGGCCATCTTGAATTTCAAAAATTATCCCAAATTAATTCTCTGCACCTTCGAGAATCTCAGATACGATATCCATAATGTTGAAATCATAATTTTGCGCGTAATATAACATTTCTCTCATTACGTCGATAAAAAAGATTTACTTCAAAAATGCATAAAAAATATTATCACAGTAATTCCGCACTCTAGCACAACTGTAAGTTTTAAAAAATATTACGCGGTCCTTCTGGGTCGGCGGTCGTTGACCCGCATCGCTCGGTTCGTTCTCAGCCATGCCCGACGCCCGTGTCCATGCGTACCTATCGAATCTAACGTTCGCGGAATTTTTCCCTGAAGTGTTGGGAAAACCTCGCCTTAATTAGAATCATAGTAAAACAACTTCATTTAGATTCAAGAAGATCGTGATAGTATAATCTCATTGCGTAGACGTGTTGGAGGTGAAATTGAGGATTGTAAACTTTGCAAAATTTCGCCGTCGTAACGCGTATACCACTGTTTTGGCTTAATTTCGCATTAGCTTCAAATACTGTAATGGTGCATTTACGGTGCGAAATTTATCGAATATTTGTTTAACTCAGAATGTCCTTTCTTGTATATTATTTGTTTTAAATTATGTTTCCCAATCTAATACTGTAGATAAAAAAAGGAAATTCATATACCGGAAAAAAAGAATTTCAGGAGACGTATTGAGGTAATCAATAATATTTCTGATGCCTGGGGGGAATCACAGAATGCACTTGATATCTTCTGTGATTTATCTAAGGCTTTAAATTGTGATCAACATCTTACGCTGGTCAGGGAGCTATATCACAATATAATAGTATTCAGAAGGTTGGTGTGATAGCGGGAGATCTCTTGGGACTCCTCTGTCTGTATTGGGGTACCACAAGGGTCTATTCATCGGCCGCTCCTCTTCCTTATCTACATAAATGAGCTTCGTTACCTTATAGAAAAAAACACAAGGTAGTAATGTTTGCGGATGACACTTCACTCATATTCAAACTTCAAAGTGAAAAAAAAACTAAGTTATATTATGATGATGCAAACGACGTTCTATCTGACACCCTGTGCTAGTTTAACGCTAATAATCTTATATTAAACAGCAAGTAAACGAAATATATAAAATTTACCGTACGAAATGTCAAAAATGCGAGTGTCTTATTAAATGGTGAGGTGATGATACCGGTAGAATCTGCTATAGATTTGGGTCTTGATTCCAAGTTATGCGGCTCCCATATTGAGGATTGGCCAATAGACTAAGTTTTGCAGCATACGCGGCTAAAAAGATTAGACAATTAACTGACATAGATACGACCGCTGAACAGAAAAAAGTTCTGTTCTAGGATACGACGAATTATTTCCTAAATGGAGAAAATTAAAAGTAAAGAAATTTGGCTATTGATAATAAATTAGATAAACCAGGTAAGGTTATGAATACGTAAATATTATCATGGTTCCTAAATAGACAAAGTAAGTAGGTATTTAATTATTTCTTTTGTTGTAGAGCATGGTAGGTAGAACTTTGTCAGATTATTCATCGAATCTACAGCCTTCCTTACACAATTTTACACGTACAAAGAATGACAAATAACGTCTATTACTTTTGTATCCGACGTAGACTTCTATACTAATACCTACACAATATTGTAATACATTACAAAATTGAAATTTGTAAATATATTACTACAACCTTTGTACACAATAAAGGAATCTAATTAAAGGCTGTAAAAGATAATAGCAACCACAGAGAGAAATTAAGTAAAAGGTAGATACTGTCGGCCTTACGGGCTTTTGATAATGTGGGCCTTAATGGAGTCGACACGATTTGGTAGGAATAATGTTGTGAATAAACGGAAATTAACCCAAACTATATAGGAATGTGACTTTTTCCGTCATGTCAGACATACGAGACTAAGGGATCGGTGAATGTATGTCATCATAGTTATTATTTTGTATTCACAGGTTCTTGCGTGCAACAACTGCATGCGTTTGGTTTTAGATACGGACATTCTACAACATTTATCAAAAATTATTAAAGAAAATTATAATATAGACTATGTTTCCTATACCTAAAACTACAAGTATTATTTACTAGAACACTTTTGTGTGAAGAAAATTTATTAAAATAGTAGTTTTAATTTTTTTATAATAATAAATTTAATTTAATTGCCTTATAATAAAACCGGTTTTTTACCGATTAGAAGTTTAGTCTAACTTATCATTCCTTAGTTTGACTTACGGATACATTGCTGTCACCGTTTAATGACAAGATCTTATCTATCCATAGTTATGTCCAATATAGTAATAGTCCAATGCTATCTGTCACTAGGTTATCGAAATGTAAGTAAGCGTAAAAGGATAGATTTCTCTACCTCTAGTAAGTAAAACTATAGATAGATAGGTTATTGAAAACGGCTGTAGAGAACAGTGATGAACGGCAAAACCTCCAGTTCGACGTCGAGCTGTCATGCGTTTGTGAATATGAATTTTCACATCGGTACGTTAGACGTCGAATTGAAGGCTAGCTCGACGTCGAGCTCGCCGTCGAGTACAGCCACGAATGGTTACGTTAGAGAATTGCATAGCTGTTTTATTAGTGTATTGTGTCTAGTGTCATTTTCATAAAATATCTAGTAAATACTAGAATCTGGAAATCCAGATCTATCTATAATCCTATCGAGTGTATTACTAGCAGATATCGGTTTTTAATAGATTTCACTGATCACAGATCACACTTAGATAATAAAGGTAACAACTACCTTAAGAACATATACCGAAACAGGTGGAAATCTGAGGGAGCAACGTCAGGACTATAATATTCGATTCTCGTAAGTAATGTAGTTTCATACCATATACTTAGTGATCTTTAATATTGATTTTATAGATAATCTTATAAAATTGATATGAATGTGTCGAGGTTCACTTTTAACTGCAATAATAACTGAACAGACTACTTAGGTGTTTGGTTAATGAAAACGAGTCACATCAATGGACTAAACTTATATTGACCAATATTATCCTAGTTACATTACATAGCTTCACCAAGCTAAAATCTGTATTGCCAACCTGACGGGCATAATAATAAAAACTTAAACCAGTGTGGCTAGGCGAAAATATAGTGGCCGCCACAACCGTATTAATAGAAACGAATATTTGTTTTATGTTACTGACCACAGATCATTCTTAGATAATAAAGTTAACAACTACCTTAAGAACATACACCGAAATAGGTGGAAATAGCCGAGTGGTTAGCGATCCTACCTACTAAGCTGGAGGTCCCGGGTTCGAATCCCGGTAGGTGCAAGCATTTATATGATGAATATGGTTGTTTATATGTATTAATGTATGTTTAAGTAAGTTTATTGTATTAAAAATATCGCTATCTTGCAACCCATAACACAGGCTATATATGCCTAATTTGGAGCAAGATAATTAATGTAAAAAAGTGTCAATATTATTATTATTATTATTATTATTATTATTATTATTATTATTATATTATAATATGCATGTGTTGAAAAGAAATTTTATTTCAATTGCATGTTACAGAAAATGGGTTACGTACTCATAAAATTATAGTCCTTATCAACACTACCATAGCCATAAAATATATTAGCGTATAGACAGATCCCTAAGATCCTCAGATAAGCCCTGTACTTTCCCCGGGGTATAAAAATAATAGTGGAGTCCCAGGCCCATGGGTGTCGTAAGAGGCGAATAAGAGCTTTTTAGAAGTGGGAGAGTCACGCTGCCGTCTTTTGACGTCGGCACAATCGGGCCAGACTCGTCCGGTTTAATTACCACACTCGCACAGAATACCGGCGTGAAGTAGCGGCCGAGTGCCGCTATATTTCGCATAGGTTAGTGTCGAGGACCGGTGGCCTTTCCCCCCGCCCTTTCCCAACAAAGAGGCAGTAACACCACGGCACCCCGCTCCACACTCAACGTGGACTTTTGCAATATCAGGGGAATTTACTCCAACTTAAACGCCGTCCACCACCACCGCCTTGTGTTTCCTTACGGAGATGCAGATATCTCGACCCAGCGATACGTCATATTTAACGGACAAAATTGAGCACAATTTTTTGCTCATGCCGGGGTATGTGTGCACGTTAGGGAGGATATCTGCTGTCGCCGTCTCGGCAATTTTGAGGGTAGGGACCTGTCCAATCTCTGGCTCCGCGTAGATTTAGAGGACCGCGTCCGCATCTATGCGTGTGTCTACAGGTCCCATAGTGATCATCTCATGGGCTGCGTTCAAGCGGCAATTGACGACGTGCTTGCACAGATCCCCTGCGCTGAAATCGTAGTCTTGGGTGATTTTAACGGGTACAATGCCGAATGGCTTGGATCACGTACCACAGACTACGCAGGGCGATCTGTGCATAATTTTGCATTGGCGTATGGTCTGTCCCAATTGGTTGAGTCGCCAACGTGGCTCCCGGATGTGAATAGCCACATGCCGTCCTTATTAGATCTTCTGCTGACTACACATCCCGATGGTTACCAGGTCTTTGTCGACGCCCCTCTCGGAACATCCAACCATTGCCTGGTCAGGAGTGTAGTGCCTATCCAACGCCCACGTCGCAGACCACCAGCGACCCGCCGCGTTTGGCACTACAAGTCAGCAGATTGGGATAGGATGCGTTCCTTTTTTGCATCCACCCTTGGGGCAGGGTTTGTTTCCCTTCGTATGATCTTAGTGCCTGCGCCGTTGCAGTAGCCGATGTGATACTACAGGGCATGGATATTTTTATACCAAGCTCTGTAGTACCGATCGGTGGCAGATCATAGCCTTGGTTCGATGCGTCAGTTAAAGCAGCATCTGACTGCAAAAAACAGGCGTATTGAACTTGGGTTGCGGCGCTGGGTACAAAGGATCCGAACTGCACAGTTCTTAAGAGGAAATACAACCGTGCCTCTAGATTTTTTAAGCAGGAAATCGCCTGTCCAAAGTCAAAACACGTCGTCAAAATCGGCGAGCAGCTTTCCAGTTACCCGACCGGAACACGCAAGTTCTGGTCGTTGTCGAAAGCTGCTCTGAGTAACTTCAGCCAGCCGTCCATGCCGCCGTTGCACATGAGGAATGGAACACCCTGGCCCATACGGCAAAAGAGAATCTTCTGTGCGCTCTTTTCGCCTCCAACTCGACTCTTGACGACAACGGAAAAACACCGCCGACCATCCCGTGGTGTCAGAGCTCTATGCCTGAAGTACAGTTCAGACAGAAAACTGTGAGGCGTGCTTTGTTTTCGTTGGACGTCAGGAAGTCGAGCGGGCCGGATGGCATTTCTCCAATCGTGCTTAGAACGTGTGCCCCTGAGTTGACGATGGTGTTAACGCGTTTATTCCGGCACTCTTATTCCAAAAGCGAAGTCCCTGACTCATGGAAGTCAGCCCTTGTCCATCCGATCCAAAAAAAGGAGACAGTTCGGATCCGGCAAACTACAGGCCTATTGCTATTCCCTCCCTGCTCTCCAAAAACATGGAGAGCATAATTAGCCGTCAGCTCTTGGTATACCTAGAGGGTCACCAGTTGATCAACGACCGCCAATACGGCTTTCGCCATGGTCGGTCAGCAGGTAATATTCTGGTATACCTAACACATAGATGGGCAGCGGCTATTGAAAGCAAGGGGGAAGGCCTGGCAGTTAGCGAAGGCCTTTGATCGTGTTTGGCACAAGGCGCTCCTCTCAAGACTTCCATCATTTTGGCTTCCCGAGAGCTTGTGCAAGTGGACCTCCAGCTTCCTCACTGGGCGCAGCATACAGGTCGTTGTCGACGGACATCGCTCGAACCCGAAGCCCGTGAATGCTGGAGTGCCCCAAGGCTGTGTGCTATCTCCTATGCTGTTTCTTCTGCATATCAATGATATGTTGGACACCACAAAGCTGTGGAATGAACTTCCTTGTGCGATGTTTCCGGGACTATACGACATGGGTACCTTCAAAAAAAGCGCGTACACCTTCCTTAAAGGCCGGAAACGCTCTTGTGATTCCTCTGGTGTTGCAAGAGATTGTAGGCGGCGGTGATCACTTAACAACAGGTGACCCGTACGCTCATTTGTCCTCCTATTCCTTAAAAAAAAAAGACAAACTAACGTCCAATAATGCGTGACCAATTCTGATTTGTCCATGTAAAGTTAATGGTTAGTTAGTTAGTTAGGTAATAAAAGGCATTTATTTTCTCAAAATTGATTCCTATAGAATTCTTTTTGATGTCATTTCTAAAATACTAGATACTTGTACCGCTTCGGAAACAAATGGCGCGCGAAAGAAGAAGTGGCGCACGATATTCCAAAAAAATATTTCATATTCAAAATACTAAGAAGGTAATGTCAAGCGAAAATTGAACGCTGAAGATTCTAGAAATAGTATGACAAAGATTGTTGCGTCTTACGTAACGGTTTCAATTCATAAGACTCCTTTTAACGTCCGTGACAAACTTCTACTGAGCAACTAGTGGCGTGCATCGAGCTGGAAGTAAAGATACTGGATCCGAGGCAAGAAGTGGCGAGGACATTTAAGGTTAGTATTTTATCTATGGCCCGATTTTGCACATTGAGGTGGGGATATCAGAGAACTCACATTAATTCCATTCCATTTATAAAATAATCGAATATAGTCCATTTAAATAAATATTTATATAGAATTACTAGCGCTAGTTGTTTCACACAACAGAGATATTCTTTCTAGGGAGCCACCAGCGACCAGAAACGGAACTAGTCGGAGTTATGGACTTCAATGAGACGGGTCGCATTCCTCAAAAGTAAAATAATGTTTTAGCAAAACATGAATTTTTATAATAAAACTTTCCATGTTAAATAATAAAATATCATCATTTCTGAAATCAGGCTTGACGTTCAATAAGTAATTTAAAAATCCTATTTTGATTAACAATTTATGTATTGGAATATAAAATTAAAAGAGTTTATGAATTACACATAGACATAATATAGTAAATATCTGAATTTTTATGGAATGAATTTGACGCCAACCCTTTACATTAAAAGAAAAAAAAAATTCAAATCAGTTTATAAAGACAGACTTTTGAGGCAACAAACATACAATAGAAATGAATTGAGTCTTTTCCGTCTTACAGTCACTTGATTATTGGGGTTTGTTTAAGTAATTTGTTTAGTATAACTAAAGGCTTTTATTGCTAGAATATGAGTAACTCTTATATCACATAAACAGTAAAATAAAGTTCGAAAAACAAAGTAGGGTTATGTTTGGAGAACTTATAAATTATAATTATAGATCTGTATCAATACAGCAAGTGTAAGTCTTAAACTTTGGGCGAACGTGGCGTAAGAACATGAAAAATGCATTTGCCTCCAACGTTCAAATTGAATATATCGGAAATTTTAGATGTACCGAGAGCTTCGATGATTTTGTGCTTATGATATCTTAGATTAAATGTTCTGTCTTATTTTGGAGTGATTTACCTGTCTCTGATACTTTAACAGATTACTTATATTAAAACAAGAGAGAAGAATTTTGAACTTTGGTCATGTAGAGAGAAAGGACACAAGTATACCTATATGAAGAATTGTGATTATCACACCAGAAGTAGAAATTAACTTGCTGTTACAAACTTCAGACTTCATAAATGTGGTCACTCATTAATTTGGAAATGTATACAAATATATAATAAAGGTGCTTCACTTACTAATATCACGGCACGGATTCCTTCTTTTTATACTCGTCCGTGGTCAAGCATAGCTATAAGAATGAAAACATAATAATATGAACGCGTACAGTCCAGCGCTGACGAATTGCTACGCGCGTGCAGTCACAACAAAACCGTCATCAACTCATCAGTGTGACACTGTCCGAGCAATAGACCGTACGCGCGTGTGTAACATCGTAATCAAAAAATCGTGTTCTGGCGATTTCGAATATAATTTATAAATTTCACCCTCAATTAGGCACTCTATAATAATTGGGAAAACACTATATCTTCGCCGTCGTTTATTCTGTGATCGTTTGCGTAAATAGTAGGCACACATTAAAGACGTTACAAATGCATTAATTTTTCAGCGGAAAGGTACACGCGCAATCAAGTTTACTGTCAGCTGGGGACTAAACAAAGCATGGTCAGTGCGTACGGGTACGCGCTTCGATTGACCGACATCAGCGGTCACCGTCGGTCGAGCATAATATCCAGCCTCAATGAACTTCCGTTACATAAATTTAAGCTTCATATTCAGGAAATTTCGTATATAAAGAATTCGTATAAAAAAGTTCAGGAATATAAAGACGATAAAAATGTATTGAAACTGTAAAGAAAGAAAAACTGAAACTTAAACTGAAAAGGAAACTGTAAAGGGAGGATAAAACTTGCTGAGTTTCTTACCGGTTCTTCTCAGAACAAGACTAGTAGTCTCGGTCTCTCAAGACCTGGAGGTCTTGTGATGTATGAAAGCCAATTTTGATACTTGGTATCAAGCGTACAAATTATACCTAAATGAATAAAGGAATTTCATTCCATATATTGACTATTTAAATTAATAACGTTAAAGAAATGTTGGATAAGACCCACCCTGGTTGGCATTCCCCGATCTGATTTATGCAGATCGGAAATGTATTGACAAGGAGCACCAGCTTACGTAAGAGAGCTAAGATTAAAAGAGCTTGATGTGAGTGGAGCCGACCTGCATCGGATTTGTGTCATATCTGGCTACACTTCTGTGAGACAGCCTTGTATGATAGATATGTATGTATGTATGTAACGAAATTATGAACATAATTATCACGTCGTCGTATAAAACACTATTTTATTACAATTCCACGGAAAATTTAAAATTAAGTTTTGTAACAAAACGTTATAATGTGTCAACCAAAGAGAATTTAACCACTACGTGCTTCAACAAATTCAAAGGGCCGAAAAGTGCCATGTTTATTCCGGAAAACAGTGTAAAAAGCAAACTTTCCTTTACATGTGTGGTAAAAAATCGTAAACACAACACGGGAGGGGAAAAGGCCATTTCTTGAATTCAAGATTATGATGCTATGTATAATATATAAATTAAACCATAATTTATTTTATGTTAATAATATTGTTACTCTAATCATACCCACCACGATCACCTATATACAGAAAAGTATCTAAGCGGAGTTTGGACCCGCAAACTGTTGCTCGAAAGACAGATACACCACTTGACAATATGTTCGCAAAATAAACAAAAGAATTTTATTGCTTACCTCGTTTCTGTAGTATTTTATCTTTACTTATTTTAAGTATTACAATAAATTAGTACTTGTCGGAGGTCGTTTGCGTAAAACAGTAAACTTGGCGTTTATACATCTTCCTTCTACGTGGTCGCAACGCAAACGCTATATCAGAAAGTTATGATTCCCGACAGATGTTAGGAGTTCCGACATTTTATCACAAAAGTTAGCCAACTTTTTACGGATATCTTTGTTTCATTAATGGTTGAATGATGTATCGTTCAAGATCGCACTGCAAGAGAAAAATCACCACATTTCCGTTCACAATAATCTCCCTATAACAATCCATGTGAAGTTGGTTGCCAAGACTCTCAAGTCTAGTCAAGCCAAGTAACACGTATAAACTCGAGGAAAATGTTCTAGATATCGTGAATGTTTTGAACAAGGTATAGTACATTGACTGAATATATAAGCTGTACAAACTAGGCCTATCAGACAGGCTCGTGCGCACTGTATGAGCCCACCTTTCAAACCTATACAGGGCAAATTCTCCTTGCCCCGAACCATAAAATTTGGTGTCCCTTTTCGTTCTACTAGTCAACCTGGACGCACGAGACAAAATCAACAACACTGCGCCCAAACGACCAGATAGTCCTCATTCTAAACTCGCACAATTCTACACATCTATAAATACACGCACACTCACAATAATAATGTTGAAGTGTGACAGATGGACGGTCAGACAGAAACCACAAACACAATATAATATTATATACACCAAACACGAATCCCCTTTCATGTTCGCACTCGGATTCGATTACTACTGCTTCCGCGCCGTGTCTCCAGCAAGTTGCCGCCGCGTTCCGAACGCCCCTTACGCAAATTTAATTTGTACTAATTTAGGGATGATGCGGTATGTATATTAAATTTCAGAAGTTTGGCGGATCACTTATGATAGCAAATTATTTATATTTGAAGGAGAGATGATTAGGGTCGAGTAGGTTTCATTTGTAAAATACGATCCTGTAGAGTCACTCTAGAGAGTTGAACCTATGTAAGGCTCATATTCGGGCCACAATGGGCTGTTGCCTCACCACTTCCCATCACGTGAGCATGTTCCCCGTTTGTCTCCTCTAATATAAAAAAAATGCGGACGTACAAAGTACACATGTCAGAAGTGAAACCTGCATTGTGCATTAACCTCTAAACTACATATAAAGTCCTGGTACATTTTGCTAGGATGACACATGATTTCGACCGCTATGAAAGACATTACTATCACCGCTACCATATTAATGTTCTCTTGGTGTGTATGTAGAATACGTCATGCGCATGACATGATAATTTAATCATTGTTAAGGTATACTCGCGTCAACATACATAAGACAATCTCTTCTTCAGCTATGATCACCTGGTACCAAAACACTGTATAATGCTTCCTACCTCATTTTCTCCCACGTTAAATCTGATGAATTTATGTGTCTGTCTCACTTGTCTCACTTTTTCGTTTCATACACTTTCAAATCACAACTTTGCTAAAAAAGTTTTCACTTCAAAAATCAGATTACCTATCTACTATACGCATGTTAATCTTATCCCATAAAAATATTATCTGATGATGTATTATTCCGTAATCGACTTTTGATAAATTCCTTGTCTACAAATTACCTTTTATAGCTAGCATATGTAACCGTTTTCCGTTTCATAAATCTCCATTTAGAATCATTTCACACGTGAATAGGCTCGTTAGTCATAAATATCCTAACTCTGGTCGTTATGTCTCATTCAACGTATGAATAGTGTGATGGAAAAATAAACGGTGATTATGTTTTTGTATCGTGATACTTATTGTTATATTATTCATCTGACAGTATCATTATTGTCAGATGGAATTGTCGAACTGATTTCACTTGTAGATAATTATTCTGACCGTACATCCACAGCTTAATTCGTAATACGTCTACTATCTACGAGATCGTGCACACCAGAGCCTCCATCTATCTCAGGAGCGAGCAGGTGTTCTGTTTTCCACCAATCATGGATGACAAATCATCGGAGGGCTAATGTAAACTATTCACTTTGTATCTTTAATAAATTTCGATTAAGCAATAAGATGCAGAATAAGGAAATTTTTGTAACAGTATTAATTAGGAGGTTTGTAATTTGTACGTAGTGTTGCCTGCTACTTAAACTCGCAGACGCTGAATGGAGTTTCTTCGAATGGCGCACCTTGTGTGCGTACTATATTTTTATATACATGACGATAAAATGAAGGTTTAAGTCTAGGAATTTAAATAAAAACTAGGTTTTTGTAATGTCAGAGCATGTTTATTGAATGTATATTATAATATTAGATACTCAGCACACACTTGTTACGGCTTGTTCTAAAATATCATCTTCTCTTGTATAATAAAGCTAGAATTAGTAATATATTACTTGCAGCCTAGCTGGATTAACAATAAGAATATAATTTATTAGCGAGCCCAGTTTGGAACAAAATTTCAGTCTTGCGATTTGCTTTCTGATAATCTTTTGCTGTTTTTTAGCATTATGAAAATTACAGTTTGTAATATATAGCCATAATAATGCGAACATTGTACAAAGTTACAAATCATATTTTATATCGAACGTATGTTACAAAAGTTTTCCGTACCATAAATCTCTATTTAAGGCGTTTCACACGTGGAAAGGCTCGTTACTCATAAATATCTGATAGCCTTAGTTATGTCTTATTCAACATAACTACGGCTAGTGTTTTGTAAAAAATGAAGACATTATATTTGGCAGATTTCAGATTAAAGTATTCTTACTCAGTATATTAAATAAACTCGTCTAGTCAAGCGTATACTGTTTACACGTATTACTAAATGAATGTATGGTAGCTTTTAGGTAGCTTTTTCACAACCTATATTAACAGACTTCATTTCATGTGTTATATGTTTAGGTCAATTATTCTATACAGTGTCTGTGATTACACTATAAAGCTTTATTAAGTCCGAATCACTTTTTACAAAATGTTTTTGTTAATTCTAAAGTACACAAAGTTAGTACAGTTAATACTAATTATTGATTTAATACTCACCCCTATCTGAGCCTACGTCTCCCACATATTTTTCCATCGTTCTCTATCTTGTGCTGTTTTTATCAATTCCTTTCCCGCTATCGCTTTTATCTCATTGACCATCGTCTCTTGGTTCTTTCGACTTGTCTTTTTCCTGTCGGCCCCTTCCATTTTGTTACCTTCAGCGTCCATTTTTTGTCTTTTACTCTGCAGATATGTCCAGCCGGCTGCCATTTTTGTTTTAAAGCATATTCAAGAGCATCTGAATTAGGTTATTTTTGGTTGGTTATTTTTCTTATAATTTCGTTTTTAAATGTTTTGTATTTTCTTTAGATTTTGGATGCTTCGTTCCACTGCTCTTTGTGTTGATTTTATCTCGTATTTTTTTTATTTGTGTATGTTAGTCTTCTAAATAAAAGTGCGATAAAATATTTTGTGCATCAACTTTTACGTGGACAATTTTCTTTTAGGATTGAATTTTATCAAGTACGATCATATCTTTAAGTATGTGAATATTAATTTTCCTTTACTCCATTAAGTATCTTTGTGAGTCAGTAATGACCTCTTGAGGATTGTAGCAAGAGGTCCTCAGAGCTTCATAAATGATGACTCCATAGCTTGTTGAAAACTATCAGTTGGCGATTTTATGGTGACCTGAAACGTTAGCTAGACTAAATGAAAATTATTCATGTACTTCAATATATAGGACAGATTATTATTTTACTTGGGTACGTAATGTATTTCTTATTCTATACAACAAAAATAGTGAATAGTCGGTCTTGCGACAAAAGCATTTCCGTAAGAAAATTAAAATAAAATTCTTATATTAGAACTGAACATATTTAAAACATAATTATAATTTGGTATCATCAAATAGGAATTTCTCATCTAAATTGAAATTATACCGAAGTAAAAACTGCTTATATTCATTAGACGAATATTTTCAACTAAAAACTTGACTATATACTATATAATACTGCTACTAATCTTTTGTTAAATTTATATTATTGTAACTAATGATTTAGAAATGTATTTTATAAAATTTGCACGTCATAAATGTGGCAAACATGTACTTAATAATATTTATGTAACATCAATCTAACATGTTTATGCAAATAAAAACTTTGACTTTGGTTTTCTTTATGTTTGTATAGGAGATGGCCATTGCATGCTCTCTCGCCCCGTATGCGGTTGATTGGTACCCATTTGGTACCCGCAGCTCATATTATGCAAAAATTGTGTACGACAACCATTAATATCATACGGCACATTCTCATTTTTTTTTGCAATTTCAGTAGGGGAACCTGTTGTACCTAGGACAGTTTGTAAGATATTTTTTTATTTTTATTTGATGAACCTTACTCAAACCATTTCTAGATATTTTGATAGTCAATTATTTGAGTGTGAATACTCAAATATCAAAAATGTATATTTAATATTTACATGTATTTTAATAATAAAAACGAAAAAATGGATTTATGGTCAAGGCACAGCATACCCTATGTACCTAGGACACATTATATAATTATATTAACTATTCTTCACCAAAACCGTTTCATCTGTTTAAATAACATTTAACAAGAAATAACTCACAAATTCTGCAAACACCGGCTTAATGGCGGTAAGCGACTACATTCACATTGAGTAGTGACGAACAGAATACATTAGAGAGTAGAATTAAACATCGCGTTAATTTGTGAAACGAGCCAAGCTACACATAGTGCCAAGGTTAAACAGGTGAGAACTTACTTTGAGTTTGATTTCCGTGATATCGTATAATGCTGTATTCCCAGCCTATCCGTCAAGAAATCAATAATTATATGGAAATTCGAGCGAAAATGATAGTAAGACAGTTATGTTGTCACACTCAGAAACACAAATTCCGATTTTTTAAATGATTAACCGTGTTTAGAATAATGCCTGTTACATGCCAATGGTACAGAATACCACCAACTAGTATGGGATTCCTTTTTGCATTATCATACCCTTAAGGCCGGGATTATTGTGATACAAAAGAGATTGATATGAAAATATACATTGTCTTTTGATTAACTATATTGTCCGCGGGGCGGCGTTGAAACTTCCACGACACATTATTTAATTAAGTCTCTAGTTAGTCTAGTCATGAAGCAAAATTTTACCAAATGGAAATCATATTCAATGATTCCATTTGTAATATAATATACTGACATTTTAATATCCTGGCGATCCTGCTCAGGAAAAAAGCCAAAATAATTATATTGTCCACGGTCCTTGATTCGAGTGCAAATTTTCAAATAAATCAGACGTAGAAAAGTATCGCAGCTATTTTTTTGACCTACTAATTTCCCACTTTTTTTAGATACAAACCTACTGTATATATGATCCATTTTAATTATAAATAAAGTAAAACGTCTCAGCAAAGACAATAGTCTTAGTTATTATTAAATAACTATCAGCACAGAAGCTTTAAATTAGTTAAAGAACTTTCTATGAACAATTTGCAACTCAACAAACTTGAGATAGTATAAATGTCCAATTGAAGTAGTTGGCCGACGAACTATTTGCATTACTTGCGAGGAAATAACTTTTAACTTCACATCGAGTACATTAAAATGACATTAGGTACTTACTCAAAACGTGAAGGGCTCTTGAACAATATGATCGACCCATTCTAATTACCGTGACATGGGATGAGAATTGAGATGAGTCAAATAGGTTCAATATACACGAGAAAGGGATTTCAATATAGACATTATGTGAACTTCCCGGAAAATTAATGAAATGCATCGAGTCACAGCCTACTTTTCCATTTAATTGTAATGGTTTGCTTTCTTAATGAAAATTAAATTGAGTGTTGCTACGGGGGTAGAATTGTTCGCGTCCGTAGGAGTCACCTAACCACAGCCCTACACCTACCTCCTGGGTGGTGCCAAATGAACAACAACGCCGAGTATCAGACGGCGGTTCAAATAACCTGACCCAGTGGCCTAACCAGTCACAATTTTTGAAGGTAGTAAATGACTTTCACAAACCGTAACCATCTTACGCCGGGGATCTTGGCTTAATCGCCTGGATCGCGAGGAAGAAAACCTCTATAAAATAATTACCCTAATCCTAAGGTGTGGTCCGTGCTGACAGGATGAATGGCTGAAAGGGTTTCAGCAACTAGCGCCAACCCCGACGGACCCGGCTAACGTCGCTGTATTGTGCCTTCTCACAGGAATGGGCGTAACCCCGTGAGTGACAATTTAAATCGACCCTTCTAGTGGGAATCAAAATAGCTAATTCAAAACAAACCCAATCTTCTAAGAACCTCAACAAACATCAAGAAACAAACCGAACGGTTAACAATCAACAAGCTCTTCTAAGGGACTTCCTTAAAGGCAGAACACGATCTTCATCTCTCTCTTCTTTGTCTTCGGGCAAAGAAATTATCATACTACCAACAAACGAAGAACAATCAAATTCGTTGAAAGACACCCCCTTGCTAACTCCAAAGAATCCACCTCCCTGGCAACGTGTTCCTATAACGAAGAAACGTAAATTATGCAATGAAACCCCCTCTCCTGATGGCATTAGTTGCTCCAACAGCTTTTCTAGGCTCTCGACCGATCTAGCGGAAGACCCTCCTGCTAAACAGCGAGCACCAAGTAAGCCTCCACCGATAATTTTATATGGAATAGAAAATGTAAACGAACTGACAAAACTCCTGCACTCCGTCGTCCAAGCCCAGGGATTCAAATACAAAATTGTCAATAAGAACCTACTTCCGATAATGGTCGATTCTATAGAAAATTATCAAAAAGTAATCGATCTCGTCAGATCTAAAGGTTTAATCGGGCACACTTTCTCAAGAAAAGATACAAAATGTCATCGTGTGGTCATTAAAAATCTTCACCACACTAATCCGTATGAGGCTATTATAGAAGCTATAGAAAGCACAGGAAACAAAATAAGAGGTGAAATCATAAACGCTCGTTACGGCCCTGACAAAATTCCAACCTCCACATTTTTTATTAATGTTGAACCAAGCATAAACAATAAAGAAATAAAATCTATCCAGTACATATACCATCAGCGCGTCAAAATAGAAGACCCTCGCAAATCAACAACGATAGTCCAGTGCAAACGCTGCCAACAATATGGACACTCGAAAAATAACTACATGCGGCCTTTTCGCTGCCTAAAGTGTGCCGAAGGACATGACACTGCCCAATGCCCTAAAAAAGGCCGAAACTCACCAGCTAAATGTGCATTGTGTCTTCAAGACCACTCTGCTAACTTTAAAGGATGTCAGGTTTATAGAGAGATCCTGGTAAGAAAAACAAAGAAAACCCGGAAAGAACCATACTCGGCCGATATCGATGTTGATAGTAGCTCATTCTCAATTAAAGGCTACTCCGTGTACAGTACTCCTCATCCAGAAGGCAGTGCTCATGCGGGATCGGCTGTGGTTATAAAGTCCAATCTAAAGCACTCACCACTGGAAGCTTACTCCACAGATTTCCTCCAAGGCACCTCGATTCGACTGGAGGACCGTGCCGGTCCTATAATTCTCTCTGCCGTCTATTGTCCACCGAAACATCGAATTTCCGAAGAAATGTACCTTCACTACTTCCAAACTCTCGGTCAACGCTTTATCGCTGGCGGTGATTGGAATGCGAAACATGTGTATTGGGGCTCTCGCTGCACAGTAACCAGAGGTCGGGTGCTCAAGACCTGCGTCGACAGAATGAAGTTACAGACATGGTCGTCAGGCCATCCTACGTACTGGCCAGCAGATCCCAAAAGGTTGCCTGATCTTCTAGATTTCTACATTTCAAAAGGCGTCAGTCACCTGTACACAAGCGTAGAGTCTAGTCTCGATGGATCGTGCGACCACACCCCAGTCATCCTAAACCTAAGCGCACGGGTGATTAATGAGGAAAAACCGGAGAAAATATATAATCATAAAACAGACTGGAAACAGGATGGCTTCCGCATGCACTTAGAAGAGAAAACCAATTTACGCACTCCATTGAAGTCTTCAAATGATGTGGGTGAGGCGTGTTTGTACATTACTAACCTAATTCAAACGGCTGCCTGGCTAAATACACCCAGTTTATCTGAATCATATAAATATCGTACTATGCCAATGGAAATTAGATTAAAGCTCGAGTAAAAACGTCGCCTTAGGAGAAATTGGCATCAGTCACATCTCGCAGCCGACAAGACGAGATTTAATCGCGCCTCAATCGAGCTGAAGAAAATGCTGAAGGAGTCGTCTAACCTCAGATTAAAAACCACATTAGAACTGATGTCACCCACTGGACAGAACGATTACTCTCTGTGGAAAGCGTCTAGAAGCGTCAATAAGCCACAGAAACACTGCCCCCCTATAAAATCTCCTAACTGTGCATGGGCGAAAACAGATAGTGAAAAAGCTGAAGCCTTTGCTTCTTACCTAGCAGAAGTATTTCGACCTAACGATGCCATCGCTGAAAACGACGAAAGCGAACAGGACGAGATACTAAGCCAGGATCTTCAAATGACGCTTCCCCTAAGACCGACATCCCCCAGAGAAGTTGTACGTACGATTAAGTCCCTGCATTCTAAAAAGGCCCCAGGCTACGACCTGATCACGCCGAAGCTACTCAAAGAACTGCCAAAGAAAACAATCACATTCCTAGCCTGCCTGTTCAATGCAATTTTAAGAACGCAACACTTCCCCGCACCTTGGAAGGTGTCTCATATTGTTATGGTTCACAAGCCCGGCAAACCCGCTCAAGATATAACATCTTACCGCCCCATCAGCCTAACCCCTGTGCTGTCGAAACTCTGGGAGAGAATATTTCTTATTCGCTTGAAATCCCAAATAGATGAATGCAACATCATTCCATTGCATCAATTTGGATTTAGAAAAGCGCACTCCACGATAGAACAAGTTCACCGAGTTCACGACGTAATACGACAGTGCTTTGAAAACAAACAATATTGTTCGGCAGCCTTCTTGGACGTACAGCAAGCCTTTGACCGCGTCTGGCATAAGGGCCTACTTTGCAAAGTGAAACAAATGTTACCCCACTCTTTCTTCAACATTTTAGCCTCGTACCTAGCCGAAAGAATATTCCAGGTTAAGCATGGTGAAGCCAGATCATGTTTTTACAACATTGACGCTGGTGTACCGCAGGGTTCAGTGATTGGCCCTACTCTTTATAACATATATACTAGTGACCTGCCCACATCAGATAATGTGAATGTCGCTACTTATGCGGATGACATCGCCTACCTTTCCTCCCAGGAATCAGCTGAATCAGCCAGTTACCAGCTGCAGCAGTTTCTTAATCGCACATTCCAGTGGTTAGCAAAATGGCGCATTAAAGCCAGCGCCCAAAAATCCCATCACATCACCTTCAGCTTGAGAAGAGGAATCTGCCCTCCAGTACAACTAGGCAATGATGTCTTGCCACACTGTGATTGTATTAAGTACCTAGGGTTCCACTTGGACCGCCGTCTCACTTGGAAGTCCCATATAATACATAAACGAAATGAAGTCAACCTTAAGTTCAAGAATATGTACTGGCTAATGGGACGGAATTCAAATTCTCTCCATAGAAAACAAATTACTTCTATACAATGCAGTCGTCAAGCCTATTTGGACCTATGGCATTCAACTATGGGGAACTGCCAGTGACAGTAGTAAATGCACCCTGGTTTGCTCGCAACGACGAGATACATAAATATCTGGACATGCCCACTATAAAGGAGGAAATAAAAAAACATTCCAGACGCTACGCCGAACGCCTAGCCACTCACCCAAATCCGTTGGCTACTAAACTGCTCGAGTCCTCTCAAGCCATGAGAAGACTAAAACGAAAGCAAGACTCATTAGAATAAGGGCTGGTTGAGGCGATGGCCTCCAAAACCCAAATCGTTTAACCAAACTCTACGGAACTGATTATAGTCGTTACCGACTGATGGCAGTTAATAATAATAAAAATAAAAAATTGAGTGTTGCTACGATTCGGAATTATTTATTATATTATTGGCTGGTCCTTTTTTCTTAAACAAAAATTCTTCACTGCCAATCATACGGATTGTTTTAGGGACTCCACATTATCATGGCGTTAAGGGCAAGCCGTACTATCTAAAACTAACCATAAATCATAATCCAGTGCATTAAGATCAGGTCTAGACTACAGCCAGTCTTCAGCTCTGATGAAGTCCGAAACGTTCGTTTCCAACCAAGACTGTGTAGACCGAGCTTTATGACCCGGCGCCGAGTCTTGCTGGAAGGACCATTCGTGGTTACTGAACATGGTGTTGTTAAGGGGCGTCACTACCTTCTGAAGAATGGTATCTTGATATACTTGTGCCGATGTTTTGATTCCCTTTTTCATAAAAGTATGGCACAGCCACTCCTTCATAGCTAATACCCCACCAAACCATCACTGAAGTCGGACAGTGCCCACGTTGCACTCTGTCGGCTGATTGGAAAGCTTCCTTCGAGCTTTGAGCATAAAAACGATCATTTTGTTTGTTAAAATGTTGCTCAATTGTAAATATTTTCTCATCCATAAAGAATAATTTCTGAGACCACCCTTTGCGTAACACTTTAGTAGTTGTTTCGAAGTTACCACCCAATTATCCTTTAAATTATCAGTTAAAAAATGACCAGTACGTCTCTTATAGGCTGCCAGTCCTAAGTCATTTTTTAAAATACGCAACATGGTTCTAGGTGCTATCTTCACCTCCCGAGATGAAATCTTTTGCTTTCAGACAGAATTTCTTTGAATTCTTTGAGTGTGATCATGGCAGTAATTAATTATATACAGGTCGTTATACACACACTTCATCAATACACTTTTTTATGGAAGCGAAGGACAAATAAGCTTACGATTCACCTGATATTCAGTGATCACCGCCTCTCACATTCTCCTGCAACACGAGATAAATCATAGGAGGGTTGCTGTTTACCATTACCTTATTTTATCTTGTGCACAGTTTGACATACTAACATAGACTTAATAATAAGAAAAAAAAACACACACACACATAAGCAAACACACGCGCATACATATACCCACGCACCCACACATACCTCTTTTTAGTGAGTTTGCTAATTATGTATAATAATGTATAACATTTCGGAAGGACCTAGCCTCTGCAACTCAGGGTATCCTTCCGCAGACGGTAGGGCACAAAACATTCTGTATCACATATTATTAGTCTTGAATAAATGATTATTATTATTATTGAGAAAAGTGGAAGCACATTTTCTGTCGTATAGTCCTGGAAACACCGCACAAGGAAGCTCATTCCTTGTTTGAAGGGCGGTGCATCCAATATATGAGTCGTATTTAAATAATATAAAATATTTTATGAAAAGTAATAAACAATTAAATGTATAAGTATAAATTATCGTATATTGGATGCATCTGTGTTTAGTGGTTGAACTCATTGTTTGTGTAAGGATGCTTCGTGAACATGATGGTCGAGTTATGTCATCACCTCAGCCCATTCTATCATGTCATAACACCACAGGAATTACAATTACAATTGTTGTCGTCCTTATAAAACGCCGAAAGAATGTACTTATGAATTCGACAACAGAAATACATTGGTACGTGCCGGGCGAGGATCGAACCGGGGGTTCCGTGGTGAGAGTCAACGTTTAAACCTATTGCGACATCGGCTCTTTACGTGAAAGAAACTTTCTTAAAAGCCGCATTGAAGAAGAACGCCAGACATAATGTATAGAATTGAGATTTCCCCGCCGCGTCTTGTATACAAGCAGTTTTGGGTTAATTTCGCGCAGGACTATTTATAGGTTACTTGTATAATGATCTAGGTATTACTTTAATTGCATGAAGAATACTGCACTACAATTAATAAAACAGCTTAAAAAGATATACGGTAGAAGGAACGGTCTTATAACAAGATTATAATATTTGGAACTTTTCTGAAGCACTCAATTGCTTTTCAAACCAGTTCAGGTTTTTTTTTGACAATAAGGGACGAGACGAACAGGACGTTCAGATGATGGAAATAGATACGCCCTGGCCATTACAATGCAGTGCGACTCGGAATTCTTGGAAAACCCATAAATTCTGAGCGGCACTACAATTGCGCTCGTCTCCTTGATACATAGGTTGTTGAGTCTCATTTGCTCAGTAATTTCACTGTTACGGCGCCCTTCAGACCGAAACACGATAATGTTTACACATTACTGTTTCACAGCAGAAATAGGCACTGTTGTGGTACCTACAATCTAGCCGGCATCCTGTGCAAAGGATTGTAAATGGTTAAGTATGTAGGTTTATAGTTACGTAGCGCATATTAAAGGTTTACATAGTACAGTAAAGAGATGATGACGAAAGATTGCTGCATGGCAATGGCTATTGAAACTGAGAAATATCGTAGTGTCGTAAATATAACAGCAGGCTTGTTTGTTTTACCACCGCTATAAACCCCTGTGTATTTAATTCAATTTAAACGTTGAGAGCCATTTCCAAAAAGTATCTGGTAGGAAATATATAATAACTTTTCGTTTAATAGTACAACATTCATTCGGCTAAAATCTTTTATCGTCACGGTCTTATTACACGCGTTGATGTACCTTGATCTAGCGGTTTGTACCGGCTTTAATCAAGCGACCAGCTATGCCGAGTCAAGTGTAACTTGGCCTTTAAATGGAGCAACTTCTGGTGTTCTGACGAGTAATATAATTTTCGTATCTCCAAAATAAAACTATCATGAATGTTTTTTTTTGTAAGAACAAGTTTGAATTTTTAACATAATTCTGTATTAAATTATTATATATCAATATAATTAATAATATTAAATACTTTAAGGCCCTTTTGCTGTAGATGACATTAATGGATGCTCCATTAAACTAGATCCAATTACATTATAAGTGTAATTGTTATGTAACTAGTCGATTCTTCTCAATATAAGCAAAATTGTACGACTTGTAGGTTTCCTTTATACAATTAATTGGCAAATGTGTTATTTTTTCACACTTTTTATTAGCTTTACTTGTATGTATGTATGTTTGTTTGTAATCGACTCATTTA
>CATIXN010000023.1:15403305-15413825 GCA_949711725.1 Leptidea reali | reverse complement strand
TATATATATATATATATATATATATATATATATATATATATATATAATAGACTTTTACGAAGTAGATACCTAGCCCTCCTGAATATACTCGTATTAGTCAAATTATTATCCTACCTGTCTATATAAACAACACAAGTAACACACAAATCGCTTTTTAACAAATCCCCCGTACAGAAGCAGCTCGCAAATGAATAGGCTCGTTAGTCGTAAAGATAGTTATTTTAGTCAATATGACGTATTTATAATACGAATAGTGTTTTAATAAATGAATGTAGATAGATGTTTGGTCATTAAAACGAATTCCTTAAAATGAATTTTATAATAACATAGGATAATGTAGGTCAAAATTGTTTTGATTGTATCTACCCCACAAAGATGTGTTAAGAGCAACAAGAACTGTTTCCACCGTGGTATAAGCCATCGTAAATGTTAATAATATTATTACCGTATTGAAGATGGCATTTCATTTTCATTACGTAATCCAATATTAAGTATATTATTGTCACTTTTACGGAGTTATGAAGACAGTGACTACAATACACTTCATATTATGTATAAGTCTTCTGGAAGCTGCATTTGAACCGTGTTTAATACGCCTCACTTTATCGATTCCAGGTGGAGTTACGTCGGTACATCTAATATTATATACTATTGACAGTGACAGGCGGACAGGATCAAGATGTCTATAAAGCGCGAAGTCTCCCTAGCGTCGACACACTTCCGCTGCAATCGTTGACGAGTTAGGTCGTTACTTTGCACGATTACTATTGGAATATTAGTCATTGTGTCTTTATTCGTACTTTATTCTTAGAAGCTTAGAGTTAGATTCTTTTAAAGTTTTGTTACGGTTTTTTTATTTCTTTTCACAGGAATGATATAGATGTTAACATATTTGTGAATTATTAGTAGGTGGTATAAAATTTTGTTACAAAAAACCCCTTTGGATCTTATTTCCTAGAATAACTACACCACGAGCCATAGTGGCAAAGCAGACCCCAAAATATGGAGTAAAATTTAAGAATAATATTTATCGTCTATAGATAAACTGTTTAGTCTCTCTTAAAAGTGTACGATAAATTTTAAGGTTTCATAACATACATACCAGCTATAATGAAATAAATCAATCTTCAAACTCTATAACAAAGTTGAAACAGTAGCATAGTTAACCAAGAATCGAATGATTTATCACAGTTCCACACAGTTCCAAGTTCCAAGTAAGTCTTCTCATACAGGTGAGATCTATAGTGACGTCACTTTAAAATTGATGTATATATATCGTGTGTATGAAAATTATTTAGAAGGTAATTGTTGATAGTTGAGTCGTGTGTGTAAAATACTATTGATCTCCATGTTTCAGGCACAGCGAAAGAAATCAATTATTAAATTAATTTATTTGAATATTGTACAAATGTTAGTGTGTTTAATTTATTAATAGAATTGATTTGATTTAATATGGGATAACTATGATCTCTGGAAAAAACTTATTTTTTCATTGAATTGAGAACCACTGCCTGGAATGATTTTTAATAATTAATTGTAAAATGTTCATACATTTTAATAATAATATTAAATTACATCAACTGCTACGTGATTAAATAATAAGAGACATGATTTAAGCGAATGAAGCGACAATTTAACAGGAGCGTGTAAATTGAAGCTCGGCAATCTGTAGAGTAAAGGTAACAGGCAATTTAAATTGTCCCTATCGAATGACGCTGTTACTTAAATTATTCTTGTTCCATATACATGTAAACATGATTTAATGTAATTATGATGCGTAGGAGATATTTTACTTTAATTTGAAACTTATTTTATCCTTTTACCTCGTGATTACCTTATTACTTTGACCAGATGGTCGGTCCATCTTGTGGAGGGGCCTCCCAACACTACGTCTTCCGGTACGTGGTCGCAATTCGGGTTTTACTGCTCAAACGGAATAGAGTGGATGAGGGCAGCAGGACCGATCGTCATGGCATTCTTTGGAGGAGGTCTTTGTCTCGCAGTGGACGATGGATGGTGATGCTGAAGCTTATTTTAAATATTTATTACAGAAGGGCGCCGTAGCTAGTGAAATAACTGGGCAAACAGACATAACATCTTATGTCTCAAGGAGACGAGCGCAATTGTAGTGCCGCTCAGAGTTTTTTGGGTTTTTCAAGAATCCTGAGCGGCACTGCATTTAAAGGGCAAGATGAATTGCCATCATTTGAACGTCCTACTCGTCTCATCCCTTATTGTTATAAAAAAAACTGTTAAGTGCCTAAGAAGCCAGTCCAGCTTCTAGAAGCATCAGACTCATTTTCGCCATCTGGATATGAGGCGTATAGGCGTTCTCATCAGTGATTTTCTTGAAGAAATTTTCCAATTCTAAACAATATTCTTATCGCGAAGTTTCAGGTCGATACACCGATATTAAATCCCCCCCGCACTACTTATGAAGGAATATGTTGATTATTAAAGATCAATGGTAATTAATTATGTAAACGTGTCCTAAGAATTAGAAACAGATTAAAGTATAAAAATAGCGTTTATTTTCTCTGATCTTCTTATAAATTACTTATCATAAATTCTTAACCTTAATCTTATTCCAGTTCTTAAATATGAATAAAATAATGAAGATTAAATATGATTTAATTCATATCAACTGTCAGGTCAGGCTGACTTTTAACATAGACCTCCTCTTACTCCTTCCATTTGATTTTGCATATTTGTATAATTCGTCGTTTTAAATAATACAATTGAATCCCCTTAAATTATTTTAAAAATATGTATGATATTCTTTTTTTTTGAAAATGTATCTCTCAGTGAGGCTCATTTTTAGCTTGGTGGTTTATTTTTGTGTTGTGTAAACGCTTTTGAAATTAGCCTTACACGTAAAGTACGCTATTTGACCATTGACTTGCAACTAATATTTGATTTTTTATACTATCAAAATGTGTTGGATACTAGATAGAGATATTAAAATATAACAATACCAAAGATACTATGCTACGATTACAAAAGTAAACTCCGCCCAATCAGAATTGGACACTTTTGGAACTGGAACACGCGTTTCATTCATCGAGTGGCCACAACATCGGCAAAGACAAGATCCTGTCGAGCAGAATAGCGAAACTATCTGAGAAACAAGCGATTATATGAAAAGCACAGTGATTGATAGATTGATAAATGATAGCTATAATTTTGTAAAAAACGGAGATAGCCGAAATCCACTACGTTCTTATCGACTGTTCGCTTTCAAACTTAGCCGAATAACTATACTTTGTCGCCATATTGTATTTACTATTTCAAACTTATGTCAAATGGTAGCACGTTTCATACTAAACTAAATTTCAATTTGTACTGAGGCCGTCCCCCCTGTTATTAGGTAGTATTTATATCCTCTTTGTTCTCGAGGCCCACAAAATGATTAGACGTATTGTCAGTATGGAGTTTGTATTATTTTTTTAAATAAAATCCCGTTTTCTTTAAAAAAATGTGGCAATGCTCTATCATATTTTTATTGCGTTTTTTAAAGTTTATCAATTTGATGTGAGAATTTTAATGTTTCTTGAATGCAAAAAGGCGACTAAATATGCTATCATTTCATTAGAATCTATAAACATAACAGTACACAATGCAAGTATGAAAGATTAAGCTGCACTTAGTGTTTAAATTCTCTTTGGCTTAAGCATTATTGTTACAGCGACATACATTCATACCTGAGGACTGCCTGGGACATTCTAAATTGCTCTTTGTAAAGTGTTCTTGCACAGGATGCCGGCTAGATTATGGGTACCACAACGGTGCCTATTTCTGCCGTGAAGCAGTTATGTGTGAGCATTACTGTGCTTCAGTCTGAAGGGCGCCGTAGCTCGTGAAATTACTGGGCATATGAGACTTAACATCTTACGTCTCAAGGTCACGAGCGCAATTGTAGTGCCAGTAGTTATAGTCCCTTATTTTCATTAAAAAAATATTTTACAACATTTCTTAAAATCGTACAGTAGAAGATAAATTACTGAACAGAATATATCGACAAGCGGTTGGGATTGTAAGTATAAAACATAATATTATGTGCACCATTAGTTTCTGCCACATTTATATTATAACGATTTGTATAGTAATAAATATTAAATATATTGTGAAAATATTTTATAGATGTTATATCCAATCCAGTTGTATAAGTTGACTCACTAAAATTGTTCACGTAAATTTAATTGGATCTCGGTAACAATGTTTGCGTCCGCACTCTAAAGTCTGTTCCAACATTTATTTTATAGTTTTTATTTTGTTTCCGTGAATCTGATTTATATTTCTCTTTGTGTATTCCTAACAAGCTGAATATAACTTACTTAAGCCTAGGTCGAGTTAAAAAGAGATAACAAATCTTTAAATACATATTTATGTTTTAAATTATATTAAAATAAAATTATAAACATAAATATGCCTTACTTGAGTAACCCTGGCCTCAAGTTAACACAACTATATAAACTACATGCATATCCGTGGGCGGTTTTAAATACAACAAATTTTCATAATAGTATATAATATTAACCTTCGATCAACAATAATTAACACACTTTTACATCTTATCTTGCCCCACACTAGTCTGTACTATGGGTTGCAAGACAACTATATATTTAACACAATAATAAATACAAATAAACATTTAGCTTTATATTATAACTACTGACATTTCAGGTAGGCTGTTATAACGTAGATCTGTTCCAAACACTCCGTGACCAATATAAATTGAAGCTGACAAGTACCTACATCTTGATAAATTAGGACTCGTCTACAGTGACAGTCGTATTTCCAAAATTAGTGTAAATATATTGCCACATTAATTGATACTGATCCGGTCTATCGTAGGTCGATCTAATTTCATTATATTGTATTAATTCAGGTAACGTTAAAGTTGTTTGCTAAAATACCGCAAAATACATTTACCAATTGATTATTGAATTACACACCCCGTAATAGTGTTATATTTAGTATGTGTTTTTGTAATTTCTATATTATATGTATGGAATAATTGTAGTTATTATCTTACAAGTTTTTTTGTATTATGGTATTTTTTTAATACATCTTACCCATTACAACGCAGTGCCGCTCAGGATTCTTGAAAAATTCGTAAATTCTGAGCGGGACTACAATTGAGACAATGTTAAGATGTTAAGTCTCAATTGCCCAATAATTTTACTAGCTACGGCGCCCTTCAGACCGAAACACAGTAATGTTTACACATTTCTGCTTCACGGCAGACATAGGCGCTGTTGTGGTACCCCATAAGCTAGCCGGCATCCTTTGCAAAGGAGCCTCCCACTGGGAATAAAAAATAAAATAAATATTGGGTTTCTTCATAATTATACTTTTTCGAAATATTATTAACTTATTGCATTTAAAACAAATAAAAAATAAAACTTTCTTTGAAATAACTTATAATTTTATTGTAAGCAAAGTGCATCACTATAACTTAGTATTTACATTTGAAGATTATTTAAATGACAAAACACATCTTATAACTAAATTTACAATACTACAAGTATCATTACATAAAATTAAAACTATCATTACGGGGAAGCGTACCATGAATACTGGCAGCATTTCCATGTTGGATAGGTAGGCTGAACCATTGACTGAAATAGCTGCCAGTGCTTGGGTTTTCAGAAGCCATATTGAGACGAGAAGATACTACTTTGTACATTCTCCGCTCCTCTGGGCCCCACAGGTCAAGTGTCTCGACACCAAACGGCACAAAGATGTAAGACTCACTGAGACCGACATATTTACGACGCTTGCTGTCTTCGGCAGTCGAAGCAGCAGCCCCAGCAGCAACTGACGTAACTTGGACATGAGATAGCCCGTGACGTACAAGAGCATCTATCTCAATGCCACATTTACATTATTATGGTTGCATGATTACGTAGTGGAAGTTATTAAAGTAATTAGTTGCAAGTGCCAAATAATAAATAACCAGCAGCTCTATCCATTCCAGCCTTGTAATACCTAAATTGTTTGAATAGTAAACATCCGAGAAGTCCATTTCAAAACCAACATAAATTACATTACCATCTTCGTTACCATTAAAACGCTTCATATACTTATCTACTCTCACCGAATATTAAAGCTATGGGATATAATGGATGTGCTTGAAAGCTTTATAAAGCATCTATTAAGCTCTTGATAAGCTCTATATGTAATGTAATTATCCCACACGAGCCCTACACATTACCCTGATTTCTTTGTGCGGAAAATATGTTCTTGGAATAATTTAATATTAACAAAAGAGTGTACGTATATTGAATGTGAATTTATGGTACGGTAGGTAGTTATTAAGAAAAATGCATTTTAAATAATTATGTTATAATAATTTTTAATAGTTATATTATGCAACTTTTCATTCACCACTTTTAGAGGTTTTTTTTTAATCAGTTATCAAATTGAACGGCACACAACCGAATTTTCTATAAACTGTGAAGAAATTCATAAGAATTGTTAAAAGACGTTTATATGGTGAGGGTTACAATAACATTTATGACTTTCTCAGTTCAGTTTAGGAATGGAGCGACCGCGATCAGGTTACATATGAAATAAATTTTACTATCTCGAAATATTTAAAAAAGTATGTAAAAAATGGTTTTATATAAATGATGTAACGTTTACAAAGAAGGCTTACTATATTATAGTAGATTATATAAATGAATGGTTCTTGTCTGGTTCTCCGCAGGCCACCTGTTATTGTATACCTAATACATAATATTATATTAAATAGGCTAAGTTGTTACATGACTTAAAAGATGGGCTGGGAGTTTCTTATCAGTTCTTCTCCCCATCTCATAGCCCCTTTACGAACGGATGTAGCTTCATGTCGTATACCAAGTGTGGTTGCAATATATTATGTTATTGTCACTCCCTATGGTAAACAAATATATTAACTATTCAATTCTTTACTATCTCCACTGCAGTTACGATTTCTTAGATCAGCGTAAAATAAACTTTTGTTCGTAAAGTGTAAATACGCATATTAGAATGTATCATAAAATTGATTGTTTATTGTTTTCGTTTGACGGTTACTGTAAATTTCTCCAGGTATAAATTTTTGCTAGTACCAGGGGTACATAATATTAAAGAGTACTACGAACTCCGACATTATATTTATTATCCAAGGCACTAACGATTTAAC
This sequence comes from Leptidea reali, assembly GCA_949711725.1. NCBI lineage: Eukaryota > Metazoa > Arthropoda > Insecta > Lepidoptera > Pieridae > Leptidea > Leptidea reali. Next base: position 15,406,657 of record CATIXN010000023.1, on the reverse strand, counting down.
ATACAGAAATCATGCTGACACTGTCCATACTTATAAGATTATTCTTATACCCAGTTAGCTTGAATTATCTTCTCACCTTGTCCCTACTTCAGAATTGGGTCACAATGAATCGATAGAACTGCTCCTTAAGTATCTTTGAAGAAAATCAGCGCTACGATATCAATCTGATCTTTATATAATCTGTTGTTTTATCTATTGTTTTTATAATAAAACTAGCTGTTCCCGCCCGCTTCACTGGTCGAATCCTAAAAGGAAATTAAATAATTAAAGAACATTGGGATTCGAAAAATAAGTAAAGTCCGTAAGTAGCCATAAACCATATAGGATATATTTCGTATCGAACGGTGGTAGTTTCATGTCGATACGATCAGTGGTTTAGGCCTGAAAGAGCCTCAAACAAAGACCATTTTCATTACATATATAGATAGATTTTATTTTCAGTATGTTTTACCCCTAGAGCATCGCTAACTCTGATGGCAATCATCGTCCATGGACATCTGCAATAGCACAGGTCAAGGAATGTTGCCAACCAGTCTCTAACTTATACTATGATGACTTGAATCAACAGAGGACACAGGTTTACCGATATAATTTTGCAATATAAAGGAAGTTTATGGTGTTGCCTCCTTGACTATAATTAATATATAATATAATAATAATGCCTTTACTTTATTTACGGTATGTGTGGATTGATACATCTACTGTATTGTACTTTAAGTGTGTACTCAATAACTATAATTATGTTTTTACTTATTAATTTACATTTTTTGACTTACTCTTGTAAGGCATTTAGTAATTGACGTTTGTGTATTTTGTTGCTTCAGTTTGCATATATTGTAATTGAAATGATTTGTAAAATTTAATTGAAACTAAGAATCTACAATACCATTCTGTTTTGAAAAGAGCAACCTTAGAGTTTCTGACTCGTTCTTCTCTGAGGAAATCTGCCTTCAATTATACAATGCAATTTACCTACGAAATAAAAAATATTTGTGTTTGTTTGTTTGTTAAGTGATCACCGCCGCCCACATTCTATTGCAGTTGAGTTGCACAAAAAACTCTTTTCTTATTCGATCAAAACTATTCAATACACAGTTTCTACAACAATACACATTCCTAAAATAATAAATTACAAAATAATAAGTTAACGGTTCTAGAATAATGTTTTAAAGGGAACAAGTATCAATGAAAAAGTTTGATAGAGAATTAAAACTAGCGCGCTCAAGTCTCTTTTTTGTCAAGAATTGTTTTCGTAAATTCAATGGACTATCTACAATAAAACAGAATGATAGTGAAGCTCATAAAGTGTGGCTCACTCGTTGACTTTTATGTTCGTAACAAACATTTAGTTAATTATTCGTGTGTGCGGTATGTATGGGTCTGTTTTATTTATAATACATACATTCCTTTGTTTCATCATTTCCTTGAATCTCCTTCAGTCAACTTTACTTCAGTGTCATTATAAAAACTTAAATAAGTTAAATAAAAACACTTTTTTAAATATATCTACCGAGGCTTCCCAGTACGTAGTCAAGGGTAGAGATGGCAAAAAATTGTGGTGCATTCACTGACCTGTGTAAATACCACTGGATAGGTTGTTCCATATGTTTCACAGCAAAATTTTTTTGCCTATTTGAAGCGCCACTCGCTACTAACTAATTAAACTAATTTTGACGTATAATGCAAATGGCGAAGGCACGTCTCTCTGAAGTTTTTTTGCATTTTGAATAAATTTTGTTCGTTTTCCGTGTTAATTATACTTCAAGAATCAACGTAATAAAGTACACAATTTTTTTTGTAAGTAGTTTCCCACCATCTATGTTTGCTGAGATTATCATCACTAGTTTAAGTACCACAGACTCTCGCTACATGGCCACCAGCGCTAAAATGGCGAATATCAAACAGGAACTAAAGCACCTTAACAGCCGCCGGTCCAGTGGTCTTGACAACCACGACATCTCTGTTAAGAGCGTATGAGAGAAATGAATCTGAAGGGACTATCCAAAAGCAATAACGAAATCTAGTTTTTCATAGAATTATCATGTTGCGTTGTTTCATTAATTTCAAGATTTTTTTTAGTAAATTACAAGATTATTTCTTACAATAACCATTATAATATCATATTTTAATATTGAAAGGACAGAACACAGTACAATTAGAATCAAATTTTAAAAGCGATAGTAAATTATTGATTCAACATAAGTATAATATTTGATTCATATCACCAGTGGGAGGCTCCTTTGCAGATGATGTTGGCTAGATTATGGGTACCACAACGGCGCCTATTTCTGCCATGAAGCAGTAATGTGTAAGCATTATTGTGTTTCGGTCTGAAGGGCGCCGTAGCTAGTGAAATTACTGGCCAAATGTGTCTCTACATCTTCTGTCTCAAGGTGACGAGCACAATTGTAGTGCCGCTCAGAATTTTTGGGTTTTTCAAGAATCCTGAGCGGCCCAGCATTGTAATGAGCTGGAAGTATCAATTACCATCAGCTGAAAGTCTCGACCCTTATTTTTATAAAAAAAATCTATAACGTATAAAATTAACCATCGTATTTCAATGAAAAAAGTGTATGCGTTTAATCTTTTTCGCGCGATTGACGTAAAACTTAATAATAATTAAGTTTAGGATTAATAAACAGTTATATAAATTGATTTTATATTTTATTCTTATTTATTGATGAAAGATTTAAAGGTTTCTGGGACTCCACCATTTCATTTAACTGATTATTATATAATTTTATGTTCTGTATATAATTTATTAAACTAGTTTCCAACAAAATTCGTTGAAATCGTACCGCAACTGGTGAAGCTTTTAAAACAGAGTTATTGAGAAAGACGGTGTTGCAAAGTTAGTTGTCCTCTCTTGTACAGACAGAACTTTACCAAGAATTTACAACAATCTTATTTTAAGTACTTTTCGCAATATGTTTATATTATAATATAATATTATATATAATATACATAGTTTATCATTTTGAATTCTTAGTCTAGTCTTTTTTTGCACGCTTTTTATTAGCTTTACCTGTATGTATGTTTGTTTGTTATTATTATAGTAATTTCATTTAGGCGAGATTTTGACCCACTTTAAACGGCCAGATTTCGTTCAGACTTCGTAGATTTATAGAGAATTTGATAAAATTATTCCATTATTCTATTTTCAAAATAAGGTTTTTGTTAATTCATATATTTTTTTAATCAATCTTCGATAAGGCAGGAATTGATGTTAATTTTAAATTTCAACATAAGCGTGTTTTTTAGTTTTTTTAAACTCTTTTTATCATTGAGTATCAATACTAATTCACTCTAAGCCAAAAGTTCCGCTGCTAGCAATTCTGGTTTTTTACATATG
>CATIXN010000023.1:15387572-15402805 GCA_949711725.1 Leptidea reali | reverse complement strand
ACAATCCCAACCGCTTGTCGATATATTCTGTTCAGTAATTTATCTTCTACTGTACGATTTTAAGAAATGTTGTAAAATATTTTTTTAATGAAAATAAGGGACTATAACTACTGGCACTACAATTGCGCTCGTGACCTTGAGACGTAAGATGTTAAGTCTCATATGCCCAGTAATTTCACGAGCTACGGCGCCCTTCAGACTGAAGCACAGTAATGCTCACACATAACTGCTTCACGGCAGAAATAGCCACCGTTGCGGTACCCATAATCTAGCCGGCATCCTGTGCAAAGGAGCCCTCCACTGGTGAATTAGATATTCAGGTGTAATAACTTAAATTGTACAAGTGATAAGGATAACTTATGATTCAAAGCGTTAATGTTGTTTGATTTATATCAGCTGATTGTGTCCACGGTGTCATGTGTGAATAACTGTAATCAGTCCATTGTGTAAACTGAATCCCTAATAATTAGCTTTGTTCTGTTCTTAATTAATACCATTAGTAATTTCATTAACGTGTTACTGTTTATATAATCTCTGTATTAATCTCTAGCAGTATTACATTACTAAGTAACAAAAATCATTGACGATAGCAAGCATGAAATAATTTTAGTAATGTTATGCTGCTAATTCTCACAGTGTCAGCCTTAATTTGAAACCCTACCATTTATTTCGAACATTGAATGGTAATTTAGTTTAGCAGAATGTTTCTGAACATGAAAATCTATATCTAGAATGCATGTCGAATGTTTTTAAAGTGAAATATATAAACACATCGCCTATAATTTCTTCGTCCTTCTATCGCATGTTGCATTACAGCTGACTGCGGAGTAGGGGTGAAATGGTGTCTATTATATCTTTTTCGACAATAAGAGACGAGATGGGCAGGACGTTCAGCTGATGGTAATTGATACGCCTGGCAGTAATGGGATTGTAATCAATGCAGTGCCGTTCAGAATTCTTGAAAAACCCAATAATTCTGATCGGCACAACAATCGCGCCCGTCACCTTGAGACATAACATGTTAAGTCTCATTTGCCAAGTAATTTCACTAAATACCGCACCCTCCAGACCGAAAAACAGTAATGGTTAAAATTTACTGCTTCACGTCAGATATAGGCGCGGTTGTGATACCTATAATTTTGGCGGCATCCTGTGCAAAGGAGCCTACCACTGGTAAATTGCTTATAAATTAGGTTATATTTAAGCTCTGGTTCCTGAGCGTGGTTTCGAACCCCACACCTAAGAAAGATTTTTTATTACATTATTTTTATCTTGAAGCTTTCGATCTTGCCTCGTATGTACCTACAAATTCCACCCATGCTAATAACTAACATTTTCACTTTGCTTAGCAAGTAATAAATATTAAATAATATTATCTTATTAATTCCTTATAAGTGTCTCTCGAACCTTTGTATTAATTTAACCTGAAATTCTTTGAAAGCGTAATTAATTCTGGTTTATTTTACAGCTTTCATCAAATCACACGCCAGATTCATGTCATCCATTAATAAATTCCGCTCTTGTTTTAACTTGCTCGTAAAATAAAAAGATTTTGCAATAAAATTACTAGGTATACTAAGATTAATAAGATATGTTAGTATTTATTACCGACAATTGTATTTTCGAAAAATAAATGATTTTAAGACTCCGGTTAATAATTAGGATATTATTATATTTTAATAGAAGGTTATTAAAATATCCAAAATGACAAATACTTACTGCGGAAAACCAAAGGAGCAAAATGACAAAGTCTACGCTCATAGCTCCAAAGGAGCAAAATGACAAAGTCTACGCTCATAGCTCCAAAGGAACAAAATGACAAAGTCTACGCTCATAGCTCCAAAGGAACAAAATGACAAAGTCTACGCTCATAGCTCCAAAGGAACAAAATGACAAAGTCTACGCTCATAACTCCAAGGGAGCAAAATGTCAAAGCCGGCTAGATTAAGGGTACTACGGCGCCTATTTCTGCCGTGCAGCAGTAATGTGCAAACATTACTGTGTTTAGGTCTGAAGGGCGACGTAGCTAGTGAAATTACTGGGCAAATGAGACATAACATCTTATGTCTCAAGGTTACGAGCGCAATTGTAGTGCCACTCATAATTTTTGAGTATTTCAAGAATCCTGAGCGGCACTGCATTGTAACGTCCTGCTCGTCGCGTCCCTTATTTTCATAAAAAAAGCTTGAACTACTCATGTTTGGCTTGAAGTCAAATTTCCGCACTTTATAACAGCTTTTTTTTTTTTGTATGGAATAGGAGGACAAACGAGCGTACGGGTCACCTGTTGTTAAGTGATCACCGCCGCCCATACTCTCTTGCAACACCAGAGGAATCACAGGAGCGTTGCCGGCCTTTAAGGAAGGTGTAAGCGCTTTTTTTGAAGGTACCCATGTCGTATCGTCCCGGAAACACCGCACAAGGAAGTTCATTCCACAGCTTTGTAGTACGTGGAAGAATGCTCCTTGTAAACCGCACTGTGGAGGACCGCCACACATCCAGATGGTGAGGATGATATCCTAACTTGTGGCGTGTCGTGCGAAGGTGGAATTCGGCGGCAGGAATTAGGTAAAACAGCTCTTCGGAACACTCCCCGTGATAAATACGGTAGAAGACACACAATGAAGCGACGTCTCTACGCAACGCCAAGTGATCCAGCCGTTCACAGAGTACTGGGTCCCCGACAATTCGCGCTGCTCTGCGTTGCACGCGGTCAAATGGATCGAGCTGATACTGGGGTGCGCCAGACCAGAGATGACAGCAATACTCCATGTGTGGCCGGACCTGCGCTTTGTACAGCGCTAGAATGTGGGCCGGCTTGAAGTATTGCCGTGCTCTATTAATGACGCCCAGTTTCTTTGAAGCCAATTTGGCGTTGCCCTCCAGATGGCCACGGAATTGGCAATCGCTCGAGATTTCGAGACCCAGTATTCCGATACTAGGCGAGGCTTTTAGGGAAGTGTTGTCGAAGAGCGGTGATGCGACAAATGGGGTTTTTTTAGTGGTAAACGCGCAAACTTGTGTCTTCTGGGGGTTAAATTGGACAAGGTTCAATTTACCCCATTCCGCGACCTTCTCAAGAGAGGACTCGATAGAAGACACAAGTTTCTCCCGGCACTGGTCGACGATTTCCCGAGAGAGACGTGCATGGCCCGTGTATACGGCATCACCAGTGCTGTCATCTGCATAGCAATGAATGTTGGAGGTGTCCAACATATCATTGATATGCAGAAGCACTCCAACATTCACGGGCTTCGGGTTCGAGCAATGTCCGTCGACAACGACCTGTATGCTTCGCCCAGTGAGGAAGCTGGAGGTCCACTTGCACAAGCTCTCGGGAAGCCCAAATGATGGAAATTTAGAGAGGAGCGCCTTATGCCATACACGATCAAAGGCCTTCGCTATATCCAGGCTAACTGCCAGGCCTTCCCCCTTGCTTTCAATAGCCGCAGCCCATCTATGTGTTAGGTATACCAGAAGATCACCTGCCGACCGACCATGGCGAAACCCGTATTGTCGGTAGTTGATCAACTGGTGACCCTCTAGGTATACCAAGAGCTGACGGCTAATTATGCTCTCCATGATTTTGGAAAGCAGGGAGGTAATAGCAATAGGCCTGTAGTTTGCCGGATCCGAACTGTCTCCTTTTTTTTGGATCGGATGGACAAGGGCTGACTTCCATGAGTCGTCCCTGACTCATGGAAGTCAGGGACGACTCATGGAAGTCAAGTTCAATACGCCTGTTTTTTACAGTCAGATGCTGCTTTAACTGACGCATCGAACCTGTGATCTGCCACCGATCGGTACTACAGAGCTTGGTATAAAAATATCCATGCCCTGTAGTATCACATCGGCTACTGCAACGGCGCAGGCACTAGGATCATCCGAAGGGAAACAAACCCTGCTCCAAGGGTAGGATGCAAAAAAGCAACGCATCCTATCCCAATCTGCTGACTTGTAGTACCAAACGCGGCGGGTCGCTGGTGGTCTGCGACGTGGGCGTCGTATAGGCACTACACTCCTGACCAGGCAATGGTCGGACGTTCCGAGAGGGGCGTCGACAATGACCTGGTAACCATCGGGATGTGTAGTCAGCAGAAGATCTAATAAGGACGGCATGTATCTATTCACATCCGGGAGCCGCGTCGGCGACTCAACCAATTGGGACAGACCATACGCCAATGCAAAATTATGCACAGATCGCCCTGCGTAGTCTGTGGTACGTGATCCAAGCCATTCGGCATTGTGTCCGTTGAAATCACCCAAGAATACGATTTCAGCGGAGGGGATCTGTGCAAGCACGTCGTCAATTGCCGCTTGAATGCAGCCCATGAGATGATCGGTTTCTGCGTTACCACTATGGGACCTGTAGACACACGCATAGATGCGGACGCGGTCCTCTAAATCTACGCGGAGCCAGAGAGTGGACAGATCCCTACCCTCAAAATTGCCGAGACGGCGACAGCAGATATCCTCCCTAACGTACACACATACCCCGGCATGAGGCAAAAAATTGTGCTCAATTTTGTACCCGGGGTACGTTAAATATGACGCATCGCTAGGTCGAGATATCTGCGTCTCCGTAAGGAAACACAAGGCCGGCTTCGCTGTCTCAAGGTGGTGGTGGACGGCGTTTAAGTTGGAGTGAATTCCCCTGATATTGCAAAAGTCCACGTTGAGTGTGGAGCGGGGTGCCGTGGTGTTACTGCCTCGTTTGTCCTTGGTCATGCGCGGTACTGTGCCCTCCCCAGAATACGAAGGGCAGCCCGGGCTAGAGTGCTCGGGGAAGGATTCTCCGACTCTGGTAGAGCCGGTACCCTCCTGGGGTACTATCTCTTTAGGGACCGCTTTCATAATCTTTGTTGGGGATGGGGGGGGGGAATGGCCTCCGGTCCTCGACACTAACCTATGCGAAACATAGCTGCGTTAGGCCGCTACTTCACGCCGGTATTCTGTGCGAAGACTGACCGTCGTCTAGCCCAGATTCAACCGCAAACTAAGGTAAGTTTAAGACATTGTCTGCTCTAAGTGATAACCCAATATCTAGTCACGATTAATCTTCCCAGGACGTTCATGTCCATACATTACGGGCCAAACAGACAGAATGACTGCAATAAAGCCAAAGTAGTCATATTTAATAGAAATCTTTATTATTTTTTTCTGAGACTTCAATAAACAAACACATATAAGTTTTATGTCATTAATTCAATGACGTTCTGTATATATATATATATATATATATAAGTCACGTCGCATAAAAACAAAGCTGAAATATGGAACATGCCACCAATTACACCATAATAAGCTTCGACTGCTATATCTATACATAGCCGCATTTACTAGAGTTGTTTGAAATATTTTTAGTGAATAAGCATTTATTCAGTTCAGGTTTAATTCGGACATTGACAGTTGGCACAAGAACAATGAGAAAAGTAAGAATGTAAGTACACATTGTATTTAAGCACACATTGTATACAACGTCATTGTATTAGGCCGAAAAAGAAATAAATGCATTATTTAAAACAGAACTTATGGTAAGACTAGGTATATCAATAATTTATCTCGACTCTGGAATTCATGCGGGCATTGCTAGAGACCGCCAAAGCATAAAACTTTAGCAGTAATATAAAACACAAGTTTACAATGTGTAGATTAAAGTAGAATTGTTAAATTTATAATATCTTAGTATTTTTCTCTTTTTTTGTGGGGAGCAAAATTATTTTCTAACTAGCTTTACTAGCAATGCTTTCCTAGGCAATAGGTTCGGAAAATCTCGTCGACCCACCTTCACCACAACATGTCAGCTAAACATTGTACCTTGCGCCATTGTTTTCATAGGGCAAAATCTGAGTCTTCAAACTAGCTGTCAAAGAGGTAAGTTGGATGAACTGCCTAGGAGATTTAGAGTTTCTTTAGAGTCACTTTTCTCAAAACTGTCACGATTGACCGGAACGTGAGATAAGGGGCGACTATTAACTATATTCTCCACATCCGCTGTTAAAGTAAGCAAATTCTCTTGTCGAGTTGCGCGCTCATTCAAGATCACCTTCAGCGAAGTTTTAATACTATCTATGAGGCGATCCCACACCCCTACTCAATGAGGGCTGAGAGAAGGGATAAAAGATCACTCCATGCCCTTCAGGGCAAAATGGAAGTCGGCCAACTACGCCATGATGCCATTCTGCGCAGCGCCATATTCAACGAGTCCAAGTATGTGAAGATACCACTTCTATATGTTGTGCCGCAAGTTTTCTCTCTGCGCCTACAAATCGTAACTTCTAATTGTCCATCCAGCGCACAGAAAGTAAAGGGTCTTTGGTGATGAGCCATGCTTGCTTGAGGTAGGTTCCCCATCCTAGGTACTTTTGGACGACACATTATAAAAACTATCAATACGATACCGTTGCATATATCTTCTTTAAAAGCTCATTGTGTCGTAGAGTAATCTATTATCGCGATCATTAGTTGCAAATTAATTCCTTTGTTAATGGGCAATGCAAAGATGCATTTCCCGTGTCTTAGTATCAATAAAACGTTTCCCTCTTAAATAATACCACTTCATTTCAGTGAAATAGAACATTTATTGGATCTTTATAAAATAATTTATTAAACGTTTTTATTTATAAAATACACAGAGGAAAAGTCTTTTCGCACGAAGTACTATTGTGTGAACAAATTATTAAATGTTTTTTGCTGTACTATAAATGGTCTAGTACTAATCTGGCTTATTTCGATGACATTAAAAAGGTTACATTTTAAAATCTTGTATGAGTAATAATAGTATGTATTTATTGTATGTACCAGCTATTTGTTTTCGGTTTTATTTATTTAAGAAGTTGCGAACCCAATGAATTAATTCGATAAATTTTAAAATGTTATTTTTAAAAAGGGAAAATTTGTAATTTTAATGTCAAAGATACATCTTGCTCTGATCGCCCTGTTCGGGATAAAATGAATGGCATTTTTGAAAGAGTGGAGCAAGTTCGGCATATCAGTCAACATACGTTAGCTAAACAACTGGAAATTGACACTCAACAGTTTTAGCCAAAAGTTGGCTACACTATAATAATTCGTTATAATTATGTGTTGATAAAGAACACTATATAATATTATTCGGCTGCTTCACGAGCTCTATGCAATAAAATTATTTACTTTGAAAAGTGATAAATAAGGTAAAGCGGGGGGCTTTGGCTTACCGCCGGGCAATTGATTCGTACTGCCAACGAGATTAATTTAAGAAGTTGAGAGTAGCTGGTTTGAGCTATTTCTACACAATAACGCTAGATCTCTTAGAACTGCACCTCAGCAAGTCAAGAAACTTGACATAAAATATTTTTAAAAGTGTAAAAGCCCTTACTCTAAAAGTATATCTCGCTGACCTCATCCTGATTCTATGAACTCATTTTAATCGTCAACTCGAATACGTCGAAAATATAGGCCACTAGCGTATGTGTCGTCCCTTACGCTAGTGTCCTATGTCTGCGTCGCCTTATCTGCCCTCCAACATCTGTACTGTACAGCTGTGCTGCATCACCTACGTCTCAGCACACGCTTAGCCTAAAGACTGTCGAATTTATATATTTTCTGTTTTTTTTTCTTTATGACAGTAAGGACGATAATAAAGACGAGCAGGACGTTCAGCTGATGGTAATTGATACGCCCTGCCATTGCAATGCAGTGCCTCACAGGATTCTTGAAAACCCCAAATAGTCCGAGCGGCACTACAATTGACCTCGTCACCTTGAGACATAAGATCTCATTTGCCCAGTAATTTCACTGGCTACGGCGCTCTTCAGACCGAAGCACAGTATAATGCTTATACATTACTGCTTCACGGCAGAAATAGGCGCCGTTGTGGTACCCATAATCTAGCCGGCATCCTGTGCAAAGGTGACAAGGAAACAGCTGAAATAATTTTTACCAGACTCATCGCTCATACAGGGTAATAATGCCTTAATACTTTTATAAGAAACTAGCTTTCACCCGTGAATTCGTGCGCATACAATAGTTACTTTGGGCAGCATGTTTTATTTTTTAATATACTCACTTTGCAAATAATACACTAAAAACTGCTGTGGTTTTTTTTGAAAGCCATCAACTATAGAACTTTCATCCCCCGTTTTCATCCCCACACAGGTCTAAATATTGAAAACGCTAGAACAAATATTAATTTAATTCTTGTCAAATGCCTAAATACTAATTTTCATGGTGTTATCTTCGATAATGACGAACTTTCATACAAATTCCCAACACCTGTTTCAAACCAGCCAAGCCTATGTCCTTTCCCAAGCTCTTGTCTATCTTTGAACTACATTTCATCAAAATCGTTTCAGTGGTATAAGCGTCAAAGCGTAACAAACAAACTTACATGCACATTTATAATATTAGTAGGGATTAAATTAAACCTCAGCGTAAAAAATAATGTAAATGAAATCTAAACAAACGGAACCGCGGGTTGTTTTCGTATGTATACATGAACTAATTAAGCGTCATCGAGCAAGCAATAATGGTAGCTTGAAGTTATGAACATTGAGCAGATTAATAACTTCGTATTAACAGGTTGTGTTGATTGGCGCTAAATAGGAAAACAGAATGGTTATATTTGGACATCTGCGTTTAGGGGTTGGGAATTTGTTACAATGACTTGTTTACATGTTTAGTATAAATATAATAAAACTAAACAACCTGATATACATTATATACATTTGTGAAGTTACTTAGAAGATGTGGATTTTTAATAATGAATTACTCTGTCCAAAAAATTACGTATTAGAAAAAAAAATTATAACATAGTTTCATTTGAGTTCAAGACAATTGTTTGAAGAGAAGTGATCTAAATGAAATAAATATTCTCTTCATATTTTGATTTCTCCTCTCATGTTCGCAATAAAGCTATCACATTCAGCTCAGTATCATCTCGATCCATTTGACCGCGTACAACGCAGAGCAGCTCGAATTGTCGGGGACCCAGTGGTTTGTGAACGGCTGGATCACTTATCGTTGCGTAGATCGTCGTAGTACGTCGCTTCATTGTATGTCTTTTACCGCATTTATCACAGGGAGTGTTCCGAAGAGCTGCTTAACCTGATTCTTGCTGCCGAATTCCACCTTCGCACGGCACGCCACAAGTTAGGATATCATCCCCACCATCTGGATGTGTGGCGGTCCTCCACTGTGCGGTTTTCAAGGAGCTTTCTTCCACGTACTACAAAGCTGTGGAATGAGCTTCCTTGTGCGGTGTTTCCGGGACGATACGACATGGGTGCCTTCAAAAAAAGCGCGTACACCTTCCTTAAAGGCCGGCGACGCTACAGTGATTCCTCTGGTGTTGCAAGAGAATGTGGGCGGCGGTGAAAGGTCACTTAACACCAGGTGACCTCCTATTTCATAAAAAAAAATTGTAGAAATAAATAATTATGTCATCATAATAGAATAATATCTTAATACGGCCCGTTTCACCGTGTGGATCTATGTGTAAGAAAACAAAAAGCTTCAACTCATGTTACAGTTTGGTTGAACAAGAACTAGAAAAAGAAAAATGGAAAGAGAATTTCTGCAAGGTGCTTGTGGTATGTGCACCAGTTATTATGAAAATTCATCGAACTATATCATGATAACCATAGAATAACATAGAAACCTATTCCATGAAATTGCAGGTTGCACTCCGGGAGTGAAGTGAGAGCTTGAACATTTTTGTGTATTTGTGAATATTTTGGGATGCTTAGGGAATAATTTCGCACGAATTGCTTTATTGATCGGTATAAAAGTACTATCATTTATGTATTTAAATACAATATTCATTTATTGCGCTATCGTTCACAAAAATAACTGTTTAAATTACATTAAAAATTTAATACTTTAGAACTATTACAATTATTATACATTACAAATTTGATCTCTCAATAAAATTAACTTTGATTCATAATAAACTGTAACAGTAATTCGGCTTCGCAATCACAATGAGTCAATCACTGGTCCAATGACCGTATGATCATAAAGTTTAAATAGCCGAACTATAATAAGTTAGAAGTATAAATCTTTCATTCATAATATCAACGACTGTCTTACGAATGTTCGATCAGGCCACGTGTCCTGACGCGAGTTTGACCCATCACAAGAAAAGTGCTCAACGCCGCTAAAGAAGTTAACACTTCAAAATTCAAAATATTTCAATTTTGTATAAAAATTAAAATCAAAAATTATTCAAAAACAGCGCTTTGATGTATTCTAAACTCTTATTACAATTTAATAAGAATATACATTCATTTGTATTTAAATTATATATTTAGATAAATCTGACTTATTAATATTCTTATTTGTCACCATCTGAACAAAGGGAAAACATTGATTTTAATGTACATAATTTACTGTACAATTATCAAGAGATAAATGCCGGAATATTTGCTGTAAGCCATCGTGGGATAAACATTAGCATTTTAATCAGTATTTTACAATGCTAATTAAAAAACACTCCACTTTTGTGATTTAATAGTAACCTCTAAAAATATATGTGCAATGGCGGGAAATTTTCAATGTTTCTAATATAATAAACTCGTTCCTAATTTATCATTTTCTAGTTCAATATGAAAACTATAGATTACACTAATAGTCAAATAGTTACTGCCCCTTAGTGTATTATGTGATTATATTTTGTGATTATAATAATATTATGTATTTACAGTTAGGCTCCTATGAAATTAAAACTTATTGCTAAAAATAGCATTCACTAAATGTCTGCGACTTTGACCAGGGGAAATTTGGTTTAATAGGCTATTAAATATTTTTTTGGGATAAAATAAATCTGTGTAAATTTATTCGTGATAGAGCCACACATAATATACTTGCGTTTACTTTTATAATCAAGCCTGAAACTTTGATCCAAATTGAAAAATCTAAATAAAAAAATGTACAAAAAGAAAACATTTTGTAAAAAAAAATTAAATTGGCTATTTCACAATGCGTTATCTAATTAATGGCTTACCAATGTTTCAATTCAATAAAGATTTATTTTATTTTTCATTGGTTATGGCAAACGCCTGCTCATAGCTCTCATATAATCTTAATATATATAAATCCAGCGTCCTGATGTTTGTTTCCAGTGAACTACTAAACTAATGACCATTTTTTAATCGGGATTACTTCATGGAGTGCAGTTTAGTCCAACTTGTGAGAAAGGATAGTTTTTATTTCGATTACGGACCCGTAATTATTTTTATTTCCAATATTTGCTTTGACTGGACATATTTTTTATGAGAGAATTTATTGACGCACAGTTTGACAGTTCTGCTGTGAAACAATTTAGATAAACAAATTACACAACAATTTAGATTAAAAATTAAAGACAAATTAGATAGTATAAAACAAAGTCGCTTTCTAAGTCCCTATATCCCTATGTATGCTTAAATCTTTAAGACTACGCAACAGATTTTGATGCGGTTTTTTAAATAGATAAAGTGATTGAAGAGGAAGATTTATATATATAATAATATCCATTAAATAGTGGGGAAATATTGTTATTTTTGAGGTTTCTAATGTGATGTCGAACGGTGGGAGCGTGCCTATAAATAGCGTGTCGGAGGCCGCGGTTCTCCCTATTTTTTTCAGTGAATGACATGGGCCGCTAGTTTCATTATAAAAACAGGGAGCATATTGTACGGAATAATTCTTGATGTTATGAAATATTTTTCACAAATTCCGAAAAAGTAGTATTTTATTTATTATGTGCAGAACGTCTGTCGGGTAGCTGACCCGACAGACGTTCTGCAGTATAACTATAGAAAGTATGTTGCACTTTTTTTGCACATTAATGATTTTCAGCTAATTCCTGTGAAGTCACATACAAGCCAATTACTGACTAAATAGGTTTATATAACTCTTTGGGTATAATTTACTCATCAAAGGTACATAGATTACAGGAAAATATTTGCTCCAAAATCAATTTCCAATATCCTTTAACTTAATAGCGTTTATGTACGTGACTCGACTAGATTTAACGAGATGGTTGATATTTTACAAAATATTTGTGAAATAACAACTGGAGATGTCTCAACAGTTGGCTACAATTAATATCATTTGAAGATTATGGGATGAATTGGGTTCATTTGGAAGTATTGTCTTGATTTTAATTAATGAATATTTTCAAATCAGCTTCATTCAAGATATCTTTCCGAGTGACTAAGTAGTGCTTTAATTATATTATGTCACTTTATAGAAAACAATTGGCGTGTAGAAAATTAACTTAGTTTATTTTTAAATTTGACCTTAGATAGGTCTTTTGCTGTGAGGCAACGTATGACAACAGCCCAGTTTTTATTACTTTGGTGTGCATGACAACTACGTCTTACACTCGCAATAAGTCAGTCACTTTGTATGCGTGCGTTTGCTGAAAATAAATAGAAACTAGCAGTTCGCCGCTATTTTTTTGATGTAGTCACAGCTGTTACAGTCTATCTAGACGTATAAATTATCTAAGATTGTTACGTATTACAGTTGCATATACATGTATGTCATAAAACAATATTTTTAAATATATCTAATGTGATAACTTTGAAAGCGTTTGTGAAAATGTCGTCGAGTTCCGTCTTAGTGAATGTATAAAAGAAGAAGTAGAGAAAGCTTTAACGAATTACAGGATTAATATATTAATAAATAAAATAAGGAAATATGTAATTGTTAACGTTTTTTTAATCAATGTTAAACAAGAGTTAGTATTTCAGATAAATGGTAGACGATTAAATTCGGTATTAGAAGAATAAAGAGGTATTTGTAAATAATTGGGTGCATCATATAAATGTTTGCACCTACCGGGATACGAATCCGGGATCTCTAGCTCAATAGGCAGGTTCACTAACCACTAGGCCGTATGGTCGTCTGCCATTAATTATCATTCTAATTTTACCAACGTTTTATAGCAAAATTATTTGCATATTGTTGCTTTATCTACGAGTCACAGTGAAGCGAGACCACGTTTAGCTATGTTGATAGCTATGATTTAGCTAGATGTTTGCAGTTTTTATAAAACGAAAAACAACTGCCATCTGTCACACTTAGATTGTCAATACATCACCCGTCGTTCGTTTCAATAAATATTTGATTGTGTAGTCGGGTTTGCCTTTTTTGGTGAAAATAAATCAGTAGACGTCCATAATAATAATAATATTGACACCAATAATATGTACAAATTATCTTGCCCCAAATTAGGCTTAGCCTGTGCTATGGGTTAACAATATATTAAATATGTAAAACGTAACTTAAACATCCATGACTCGGAAACAAACATCCATATTCATCATATACATGTTTGCACCTACCGGGATTCGAACCCGGGACCTCGGCAGGCTGATGAACAGGGTTATATCGGACACATTATAATATATATAATTAATAAAAACTTAGTGAATAGTCAAATTTGATAACTCGAGTGACAATAATAAAAGCGGTGTAGCACACCTTTTAAACATTGAAAAATTTAATAACTAAAATAGTGTTTCATCGATATCGTCAACATAAACTGCTTAATCTTGAAGCATAATTTGAGCACAAGACCTGTACCTAAAATATTTCTAGCGGTACCATTTCACAGCAGGCCTGTCAACAGGTTTAAAAAATCTTTTTAAAGGATTAAAACGCGTGTAATTGTAACTGTGTTTTTGCATTCGTTATTGCGTAAAAGTTACATTTTTTCCCCCTGATAACGTGCTCTGAATGGAGCAGTTACCGCTGGTATGGCGTGGAGCAGATCATATTGTCATGACCGACACTGGAAGCGCCTTGGCTTCCCCTACGCGAAACCAAAACAATCTGTGCCGATGTCTACTGCAAACTTAATGTATATCTAAAACTATCTAATGGCTATTATAATTATTATTATAAAATGCTCTGAAAAAAAGTGGTCACAAAGCATCGGGTTAGCTATAATAATAATAAAAAAGTGTAAAATTTAAGTTTTACGAGAAACGTAATGTACAAAACACAGTTACACACGCGTTTTGATCCTTTAAAAAGTAATTTATTAAAATGTGTAACATTTGCGCTAATCAAAGAAAATACTAACTTATAAAAAACGATTTCGATAAAGCTCCTAAATGTCTAGACGTGCGGCGTGCCATAAATACTGAAACAAAGAAAAAAAAATATATATTTTATTATAATATTGATTACTTTTACAGTGTGTTAGTTTAATACATAAATATAAAACAATTTAAAATATAAAAAGCTTATTCGAAGTGGCCTCCATTGGCCGTCCTTTAAATGTTGAGGCCAGATATCAATAGAAGCACGCACTCTTTCCAAGGGAAAATTCTTCACTGCCAATCGTACGGATTATTTTCGGGACTCCAAATTATCATGGCGTTTAGAGCAAGCCGTACTCTCTAAAACTGACCATAAATCATAATCCAGCGGATTAAGATCGGGACTAGACGACGACCGGTCTTCAGTTCTGATGAACTCCAAAACGTTCGTTTCCAACCAAGACTGGGAAGACCGAGCTTTATTATGCGGCTTTTATCCCCCTTTACTTCTTTAAATTATACGTTTAGAATTGACAAGTAGGTATCGTAGAGGTTGCTATCTTCATCTCCCGAGATAAAATCTTTTCGAAGAAATCCCGTCTAGACGGGATTATTTCCCTTACTGCTTTAACCACCTTTTTCGTACGAACACTACGTGGACGGCCAGATCTTTTTCTGTGACAAACAGAGGAGGTCTCATTGCACCTATTAATAGCCCGGTACACAAATATTTTACTAATACTAAGCGTATGGAGAGTTTTAAAAATTGCATCTGGCTCCATTCTTACTTTGTGTAATGCAATCACAGCGATTCGGTTCAATCAAAAATCAAAATCAAAACGTTTATTGAACTCATAACATTGATTTAAAATGGCTTAAGTTCAGTCATAAACTAAATTTCATAATAATAAATAAATAATATCAAACAGATAAAATTAAAATCAAACAAATCAAATAGTCATAATCAGTAATATAAATAACATCAAACAATTAAAATCACATAAAACAAATCACACTTTAAGTAGATCAATTCAATTCCAGGCTGCTTTATCATTTAAATAATCTTGGATATTGTAATAGCCTTTGCTGCTTAATTTACTTTTTGTGTAGGCTTTGAATTTATTTATAGACATATTTGCTATATGTTCGGGGAGTTTATTATACACCTAAAAGAATTACTGACTTTATGGAGTCTTGTGGCAGGCATGACAAGTCTACCCC
>CATIXN010000023.1:15370254-15387072 GCA_949711725.1 Leptidea reali | reverse complement strand
TATCCAAAAAAAATCTATATCTATTAGCTTTCGCCTAAAATCTAAACGTGTCGACAGCTATAGTAGCAGGCTAGCAAATTACAAAATGATATCCTTGGAGGATCGTAGGCAAATCCATGAACAGATATTTTTCTATTAAATCATTAATGGGATGTTGGATTGCCCGCAGCTATTGAGCAAGATAAATATTCACATGACAATTAGAGCACCTCAAGTGGCAAAATATAAACCGTTTGTACCTGATCGAGCAAACTCTAATCTCGGATATAACTCTCCACTGAATAGGCTGTTGCGACAATACAACACTATAATTTCAACAAGTGACCTATAGATGTTGTTGTAGATAAAAAAGTACAATTTAACACGTAGCTCCATTGGGCATGCCAGTTGCCAAAATAATATCCTCCACGTTGTGAAATCTTCTGGACGAGGGTCAGAAATGATGATTTGAGCTGGTTATCTCCTGCATCATATAGCAATCACCTCTGAATTGATATGACCAGTTCATTGGGTTGGAGTACTGTTGTTATTAATGTTTATTTACCGTTTCGTTTAGGGTCCCTAGCTCGCCCAGCGATCAAACCGATAAGATGAATCGAACGATCAGCTGGTCGACGTTTGGCAGCAGCTTCATATTATATTGCTGATGGTTCTTTTTGCCTCCTTGTTGAGGCGGGCAACAGCCGAGGGCACTAACTTAGCTGACAGTCCCCGCTCTCACTTCTGCCATCGGGTAAGCCTTATGAAGCAATTTCATCACCTTACAACAGATGGGGATAATAATAGTGTAAGTATTTATAAAGTAAACAAATTGTGGTATCAAATGTCTTTATAATTAATATAAAGCCAAAAACGTTTCACTATATGCGATGTTCACAAGATGCTGACATAAAACCACAAAGAAATTTAGAAACTGGCCGGATGCCACAACGCAACGTGCCTCGCTAAAGATCATTTTGGTATTATTGGACTTTACTTGCTTTTAAAGATAACAAAACCTATAAATCATATACAACATAGATATAAGAGACATAATATAGAATCAGGAAAACCTTGGACATCATATTTTTTATAAAAATAAGGGACGAGACGAGCAGGACGTTCAGCTGATTGTAATTCATACGCCTTGCCTTTGCTGATTGTAATTGTAAGAACAATGCAATAACAAGATTATTGAAAATCCCAAAAATTCTGAGCGGCACTACAACTGCGCTCGTCACCTTGAGACATAAGATGTTTAGTCTCATTTGCCCAGTAATTTCACTAGCTACGGCGCCCTTCAGACACTTCACGGCAGAAATAGGCTCCGTTGGGGTACCCATAATCTAGCCGGCATCAGGTGCAAAGGAGCCTCCCACTAGCAAACTTTTTGATTCCCCTCCCGTTACCTATACGTCAGCAAATTAAACTGCTCTTGACACCGTCAGAGCCTGTGCTGCCGTATAGAGTTACTAGCTTAATAAAAATGTGTAAAATTCAAAATTAATTATTAATATTAAATAATTTTATAATGTGTGATAAAATTTTAAAGCAATATAAGAGGGGTCAATCTTTTGTTTTAATTGAAAAGTCAATGTTTCCAGTGACCCTATTAATAAATTTGCTCTAATAAAATTTTATTTATATATATTTTGCCTTACCATGGTCCTGTTGGGTTTCACAGAGTTGTTGTTAATTAGCTACGATTTGGTTTCACAATTAATAAACGTAATTGAACACGATCATTAGAACTTGTGTTTCGATTTTTTAACCGACTTTAAAAAAGGAGGAGGTTCTCCATTCGTCGGTATTTTTTTTAACAAGCATGCAGATTGCAGATTTCTTTTCTACTTACTTCACACTTCTTTTATATTTTGTATAATTCACATAGTTTATACATTACATATTGTTTTATAAATTATGTGTTATGTGTTATTCTGGTGTGTAAGCTATATTATTGTAAAGTTTCATCAAAATCTTTTCAGTAGTTTTTGCCTTAAAGAAGTACAACATACATCCATACATCCAGACGTAAAAACTTTCACATTTATAATATTAGAAGATTTTGAATTTGGAATCTGTCATTTTTATATGATAGTTCATTGAGTTGTCTCATTCTAGCGCCAATACATTGTACAATATTTTGCGATATTAAAATGGAGTGGGGTTATAAAGAGAACCGAATCGCTGTGATTGCATTACACAAAGTAAGAATGGAGCCAGATGCAATTTTTAAAACTCTCCATACGCTTAGTATTAGTAAAATATTTGTTTACCGGGCTATTAATAGGTGCAATGAGATCTCCTCTGTTTGTGACAGAAAAAGATCTGGCCGTCTACGTAGCGTTCGTACGAAAAAGGTGGTTAAAGCAGTAAGGGAAATAATCCCGTCTAGACGGGATTTTTTCGAAAACATTTTATCTCAGGAGATGAAGATAGCAGCCTCTACGATACCTACTTGTCAATTCTAAACGTATAATTTAAAGAAGAAAAGGGGGATAAAATCTCGCAAGACTCGGTGCCGCATCATAAAGCTCGGTCTTCCCAGTCGTGGTTGGAAACAAACGTTTTGGAGTTCATCAGAACTGAAGACCGGTCGTCGTCTAGTCCCGATCGTAATCCGCTGGATTATGATTTATGGTCAGTCTTAGAGAGTACGGCTTGCTCTAAACGCCATGATAATTTGGAGTCCCGAAAACAATCCGTACGATTGGCAGTGAAGAATTTGCCCTTGGAAAGAGTGCGTGCTTCTATTGATATCTGGCCTCAACATTTAAAGGACGGCCAATGGAAGCCACGTTGAACGCCGCACGTCTACACATTTAGGAGCTTTATCGAACTCGTTTTTTATAAGTTAGTATTTTCTTTGATTAGCGCAATTGTTACACATTTTAATAAATTACTTTTTAAAGGATCAAAACGCGTGTGTAACTGTGTTTTGTACATTACGTTTTGCGTAAAACTTAAATTTTACACTTTTTTATTATTATTATAGCTAACCCGATGCTTAGTGACCACTTTTTTTCAGAGCACTTTATAATAATAATTATAATAGCCTTTAGATAGTTTTAGATATACATTAAGTTTGCAGCAGACATCGGCACAGATTGTTTTGGTTTCGCGTAGGGGAAGCCAAGGCGCTTCCAGTGTCTGTCATGACAATATGATCTACTCCACGCCATACCAGCGGTAACTGCTCCATTCAGAGCACGTTAACAGGGCGAAAAAATGTAACTTTTACGCAATAACGAATCCAAAAACACAGTTACAATTACACGCGTTTTAATCCTTTAACAAGTTTTTTTAAACCTGTTGACAGGCCTGCTGTGAAATAGTACCGCTAGAAATATTTTAGGTACAGGTCTTGTGCTCAAATTATGCTTAAAGATTAAGCAGCTTATGTTGTCGATATCGATTATTCAATGTTTAAAAGGTGTGCTACATCGCTTTTATTATTGTCACTCGAGTTATCAAATTTGACAATTCACTAAGTTTTTATTAATTATATATATTATAATGTCTCCGATATAACCCTGTTCATCAGCCTGCCGAGGTCCCGGGTTTGAATCCCGGTAGGTGCAAACATGTATATGATGAATATGGATGTTTGTTTCCGAGTCATGGATGTTTATATGTATGTTTAAGTACGTTTTACATATTTAATATATTGTTAACCCATAACACAGGCTATGCCTAACTTGGGGCAAGATAATTTGTACTTAGGTGTCAATATTATTATTATTATGGACGTCTACTGATTTATTTTCACCATAAAAGGGAAACCCGACTACACAATCAAATATTTATTGAAACGAACGACGGGTGATGTATTGACAATCTAAGTGTGACAGATGGCAGTTGTTTTTCGTTTTATAAAAACTGAAAACAACTACATAGTTAAACGCGGTCTCGCTTCACTGTGACTCGTAGATAAAGCAACAATATGCAAATAATTTTGCTATAAAACGTTCCTAAAATTAGAATGATAATTAATGGTAGACAACCATACGGCCTAGTGGTTAGCGAACCTGCCTATTGAGCTAGAGATCCCGGATTCGTATCCCGGTAGGTGGGTGCAAACATTTATATGATGCACCCAATTATTTAAAAATACCTCTTTATTCTTCTAATTCCGAATTTAATCGTCTGCCATTTATCTGAAATACTGACTCTTGTTTAACATTGTTTAAAAAAACGTTAACAATTACATATTTCCTTATTTTATTTATTAATATATTAATCCTGTAATTCGTTAAAGCTTTCTCTACTTCTTCTTCATTTATACATTCACTAAGACGGAACTCGACGACATTTTTACAAACGGATTCAAAGTGATCACATTAGGTATATTTAAAAATATTGTTTTATGACACAGGGACTACATGTATATGCAACCGTAATACGTAACAATCTTAGGTAATTTATTTATTTAGATAGACTGTAACAGCTGTGACAACATCAAAAAAATAGCGGTGAACTGTTAGTTTCTATTTTCAGCAAACGCACGCTTACTAAAAACAAAGTGACTGACTTATTGCGAGTGTAAGACGTAGTTGTCATGCACACCAAAGTAATAAACCTGGGCTGTTGCCATGCGTTACCTAACAGCAAAAGACCTATCTAAAGTCAAATTTAAAAATAAACTATGCTAATTTTCTACGCGCCAATTGTTTTCTATAAAGTGACATAATATAATAAAAGCACTACTTAGTCACTCGGAAAGATATCTTGAATGAAGCTGAAATGAAAATATTCATTAATTAAAATCAAGACAATACTTCCAAATGAACCCAATTCATCCCATATTCCTCAAATGATATTAACTGCAGCCCAACTGTTGAGACATCTCCAGTTGTTATTTCACAAATATTTTGTAAAATATCAACCATCTCGTTAAATCTAGTCGAGTCACGTACATAAA
Organism: Leptidea reali; assembly: GCA_949711725.1. Classification (NCBI taxonomy): domain Eukaryota; kingdom Metazoa; phylum Arthropoda; class Insecta; order Lepidoptera; family Pieridae; genus Leptidea; species Leptidea reali. The sequence continues at coordinate 15,382,172 of CATIXN010000023.1, read as the reverse complement.
CGCTATTAAGTTAAAGGATATTGGAAATTGATTTTGGAGCAAATATTTTCCTGTAATCTGTGTACCTTTGATGAGAAAATTGTACCCAAAGAGTTGCTTTACCTATTTAGCCAGTAATTGGCTTGTATGTAACTTCACAGGAATTAGCTGATAATTTTTAATGTGCAAAAAAATTGCAAAAAATTTTCTATAGTTATACTAGCTGACCCGACAGACATTGTTCTGTACATAATAAATAAAATACTTCTTTTTCGGAATTTGTGAAAAATATTTCATAATATCAAGAATTATTTCGTAAAATATGCTCCCTGTTTTTATAATGAAACTAGCGGCCCGCTCCGGCTTCGCACGGGTATAAAATATACAGCCCATGTCATTCACTGAAAAAAATAGGGGGAACCGCGGCCTCCGACACGCTATTTATAGGCACGCTCCCGCCGCCCGACATCACATTAGAAACCTCAAATATAACAGTATTTCTCCACTATTTAATGGATGTTATTATATATATAAACCTTCCTCTTCAATCAATCTATCTATTTTTTAAAATATTCAGCAATTCACCAATGCTCTGGCATTTGATTCAACTAACATCAAATTCATTGACATTCCTGACTAGGGCTTTAAATTTCACATGCAGACGTATCGTATGGTACGAAGTTTACAACAGTTCCAACAGGAACTCTAGAATAAATACATAATGTACTACTATCCAAATGTTTTGAGTTATCTTACGTGTTAATTACACTAATATTTGTCTTCAACTAATTCGACACTTACTTTGCCTCTAGACGAGTCATCCTCAGGAGATGTTGACTCTCCGAACTTTGGGACGAACGAACGAAAGCATTCTCGTTTATAGGCGAAACATGTTTCAAATTAGTTGAATTAGCGGAAGGAATATTTAAGATAACTTATAACATTTGGATAATTATGGATTTAATTAACTAGATAACGCCAATTTTTTTTATGTCCTATTGTTTACTTAGTAGACCACTAATGGTGCCAAGTATCACTAAGGTCCTGTAGTTCATATTCCATTTGTAAGTACAAACATACCTACTGAAGAGTTTATTCATAAAATCTTTTTTATTCAAGAGTTGAAAAACTTGTGATATTTTACCGAAAATCGTAATTCTTGCGGATGGTAATAATTTTGTCACAGCCCTTCTCCGAGTTTCCACTTCCTTAATATTGTCCTTTTTATTTACGGCGAGAAATAGAGGTAGTTTTGCTATTTTTATTTCCTTTATATTTTATAGTACCGAAGTACTTACTTACTTATTGTGGTTAATTAAGTAAGTCATATAAATAATATATATTATGGTGACAAGCTAAGATCATTTATAAGTCTAGAAATACTTCGACAGCTGTGAAAACGTCAAAAAAATAGAGGTTGACAATTAACCTCTATTTGGAGCAATGTACGCACTCTAACACAAAGTGACGAACAAATCGCGTATGTAATACGTAGCTTGTCACGCACACTAAAGTAATAAACATGGCCTGTTCTCATTGGTTGTCTAGCAGCAAGAGGCTCCATCTATATGTTCATATAAGTTACCCAAGTTGACGAGTTATTACGATTTTTGCAGAAGTACACAAGCAATCACCGCAACTACCAGTGGGAGGCTCCTATGCACCGGATGCCGGCTAGATTATGGGTACCACAGCGGCGCCTATTTCTACCGTGAAGCAGTAAGGTGAAAGTAAAACTGTCTTTCGGTATGAAGGACGCCGTAGCTAGTGAAATTACTGGACAAATGAGACTTAACATCTTATGTCTCAATGTGACGAGCGCAGTCGTCAGAATTTTTGGGTTTGACAACAATCCTGAGCGGTACTGTATTGTAATGGGTAGGGCGTATCAATAACCATCTGCTGAACGTCCTGCTCGTTGTATCCCTTATTTTCATTTAAAATACTGTAAAGTAAAATCATTTATTTTAGTCCATTGAAATGTTACATGAGCTTTTCATTTTTTAGAGGACGCAATTTTATTTTTGGGACATGTGTGGGGGTCAATTGAAATCACAAGTTTGTGGGGTTCGCCGCCCTTGTCCCCCGACCGCCATCTTGGGAATGGGGTGCAAACACCGTTTTCGCGATATCTCGGAAACTATGAGTCCTACAAAAAATTATCCCACGATGGCTTACAACAAATTCTTCAGTTTCTTTCAGTGAGCTCGTGAAGCAGCCAAATAATATTATATAGTGTTATTTACCAACACATAATTATGACGAATTATCTTAGTGAAGCCAACTTTTTTCAAAGGGCTTAAACTGTTGAGTGTCAATTTCCAGTTGTTTAGCTAACGTATGTTTACTGATATGTCGATCTTGCTGTACTCTTTCAAAAATGCCATTCATTTTATCCCGAACAGGGCGATCAGAGCAAGATGCATCTTTGACACTAAAATTCCCTAATTACAAATTTTCCCTTTTTAAAAAATGCATTTTAAAATTTATCGAATAAATTCATTGGGTTCGCAACTTCTTAAATAAATAAAACCGAAAACAAATAGCTGGAAACATACTATTATTACTCATACACTTTTTTTGTAACCTTTTTAATGTCATCGAAATAAGCCAGATTAGTACTAGACTGTTTATAGTACAGCAAAAGAGATTTAATAATATGTTCACACAATAGTACTTCATGCGAAAAGACTTTTCCTCTGTGTATTTTATAAGTAAAAGCGTTTAATAAATTATTTTTATACAGATCCAATAAATGTTCTATTTCACTGAAATGAAGTGGTATTATTTAAGAGGGAAACGTTTTATTGATACTAAGTAAGACACGGAAAATGCATCTTTGCATTGCCCATTAACAAAGGAATTCATTTGCAACTAATGATCGCGATAATAGTTTATTCTACAACACAGTGAGCTTTTAAAGAAGATTAATTGCAACGGTATCGTATTTGCTAATTTTAATTATGTGTCGGCCGAAAGTTCCTAGAATGGGACCTACCTCAAACAAGCATGGCTCATCACCAAAGACCCTTTACTTTTTGTGTGCTGAACATTTTTGTACCAATGGAAGTTACGATTGGTAGGCGCAAAGAAAAAACTTGCGGCACAACATATAGAATTGGTATCTTCAGTCTTCACTTACTTGGACTCGTTGAATATGGCGCTGCGCAGAATGGCATAACGGCGTAGTTGGCCCATTTTCATTTTGCCCTGAAGGGCATGGAGTGATCTTTTATCCCTTCTCTCAGCCCTCATTGGGTGGGGGTGTGGGATCGCCTCACAGATAGTATTAAAACTTCGCTGAAGGTGATCTTGAATGAGCGCGCAACGCGAAAGGAGACTTTGCTTACTTTAATAGCGGATGTGGAGAATCTAGTAATTAATAGTCGTCCCTTATCTCACGTTCCGGTCGAGCGTGACAGTTTTGAGTCCTCTAAAGAAACTCTAAATCACTTTGACAGCTAGTTTTAAGACTTAGATTTTGACCTACTAAAACAATGGCGCAAGGTACAATGTTTAGCTGACATGTTTTGGTGAAGGTGGGTTGACGAGATTTTCCGAACCTACTTATTAGCCTAGGAAAAGATTGCTAGTGAAGCTAGTTAGAAAATTTTTTTCTTCATTTCTCTGATAAAACATAGGTTTTATATATGAGAATGGAGCTCCCCACAAAAAAAGAAAAAAGTAGGTACTAAGATATTATAAATTTAACAGGTGTTCTTCTTTAAGCTACACATTGTAAACTTGTGTTTTATATTACTGCTAAAGTTTTATGCTTTGGCGGTCTCTAGCAAGAATCCCGCATGAATTCCAGAGTCGAGATAAATTATTGATATACCTAGTCTTACCATAAGTTCTGTTTTAAATAATGCATTTATTTCTTTTTTGACCTAATACAATGACGTTGTATACACGTAATATAAGGACATATCATTTGCAGTCTGTAGTGTGCTTAAAGACAATGTGTGCTTACATTGTTACTTTTCTCCTTATTCGTGTGCCAACTGTCAATATTCGAATTAAACCTGAACTGAATAAATGCTTACTCACTAAAATATTTCAAACAACTCTAGTAAATGCGGCAATGTATAGATATATCAGTCAAAGCCTATTATGGTGTAATTGGTGGCATGTTCCATATTTCAGCTTTGTTTTTATGCGACGTGATTTATGTATATATACAGAACGTCGTTGACTTAATGACACAAAACTCATATGTATTTATTTATTGAAGTGCCAAAAACAAATAATAAATAATTCTATTTAATATGACTACTTTGGCTTTATTGCAGTCCTTATGTCTGTCTGGCGTAATAGAAGATTAACCCCGAGTAGATATTGGATTATCACTTAGAGCAGACAATAGTCTAAAACTTACATTAGTGTGCACTTGAATCTGGGCTAGACGACGGTCAGCTGTTATAAAGTGCGGAACTTTGACTTTAGGCCAAACATTAGTAGTTCACGCCTTTTTTTTAATGACAATAAGGGACGAGACGAGCAGGACGTTACAATGCAGTGCCGCTCAGGATTCTTGAAAACTCAAAAATTCTGAGCGGCACTACAAATGCGCTCGTATCTCGACTTTGTCATTTTGCTCCTTTGGAGCTATGAGCGTAGACTTTGTCATTTCGTTCCTTTAGAGTTATGAGCGTATACTGTGGCAGTGGGCAGGGTACATAGTTCAACGGACAGGTTACATAATAAATTCGGTTGAATTTTATTTTACTTTAATTTGAAACTTTCTTTATGCTATTACCTCATGATTAGCTTATTTTTTTGACCAGATCGTCGGTCCATCTTACGTTGTTGGTGGCTTACCAACACTACTGTGTACAATCAATACGGTGCGTGGTCGCAATTCGAGGGCTTTACTGCTCCAACAGAATAGGGTGGATGAGGGCAGCAGTACTGATCGTCATGGCGTTTTTTGGGGGAGGCCTTTGTCTGTCAGTGGATGATGGATAGTGATGCTGAAGCTTATTTTAGCGTAGTTAGTGAAATTATTGGGCAAACAGACTTAACATCTTATGTCTCAAGGAGTCCTGTTATCCACAGTTAGTATGTTGTGCAACATTATCTTTTTGTGGGATAACATTGCAAGTTTTACGATCTTAGATAATTTATACGTCTAGATAGAGTCTCTTGCTGCTGACAACCGATAAAAACAGGCCAGGAATATAAGTTAAGTGTGCGTGACAAGCTTTATTTATTTAATAGACCTCTTATGCAAACCTTTACCTTCAATATTAATAAAATACTATTATTTATATGTGCTACCTATACATAGGTTTTAAGTCGCTGCCAAGCCCTAAGCAAAATAAAACTTAACGTTATAAACAGCTTACTTATTGTAATTATAAAGGTTGTCTGGCTACGCGAGTCTGTCCGCTTGGGTTATTTTGTACTAGACAAAGCTATACCGCTCAAAGTCACGCGTGGCGAGTGTAAGTAGTATTACATAAGACTTGGCACAGACTTCAAAGCTATCAATATGATATCTTTAACAAATTTTTTAATTCATATTTCTTAACTATACATTATTTTTACTAAGAATATATTACTGTAGCAAATAATATTATAAAACTTTTTCAATATTGTTCCAACATAAAATCCTTTCCTTTTTTTTAATACAGGTTGTATTTCAAAGAAAGTGGGAAGAAGCTTAAGGCAGGTAATATTTTTGTCACATACCTCCGTGTTTCCACATCATTAATATTGTACCTTTTATTTGTCGCGGGAAATGTAAGTTTTCTTTCGCTATTTTTTTATTTTCGTTACATTTATTTAATCCCATGTAAGCAATATGGAAAAAATAGTTAATGATGTACATTTACTAAGTCGAAAATTGTAATAAATTTTGAAAAGGATCTAAAGGATCTATTGCTACAACCTTAAAATGAAAAATATATCGATATTTGTAAATAATGACGTAATTATATATTAATATATTAATATAATATATAATTTGTGTAAAAGTGTGTGAATATTAGATTATATTAGTAATAAAAATATTATATTAATAAAATATTAATTCACCAACACTGTATTGAAGCTGTATTGGTGCTAGTGAAATTTAATTAATTATTTAATAATAATACTCCTTTTTTTAAATTCAATTTGAAATAATTTACTCATCAATTTGAGTCACAGGCAATCTGGTTTAAGTTTTGGGCTTGTTCAATGACGTTCTATACATTTAAGACGATTCACGTCATACAAAAACAAAGCTGAAATATGGCACATGCCACAAATGACACCATAATAATCATCGACTGATATATCTGTACAATTCTGCGTTGACTCCAGTTGCTTAAAATATTATTGGTCAATAGGCAGCAATGTAATGTAATAAGAGTATTTTTTATATATATTAAAACTCAGTTGTTATTTATCATCAAACATTGATACCTCTAAAGGTTTCTGATAGAGACAAAGACGGAAACTCATAAATATCTGAATTTTAAATAAACTGCTAAAACACTTTTCATTCAATGTTTTTGTCATTTTAACGTTTTTATTTATTGTAAATATAGTTTAAAGTTTTGTTTTATTTAAATAAATATACTTTGTTGTTTTGTTCTTATATTGTTATATTCTAAAACATAATTTCACCTGCTTAAATTTGAACATATTGTCTTTGAAAATAAATTAATGTCTAATCTGCACACTAAAACACATTATAAATGCTTATTAAAAGTACAATTGTACACCCACACCTCATAGGTACTATAAGTTGAAAATATTTTTATGGATTCGATACGATTTAAACCTTATCATATCGTATATCGTTTTCGGTTTGAAGAAAATCAATTTGCCATTTGATGTGCTAGCCACTGGCTTCTTTATTTGTAAAAATTATTCATAATGTGAATTTTCATTGTACATTAAAATAGAGCAATACTTTTTTTTGGTTATTTTCTTTTTATTTGGTGCTGTAAAAGAGCATGGCCACCAACAATGTGATCACTTACGCTTAGGTAACCTGAAAGTATGTTTGTCGTCTTGATTCATAAATAACTACGTAATAAATAATAGCTCTGAGCTAATATTATAAATATTAAATATTTCATTGTTTATTTGTTTGATTGTATTGCATAAACTCGTAAACTTTTTCTTTCTTTCACCTTTAGTTACCTACATTACCAGCAAATGAAGAAATGGAAGAAATATTTATGGTGACGATTCAGAAGCGCTTAGTTTAAGCCTATTTTATTAAAGTTTATTTGACTTTGACTTTGAATGATATAAGATGAATTTAGCTTTTTACCAGTGCAGTGTTACCACTGGGAGGCTCTTTTGCTCAGGATGCCGGCTCGATATGGATACCACAACGGCGCCTAATTCTGCCGTGAAGCAGTCATGTGTAAACATTACTGTTTCGGTCTGAAGGCCATCGTAACTAGTGAAATTACTGAGCAAAGTAGACCTAACATCTTATGTCTCAAGGTGACGAGTGCAATTATTGTAGTGCCGTTCAGAATTTATGGGTTTTTCAAGAATCCTGGGCGGCATTGCATTGTAATGAGCGGGGCGTATCAATTACCATCAGTTGAACGTCCTTATCATGTCGTACCTTATTTTTATAAAAAAAACTTACAATAAAACTATAGGCAATAAAATATAACTATAATAGGGCGTGATATCTAAGTTATGGATGGTACATAACAAGTCTTATCCGTTTTCTTTTAATTCGACAGCTAAATTGAATTTGTTGAGTAAAAACTTTTAATAAAAAAAAATGGTCATGTTTTGTGTATGAAAATTGGAAGGCGGCAATATTCTTGTATGAAAATGTTTTGTATTCTAAGGGATAATACGCCATAAACTTTTACGAAACCGTGATAAAGGCTTCATACGTTTATCTAAAGAGTCCCAAATAGAACGCGTCTTAGTGGAAATTTGTTAAGGCTTCTCGTAAATAACTTTAGCCAGGATTGGGTTTAAGATTAAATACTATGACAATAAGAAAATGTGTTAGGTACTAATTATTTCAATAAAATATTATAATAATAATTAAAATGTTTTAAGTTTTCTTTAGTGTTAATTCTCTGGCCAAGGTAAACATGTCCTGAGGATGCCTTGTGTAGAGGTGAAACACGTGTCGAATTGTTCAAAGATAAATATAAGCGAAATTCACACTAAAGAAAACTTAAAACATTTGAATAGTTATGGATTTCCGCAAAGAAACACCTACTTCAATAAATTTTCTATAATAATAACATTCGTCGTTCCTATAACCTACTATACGACTGGGTATTGTTATACATATAAGTTTTTTCGCAAAAATTGGATGTAAAGATATTTTAATAGATATTCTCTGAGGACTACGAAATCTGACCTTTGGCCTCATTTTCTGAATATTCAGATTATAATCATAGTTTTTGATAGTTTTATTATTAGAGTTTATCTATCAACCATCAAGTTATACCTACCCGTACCTTAATAGTTCATATATTCGAATAACCAAGTATAGACATCACAAAATAAATTATTGCTTTTATATAGATTTTTTTCTCACGGCAATAATTTATAGCAACACAAAAACTGCTCGACAGTCCTCGATGAAAAAAGTACAGCATCTTTTTAGTTATGTACATATATACCTATGATGATTATATAGATTCATGACGCAAGCAAGAACAGAAACAACACAACTTGAATTACTTATTAGTTTTAATAACGTTTTATGTGTCTTTATTATTGACTTAAAAGATTGGACTTATTTTATTTGATTACTAGCTGACCCGACAGACGTTGTTCTGTATATAATAAAATAATGTTTTTATATGAATTTGTCAATAATATATCATAACATCAAAAATTACTTCGTAAAATATGCACCCTGCTGTCGTAATGAAATTGTTTCACAGCAGAACTGTCAAATCGTGCGTCAATTAATTCTGTCATAGAAATTATGTATGGACACATCAAAGGAAAAACTTCTCTGGACTTCCACAAATAATTCAAGACCAAAATTAGCCAAATCGGTCTCGAGTTTTAGCGAGACTCACGAACAGCAATTCATTTATATATAATATATAGATGTTGCGCTATGGACAATATATAACATGACATTTTTTGTATTATTTTATCATTATTTTTATATCTTTAATTTAAAATCTAATTTTATTATTTTAATTGTATTTCTGGGACTACTAGGTTGTAAACGCTTTGGGTAAAACTGTAAGTTTACAAGTTTATATAATAATAAATAAATAAAACAACTACATATTGTCATATGTACTTGTGTAATCTGTTTGTTGGTCAAATATAACATTTATATATTTGTCGGTGAAGGACACATTAGTTTGAAAGTAGTATAGAAGCCCCCATAGCGTGGACCTATCGCCTAAAAGAACATCAAATAAAATTATATGAAACATTTGTGGAATATTACTAGAACAACAGAACAACACAGACCCAAATATAACGGCTGTACGATTGTTACACATATAATAAACACGCTTATGTAGGTGAATATATTTGTGCGCATCGTGACCCATATTATGTACAAATAAAGATGATCAAAAAGCCTGAAATTGATAATTTTTTATTGAGATTAGGACGACAAAAGAGCGTACCGGGTCCCCTATTGGTAAGTATACCAGTGGGAGGCTCCTTTGCACAGGATGCTGAATAGTACAACGGCGCCTATTTCTGCCTTAAGACTGTAATGTGTAAGCATTTTTGGGTTTTTCAAGAAATCTGAGCGGTAGGTACTGCATTGTAATGAACAAATCGTATCAATTACTATCAGCTCAATGTCCTTCCTGACTTTCATAAAAAAAGTAATTACCGTATTGCATGCTCTTTTGCAAGACGGATGACAGGAGCGTTGTCTGCCTTCGATGGTGACTCTAATTTATTATATACAGATTTAAACGAACAGACAGAAAAACATTTAATTATACTATTTAATATCTATGATATGAGTATGTGATATTTTGGATATATAAATATCTTTCTATCATAATATAATAATATCTTATTTATTAAGCGGAGTCTTAATTTGAATTATTTTGCGAATAAATACAAACATATCTTATCGATCTTAGTATATCTACTAGTTTTATTGCAAAATCTTTTTATTTTACGAGCAAGTTAAAAACAGGAGCGGAGGTTATTAATGGATGAGCTGAATCGGGCGTGTGATTTAATGAAAGTTGTAAAATAAACCAGAATTAATTACGCTTTCAAGAAATTTCAGGTTAAATTAACACAAAGGTTCGAGAGACACTTATAACCGTAATAATTAGACCACCTATCTGTGGAGGCTTTTAATTGGCCTATATATAAACATGTAGATATATGTATTTGTATTGACGGCTGTAAGGCACCCTATGAAAATAAAATAAAATAAAATGAAAATAAAAATAACGCTAAGCAAAGTGAAAATGTTAGTTATTAGCATGGGTGTAATTTGTAGGTACATACGAGGCAAAATCAAATGCTCTAAAGAAAAAAAAATAATGTAATAAAAACCTTTCTTAGGTGTGGGGTTCGAATCCACGCTCCCTCTCAGGAACCAGAGCTTAAATCTAACGCCTGCTCGGCCAACCTAATTTATAAGCAATTTACCAGTGGTAGACTCCTTTGCACAGGATGCCGGCTAGATTAGGTGTACCACAACGGCGCCTATTTCTGACGTGAAGCAGTAATATGTAACCATTACTGTTTTTCGGTCTGGAGAGCGCCGTAGCTAGTGAAATTACTAGGCAAATGAGACTTTACCTTTTATGTCTCAAGGTGACGAGCGCATTTGTTGTGCCGCTCAGAATTATTGGGTTTTTCACGGATCCTGGGCGGCACTGCATTGTTATGGGCGGGGCGTATTAATTACTATCAGCTGAACGTCCTGCTAACCTCGTCCCATATTTTCATAACGGCACTGCATTGATTACAATCCCATTACTGCCAGGCGTATCAATTACCATCAGCTGAACTTCATCCCTTTAACTGAATCCCTTACTGTCAAAAAAAAAAAGAATAAACACCATTTTACCCCTACTCCGCAGTCAGCTGTAATGCACAATGCGATAGAAGGATGAAGGAATTACAGGCGGTTTGTATTAAATATTTCACTTTAAAACATTCGACAAGTACTTTAGATATCGATTTTCATATTCAGAAACATTCTGCTTAACTAAATTACCATTGAATGTTCGAAATAAATGGTAGGGTTTCAAATCAGAGCTTATACACTGCGAGAGTAGCATAATATTGCTAGAATTATTTCATGATTGCTGTCGTTAATGATATTTGTTATCTAGTAACGTAATATTGTTGCAGATTATTACAGAGATAATATAAATAGTAACACGTTAGTGAAATGACTAATAGCATTAATTAAGAGCAGAACAAAGCCAATTATTAGGGATCCAGTTTACACAATGGACTGATTTCAGCTATTCACACATGACACCGTGGACACAATCAGCGACTATAAATCATTAACGCTTTGAATTATAAGTTATCCTCATCACTTGTACAATTTAAGTTATTACACCTGAATATCTAATTCACCAGTGGAAGGCTCGTTTGCACAGGATGCCGGCTAGATTATGGGTACCACAACGGCACCTTTTTCTGCTGTGAAGCAGTTACTTGTGAGCATTACTGTGTTTCAGTCTGAAGGGCGCCGTAGCTTGTGAAATTACTGGTAAAATGAGACTTAACATATTATGTCTCAAGGTGACGAGCGCAATTGTAGTGAAAGAAGTTATAGTCCCTTATTTTCAATAAAAAATTTTTTACAACATTTCTTAAAATCGTATAGTAGAAGATAAATTACTAAACAGAATATATCGACAAGCGGTTGGGATTGTAAGTATAAAACATAATATTGTGTGCACCATTAGTTTCTGGCACATTTATATTATAATGATTTGTATAGTAATAAATATTAAATATATTGTGAAAATATTTTATAGATGTTA